>JAOEGL010000012.1:7636411-8836411 GCA_034509955.1 Urosaurus nigricauda | reverse complement strand
ATTGTGGCACATCTGGTGCTCCCAGATAAACTCATCTGCTGTATTTATCTTTCATTTCTTTTACTTTTATTTTTCTCAGTGCTATATTTTTCAAAACTGAAGCAACCCCTAACTTTATTCATGTAATTACATATCTCTCAGAGTGATGAGTACTGACCCTACATTCTGGGTTGAGTCAAACCTGGTAGCTAGCCATTGACAAGCTTGGTAGCTAGTCTTTCTACCTCCTTTGCTACAGAACTATTCCACCTTTTACCCCATTATCCCTATTTTTTACATAAAATGTTTCCAGGGTGTGTGTGTATTTTCTCTGTTGTTACATGATCCTTCAATTCCCCAGTTTTAACATGGTGTCTTAGGGTGCTTGTAGAAGAGAGAGGCAAAAAGCACCTGGTGCTGGCAGTGCAACGTGGAAAATGGAAGAAATCACAACACCATAATGCAATGGTTACAAAACAACGTAAAAGCATTTTTAAAGGCACACATGATCCCTCAAAAAGGAACTGTCTTCCCAGCATGGCCTTCTAGCATTAGCACACCAAACAGAGAAACACAGAAAAGCATCAGTTAGTGAGAAATGGGGGTGGCTCTCAGAAAAGAAGCAAGAGAAGAAAGAGGGGGAAAACAGACCTCTTAGGAGGCAATATAGTTCAGTGCTGCTGGACAGAAGTTCGGAGCTGGATCAGTTCACTTAATGCAGCAAGAAGATTTAATCTGAGGGATGGAGTTATGCTTTAACTAGAATAAAAGAAAAGTGGTGATATAGGAAATGGGTTAAGTTGAAGGAACAAAAGGAAAGAACCAAAAGCCCCGTATAGTGCATTCATGCTATTATTAACATAAAAAGGGAGAAACTTATTTTTTTCCAAAAAGAGAAATAATATACTTATAACCCATTATCCACTGAAGGGTAGGGGGAAGTAAACTATGTAGGCAAAAGTAAAACAGAATACATATAACAAATTGATATAGCTATAGAGTGAAGACATAGTTTTGTATACATCAGAAAAACAGAAACCCGGCTATGAATCAAGATAAAATAAAGAGATGCACACAAGTACAGGGGAAGAAATACTGGATTCATTTGAAAATCACAACAAATTAAGGAGGGAAACCCAGAACAAGCTAAACATTGATTTGGTTCTTTGGAACAAAATTGGTAACTACAACACAAAAAGCTTCTTATAGAAAAATATAAAGAGTGCCTCTAGGACACAGAACTCCCCCTCACCCAGTGGCATAGCTCATCAACCCAAGCAACCCATACAGAATTGGCACTGGAAATAATATTTTGATTACAGTTCTAGAAAAATTAAATCCTACAGATACAGTTTATAAAAGTTAACAGAACAATTTGAGTTTAATGCTGCTCTTTGTAGTTCATTTGCACACACGAAGGAATTCAAGTGTATGTCCTTTCCAAATAAGATATGCTGAATGGTGTGTGCGTTGCAAAAACTGTTGCTCTAGTAACTACTTCAGTTAAACATTAACAAGAACTGGAACTTTAAATAATAATGCCTCTAGGGAGTACTACTTGAAGAAATGCCCACAGAAATATGCAAAAATAGCTACTTCCTTAACCTGAAAAATCACCATTGCTTGTATTCCGAATCTGAAACAATTCTGTAATTAAAAAAGCAAAAGAATCTGCTTCTCTAGGATTTGGACAGTTTGTGGGTACCCACTTTGTACAAATTTCTTCAAGTTTTAATAAGACAAGGTAGACTATTGGAGCTATTACTGTGTAAAACTTTATCTAAAGTTAACAAAGATGCAACACAATTATACTCCTGAATTTTACCAACCTGAGAGACAACTCTGGATTTTTCAAGCAAGTAAGTTCTCATATTTGCACCAATGATCTGATACCTCTTATCAAAACTGATTTCTGTGTACTTTCCAAAGCGACTGCTGTTGTCATTGCGTGTGGTTTTAGCATTACCAACAGCCTATAAAAAGGAAAATAGTTTCAAATTACAAACTCCCCCTCCCCACTAAAAGAATGATTCAAGAAATTGTCTCACACACACTTGTAGAAGTGAATGCATTATTACAGCAATAGCAGCTTTTTTATATATGCTTACATCACACTAAGCAGTCTCTAAGCAATAACTCTAAGCTAATTTCCCCCAATAAGCTGGGTACTCATTTTAGCAACCCTATAAGGATGCCAGGCTAAGTCAACCCTGACTCCAAATAGTGCCTAAATCTGATATTTCAAGTCTCAGCATATTAGAAATTCTCAGGGTATCTGGATTTGTCTGCATGAGAATATTCAAGGCCTATTGTGCAGCTCCTCACCAAAATGGGACTTCTGTTGGTACCTTGATTCCAAACAGTAGGGGACAGACAAAGAGAATCCTCATCTGGAGTGAAAACAGAGCTTGAAAACAGAATACCATAGTTGGTGGTGGATACCCTCTTTGTATTTAAAGGCTTACTTCAAATGTGGTCATTCTGTCTACTGCTCAAAAACAATAATTTATAAATCCTGGCGATACAAAGTACTTTCAATTGAAATGTGTATCAAATTGTAATAGCATTCGTGTAATTTCTGCTTGTAATGTTTTGTATGTAGATAAAACCACTTAACCTTGTCAGGAAAGACTTTCAAAAAGGAATCACAGAAAGATTAAAATAGTGTGGATTTAGTCTCTCATACTCTTTAGAGTCTTCATCGCTCTCTCTCTTTTTCCATAGAAAAACCCAGGCTACATTAATATTACAAAGCAGACACTAACGGGATATTATTACACAGAGACATTTTGGAAACATTTTACTGAATCCTCTTATACCCCTGGGTGTTAATGAGAAAACTGACTATAAACTGTAACTATATACTATGCGGGAATGAAGAGCTTCATCAAAATTTGGCACTGAAAAGATTTAGATGAGATTTGGTTGTGACAATATGCTTGCAATCTATGAAGAAAGCTTGAAAAGTTTATGCTTAACTGTTGCTGTTAAACAAAATCATGATGCTGATGCTGGAAATGAAATACAGTAAACATCTATAGTAAGTAAGTACAGCCTTTCAGTTCAGAAGGCTGAGAGTTATAATTTCAGCTACAGGAAGCAGCATGTTAGAATTAGATGGCTAAATAAATTAATTGACAGCTTTATCCCCTCCTCAATTTGTCCACAATTTACCTCTGTTATTGGATTGGATGCCAGCACTTTATCCTCCACTTGCGTGTTGCTAGTAGACCTACTGACGGTAGCAAAGTATCTCATAGTATATCTAGCAGAAACTGTTTTCCCAGCTCCTGATTCTCCACTAACTATAATAGATTGATTCTTATTGTTCCTAAAATAAGGAAATAATATGTCACTCAATGTAAATTTTTGTTAGATAGGGAGTTAAAAATTCGTATGCTGCTATAACTCTGCTACTTTCATTATTGTTCAGTGGGTACCATATTACTATATCAGTGTCTGATATAGAATGGATGGAAATTTGTATCCTTTTTTACTCAGTTGTTATAGCTTTCCTAAAAGGAGAGGTGTGAAACCTTATTTGATGGTGGCTCAATGAACCACCACCAACTTCTGCGAACCAGCTGAAATTAGGCATTATGGACCTCATCCTTTGATGTCATCTGGTTTCCACTTTGTCCAAGTACCCTTTCACACTACACAGTTATAGAAGTATGATTCCACTTTAACTGCCATGGTAACAACATATGAAATCAAGGATGGCCCTTGTGGTCTCTTCCAACTCTATGATTCTAAACCTTATTTCATCCTTTTAAGCTTTTAAGAGAAAGAGGGATGTATCAGCATTTGCACACACACACAAAAAACACCACTAGGTTTAACTGATGCTGTATTCTTAAACTGTAATATAAAATACCACCTAAATCTACCTTGCCATTTGCTTGTAAGCTTCTTCTGCCACAGCAAATATATGTGGATCCATATCTCCCATATTCTGGCCACTATAGGCATGAATAATGGCATCTCCATATATAGGCAGCTGTTTGTAGGGATTCATTGCAACTAAAATTATTCCTGTAGAGGATATCACATGGAAAAAAATAAGATCTGCACAAAATTTGCTTAGTAAATTTTAAATGTCAAGTGTGAAGACTCACTTACCACTGTAGGTATAGATCAGTCTGGATTCCACAAAACGAACTTTGAGATTGTGTAGGACAGCAGGCTCGTGAAGATAACTAAGTGCTGTGAGGTCATTTTCACCAACAAGTATGTCAGGATTTCGCAAAGGAGGCAAAGCCCTGGGATCAACTGGATAATCCAATTCCTATAGACAAACAGAGAATTAAAATGGATAAACATTATTTATTTTGAAGATTTATATCACAGTTTGGACAAATTACTTTCCTAGAAACCTTCAATCAGCATGGATATGCTAGCTGGGACAGTCTAGGAACTGTAGTCCAAAAAAAAAAAAAAAAAAAAAAAAAAAGAAAGAAAAAAAGAAAAAAAATTTCCCCAAGATCTGATTTAAACACTACCTTTAAATCAAATGATTCTCAAGTCAGTTTACATCAACAGTTTATGCAAAATAGAACCCCATCTCCACACATCTACATGCACATACTCTCACATGAATGCACAACAGCATCCCTTAGTTCTTTGATAGATGGGGCAAGAGGAGAGCATGGAAGCATTACTTTTTTGGAGCACCATTCCTAGAATCTCCATGAGAACATGGCTGTTGGCTAGGGAATTCTAGTGGCTGCTGTCCAAAGAAGTAACTTTCCTGCATATCTGGGTCAGAGCAAGCTTCCCTTTCATTCTATAGTCCTTCTAATTCTATGGCATGTAAGACATTTAATTTAGTATTGGGAATGACTGCTTTCTTGTAATCAAGCATTCTTGTCCTGTCTAATAAAATGTTCTATGTATATTTAATTAGGTATTGGAAGTATTAAGACCAAAATTAGCTTACACTTTATAAACTGCTTAGCACATCAGTAAGCAGTATAGACATGTAACTTGCTATTGCTATTGACAGGCATTTTCCCAGGAATTTTCAAGTTTTGTGCCATTCTTTTATAAATCCTTGTTTTCTTCCTTCTTAAAAAAGTATGAATAAATAATAGAACAGAAACAAGTCATGTTCATACTTTATTACAGACCCATAGACCCAGATGGCGCACAGCATCATGGTGTGCCTCTGGCACTGCATCTACATGATGCAGCACCAAAGGGGAATCACAAAGCCACGCCGCAGTGGCTATGGCACCCCTTGGAGAGCACAAAAAGGAGCCATTTTTTGCGGCTTTTTGTGCTCTCCAGAGACCAGACTGAGGCTGCAGCATGAGGTTGCTGTGGCCTCGATCCGGCCACAAAAGGGGCGGCTGATATAAAGCAATGTCTAATTGAATAATATCAATAAGAGTTCAGGAGAAACCTAGCAGTATAAAAGCTTTCACATACAGGACCCTGGTTAAGCTTTCTAAGTTTTGCCAGGTCTTGGATGCCAGGTTGGAGCTGTGCTGCCGCTCCGCTTTCTTTCATTGGACAGGCCAAGACAAAAGGTAGCCTATGGAGAAACTGTGTGCACAAGTATATCAAAGTGTGTACAACTGTGTTTTCAATAAATGCAGCTTTTCCCTTACCTTGCCATCTTCTAGTTGCAGATGAAGTATGTGGTCTCCAACCTTATAGTCTGCTATAATTTCAGCAGACTGCCAAACTTCTTCACTATCAGGGATCCAGACTCTGTTGTACTATAAAAACAGAAAACAAAAAAATAATCTTAACAAGCAGCATTATTTGTTATTAATATATATAGTTCTTTATTTTGCTGTCAGATAATCACACTGCAATAAAATATGCAATCAACAAAACATTCAGATATGTAGCATTTATATACCTTTGCAAGAACACATACAACACAATTTTACTCCGAACTAGCAAATTCAGGGGAGGGTTGTTTTTCCCTTCCCCCAAAAAATGCTTAAGAAAATGGTTTATTTTCCTTATAGAATTATGAATAAAGTATTTGTGATAAGGTTTACCTATATTTACTCTCCCCCCCCCATCTCATTCTACATCTGACCTGCATAGGCCTGGGTTTTAAAGTGTCTACCATCCTTATGTGTGATTTGAATCTTAGCTCTACTCTTGCATTGTGGCCTCTCCCCTGAACTAAAACATGGTGATGAGTTAGAATAGCAGAAATATTAGGAACACAAATGTGCTGAAAGAGTGTGAGCAAGTGTATAACAAAACCATATTTTGCTGTTATGCAGCAAACAAAAGAGATATGAGAGTACAATCTTATTCCAGTACATGCAACAAGAAGGACAGATTATGACTGTATTCAATCAATCAATCAATCAATCACTGCCTTAGGCCCTTAGCAGACAGGCCAGGAAAGCTTGGGTGCTAACCTGGATGCTAACCTCTGTTGGTCCCTATGCTGGCACAGGGATGGAAAGTTACCTGTCACTGAACCAGCCCGGGAATCTGCCCAGGAATCTGTGACCAGCTTGTATTCCTTACCTTCCCCCTGCATCTCTGCTAGTGAGCAGACTGCAGTCACTGTGTCTGACATGAAAATGGGGCACTACACATAGGTGTAGACAGGTGTCCTGTTTCCTCAGCAGGTGTGCCAATGGGGATCTGCTCACTAGCAGAAATTCAGGTAAGGAGCACACATCTAAACACCCAGTGTTTTCTATGGAGTTTCCAGGATTGACCCACGTAATGGTCTGCTTACTCAGGATAAGGCCAGAGCCATCAGATCCAGTTCCAGTCTGCCAGGATCCAGCCGAAACTTGGGCCCAGGGTTTTGGCCTGCATTGTTCAAACATGATGATATGAGCCCAGGGGGAATATGGGCCTCCCCCTCCCAATGTTAACAGCCCCTTAAGTCATTTTAAGACCTTTAGCAGCCCTGGTGGCGCAGTGGTTAAATGCCTGTACTGCAGCCACTCACTCAAAACCATAAGGTGGCGAGTTCAAGACCAGCAAAGGGCTGAAGCTCGACTCAGGCTTGCATCCTTCCGAGGTCGCTAAAATGAGTACCCAGATTGTTGGGGGGCAAATAGCTTACAATTGTAAACCGCTTAGACACTCATTAAGGGTATGAAGCGGTATATAAATGAAGCTGTTTGTTTGCTTTGCAACAGATGTCACTGAATCTCATTCTTTCATAAAACATTTGGAACACAATTGTTGCAAAGATCATTGTACCAAAGGACAAAGACCTAAAGCCGCCTTGGGTCCTGGCCTGGGAGAAAGGTGGCATATAAACAAAGTAAATGAACAAATAAATAAACTGCTAAATAGCACTACAAGAGCTTAGGAGTCTTACAGAGTTGTGTTGATTAATGTTAAAGTCTTGTAGAGTTTTGCTGATTAATTTTGATGCAATTATTTCCTTCAGACATATCTTAACAGCACAAGGAATGTGTCTTTTACAAAATATTATCCAACTAGATTTGTTTCTCTTATTTCTAACCACCAAGGCCCACATTATGTTGGCTAGTTTCCCATCACATTTATATAACCAACTGACTGGCTTCCACACAGCCAACCCTTTCAGAAACAAATTATTCAAAGAAATATGTTTTCACTCAGTTGCCACTGCATAAAAGCCCTTGTTGCTTATTATGCCAGCTGCTGAACTAATGAGAAAACATTATTTATTGTTGTTGCTGATAAAGTTGCTGCTGCTCTTGTTGTTGTTATTGGCATGTCTCCATTAACAAAGCCACTGACAAATAAGCTCCATTGCACAGCCTTTTTACACCTGCCCAGCTCACCTTTTCTCCCTCATTCTCTATCTAGATGGAAGTTTTTAGTTGCATTTCCATGGGGAGGATGGCAAAGGGATAATGGAGAAACATAGAATCTCCTCACTTTGCTCAATGAAACTGAAAGATTCTTTTTTTTTGGTTAGAGAAACCTTACCCAGCTGGGTTGCTTTCTAGATGTGTTGGAGTATTATTATGTGATTATATGTATTTATTTAATGATTACATATGACTGTTTAATTTAATGAATATGATTTATTTATAATTGATTTAACTTTTAAAATATTTAAATTATAAATAAAAATAAGTTCATGCTATAATAAATCTACTAGTCTGAAAGGTACCACAGTATCCTATTGCTTTAGCTGCAACACATCAACATGGCTAACCCTTTAGAAATTAACATTCAATGGGGTTTTATTAAAAGAGGGGTGCATTGTATGTTCATAAGTATTAATATACATTTTGCAACATGCTGCTTTTGTCCAAATATTATTTTAACTAGATCTAGTCATAAAAATAGATTATTCCAGGTACCTCCATTGGTAAATGTAATGAGCCAGCTAAAGATCAGTGAACCCTGCCTTACAAGTAAACACAAAGGAGTTTACTTTTATATTGAGTCACACTCATCCTCCCCTTTCCCTACCCCAAAATGGAGAGTTGCTTCAGCTACTCAGGGAATATAAAAATAAATATAAATGAGCACTAAAATATCTAGCAGTAGACTAGCACAGGCACACGACAGCACAGTTGCACAAACACCTCTGAGAAAAACTGGGAGACACCACAGACCTGCAAGGAAGCAAACAAGCAAAGGGTAACTATGAAAACACCTAGCATTTCTTCACTATGTTCCCCAAGTTCTGGAAAAATGTTTAGTCTTAAAAAAACAAAACCAGAATTTGAACTAAGCATTAAATTCAGTTGTTCCACACAGTAAGTAGCATATGTAATGTGTGAATACAATTTTCTAATTTGAAGCTGGCAAACTACACAAAATAAGCATTACTGTTGCCTCATATAAGTAACACATCCCTCCAAAGTTGCAGCTTTGACTCTGATTATTCATGGATTTTATTAATACTGTATGTTATTTCTAGAATCATAGAATTGAGTCCTCCAGTGCAACTCTCTGGTCAACTTTAACCAAAAGTCAAGCTGAAGCACCTAGAGATTCCTAGAGAGAAAACTCCACTGAAAGCACCTCTTTTTGCCTGTGTGTTTAGCCCCAAAAATAACAGACCAAAAAGTCCAGTGGAACAGAGTCCCCAACCCACAACTTTATTTGTAACATTAATATATAGGAGGGAGCACTTGTAGGTGATATTTAATGGAAAGTGATAAGATGTTTAGAATTTCTACTGGCAATTTTAATATATTTTTCACTGGCCTTGAAACCAAGAGTAAACCTAGCTTGAGGAAAACATCCCAGAGAGAGAATTTTCAGAGGGGCACTGGCAGGCCCTGGTCAGAGGAAGGCAGGCTGAAGAAAATCCTCTTTGCTTCCCTTTGCGAAATCCTGCCTGTAAAACTACAAACACACCCGCACCCAAACACACTAGACAAAAAGAAAGAGGAGGGAGCTGCTCCATAAACCTGCCTGATTCCAGGGAGGGCTGATACTCCCAGATGCCCTCCTTTTCCAGGACAAGGGAAATGTGTGTGCATCCCTTCAGGAAGTCTCTCCCAGGCACAGCAAGGGACCCTGGAAATTTTGGGACTGAAAGAAAATTTCATAGGAGGGAATCTTATTGAGGGAAGGAACTGCCCTCATTTTGTCCTTGCCATTGCTGTACCTCTGGCCCTAATGCAAATATTACCTTACTGGGTAAATACTGGGATCAATATGCCCGATGCGGATACATACTGTTGTGTGGCTTCAAGTCACACTTTCTCAGCTTCAGAGGATGACAATGGCAAATCCTCTCTGAAGAAAGTTGCCAAGAAAGTCTTATGACAAGGCCGCCTACTTAGAAATGACTTCAAGGCACACCGGCTGGCTTTTTGCAGAGAAAGACCTTGTGAGACTCCCAACCCCAGGATTCCCTAGGATGGAGCGACAGCGCTCAAAGCGGTATCAAACCTGCATTATTGCTGTCATGGACTGCCCTGGGGCCTGACTTAGAGGCACAGACTGAAGAAATGAAGGAGGCTGAGACAGAGACACGTCTGGGGTTGCCTGGAACAGCAGTCCCAGAGGAGGCTCAGGAAGCTGCAGAGGGAGAAACAGACTCTATGGATGGCTACAAGTGCTAGGACCTGTGGAAAGAAGGCAGGTCAAGGAGTCTTTGAGGAGGTCTTCCAGGGTGGAAGCCAAGAGGAGAGCTAATAGGTTTCAGCTGAGAGAAGCAGAGGCCTTTTAAAAGACCTTCAGTTGCAAGATTCTTTGCAGCCAACAACCAAGTCTTGTTGTTCCTGTATTCCTCGCTCTTGGATTGAAGTTATCTGACCTCTGGACTTGCCTTGTGACTATGCTCTTGCTTCTGCCCTTTGCTGCGTCTGACTGACTGGTACTGTGTGAGCCTTGGACTGGATTCTGGACTACTCCTTTGCCTATTCCCCTGCTGTGCTGCCCTCAGTAGAGGTAAGTAGGAGATATTTGTTGGCTGCTCACTCAATCTCTTCAGACAGCCTCAGGGAGGCTTTGGAACAACAAAACCTGGAGCTGGCTGATCAAGTTACGCAGCTGGTGGCAGCTGTCAATGACTTGCATGGCCAGCTTGCCCAGGTCCAACAGCAACCCCACTACAGCCTACGACTCCTGCTCCTCCTCGGAGGAAAGTGCCGCCTTTTGCACTGCCTGAAAAGTTCCTAGAGGAGCCTAAAGCTGCGTTCACACTGGAGAAATAAACCGGTTTAAGTGCCATGGCTCAATGCTGTGAAATTCTGGGAATTGTAGTTTGTTGTGGGGCCCAGAGCGGAGCATGCGAATGCAGCCTTTGCTAACTGCCAACTGTATATCAAGGTGAGAGCAGAGGATTTCCCTACAGATACTGTAAAGGTTGCCTTCCTTATCAGCCTACTCTTGGGGCCTGCAGCCCAGTGGGCTACTCCCTCGATTAGGCAGAACAGCCCTCTCTTAGAATTACAGAATCATAGAGTTGGAAGAGACCACAAAGGCCATCCAGTCCAACCTCCTCCCATGTAGGAACTCTCCATCAAAGCATTCCCGACAGATGTCCATCCAGCCTCTGCTTAAAGACCTCCAAGGAAGGAGATTCTACCATACTCTGAGGGAGTGTGTTCCACTGTCGAACAGCCCTTACTGTCAGGAAGTTCCTCCTAACGTTGAGGTTCCTGTAGCTTGCACCCATTGTTCTGGGTCCTGTTCTCTGGAGCAGCAGAAAACAAGCTTGCTCATGCCTCAATATGTGGTGCCCAGAACTGGGCACAGTATTCCAGGTGGGGCCTGACCAAAGCAGAGTAGAGTGGCGCTATTACTTCCCTTGATCTAGACACTATTCTTCTATTGATGCAGCCGAAAATCGCATTGGCCTTATTAGCTGCTGCATTGCACTGTTGACTTATGTTCAACTTGTGGTCTACTTGGACTCCTAGATCCCTTTCACATGTGGTCTCGTTCAGCCGGGTGTCCCCCATCCTATATCTGTGCATTTCATTTTTCTGCCCTAAGTGCAGAACCTTACATTTCTCTGTGTTGAATTTCATTTTGTTAGACCTGGCCCAGCTAAAGGGCCATTGTCCATAACTGGACAATTATGCTTTATTTATCTGGGATTTTTGGACGTCTTGGGGAGATCCTGTGAGGGCTGAGACAGCGGTTCAGAGTCTTTGTCAAGGCTCTGCATTGCAGTATGTGACTGCCTTCAAGTTGTTGGTTCCTGAATTGGGTTGGAATGACCCTGCCCTCCAGAGCCAGTTCAAGGCTGGGCTGGCAGATAATATCCTGGATGAGCTAGCCATGCCTCACCCCTAGCAACTTTACAACTGTTAATGGAACAAGGTGGACTCACTAGTCTGGGGTATTTGTGGTGCCAACCCCTTGGCACTCTCCATAGAGCTCACAAAGGATCCTTGCCACCCTGTGGCTCACGCGGAAGTATGCTGCCCATGTTGGGGCTATGCTTGATGACTCTGGGGCATCCAGTAACTTTATAGACTTGGACTTTGCCGCCCAACACCATGTGCCTTGCTGGTAGATGCTGCCTGAGCCTCGCCCGGTGGAGACCACTGACGGTCGCTTCTTGAGTTCAGGACCAGTGACCCGTCAGACAGCGGTGCTGACCCTGGAGAGATCCAGGGCCATGTGGAACAGTTTCCAGTTTTTCTTGGTAAAGTTTCTGCGCTTCACCTTGGTGCTTGGCATACCTTTGCTCTCCAACCATGGCCTTCACATTTCGTGGTCTCGCCGGGAAGTACTTTTTGCTTCGGAGTTCTGGCCCAAGCGACTGCAGGCAACTACAGCCCCCCAGTTAGAGGTAAGCAGGACAATTGCTCCGATGTAGACACGGCCACTGAGTGACCCTGGGCAAGTCACACTCTCTCAGCCTCGGGGAAGGCAAGGGCAAAAAATCCCCTCTGAAGAAATCTTGCCATGAACACGGCTAAATGACAGATTCCCCTTAAGGTAGCCATGAAACCCACTGAGAGAGACTTGGGGCAAGTCACACTCTCTCAGCCTCAGAGGAAGGCAAGGGCAAACCTCTGAAGAAATGTTGCCAAGAGAGAGGGTGCGTTTAATGGCTTACTATTCCAAGACCAAGACCAGGGTTCGAGTCCCAGCTTGGCCGTGAAACCCACTGCGTGACCACAGGCAAGTCACACTCTCTCAGCCTCAGAGGAAAGCAAGGGCAAAAAAAATCCCCTCTAAAGGAATCTTGCCAAGAAAAACCCCATGATTGGGGAAAGACTTGAAGGCACCCCTGCTGCATCCACACTGGAGAAATCACCCAGCTTGGCACTGCTTTAAGTGTCTTGGCTCAAGGCTATGGAATCCTGGGAGCTGGAGTCTGTTGTGGGGGCCCAGAGGGGCTCAAGGCTATGGAATTCTGGGAGCTGGAGTTTGTTGTGGGGCTCAAAGCTATGGAATTCTGGGAGCTGGAGTCTGTTGTGGGACACACGGCTATGGAATTCTGGGAGCTGGAGTTTGTTGTGGGGCTCAAGGCTATGGAATCCTGGGAGCTGGAGTCTGTTGTGGGGGCCCAGAGGGGCTCAAGGCTATGGAATTCTGGGAGATAGAGTTTGTTGTGGGGCTCAAGGCTATGGAATTCTGGGAGCTGGAGTCTGTTGTGGGCCCCACAACATACTCCAACTCCCAGAATTCCATAGCCTTGAGCCAAAACCCTTAGAGCGGTTCCAAACCGGGTTATTATTTCTCCAGTGTGGCTGCAGCCCACACCTGGCCCCTTCCCTTCCCTTTACCTTCGTGTAGAGGTCGAGCGCCATAAGGAAGGCCTTCTTCCCCTTGCCCTCAGGGAAAGGCTCTCTCTGGAGAAGGGAGAAAGAAAGGAAGGCCTCAGGAGGAGCCTGGCTGGCTTTCCTTGGCACTGGCAGTTGGCACCTCTTCTGAGGTGGAGCTCATTGTTTGCCAGGCCCAGGCCTCCTCTCACCCTCCTCCTCCTTTCCTTTCAGGAAAGTTTACTCAGGGCTGGGCCTTCTCTCCTTCTCCTCCTTCCTTCAAACCTCATAGGTGGGGAAGGGAGGGATTAATATTACTATTATAATTATTATTATTAACCCCAAAGTGGTCATAGGTAGGGAAGGATTGATATTATTATTATTATTATTATCATCCTCCTCAGGTGGTCTTAGGTAGTGGATTTATTATTATTATTATTACTATTCTCAGATTTATTATTATTTATTACTATTACTATTAGTACTATAATTAGTACTAATAGTAGTAGTATCCCTGAAGTGATCCTAGGTGGTGAAGGGTTTATTATTGTTGTTATTATTATTATTATTATTATCCTCAGGTGGTCATAGGTAGTGATATTATTATTATCATCATCATCCTCTTTCTTCCCCCTTTTCGAAGATGGGGACGTTTGCCCTCCTCCAACATACTCCAGCTCCCAGAATTCCATAGCCTTGAGCCCCTCTGGGCCCCACAACAGACTCCAGGTCCCAGGATTCCATAGCCTTGTGCCCCACAACAAACTCCAACTCCAAACTCCTCCAGTCTGCTGGGACTTCTCCTGTTCTCCAGGATTTCTCAAAGATTATTGCCAATGGCTCCGATATTACATTTGCCAGTTCTTTTACTACCCTTGGGTGTAGTTCATCTGGTCCTGGAGACTTGTATTCATTTAGATTAATCAGGTATTCCTGTACTATCTCTTTACTTATTCTGTACAGAAATTTCCCCCCTCTGTCCCCTGCTCCACTGTACTCAGGTTGAACACCCTTTGCCTTTTCTAAAAAGACTGAAGCAAAGAAGATGTTGAGTAATTCTGCCTTTTCTCTGTCCCTTTAGCATTTTGCCATCTTCTCCACACAGCAGCCCTATCGTTTCCTTCTTCTTCCTTTTGCTGTGGATATACCCCTAAAAGCCGTTTTTATTGTTCTTAACCTCTCTAGCAAGCCTGAGTTCATTCTGTGCTTTAGCTTTTCTGACTTTATCCCTACAGGTGCTTGCTATTTCTCTGAATTCCTCTTTGGTGATTTCCCCATTTTCCCATTTCTTATTCATGTTCCGTTTAAAACTTAGTTCAGTTGAAGGTTCCTTAGTCATCCATCCTGGTTTCTTGAGACATCTCCCATTTTTCTTCCTCATTGGAACTGTTTGAAATTGTCCCTTTACTATCTCCCTTTTGAGGAACTCCCATCTGTCTTGAACTCCCTTCGCTTTTAGTATTCCTGACCATGGGATCACCCCAAGTATTTCTCTTAAGTTTTCTAAAATCAGCTTTCCTAAAATCTGGAATGCATGTCTGACTGTGCCTAGCTTCTCCTTTCCACTGTATAAAGGAGAACATGTTCACTCTCACCTAAGGATCCCACCACTTGCACCCCATTGACTAGGTCATCCCTGTTGGTTAGGATCAGTTCCAAAATAGCTGATCCCCTTGTTCCCTCTTCCACCTTTTGGACAATGAAATTGTCTTCCAGGCAAGTGAGGAATTTGCCTAGACCTTGAGGATTTTGCTGAGTTTGACTTCCAGCAAATATCTGAATAGTTGAAGTCACCCATCACTACTATATTTTTCCTGTGTGATCATCTGTTCTAGAAAGGCATCATCCAATTCTTCTGCTTGAGTTAGGCGTCTATAGTAGATTCCCACTGTAACATCCCTGTTGCTTCCCTCTCCTTTAATTTTAATCCAGACACTCTCCAATTGGCTTCCAATATTGATATCCTGGATCTCTTCACTGATATAAATATCCCTGACATATAATGCTATTCCTCCTCCTTTCTTGTTTGGCCTGTTTCACTTTAAAAGGTTATATCCCTCTGTTTCTACATTCCAATCATGAGACTCATCCCACCAGGTTTCAGTGATGCCTATTATATCATATTTCCATTGTTGTGCCAGGAGTTCAAGTTCATCTTGCTTATTTCCCATGCTAAGTTAAGTTAAACCCATTAATCAGTTCAGGAATGATCTATTCGTATAGGAGGCAAAAAAAGCAAACCACTTCAGTTGTTGTTGTTTTTTTTATTTAGACATCTCAGTGATAGCTAGGATACAGCATTTATGAGGCATACATTTTTACTAAGTACAATGTCAGACACAATGACAATTCGGATCTTATGTCATTCTGATACCACTTTGGTTTCCATCTAAGCACTGTGGCAATATCAAGTGGAAATAAGGAATTTAAAAGTGTAATTTTCAAAGAATTTTAATGTGGTATATTGAAATGCATCCAGTTTAAACTTTAAATCAAACAGACGTTCAGCCTTCAAATGCTGGTGTCTTTGAGATACGGATCAAGCGGAATGAGAAAAAGATGCAATCCTACAGAGACTTGGGAGTTTATCACACAACAGGAATTGGAAGTATAATCCAATGGCAATCTGAATGCAATCGTGGGGTTTCACGTTATTGCGTGAGAAACTACCACACGCAATTTCGGGCACTGGGAGGCAATTTCGGGCAGTTCCGAACGCAATGCGGCATCAATACGCAATCACGTAAATTCGCTGAACTAGCGAATTCACTCAATTCCCATGATTGGCCCCACTTTCATTTCTTTTGAAATTAAGAGAAATCCCTCCCGTGTGAGAACGTCCCCAAAGAAATGGTTTACAGCAGGGACAAGTGAAGTATAATCCTTCAGATATTGTTGGGTGGCAGGTCTCAGCATTCCTCTTCACTGCTGGCTAGGTCTGATGGGACTCCAACTCCAACAAGACCTGTAGGTTCATTTGGCCACGCTTCCTTTATTAAGAAGATTTAAATCTGCATAATTTTCCCCAAACCAGAGATTATCCTTCTTAAATTTTTGCTGTGTGCCAGAATCTTCTTCTGACCTCCTCCTGCCTTGAGGACAGGCTATTTATCAGCAGTGCATTGTCAGTGTGACTGCTTCTGTGTACACTGCCAAGGCCATATACTAGGCAAAGAGATATACAGATCCACTCCACCCATCTATACAATTTTACCATTTCATTTGCCTGGTAGGATTCCATGGAAGTCAGGGGATTATAGACAGAACAGCTATTCCATGCATAAATGAGAATCTCTAGAATGAGCCAAGTGTATGTTTTTTTGTACTTGTGAAGGCTAGGGGTGCACTGTTGTCCACACCTATATGGAAATATGCTCCACTGACTTTGTTAGGGCTTTAAAATTGTGCACAAGACTGCATATACAGTCATCTAATATTTAATTAAACAAAAATCTTTATTTTTCAAGTTCCACCCGGATTGAAAATTGAGAGGGATTTTGGTAAAATCTGGAAACAGGAGGACTACATTTACAAAATTGGTGAATTTACCATTGAAGGAAAACAAAAAATCTGAAATCTAATGAGGTAATATTTGTGCAATACTTCAGGTTTCTACATTTCAGAAGGGCTCTCTGGTAAGCATTTTTTCCAGCACTGGAGAGACTATTCCAGGTCAAGTTAACATTAAAAATAATGACATTTCCACATTAAAAGAGCATATCTTTGCTTTAAAGAAGGGGAGGAGGTAAAACTAAAAATATTAAGTACTCTAACCCTGAAAAAAATAATGTTTTCTGTATGTACCAACCCTAAAAACATTAACTCAGGAAAAGTGCATGTAAATACTGTTTTGTGAAGTGTCTGATAAATTGCAAAATACTAGTAAAACTTAGAAAGATATTTCTTTAAAACATGTGAAGCAGCATACAATCAAATATGTAAAGTAGTTGATGAATTACAAAATACTAAACTTAGAAATATCTTCCTTTAAAACAAGTAAAGCAGCATAGTTTTAATGTGACAGAAAGTAGTATTAGTCAGATGCCTGAATATAAGGATAATGCCTATTATTATCTACCACTCTCATAAGTAAACAAGGTACAGTAAGGCTTCTTTTTTACAGGTAAACAAAATGAAAAAAATAAAAACATATAAACTTTTATCACTTCTGGAGTAACTCAGTTTTTAAAGATAAAATTATTCCATCATTATGAAGTGCAGACTTCCAGTTAATTCAGAGGATCAGTAGGAAGATATTGGAGGCTCTTTGTTTTAGACGGGTTTCTAACTTTTAAAAAGTGCTGCTATTTTAAATCAGTGTTTTTACAGTTCCGACGTAATACAGTAGGAATCCAGTCAAAGTTTGGATAGTAAGGGTGCCCCATCCTAGTTAAATTGTAATAATCTGAGACCAATTTACAGTTTTCTCTGAGGCAGTAACTTCTGTCTGTCTGGTTTGCCCAGGGTCTACTGGGTCACAACCACAGACCCTATATATTTTTTGAAAGAGCAGTTTAGAAATACACCATATTAAGAGTCATTTTTGTAAACTTGGATGCCATATGTTAAATAAATAGATTCAAGTAAAGACATTTTCATTTAACATAAATAATGAAAGTAGTTTAGAAGACAATGTTTGAGTGCAAGTACCTGAATGTTTCCTAAAAGAACCTCAAGTGGAACAGTATACATCTCTCTGCAGATAACAACTAAAACCCAAAACAAAATGGAGGGAGAGAGGAAAGCCCAAATCAGCTCTTAAGACTGATATTTATATTACTTACTTTATCATTGACCATGTTATATATCGGATGCACATCACTCTCATATAAAACTTGTTTGAAACTTACTGGTCTTCTTAATTGATAACATTGTTCTAAGGATATGCAGAGAAATGATATTCAGTATCAGAACTTTTAACAATATGCCATTATAGCATATAGATATGTTTTAAAATAAACATACATTATAATTGCTATAATACATTAAAATATTGCACATGGCAATTTCCAAATATGTAGTTTCTGATACGTATATGTGATCATCACTAATCGTTTAAAAAAAAAAAAGTTAGGCCCAGAAAACATTGAGCAAGGCATATCAGACATTTTGAAATGTCAGCTTCCCACTGAGGCAAATCTGAACAAATATCCAAAATGTGGGAGATCCTGGCAAAAATCTTAAACAAGCAGCATCCTTGTTCTTAATGTTGCCATTGAAATATTCCCGTAGAAATAGAAGCAGAGTATTAATTTTTTTAAAACGCATCCAAATGAGAGGTTGGTCTAGCCTTCTAATAATGAATGTGTAGCAAAGTCATAAGGTATCTAGGAGATGAAAACTGAAATATTTTTTTTCCTTTAATGAGGCCTTTGAGATTCCTCTGAAGTGTGAAATGTACCTCCCCCACCCCAAACAATTCCCAAATGAATAATATTAAAATATAAACACTGTCATTACAAAACTGACAACAAAATGACGGTGAAAAATTAACATACACAAAAATGATAAATAAATAGTAAAATATAATATGATTGGGTTTTGTTCACTGAACAGTCTTGAATACTTAGTTAACTTATTCTGAACCATTATTATACACCTTCCAGTTTGTTATTTGTGCTCAGTTACCATTTCCTATCACTAGTGATATTTCTTGACTCTTTTGTAAGTCCTGTTAAAAAAAATTGGACAATTTTGAAATCTTGCATTTCTGTTACCTAACAACTATTATTTTACATTGAAAAGAACACAGTATACAGCAGCACTTTGATATGCTTTGAAACAATACTAACTAATGAACAGCTACATCGTACCATATAATAAGCCAAAAGACTTTTTGATACTTCATCATTTATGCCACACTGACATAAACAAGAAAGCTGTTTGACAGATTATCTGCTCCTTGGTTGTGGTGTATCATGAATGTCTACTGTGCAAGCCCCCTTGAAATGACTGGAATTTCCTAAGACATTATGTAACTATTCATTTTAATGGGGCTTTAGATTGTATTCTGTACCACCCATTTACATTATACCTTCCAGTCTCTAATGTATAAAGATGATATCCCTATATATTTAAATTCTTCACTGATTTTACATTGATTACACATCTTACATTACCTCCTATGTCCTATTGGGTCCTGTTCTGTCATTGGAATACATATGATTTAATTACAATGAAATGTGTTATAAAGAGCTAAAATGACCCCTCACACTTTTGCTTCACTATCAGAATGAGTGTGAAAAATGCATTATGGATTGAGTGTACACATCACATTGGAAGCATCTGGCTGCATCTATTCAACAAAGTGTACATGCCGCAGAGATCTGCTGATGGCCTCTTCAAATGTCCACTTCAAACACAAGGTGTACACTTTGAATCTGGAATGTGTGAAGTGACCCTCAGCCTTGCTACACTGGGAAAACCATTCCTCAGATAACACGAAGGATGGCAATGATGGTTTCTCTCTCCCCACTAATTATAGAATAGATAATTATTGTTTCCTTTTGTTCAATTTTGATCCCAGAAGGAAGGAGTGTGCATGCTTCTGACTTTATTAATCACAGACTCTCTATTCGGTTCTGAATTAAAATAGACAGCAGGTGAACAATGGGAGAGATGAGGGGAAAGATCTGTACTGGAAAATGTCTAAGTGTTAAAATGTTACATAGGCCTCAGCATGAGAATACTGAATTTGTACAAACATATATGCTTCCATCAGCCTCCAGCTGTGAGAGCTATGCAGCATTCCAGCTTTCTACAATGCATTTTAGGGTATCTACAATATTTTCAGAAGCATTCTTCCCCTATTTTCTTCACGCCATCCCATCCTCATGGCTTTTCTGTAAGTTCATTTACAGGCTGAAAACTCATGATGAACAGCTAAGTGTATCCATGATTCAGACGCGAGTGATGAATCCTAGACCCAAACTTGCTGGAATCTGGATGGTTTCTAATGCAAGAGATGAGGGGTTAAATGGGAAAGTAACAGGAAAAATATGCTTAGCATCCATCAGCAGTTGAGGAGAATCTTTCCGGTCTCTCATACGCATCTGCAAAAGTAAGAAGGTGTTCATTAGTATGCTACGTTTAAATAGCTACATGCAATACTTTTTCATCCGTGACTGTCAAAATATTTTTGAAGATCTAAAAAGTATTGTAAAATAAACCAATGATTTTTAGTCTTACAGGCATTACACACACACACAGTTTTGCAATAAATAAGCCTTCCTTATTTATCCCATAACCTCAAAAGATCCTTTGTTAGTAAAGATAACAGTCCAGAACAGGAGGAGAAATATGAGTACCACTGTAATCACCATCATTCCTCTCCAATCACAGTACTTGTCTGTTTCTCTCTCATACACACAAATATGTGACTTATCACAAGCTTTCTTTGACAGATTGCACATATATAGGAAGGGATAAGAATTTGGGCTATTTTACCTGTATCGTGCGGATGAAGGACACAGACACTCTTTCTTCAAACTCATTAACTGGAGTATATAAATTCAAAACTTTAACAATCTGTAAGAAAAACACATTTTTATTTCTTTCTTTCTCTTGCAGATTAATTGGTCTGTAATACTGCAAAGAACATTTTCAGATGCTATCTCTCTGCTTTGTCAGCTTAAGGAACTTTTCATCACAACCTCTTACTTTCAGTATTGGAATATATAGTTCTTTAAGTGATGTACCATTTGAGTGGTGCACCAGGTGGTCCTAATAGCTCAGCAGGTCTAACAGTGAGGCACAATTGCCTCAGCATCCCTCACAAACCCAGAAGAGATTTTTAGGTTTTTAAAAAAGAGGAGTGGGGCAGAGGTTCCTGCAAGCTACATGCAGCCTGTGAACACAATGAACACAATGGCCCTGCCTTACACAAATCATAAATGCAAGACCAGTATTTATACATTTTTAAAGCTGTCCATACAGACATCAGCATATTGCATGTTATTTTATAGAGTCTACTCTCTTTTCATAATTTTGTTTTTATATTCAACACTTTGGATACCTAATTCTAACATGATGCTTCACTCTTGTCCACACAAGATATGTTCTGGAATATTACCCAAACTCTGGGAGCAGGATGTTTTTGGGGAGGGGAGGGAGTTGTAGTCCAGAAGGGAGACTGAACCATCCCCACCTCTCAGTTTTACAAACAAAGGTCCAATACTGGATACAGACAATATTTTGTTAATGACACAATTCAACAATATGTCCAAAATGGCGAACTGACACACAGCCCATGATGCTTGTGGGCATTTTCAATTAAGCCAGAGAAAAATGTAAGGAAGTTTAGGTTACCTGTGCAGTAGTTAAGGCATTGCACATACAGCAAATGGCCTCTGCATCTTCATCTGTTTTCTTTTTCACCTGCAACAACTGTGCCGCCTGGATGAGGGGCTCCAGAGTTTCCTTAGCACCACTAGTCATCAGGTTTTTGTCACGAAGCCATTCTTCAAGCTGACTTACATTGTACCTGGATGTATTGAAACACATATACAGCTATAAGGAAGCTTTTTTTCAGCTATTAGGAAAACTTTTTCCTAATGATTTCTCACTTAGTTAATTCCTCTTCGCACAATATTCTATAAATTATTTAGAAAAGATTTTTTTGACTTACTGTTGTAGCTGCTTGGTTCCAGTGTAACTGTTAAGTACTTAAGTATTATGCCTGTAGAAAGCAGATTAATTCTAGTCTCATGTAGTATTTAAGAGGGACACCCCCCCACACACACACAAGCTACTGTATCTTGATTTGGATTTTACATGCTCTTTTCATATGAGATGAGAAGTTTTTGTTTTTATCCTGTGAGCCAACCTGCACCACTTCCAGTGCCTAAATTACTCTAATGTTAGTCATATGGCAACAAAACAACTTAATAATGTGTTCCACAGCAAACCTGAAAGGTAACTAATACTATCATATGCTCCATAGCAAGCTCACAAGGTAGCCAAGCATATATAAATCCTAAGTCAGCAACTAATACCAGAATCCATGCCTACAGCAAAATTTGTTTCCCAGTACACCCACAAAGAAATCTCTTTCATGTTAAAACATTAAAATTAAAAGACCATTTTCTTATTTGCTTTGTAAGGACAATGTTGGAATAGTAAAATAGGCATCAGGATAGTAACCATTCACTGATTTTTTTCTGCCCTAAAATCACCTTTCCCACTCATGATCTTCTACCACCTCCAAATCCAGAAATAAATCCAGTTAGATTGAGGAAGCCCTTTCTAATCAGCTGAACATCTCCTCCTCTACTTTATTACCAACCAAGAAAAGAAGAAAAGTGTGCTTGCCAGGATAACCTAAAGACCTTGGTTTTTAAAAGTAACATTTGTCCAGATTGTGAGGTTTTCTGATTAAATACTAGAAATCTTTTAAGTGCTATACCCTCACCAAACCAACAACTGTCTACATAAATCAGAGAACATCAGAATCATGTATGTGCCATTCCCCACTGTGCATACGACCATCTTAAGTTAATGGTGTTTAGGAGTATATATAAGAATATATTCTTATACTTTATTTTCATTCAATTTTTATTTCTTTCATTTTCCTGGAGCAGCCACAGAGCACTTGGGCTGGGACCCCTGAGTCCTAGACAATATGCTGAATTTCAGCAGGTCTTTGCTTATAGATAAGAGAGACAGGGAAGGGAAATGAAGCAGACTGAATAATATGTGACTGTGAGCATATGTGGTATGCAAACTTTCACAGCTATTTCACAAATGTGAAGTAACAATTGAGAACTTCCAGTTTGTCAAGTATGCAAGCAGTTCAAAACAATTACCTCTAATAAGAGTAAAGGCCCAAATATAAAATCCCTGTTTTAAAAATGGGTGAGCAAAACGTGGCTTCCCCAAAGATGATTTCTACCCTTTGAAACCCACAGAACCCCCAGAGTAACTTTTTTTTCTGTCAAAAAGAGAAAAGCCTTCAAGTGCCACAATCTACTATATAAATAGGTTCCAAGGCCAACTTGTAGCATTTAATATTAAAAAATACCTGTTTCTGAGAACCAGAAGTGGCCATTCGGCCTTCTGCAATTACCTTCTTCAGGAAGAGTTCATTCTCTTACCATGCCTGGGAAGACTGAAAATACTGCTGAGGATTGCCTCACCTTATTTGCATCCCTTTGCTCCAGGAGCACATGTCTTTTCGCAGGAGAAGGTTATTGAGGGTCACAGCCCCAATAATGTAGAACATCTGTTTGACCACCTGCTTGATCAGCTCTGGATCCATTCCGTGTTGACACATGATTGAGTGGAAGGTATTCAGTTGCCGAATGATAGAGTCTAACGTATATGTCCCTTCGTCAGCAATGCTGGACGTTCTCTTTCTGAGGCCAGTTGGTTTTACACCTGAGACCCCTTGAATAGTCTCATGTTCCAACATCCCTGAAACTGAACAAAAAATGCAGAAAGCGCAAAAGGAATAAATTTAACTAGTTTGAATTTGACAAGTCCCTTCCCTCCATCCCAACTGCCACTGCCCTGACCTTGAAGGGAGAGAAGAGGCAGTCACAGTTCCTCCATACCTAGACCCAGAAGCAGATGAATGGCCCTCCCTTCATCCCAACTGCTACTGCCCTGGCCTTTGGAAGAGGCATTATATGTTGGACATAACCCCTTCCTCCACTTCCATCCCCTTTCCTTATGTGCTGTGTCTTTAGACCGTAAGCTTAATGGCATGGGATTGTTCCTTGTCCTTTTTCTTGTAAAGCACCATGCATAGTGATGGTGCTATAGATAGACAAATAGATAGAGATACACAGTAAATTAGAAAAAGATACATTTAAGAAGAAAACCACAATTTTTGTCTTTTATGGGGGTTTTTGCCTTACCAATCATTGGCTGAAGAATGTTCTCCAACACTCTTACAAGCTGCTGATAGATCTGAATGGCCAAGTCACTCAGTACTTGTCGGTACTCAGCAAGATCAAAATTAGTGAGGCAGTGTTCATTCTGACGAGATGTGTTGTGTTTCATGAAGCCCTGAAGTTGTAGAGGATAACAGTGCACCCTGATATTTGTATTCATGTATTTCCATACCTTACTAACACAATGGGCAATATCACAGAATCATAGAAACATAGAGTTGTAAGAGACCACAAGGGCTACCCAGTCCAAGCACTCACAACTACCCCCCCCCCCCCGACATATGACCATCCAGCCTCTGTTTAAAGACCTCCTAAGAAGAAGACTCCACCACTCTAAGGAATTGTGTTCCACTTTCAAACAGCTCTTACTGTCTGGACGTTTTTCCTAATGTTGAAGTGGAATCTCTTTTCCTGTAGCTTGCATCCATTGCTCTGTGCCCTAGTCTCTGGAGCAGCAGAAAACAAGTTTACTCCATCCTTAATAAGATACCCCTTCAAATATGCAAACAGGGCTCTCTTATAATCTCTAAACCATTTCTTCTCTAAGCCAAACATACCCAGCTCCCTAAGTCTCTCCTCCTTGTAAGACATGGTTTCCAGAACCTTAAAAACATGTTTTAAAGAAATATAAACTACCTTTTAAAACACTCATGAAATTAACTCTTGTTGGTTATCCAATTCCTTGTTGGTTATCCACAAACTGCCAACTCAAAGGAAGGGGTAACTCAGATACTAGAAAATACTCTCTTGGCAGCTTAAAAAACAAAGTTGTGTTTTTATCTAAAAGAGGTATATACCTATAGGGCAAGGCTGGGAAACGTACACTCTGAGGACTGGATGCAGACCTCATAATCCCCTCTTGCTTTGCAAGTCCAGACCATTTTGTTTCCAATTTCACCCATCTTTTGTTTTCATCTGACCTTCGGCTGGAACCTTCCCTCTGAAAGGTTTTTACTGAAGTGTGTGACCTTGACATGCACCCCTACATTATTACATTCATAACTTTCAAAACATTTTATACATGGCAAAGACTAAGGGAAAAATTATGAACTGAAACTTGCCTCTTCGCCGCTATATTGCTTCAAACAGTGCAAAAATCGGCACGTATTAGACAGCCAGAAGGAAACTGTTTCAAAGTCATCACCTCTTTTCTGAAAGCGAATATATAAAATACAGTTGTGCGTTAAAAGACGTTTGAAGAAAACCTAGTAACAAATAATTCCACATTTTCTTTGCTACCTTATTTAACAAGGGATTTAAAACTGTATTGAATTTCCACATCATTTTCTAGATATTTCTCTTGGCATTTTAATCCCATTCCACTTCACACTGCTTTAAACCCAAGTCATGTTGTGAATGGAGATTAAATTGCCATTATGACGCCCAATTCTGACCATACTTCTCACCGGACAGTGGCACACTGCCACAGTCTTTATTACATGGGAAACCTCTTCTTGTTGTGTTGTTGTGAGCTTTGAGGGAACCATAATGGGGTTTTCTTTGAAAGACTGATTCAGAGGAGTTTTGTTTTTGCCTTCCTCTGAGGATGAAAGGAGCAACAGAAAACAAGCTTGCACCCTCCTGAATATGACATCCCTTCAAATATTTAAACAGGGCTCTCATATCACCTCTTAACCTTCTCTTCTCCAGGCTAAATATACCCAGTTCCCTAAAGCATGGATTACAGGCCCTTCACCATTTTAGTCGCTCTTCTTTGGACACACTCCAGTTTCTCCACATCCTTTTTGAAGTGTAGTGCCCAGAACTGGACACAGTATTCTAGGTTGGGCCTGACCAAAGCAGAATAGAGTGGCACTATTACTTCCCTTGATCTAAACACTATACTTCTATTGATGCAGCCTAAAATTGTATTGGCCTTTTTAGCTGCTGCATCGCCCTTTGTCCCATGTTCAATTTGTGGTCTACTTGGATTCCTAGACCCCTTTCAGTCTTTGAAAACTGAATTTCCATTGAGGACTTTGCCAGCTGGAAGAATAAACCTGAGTTCTCAATCAGACTTCTGAGTCCGTTTGTCTCCTTCACTTTGTCATTCTAAGATCTTTTATACAAAATAATTCTTAGTAGAACCCATTATCCACTACAGTATGAAAATAAGGCTTTTTCATTGCATATGACATAAGCAATATTCATATACAAGATCCAGAATTCTAACTTCAATTGAAGTATGTCTCATTCTGGGAGAGACTGAAAGAAACCAATAAATCCAAACAAGATTAAATCTGCATTAAAAAGAACAGTCTGTATGTCCTTAGCTAAAAATCAAAATCAGAATTATTTTTAAAATGATGTTAGATAGAGTTGCCAAATACTTCAGTATTTGTCTAATGCAAATGCCATGCTTTAGTACAAAAGCTACTTTTACTAATGTTCCATTTTGACATTATAATTAAAAACAAACCAACCTTTAAAATTTTCTTGATGCCATTTATTGTAGAAGTCAGCAAGGACCTCACTTTTTGATCATCATTAAGATAGTCTGCATGGCGGACACACATGAACAAAATATATGCTGGCAATCCTGGGATTAGGTTGACTGCCACTCCTCGTGGTTTCAGGTCTAAAAAAAGAACACACAGATAAGTAGACATCAATTCACATAAATCTCACCACAGAGTCTGATAAAACTTCAGCTCTCTAATTAACAGTTATTTTTTTTACAATGTAAAGCTGTGTATTTAATTTCAATATTATGGTCCCCTTTGCAAAAATGAACAGGGGGATATGTCATGCAATTGCTACCAAGAATTAAGCATATGTGGAACTGCTTTTTTCCCTTTGACATTAGAAAAATTGGACATAACTGAAACAATAAAAAATATGATTGCAAAAATTTTCATACAGTGCATTTTGAACACAGAAAGGATTCTCACCTAAAATAAGGTTCTTGATGAGTTTTGGCTCGTCCTCTTTCTTATACTCTAGCATTCCCTGGAAGTCTTTTTCTTTTCTTGGAATATTCACAGGATGAATTGGTTCATCAATTATTTGTCCAGGTGAAATATTTTCCATTTGACCCACTGAATCAAAAGAAGAAGAAAATGTTAAGAAAAAAAATCCCAAATATAATTGGTATTTGACAACACTCCCCCGCCCCAAGAATTCTGATCAAGAGGTTTGGTAATGAATTCTGCTATTTTCTTAATTGGTTTTAGCTGAATGATTGCCATTTTCGTTCATACTGCAATTTTCTGTCTATAACAGGGGTAAGGAATGTGTGGACCTGTAAATGTACTTGCATGAGCCATAATATGCACAGCCAATAGTGAGGGATGATGATTATTATTAATTTTATTTTATTATATCCTGCCTTTCTCCCAACATAGGTACTCAAAGCAGCTAATGATGGGTGCTGTAATCAAAAAATAAAAATAAAAATAAATAATAATGATGGAAAACCACTTATTGCCTGTTGCTGGTCTAAACAGATCTGCAGGTATATTCCCAAATGAAGAAACAGAAATATAGTTATGTTACATAACCAGTAATTCTTATTAACAATGAAGAGATGTTAGCCCTTTCAGGTTACACTGTAAATCCAGAAGGATCAGCACCAACAGTTAAGCAAGTACATCTCTTGTTGAAGAGACGGACAGTCAACAAAAGAAGAAAAGCCTCCATAGCACATGTGAAAGATGCACATAAGAGGGTCATCAAAACTTTAAAAACGTTGGAATGTTTTGATTATCCTATTCAGATGCACTAGAACCTGTCTAGAACGTGGTAATTAGACAGACAGACAAATAATTAACAATCTGTTACACTCATGGAAACTAGAAGAACATGAATATGTAAACATTATACTGTAATATCCCACTAAAAAATCCTTACTAGGCAGGTATGGTAAAACAAAAACAAAAAATTATTATGTTTCTCTCTCTCTCTCTTTCTTTACACACACACACACACACCCAGAAAATTTTCTAATTTCCTGCTGATGTCACAAACTCCCTCCTCTACTGGGAAAAAGATTATGGCTTATCCTATATCATAGATGTGCTTTTCCCACCTTCCCTCACTGTCCCCAACTTCCTCCATTAGAAGGAAATGCTCACACCAGCTAATAAAGTTCCACAGGTCACCTCCAACAAGCCACACCTGCTTCAGAACACACACAGAAAAACATATGACACTATGTACAAGTTTACCTCACTAAAGAGTAAAAAGTAAAAATGCTTGCAAAATCCAACAGCTCCCTTCATGTCATATATGCAACCAGTATTTGCTCCTACATTTTCCCAGGCGTGAATGTAAAAAATCTTTTTAGTATTTGCTCCTATAAAAGATTTATTACTTTTGTTTAACTTAGTGAGATGTCATTATTTATAGAAGATCAAAAGGGAATGTTTGTATGTTCAAACACACATTCTAAGATGCTGGCTTGAGAGGTGAACTAAAATCAAGGAGCGAGCCAAAGAACAAGCCATTTGGATGGCTATAGAAGTACAGTTAATAAACAAGAATGAGCTTGCAGGGTCCTATCAAGGAAATATTGGAAACAAGGATTTGCTTTTCCAAAGTATTCTAAAGGAATGCTCTCAATAAGCAGTCTAAAAGCAAAATTTGGTATGTTGAACAACTAGAAACTTACCGTATCTCTTGATCTTGTGTCACTCCAGAATACTTAATAGAACTGCACACCCACTAAAAAGCTGGTGGGGCCAGTCAGCAGAACATCAGATAAACCAAAGGATGCTTATACCATCCAGATAGCTATGCAAAAAATTAATATTCTACATGCTGCCTGCACACCTTGTGTAATTCAGGAATTAAGCATTTGAAATAAGACTTATCTGTGGCTATACTTCAGAGTTATATTTAGTGTGGCAAAGTGAAGGAAACATGTAGACCTTAGCCACTCCCTACAACTACTGAACTAAGTAAACGGTCTTAATGCAATCTTCAGGTAACCAACCTTTGCCCCACCCCCTTGAGGTGTGCCAATACAATGCTTACTGAACACAAAAAAAGTCAGCAATTTCTGTACGTAATTTTCCTAAAAGGGTAAAGTACAATCAAGAGGAGGACAGTATGACAAGCAGGGAGTGGTCTTTCCCATGATAAAAAATGCTTTTAGTAAGGATTTGAGCCTTCACAGTACAGCAAATATTATATCTGGCAGATAGCTGGCTCATTGGCAAGCATTTTCTATGAAGATTAATATGATGGGAAGTCAGTACTGCTTCTTGTGCTGGCTTTGTTAGCCAGTGTTTGGTTCACAAAAGGCCCCAAAGCACAATTATGCTCATGAGTGTTTTTAATTTCATTGTGGTACACCAAATGTGATTGATACATTCATTTTGGATGTGGATAACTTGCTAGTAAACCTGCACCCACAAACTAAAATGGAAAACTAGCAAATGTGCAAGAATACTATCTCAGTCTGTAGAGAAAACTTTGTTCACTAGGAACAAATTTGACATCCATGTTTGCTAAGCAATTATTCTCACAACATTATCTGTGTAGTCCTAGTTTCCTTTGTATGCAGCTCTATCATCTTACGTGGCCATTTACGCTGAGTTGAGGGGAACCCGTAAACAAAACACAAAAAAACCCCACCAAAAACTGTTAAAGAAGTATGATGCCACATACTTTTATGTTTCAACAAACGGTGGGACTTCTTACTGCCCAACCATCTTTGTACAAACTATTATGTGCTCTTACCAAAAAAGCAGACACTGGTAAACAAAGAATAGTATGGACATCTACTTTCTGTCAGCCAGTTTGCACTGAGCTCCCAGAATAAACCATACCTTTTTGTCAATATATGAATATTAATTATTATTTCAAATTACTTTCATAGGCAAGTGCACATAAATTCAATACTTTCTCAGTTATTAATCCAGCTATGAACAGCTGAAGGTTCATTGCCTTGGCAATGAGCATGTAGTGAAACACATCAACTCTTATTCTGAGAGGTGAGAAGTAAAGCCACTTTTAATCACAAATACCATACCTTCAAGTTCATCAATCTTTTTAGCAAAGACCTTTAGCTGTTTTTTCAGCTTGCGAACAGTCTTGTCCTGTTTTTCAAGCTGTTCCATCAAATCCTATACAAAATAAAGTTGAGAGAGAGAAGGATTAAATCTTCAGAAATGTTATATATGCAACAGACAAAAATAGCACCAGCACTGTTAGTGGTATAAGAGGAAATGAACATAGCTGGAAAGTGATGCTGTCATGTGGCTGAAATTTGCAAGCCTGCACATTGCCTACATCATAAGCAAGATGTTATTGTAAAATATATTGAAATATATGCAGCATGACCAGCAGGTCTCTCCGGTAGGCACATCTTACAGGTGGCCACATACCTATATCTGGCTTTCTAATAGTTTCTCCCTCACAGGGCCAAAGAGATTCTACATTTACTACTGACACTCTCTACTCATGGAGAAGACAGTGGACAAAAGAGGCAGTAAGTCTGGGACCAACTCCAACTTTGGAAAGAATCACAGAAGTAAAACAACATCTGAGTAGTAGGTGGGAAACTGAAGTGTCTTCTGGCACCAGTTGTAATGTTTCCAACAGTGCATATAAATCAGGGCAGAGTAATGCACGACTCTCTACATGTTGCTGGATTGCAGCTCCCATCCCCTCTAGCTATGTAGCCAATGTTAAAGACAGACAAGTACACAGACCAAAAACATTTGGGAAGATCGGAAGTTGGCTGCCCTTGATTTAACTTGGAAGAATGCAGAAACACCTGCAGTTTTTCAAAATTAGAACCTCATAGCTAAAAGAGCCTGCTTCAATCATGCTGCAACATTCGTATTAGTAACAAATTGTGCACTGACAAAAACAAACGTGCCAACGCAACTGACACAACAATAAGCTCTGCGGAGAGGAGTGACATTAAGATCTCCAAAAAGGATTTCCTTCGCTAGTGGATAAGGCAGCCAGCTCTTCAGTTAGCGCTCCAGAAGAAGCAAACAAGAAAGAGGGTCTGCATCGTGTACATACAATCATCCGTTTGTAAAGTGAAATCCGGTACGATTGATACTTCATGGGGTCATCTGCATATAACTCCTCATAATACTGAAAAAACAGGTATAAAGTATAGGTTCTTCCCATCCTATGAAGTTCTGAACTATACGTACCTTTCTGAGTAGTTTTACCTATGTGGAGTAAGACCAGCAAAGCTGCGTAAACTCCAAGTATGTTTACACATGCAGCAACATGTTTTGTAAGTCTAAATGATATGTGGCAGAGAAGCTGATCTTCAAAATGACAGCAGCAAGAGAGGAGGAGAGGTAGCACCTTTCCTTACCCAGCTGCCATCACTATGAAAATCTAAGAACACTTCCTGTGGTGAAAAAGAGCACTCTTGCTTCTTGCTGGGCAAGTACATTTCTTTCTATTGTAGGCTTAGGTAGGGGCTTCCCTTTCTCAATTTGCTGTATGCAAAACCAACAGTGTGCCTAAGGAGAAACACTATCTTCTTTTAGGTAGCCTGAGAGTTTTGGCTAGGGTAAAGTGGGGAAATTCAACTGGCACATTAAAAGGGAGTCACTTTTGCAGCAGTGTGTTGGCACGTAGAGATACCAGCAAACCATCTAAAAGTTCTCTTGTGCCATCTAATGTTATACAATATACCGTTACAGAGTCTAGACAATGATGGGTTGGAGAATGAACATGAATACTGATCATAATGGAGTTAACTTCCCTGCTTTTCTTGTTAAATTGTGGTGAAAGCCCATGAGTCACCTTCGTAGATAGACCACAGTGCTACCACACTGAAACAAATATAATTAACTTCCTAATACATTATATGGAGGTTGCATATTGAGCTACTCATCAGGTACTTGGATCATACAAGTGTTACCAATGATGGGTGTTGAGGGAATCTTATAGTGCTGCTATTCCACTTTCACCGCTCTTGCTGCCTCCTGTTGCATTCTGGTTTTTATAGTTCAGTGAGACCTAAGAGCTCTTTGGCTGAGAATTCTAAATGCCCCTCTCGATCCGCAGGGATAGGTGGGAAATATAAATTATTATTATTATTATTATTATTTAACTTCAAATCCCAGAATGCTACAGGGAGCAGCCAGACTAGTTAAAGTGGAATGGCAGCACTTTAAGAGTGTAGTGCAGTAATCTTCTATGTGTATTTAAACGCACAGAAAGGCCACAGGACTTCCAAAACTAAAGAGAATCACATTAGGTTTTCTTTGCTATTCCAAGATAAAGCAGGGCAACTGTCCCAAGGAAGAAAAAACAGCCCAGGCCTGCTAAATAAGTCTCAAAGAAACAAGATTTAGAGTTCTGTTTTAGAGGGAGTAGCCTTCCCTTTAAAACCTACTGCACATATGACTTTAAAGGCAACATCCCCATCCCTCCCCCTGCATTTTGCTCCCAAGCCTATAGAAGTGCAACTCTCTATTGTGCCTCTTTTGACAAGATTTGGCATACCAGGTTTTCATTAGTCAGGCGGGTGATCTCATGCTGTAGGCTGGCTTCTATCCGGGCTTCTGGGGGCAACTGGAGATTCTGCGCTAACAACTGTTGCTGACGGTTGTTTTCCTCCTTCAGACTTTGAATCTCTCCACGGAGGGCTTCCAATTCATTGTCATGGCTCCTTTTCTGAGCCTGCAACTGAGATTCCAAAAGTCTGCAAGAAACCAGCAAAACAGAGGGTATTTGGGGAAAACAGGAGGGAAAGGGGAGAGGTGGGGAAAAAGTAAAATAGTTTTTCAGAATGTATATTGATGTGAGTTGCTATTTGAGTGTGTATGTTGATATACGCCCATACCCACACATGAGAGAGAGCGAGAGAGCTGCCAGCTTATATGAGAAAGAAAATCACAGAGCCTTCTTTAACACTGTTCCCATATCTCATGACTCAATTTCATTAACAATGGGACAAATGAACACTGCACCTATTTTGTACTGCTTTAAAGCACCTTAACCAGGCAGACTTACAAGGGCATGTCATCCTAACAGGACAAAGTTTACCATTAAATAATAGGCAGCTCACATCAGGGGAGATTTAATAGCACCATTTAAAAAGACAGAAAAGTGGAAATTATTATTTTTTACCACTACCAGGAAGGGGAGGGTATGACTTTATACCTCATTCATCCAGTGTCCTCAGCCATCTCTGTTTGCTATGCCTCAAAAGTTTACTAATTAAGCTAGAAGACCCTATATAACTTTTCTCATAAAAATTAAGAAACAGAATCCAAAAGGAACAACATTGTCCCAACAGAAAACAAAACTACACATCCCCCAAAGTAGTGATAATGAACGAGCAGATCCTTAAAATGGATGGTTGTAATTTAGAAGTGCTTTTGGAGTCAACTGCAAACTCCAGAATCAGCAATCAAGCTGATTGTACCATTGATTCACAGTATATTTTTAGGAATGTGAACAAATGAATCATTCTTCATGTATGAATTGTTGGCGAAAAGCAATGGTACAAGTAATTGTGATTATATGATAATGCTACATTTAGTACATTTATGTGCACATACCTCATCTAAGCTGCTCCAGAAGATGCACTTTCAGGTTTTAAATACACCTAAGCAGACCAGCTATCAGCTACATTGACCAAGCACATGAAGGTAAATGTGAGCAATTTACCTTTCATTTCTTTGCTGCTTGTTCTAGATGCTTTTCTTCTAGAACACAGAAGCAAGAAACAAAAGCTACTGAGCCACCTCATCCGTTGCTCTCTCTGCAGCATGGTAACTACTCCCAATGTTAACTTTGAGCAGACTTACAAAAGCGGTAGGTAATATGTTAAGTGTTTTGTTAGCAGCATAAGAGAAGGAAAACACTGGTTAAAACAGTATTCACAGCAAAGTAACTAAAACAGGAACTGATGTTTGGGAAAGAAATGTCAAAATGGGGATACATTTGATAGCCACATGCATGGGAGCAGGTATTACGCACATATTCTGTTGCCAGTATTAGGTCTGAAAATAGTCTGAAGCATCTTAAATGGATTCTACTGGTATTTTCTTCATCTGGTATATCTTATTCAAAGATACAGCCATGTTAGTCTGTAGAATGAGTATTAGAGAGACCCTGTAGCACCTCTGAGACCAACTCAAAGAAAGAAGCATCTGAGGAAACAGACTGAAGTCTGCAAAAGCTCATGCTCCTAACTTCTTTCTTTCAAGAAACATCCAGGGGTAACAGTGTCTTAACTAAGAACAGAAACAGTAAAATGCAGGCCTATGACTAACATCTTAAATGCTTTTCTCCTACAGTATTTGGTTTATAACACCTTGCCCGATGAAGAAGCCAATGAAGCTTCGAAAGCTTACAACATGTATATTGTGCATTTTGGGTGGCCAATAAACGTATCACTGCTGGATTTTTTATTGTTCTTTCTTTCAGCTAGTCTCAAAGGTGCTACAAGATCTTTCTATATACAGTACTAGTATTTCTTGTATAATTCTACCTTTCCAGATTAGCTCCTCGCCATGCATTAAACAGAAAAGTCAAGTAATGCACAGAATGCTTTTAATTCCTTCTGCCCTGCCCCAAACTGGGCAACTGTTTTGTACTGGGATATACATGCCATGTGCTGCAGTTTTGGATAATAATACATCCTTGGGAAATACCTTATAGCATCACAAGGGAAGGAGAGTAGGTGCATAGGGTTTGAAAGCAGAGCAACAGAACTTGCCACCTGCACACACTCATTTGTTCTCTCCTAAGAAATGCTAACTGTAGCTGACTGACAAACATTTTAATGACTTAGAGCCATGGTGGAAAACCTATGGCACGCATGGCAGAGATGCATGCGAAGCCATTTTTTGTAGCACGCAGAGGGTGGGGAAGAGGAGGAACAGCTGTGCGCCTGTTCCTCCTCCTTCCCAGCCATCCTGGGATTTCAGCTGCCTTCGGAGAGGCAGCTGAAGGCCCAGGAGTGTGGAGGGAAGACATTCCACCCTGGAAGTCCTGTCCCCAGAGCATGAAAGTCCCGCCCCAGAAGTCCCTGCCCCTGGCACCAGGTAACATGTGGTGCCAGAAGGGGCTTTAGTTTGGACACTCGGTCCCTAAAAGGTTCGCCATCACTGATGTAGAGCTTCTAACATGGTAATTTTTGACACCTGCCTTGCTGGCCATGACCTCCAATGTTTGTCCAGTTATACTGACTGCCACAGTTAGATAGTTCCATTCTTTTCTTTTAACCATTCATTAGATGAAATGTGTGAGCTACTGTAAGAAACATTACTGCAAAAGCAATTCCACAGCATGTTAGTAACATGAAAGAAAGGATGCAAATGAAAGCAACAACACCCATCCTGAGAAATCTTGTAACCTGTTGGTTTGTTTTAGCCCTTCATATACCAGCCACAGCTCTCCATCCTCATTCAGCGTATGATAGTCTTGAAGAGACGATCTTCCAAGCAAATTTTTTTCAAAATGCAAAAAACACAAAAAAAGGGTATATGATGATGGTGGTGCAATATGTTAATAAGGACAATGCAAGCCATGTCAGTGCTATTAAATTATATATGATTTCCATAACTACAAATTTTAATCTGCTTTAAACAGTGCGAACTTAGGCATATTTCTCTTCAATGGGTCTATCTCCAAGATACAGTGTAGAGGCAGAGATTGAAAGTAGTCCCCTGAGTTTAATGGGACTTATTTTCATATAAGAAGGCACAGCTAGCCCCTGTTCTATCCTTACACCTGTAATTGCATATCCCTGTTCATGATAAATAAGTAGCACTGAAGGTTTGGAGAAGAAAAAAAATAACTTCTCAACTAGTTTTCACTACCATAGGCCCAGAGTTAACATCATAATAAGCCAAGATCCCAGAGAATCCTGGTTTATTATGATCAAGCCAAGATGCTGGTATAGATATCCAAGTGCTCCTGCTTGGTTCTTTCTCCCGTGGAAGAAGCTAACTAAATAATAGATCCTTTGCTTGGTTTATTTTGACATTCAAACTTGGATTCTAGCTTTCTTCTTCTCAAACAACTCAGAGTCATTAGCCATAGTTTGTTGCTGGTTTAAAGTTGTGGCTATTGCTGTTAGTGGGTACGAGTACAGAAGAGCAAAAAATAAGGATCCAATGCTGTTGTTTCTTATATCCAGTTCAAATGACAAAAATACAGTGTGTCACTCTGAGTTGACAATACTTATGTTCCCATATTATAAATATCAAGCATCTTTCTACTTGGTGTTGGACTCTTATTGTTTACTATCTCAACATTTTTTTACATGGTTTTTGAATTTCCGTATTGTGACAGCCTATGGCACCAAAGAAAACTTGAATCAAATGTATAAGCAATGTAAGTACAAGTACCTGTTTGTCTCCTTCAAACCAATATACGCCTGGGCTATTTCTCCCTTGTCCTTCATCTTCTGCACATCCTCCAAAAGGATTGAGGAGTCAGTCATCGTGTTCTGAGAAGGATTGACAGAAAGCAGTTTTACAAAATGGGTTACAAAGAAGCCAGATTGAATTTGAGTGTGAGTGTGAATGTGTGAGTGTGTGTGTGTGTGTGTAAGAGAGACAGACAGATAGACAGATACACAGACAGGTAGGAAGGGGGATATGTGTTGGGTCTGTATGCACTAGAAGAGCAGAGTTTCAATCTCCAAACAATTATGAAACTCACTAAACAAGTTACTTTCTCCAAGTCTAACTTATTTTTTAAGTTACTGAGATAATAAAGTGTGTGTGTGTGGGGGGGGGGGAGATAGTGCTGGCCTGAGCTCCTTGAAAGTGGAATGAGACACAAAAATAATTACACATACACATTCTCTTGCAGCAGAAGGAAACTAACTTACCTTGTCATCCTGACAATCCATTTGTAAGCAGGAAAATAGAGATAGAAACCTGGTCAGTGATATTTGCCCTTGATATAGAGCTCCAGTTGCGAAAATTGACCTGATTGCTACCTTTTCATATACCCATGCAGATACTGTCAGAACAGGTGCCAAGGATTTACAAAAGGCCCTGCTCAAAACTTACTTTGGAACTGGAAAAGGAATTTTTACAAGCTTTGGACCCTGCTCTTTTCATAAGAAGTTCACTGGTGAGTCTAAATTATAACATGCATTGCAACAGGCTGGAAAACCCAATATCCATGGCATGGGGTAGTAAAAGAGCCATAGTAGTTAGAATATGATGGTGGCACTGCACATACAGAGTGGATGCCCTAATTTAAATGAAAGACAACAAAACAAGTAATGCCCAATGTACCAACTAATCAATAAACAAATTCAGGAAAACAAGAGTGTATACTATAAAATAATATCAGTTTGTCAATAAGGACTAAAAATGACCATACACAAACCACCAAAAAAACGCCCAGGTAAACTTTGGGTAAGTGGTCAAGAATGGTATACTATATGTATGCTTAGCCACTCTGGTTAATAGAAATTTGGTTAGGATTTATGCTGATCTATGTATGGCATGGCACAGGCCCGTGCACCATTCATTAAATTGTACCGCGGCTTCAGCATATGCTGAAAGCCGTGGAAGGGAAGCCCATGTACAGTCGGGGCTGATTGTGCAATTATTTTTATTCTTTATTGATAAACAAATAATACAGTAGTCTAAATTCTGTTGTCATGACTAGAGCAGACTCATTAATTAAAGGGATTTACCTATTTGTTCACTCATCATTCAACGGATCCCACACAGATACCGAGGGCGGACTGTACATGTGATGGGAAGAGGGATATACATCCACTGTTCCACCATAAATGTGCATTCCACAGCTGGGTATGTGATGGTACAAGATTCCACATACACCTCTAGGATATATAGTCATCTTTCCAAACGAACTGAGCTACACTACTGGCAAGCTTCTCAGTGTTGCTAACATATAAATCCATAATTGGTTTATAATTTTCATATTTTATCTAGACAGCACCTATAGCCCCGGAACATGTTCTGTTTATACTCACTATCCTATATTTTGCTTCTTATGAACAGTGAAGAGTTTGACATCATTAATACACTGTAAATTTTCTTTGCTTGGTACGTTCTGACAATACATTTCAGGAAGGCTTCAAAGGACCATGGCATACCCATCAATTACACATGGATTAATACAACAGTTGATGAAGACCTCCATGTCAACGGAAGAGTGAGGAGTGGATATATCTTCCACACAATGCAAAATTCTAAAATGCCTAATAGAATTATGACATTTTATATCAGCAAATTTGAGCTTCCATCTTGGATTTGTGTTTTTTGTTTGTTTGTTTGGCCTTTTTGTTCTTAACAATATTCAAGCTGATCCAAAGCTTGGGAAAATCACTATCTGAACTACACTTTTTGAACTCCCAGAATTCCCCAGCCACTATAGTCAGATTAGACATAACTTTTCCAAGCTTTTGGTTGAATCATGAATTATACTGGACAGAGGATCAACTACACCATGTAACTGCTCTTGCACTTTCAAGCAGAACGAAAAATACATGGTCGGTCCAGTTTTCTTTTCCATTCCTTACCTTGGGTTGAATTGCCTCCTTCTGGCTCATTAGTTGAGATCTCAGGATAAGGACTTCTTCCTTGCGTACTTCTAGCTCCTCACTGACAGAGGTCATCTGATCCAAGAGGACTCTGTACGCTGGGGCACCAGGAGCAGTAGTGTCTGGAGAGCTCTTTTCCATCAGGGCTTTCCTCAGCTCGTTCAATTCATTCTTCAATTTCTTATTTTCTGATTCAAGCTCTTGGCGCTGCAAGCAAACAAATGTTCACTGTCTTGTGGGGAATAACCCATCTTTGTGGACTGCTTCTCTGTGCCATCCAGAGAATGCAGGTGTCAATGGCCAGTTTTTAGTCATCAGCTGGCAGAAAACCACACATTTTAGGCCTTATATACATTACATACTTATATTAGCTTTAGATAACTTTAAGCATCATGGCTGCTCCCAAAGGACACTAGAACCTAGTTCTATCCTTCTGCTTGTCCCCTTCGGTAAAGGCTACCACTCTCAGTGCTCCTTTGGAAGAATGAATGAGAACCATTCTTCCTAATGGGTGGGTCAATAAAGCAGTCATTCACTAATACAAAGCTACAATATTCCATCAATGAAGCACAAGAGTGCCAACATAACTATAATTTGGAAATTTCTGATTTGACTGCAACCCTCAGACTCCCCATCACCACCACCAGCATGAGCATTAAAAATGCTGACTGTGGGATTTTGGGATTTGTATTCAAAAACAAACTTTTCCAAGGTCTCATTAGATCATGCCAGAACTATCTGTAAATTAATTTTGCTTTTACCTCATCCAGGGCTCTGTCTTAAAAACTACCCTGTGAAGAAGGTTGAGTTGACAGATTGGTCCAATATCACCCAGAGGGATTTTTATCTGAAGGGCAATTAGAATTGGTTGCATTGCATTTAAGCCTACTATTCTTTGGCAATCCTATCCATTTTCCTAAGACATATTGGAACCCGAGTCTGAAGACCGCGAGAACAGAGGAAGGACTGTATTAGCACCTACCTCCAAATGAAGCAGGAATTCTGCTGTATATTAAAGCTATTTTTAATGAAATGGGTACCACCACCAAGAGACCTTTAAACAAGCTAAAAAAGGCATTATACAATTCTCTGGACCTATTGGGATCATGAACATTGCATGCAACCTCTTCTTTTGAGGGCAATCTAGGTATGTTTCTGGCACATTTGTGCACGCATCTCACTGTAATCACTAAAATTGTGTCTTAGACTTCCCTCACTAATAAACAGGTAGGAAAAGCAACTTCCCTTACATTGTGTTTGAAACAATGATAGAAATATGTGCTTGAACTGTTTTTAAACATTTTAAAGTGATGTATAAAGATTAATCTGCTTTCTAATTTAAAAACTGTTGATGGCAAGGGAAAGGATCAAAAATATCTAGAGAGAGTGCCTTAAATGATTCATATTGCAGCTCATAATTTTTTAAATATTATGTGTGTAACCACTGCTTTGCATTTTTTTACCAATAATTATTTTTGAAGCTGCTGTTTTAATTACTATGTACACCTAATATTTTATGTTATGACTTGAGAAGTCATAACCTATATTAAACTTTCATATATATATATATATATATATATAATTACCTTAAGTGATTCATATTCTAGCTCAGCACCTCTCATCTGAGGCCTTTCTTCTTCCTAGGTGAACAGAAAAATAACAAAAAGTTTCATTCTTTAGCTAGTACTATAAGGATGCAACACAGAAGATATTGAGGTATTAGCAAGACCTGGACACATAAGTCTGAATACCCAGTTTTGCCTGTTGAATGTTATTAATGTTTTTTTCAGATTTATCAGTAACAAGCATCTCCAGCAGAAGCAATTTACACAAGTGCCAATCAGGGAACCAACCTGCAGTGTATGTTCACCAGCTTTAGAAGAAACTCCCTAACTTTCTGCATATTTATCCATAACTAGCTGAGTCTAATAAGGTTTACTCTGAAGAAAGTATATATATATAGGTGTGCAACCTAAATGCAAGTGGTTTGATTGATGCAAAATTAAAATTGCGATTCTGGTAATTATGTTGACAACGTTAAGAAAAATTAAAATAAGAGGAAAGACTAGGATGTGTGCATCCTTTAGAGTCCAAACGAAATGATCATAGAAGAAAAATGGAAAGATGATATATGGGCTCCATTGCCAATCAGTAAACACAAAAATCAAATGGAAGAGCCCACAACTGCTGCCTTTTGACACAATGAACAATCCATCAAAGAAAAGTCAAATGGCCACTTGTTTATATAGACCCTGAGATTAAAACTGGCTCCACTGGAGTCCCAGGTTTCAGACTGAAAGGGGGACCCCCCACCTTTGTCTTAGTTAATGTTCTGCACTTCCCCTTGAGGTCATCTATCTTTATGTTGAAAGCCATACACTTGTTTCAGTCTTGCTGAAAACCTCTTTGGGGCTCATGCCAGAAGAAAGACAATATATAAGTAAAATAAAATAACATAAGACAAGATAGAATGGAAGAATTCCAACTTTGATTGTTACTCGTAGAGACCAACATTCTAATGAAGGACAATACCCTTTTGGCCTTTACCTGGGCTTTGAATCGAAGAGCTTGTTCTTCTTTCCTGTCCAGCTCATCCTGCAAGGATTGTTTTTCCTGCTCCAGCTCTGTAACTCGTTTTTGTAGCTTGAGGAAGAGAGACATGTCCAGAGGTGCTTTCTTCTCACTTGGTTCCTGACCCAAGAGAAGAACAGGTACAGAAAATGTTTCTAAATTTATTTATTTATTTCCTTCCCCTCCCGGAATGGAAACTCAAGATGGCTTACAAAAATCAAATATTTAAAATTTATCATCCGCTGATAGAAAGACAACAAGGAGGGAGCCAGCCCAGTACTCTAAGGAGTTCCAGAGCCTGGAAGCAGCTCCAGAGAATGCTCTCTCACACATTTTCAACAGATATAATCATATGGAAGGATATGGTCCTTTAATTAGCCTGGACTCAAGCCATATAAAGCTATCACCAGCACTATGAATTGTGTCCAGACTGGTAGCAAGTGGAGCTACTGAAAGGAGGGAGTGATGTGCTCCCTGTAAGCAGCCCTGGTCAACTGTCCGCAATTTTGTCTGCAAAGAGCTTGGCAAAATGTTCATAGTTGGCTGTTGAGTGGTCTGAATTGTCCTCTCATGGGCCAGAGTGTAAAAGACCCCTAACCACTCAAAATAGTTTCAATGATGGCACAATAATGGCAGAGAAGATTGTTTTTGTTGCTCACACTGCCAGATCATTGACCTTCAAACAAGCTCTCATCTATGTTCAGTGACATATATTCCAAGTTTCCCACCAATATTATTCATGTTATTGTTTCTGGTGGGGAAACAGACACTGAAGATTGGAAAATCCAAACTAGTATTCACGGGAGAGAAGCAGTACAAAAGCACCAGAAAGATGCTATACCAAGCTGGCTCAAGTGAGCATGTTAACATAGGCGTAAACTGACTTTAAGAGTTAGCAAGAATGGGGGAAAAGAATAATGCAGAGTACATAAACATGTAACTTGATTAGGAGAGCTGCTTACTTATGCATTCAAACTGTTCCAAAGATTATTTTACAAATCACAAATTTTAGTAAGGTCATTTGAATGATAAATGAATCTAGCCTAAAGGCATCTAACCTAAAGCTTTAAAGGCAGCAAACTATAAACTAACTAAAAGGTTTAAAATCTACGGTTAATCATACCTTTCTTTCTTACTTGTTTGGAAGGGGAGGGGAGAAAAAAAGTAGGTCTGTGGTTAGATTAAAAGGAAAATCATAAGCACAGTAAGTTTGTATAAGTGCACAGTATTTACACACCCACCACTGTTTATAATTCTGGATCGAAACTTAAGAAAGCAAACATTATATATTACATGAACTGAGTGCTGAAAACCTGACAAGCTGTCACACTCTTAGATAATTCCAGAATAAAGAGGAAAGTGAAAGACATCTTCTCATTGTAGTACCACTCTTTGAACAAAGGAGGTGAGAGAGTTTTTATATAATAAATATTATATATATATATATATGTACTGAGCCCTTGTCTCCTTTCATTCTTCTACTGTGAATGTATGCTTTCTAGTTTTTTGTTCTGTTCCTTCCTCAGAGTATGCTATTTGGAAAAGTAATGGGTGCATATTCACCAAATGCCAGCTTGGAGGGGAAAATCAACCATGATCTCAGAGTGTATTCTTCTTCACCTACCGGTATATTCCCAAAGCTTACCTCTGTTCTCATCTGTGGTTCTTCAGATTCAGTTATATCAGAGCTATAGGTGTATTCAGATTCATTGCTATGTGTGGAATCTCTTCTTTTGTGTCCAGGCTTAGATATGTTCTGGGAGAGAAGAGGATAAGAAAGCTTAGTGCTAATAATCAGCATTTGTTATTCCATATTCCAAGTTTCAAGTGCTTTAGTACTTTTTAGAAATCAAGATTGGTTTGGTTCTGTCATCTGAAATAACTTTGCAAGGAAATATGTGGGGTCAGGAAGTTTTTGAATCCCTGCTTTAAAAAAAGGTCAAATGCAGTCAGCCATCCACATTTGAGGGGTTAGAGGCATGGGAAAACTGCAAAATTGGAAAAAACCGTGAATAACTCTCGACTCCTCCAAACATATTTAGCATACATATAAAATTTGATCTGCAGATTCAACCCACCATGAATGCCTTTGAGGCAGTAAGGTTGCTTCACAAAGTAAGTGGGTGGCTTCCAGTCACTTATAAAAAGGGCATAGGGTGGCAGTAGAGGAGGCAGTAAATAATTCAGGAATAATCATATCCATAAAAGTCAAACCCAAAAATGTGGAAGGCTGACTGGAAGTGCGAGGAGCTAAGAAAGAATTAAAGATGCAGAAGGGTGAAGCAACCCTTTCTTTGCTACTTTTCGGTTATTCTGTCACAACCTGGTTGTCCAGAACTAGGTCTGTAGCTCAGCATTCTCAGTATTTGGTCTTTTATATTAGATTTATTTATTTATTTCCAGGATTTATTTCCCACCTTTCTCCACAATGGGATTCTTTTCCCTATCACACATTTTCCAGTCTTTTAAAAAGTCACTCACCACCATCAATTTCATCTCATCCTTGAGGTCATCATATCGCTCCTCTAACCGGCTAAACTCTTGCAGAAGATTCTGATACCTCTGCCTTTCACTGTTCAGATCCAGGTCCAGCTGTTTCGTCTCCTCAAGAAGTCTTTTCTCCATGACCTCTATAAAAAAAACAGGAAAATAAAGAGTTACCAATGTAATTTCAAACAGCTAGAGAACATGAAAAAGAAAATGTTTAACTCTGCTATTCAAAGTCATTGCCAGTAACCTACTATTCTTCCCCATCGCATCGACACCTCTACACCATTCTCCTATAATCAGGGATGGCCCCAACACATTTTGCTGCCTAAAGGGCAGCCTCACTCTATCATCCACAAAAGTCAAATGATACAGTAACAAAAGTTAACCAGATTATTTGCACATGAGGCCCTTCTCTTTAACATTCTGAATCACCCAAAATTTACCTTTTTCTGACACTCAAAATCTGATGTTTAAGGCACCTATCTCACTCTGCCTAATTGTAAGGCCAGCGCAATCAGCAGTTAACATTCAGTGCGAAAAAGAAGGGTTAGAACATGACCCATTCTCAGCCCCAGGGGAAGGCAATGGCAAATCTTCTTTGAACAAATCTTGCCAAGAAAACCCCATGATAGGGTAGCCTTGGGGTTGCCATAAGTTGGAAATGACATGAAGGTGCACAACAGCATCAACAAATTGCTTTATTTATTCTGTAAACATATTTAGGCCTGCTTATATCCTCTCTGCTAACTAGAGTTCTCAAGCCTGCTTGGTCCCCAACTTCTCTTTCGATAGAATGAATTAGAGGCTTGGGTCCTTCCTGCTATTCTTTTCATAGAAGCCTGGCTCATCAGAACAACTTACCTAATATTAGAATTGTCTTTAAATTTTCCTTTGGTTTTATGCTGAGTTTTTGCCTCATTTTGTCCTATACTGCACCACTACCTACAGATCTAGGGAGGAGGAGTCTTGTCTTGTCTCTCAATAATCATGCACATATTGTTTAATTTATGAATAATTACTTCTACTTATATCTTGCCTTTCCTCCAATGAGCTTGTGGTCCTCCTCCACATGTTATCTTCACAACAACTGGGTGAGATAGGACAGGCTGAGGAAGCAACTGTCCAAGGTCACCTGTTGAGTTCCATTGCTTCCTGATTCTTAACATGGGTTTTCCAAGTCCCAGTCCTACACTCTGACTACCATACTACAATGGCTTGATGTCTTTTGGCTTTCTTTTTCCCTCTGTCTCCTACCCCAATTCATGCCCAAGTCTTTGACTCCAACCCAGAACTTGGAAGAGTTTCTTTTTTTGGAATCCCCTGGAATCACTGGGTTGGGGATGCGGCAGCCACATGCCACACCCCAAACCTAGTACAAATAGGAGCTGCGTATTTGCACCCTAGAATGGGCGCCATAAGAACCGCAACACACCCTTATGACACCAGTCATGCACAGCGGTGTGTAAGTACTGCACACAAGCGACATCATCATGGCACGATGGTGGCCTCATGGCTGTGCAGACACTCACTCCTAGGCCCTAGGACACAGTCAGGCTGACACAACATGCCGGTCTGTACTGTCCCTTTAACTCCCAGAACCTACCAGACAGCATGGCCACTGAAGAATTTCAGAAGACAATCCACAAAAGTAACTTTTTCCAATTTAGATGCAGCTTCCCCCTACTCTGCACTGCAGCCAGGTAAGCAAAGCCACAACAGGAAAGGGGGAATCGAAGGAGAGAGAATAAAAGGGTGGTTCTTCTGACTTCTAATTCTGGCCTAACACACAGTATCAGACATGATCAATTTGATACTATTACAGCCCAGTTCACTTTTTAAGTTCTCCATGCTGTGATGCTATGGAGTTTTGGCAGAGGAAGGGTCTATAATGAAGGGCAATTCATGGATCCTTCTGTCAGCTACACAAACTAAAATTTTATGACAGGGGACAGATTTTTGTTTAATTTCTAAAAAGTGGTGGTGGGATGGAGGAAAAGACAAACAAAACTTCTGAATTAAAATTACCTGTTATCTCTTTGGCCTGGTCCTGGATACGCCGGTTCAGCTCATCTTTTTCTTTTTTAAGCAAAGTGTTTTGCTCTTTTAGTTCTACCACCAGCTTAAAACAAAAATGAGAAAAGGCTCATAATCAAAGCTAAAAACAAAAAGATTATTCTACACTAGTACCCTCTGCAAGCAATTAACTAAAATTATTTTTATGTTGTTCCTGACAAAGACGTAAGTTAGAAAAACTTACACTGATGCTGCTCATACTACTATCCTTGCCTCCTCTACAAGCAACATTTTCAACAAATCTGATACGAAGAAAAATAATATGGAAGTTACACTCCATCTAGTTTGCCTACATCTTTTCTTCATTATGGAGGCAAGGAGGATGAAAGCCGCAGTGGTTATATTTCACTCAGTGGCCACACATTATTTCTTATAAAGAAATCTCTTCCATCACTTAGAAAATGTATTCTGTTCTTTATGTCAACAAAATATACCCTCAAATTGTTTCTTATGTCCTGCAATGCAGGGTAAGACGTCTTTTACCTGGTCTGTTTCTTGTTTATATATATCTGCCTGCTCCTCAATTGTCTTCTTCTCAGACTGTGTTTGGTGAAGTTCCTTTCGGAGTTTGCTGATCTCTTCTTGAAGGGAAAGGACCCGGTTGGTCGCATTCTTGGCCTCTTCTTCACTCATTCTAAGTCTTTCTACATCATTCCTCAGCTTTTCTGTCTCAGAATTGTATGCTGCCTCTAGGGTGGTTAGCTTCTCCAGTAGAGATTTGGAGTCTCTTGACTTAAAAAAAACCAAAAATAATAAAGAAACGTCAGGAATTTACTCTTTTAGAACATGGCCACATAGCCTGAAAAGCCCACAAAAAGCTATACAGAATAATTATTGTAACCCACTGTATTTCAGCATAAATGTTCATGTTAGTACACTAACAGATGTGCTAAAAACCTAATGTTATATGGCTACTCCATCAGGCTATGAATCAGGGAGAAATCGGTAATATTCCAACTGGCTCTTACTAAAACATGAACAACAATACCTGTTCATCAATTTTACGCTGGAGCTGCATGATCTTGTTCTCCATGCCAACATTGAGCTTTTTGTAGTGTTCCACAGAGCGTGCTTCTATCTTCAGCTTCTTCAACTCCCTCTTTGCTATCATGCGCCGGCAGCAGCACTGAAGATAGACAATTGCCTTCAAAGTCCTGTGGTAGCGCTTGCGGGTCAGCCACCCACGCACATGCTTCTGTATAATGGTGGCCTTGTGCTCCCCAAGCATCTGCAAATTAAAAACACACATTGAAGGTTCTTTTTCCTATAATCCAGGAAACATAACAAATATTTCCAAAGGAGGTTAATAAAAGATCTATAGCAAAAGTTGATGAAACTAGTGAATGGAAAACATAAGAACACCAAAACTAAGAAAGAAAGAATATTCTGTCTACTTGGTACATAAACAAGTATGTTCTGGTAATCGAAAATGTGTATTTGGTACAATTCTGACACAATGCTATCAGAATGTTATTTGTGTTTCATTTTACATATAGACACTCATACACACAGTATAATCTTACTTCATTCTGAATCATCCAGAAAATCATGATAATATTCAAAATTTGGATAAAAGCAGGTATATTATGTAAAACTGATATTCAAGGGGTCATCCTTGCATCTAGACATATCATCATCATTATCATCATCATCATTCAAAACCCAAATGAGAAGTTGAAGGATAGGTTTTCTTACCTTGCGATACTTCTTCCTGGCAATATAGCCTCGCAAATATGACTGGAGAGCCACAGTGGCTGCTCGTGTAGAACGGTATCGCTTGCGGGCAACATACATACGCTGGAATTTCTGGATAATGATGGCAGCTTTGGTTCTTCGAAGAAAGGTGGCAAGGCTGATCAGGAAAAGTGCAGACAAAAAACATTACAGTATTTACACTCTCTAGAGCAGTTTCACACTCCTGTCCTAGTGTTACTGCCTATGAAAAGTTGCAGTTCAGTAGAGAGATCTGGACCATAGTTTTAGAGCTTTGAAAAGTTACTTTCTTAGGATGGAACTCCCAGACTCACTGAGCGTCATTTATTGCCTATAGGATTATGGGAGTTGTAAATCAAAAACTTTCCAAGCTCTGCACAAATCTCAGTGACTTTAGCCCAGTGGTTTCAAAAGAGGGTGGTACACACTCCTGGGGCAATGGGAAGATCCAGGGGAGTGGTGAGGGGCAAAGGAGGCAGCGGGTTGGTGGCAAGGGAAAAAGGGGTGGCAGGGAAGCCTTCCGTCAAAGTACTGGTACGCAAGATAGGCAAAGGGAACCATCACCTTCCCGTGGTGGGCATGAGGGTTGCATAAAACTTCTTTTCAGGGTCCCTTAAAACCACCACACAACCTGGTGTGGTAGTGTCTGCCACTCTTCACCTGCCCACACGAGCTCACTCCTTTAGCTGCTGGTGGTGGTGGCAGCTGGGAAACTATGGCTTTGAGTGGCACCATTTGGGGACAGGCAGGCTGATTGAAGCAAGGAGTTAATGCATGTGGCAATGGGGAAGAAACAGTGGCAAAAAGAAGTTTTCAAATTTGGGACCTTGCTTAAGCTTTGTGAGCTTTGCTGGGACTTGTCTGGTAGGTTGGAGCTGCTCTGCTGCTCCTGTGTGGTTGTTGTTTTCATCAGATAGACAGAGAGAAGAGGTAACAGAAGAAGCAATGTTTGTGTAAGTGTGAGGGAAGAACACCTGAAGCTGTGTGGTGACGACATATCTCTGAAGGAGAGGGAGGAGTGTCTAGGATTGATTCTTGGAGAGTCCTTCATCTTGGAGTGGCTCCTGTACTTAAAATCTCTCCTTTTCCCCTTCCGCATCAGGGTCTAGTCCAGGGCATGTGGCCTCTGTAAACCCCTAACACACACCAGCTGTGCCCATCCCCACCCCAATGAAAAAAAAATGAGAGTCCTTCCCTTTGCACCTGGTCACCTTTGGAGCAGCAACCGAACAGCGACTGAGAGGCCGCTTGCCTCTGAACTTTGCTAGAGGGGTGGCATGAGTGAGAGACTTCTCCGTTGTTATTCAGTCAAACTGCTTAGTTGCTGCTCCCAGGATGAACGGGTGCAAAGGGAGCAGTGACCAAGATGAGTTGTTTTGAATTTGCAGTAGAAAAATGAATCTAAGGTCAAGAAATATGCTTGGGGAGAGGCACTAGCGTCATTGCCCAAGACAAAAGGGGGCGGTAATTGGGAAAAGTTTGGGGACCACTGCTTTAATCCTTTGTGGGACCCAACAGCATTAAATATATCCTTCTAGTTTTACTAAACATAAGCATAATTTTGTTTATTGGGAAGTAATTCCCACAAAGCTTAATGCCAGAAATGTATCAAGCTGCTAGTAAAGTCAATTTCGCTCAGCGAATTATAAAATGCACACACTTACACTTAAATGTGACTTTTAGTCCCAGGTAGAGTACCTCCATTAAATCTATGAGATTTACAGAAACATTGACTTAGCATTCAATAATTCCTTCAATTCAATGGGTGTATTCTAGGCCTTAGATTTAGTCCTTGGGTAGATAGTAGGCTGGGAGTCTATGCTGTCAGGCTGCAACTCCCAGCAGTCCTAGCCACCATAACCAATGGTGAGGAATGATGGGTGCTGGAGTCAAAAAACATCTGGAAGGCTACACAATTCCAATCCCAGTCTATGGCATACTAATTTTGGTCTCTGTCTAGTGCCTGATCAATATAGGAAAAAACGAATATAGGGTTGTATGTTCTGTTTAGCAATCCAGAACAAATTACAGCACATTTCCCCCAGGTGTCCAGCTTACCATCGTGCCTGGTATCCTCGGACATATCTTTGAATAGTGATGGCTGCTTTCCTCATGCGTAGGTACTTCTTTCTCATTAGCCACCCCCTGATGGTCTTTTGAATGCGGATGCAAGCAGCTCTTAGTTTGTCAGCCCTTATCTTTTCCAAATATGCTACTTGACCAGCCCGGAAAAATATCTTTGTCTTCCCAAACTGGTATTTATCCTTATCCTATTTTGAGAAGAAATGTACAATCAGTGTCAGGTTGAGAGTGACAGCAGAATTATCAAGGAGGTAAGCATGCCCTATGACATGTGAAAAGAAATTCTAAGAATCAAATCAAGCAGAAGGTAACTGTTGAAAATCCTGATATTTTCAATGTGCAGCTACATGGAATTTTAATGGGAAAATATAACGTGACTATCTAGTCTTATTCTGACCAAAAATGTTACTTTAGCAGATAGAGAAAAATTGAGTATTCTTTAACCTCTTTCAGATCATTCAATCTAATAACTGTTCATACTTTCCAAAAAGCGTAAAGACTGCACACACCAATGTATTTGAGGAAGCAAGTTAAAAAACTGGTGAGGGAAGGAAGAGAAAATATATATCTGAGAAAATGACATTATTTGAAATCTTCTCTGATTGTCATCCAAAGAAGGTTTTTCCCCCAATCTAGTTACCACAGCATGACTCTTAGCCTACAGTCTTACACACATTGACTTGAGTGAAGGTCTCATTCAATTCAATGTGGTTACGTAGTGTAGACACAAAGCATTGTGCTACTGGGTGCTAAAATTCACTTTTTCCCTCAGTGCAAGGATCAAATTATATGTGACAGGAGTCTAGTGACAGGTATCCCCAACATCTTTTCTATTTACTAAAACAACTTGTGGGATGGGTAGACATTTACAATCAGAACCATGGTACAGAGATTTTAATCCTTACTCCTATGACACTGTCTTGCCAAAAATCTCCATGTCAGTATTTCATATGACTAAATACCTATAGGGCAGGGGTGGGCAATTGTGGAAGGCTAGGGGGCTGCACTGGTCTCCTAGGAGACCTTGATGCTTTGACCCCTGGAGACCATATGTGACCCATGTTCCACACTTTGCCCACCCTTACTTTAGGAGAATAAGTGAAGGCTCTTAAACACTGGAAGATGATGAATATTCTATGACATTTTAAATGGAAAGGAAACAATGATTTTGTGGAAGGGATATGCAGGGAAAAGCAAAAGACACAGCTGAGAACTAGGATCCATCTTTGCTTAAGCAAGTGTAGAATTCACCTTTGCAAAGCTCCATTTGTCTTAATGTATTAACCTATGCCAATCTTCCATTACCCTGACTATCCCATTAACAACAGAGATCCTACTTCAGCAAATTTCACCAAACAGAGGTCTATTACCAGAATCAGCTTCTCCAAAACATTTTTACAAGTCTGCTTTCTGTCACTGAGAACATCCTTCTGCTTCATCAGGACACGATAGCGACTGAAGAATTCTTGATATGTCCACCTGGGTTCAAGAAGCAACATGGCATTAACCCGCAGAAAAGCTTATGTATCAGTCATATTCCAGCAAATATCTTGACACCACCTGCAGGCTTACCTTGAGGGAAAACCAGCTGCACTGATTCGGATAGTTTCCAACACACCACAAGCTCTAAGCTGCTGTACCGTCCGTTTTTCATCAAACCTATGTGTGACAAGTGTTATCTCATCAGCAAACTATAATAAGGTTCTGTGGGTATTACTACCAATGATAGAAATGTATTCTTCTAACAAGATCTTTATTAAGTAAAAGAAAAATGAGACTATAAGGGCAGTTTCTCAAATAGAGAGAAAACTGTTATTTTAATTGGTTAGCTATTAAATGGGCCCACAATTAGCATAGATGAGACAGGGCTATCATATCACCTCTTAACCTTCTCTTGTCCAGGCTAAACATCCCCAGCCTCCTAAGGCGTTCCTCATAGGGCACAGTTTCCAGACCCTTCACCATCTTAGTTGCCCTCATTTGGACACGCTCCAGTTTTCACACACACAAAAACCGTTCTTCGCACTGTATATTAAACAGCAAGACATGCTTCAGATAGTATATAGAAACTAACTTACATAAATGGAAACTTGAAGTCATTTGGTTTTATACATCGCACATAATGTGGAGTGGTGGCGTTAAGCGTCTCCATCAGAAGATGCAGAGAATTTCTGAACTAAAGGAAAAAGACAAATAAAGAATAATACTTAAAAAAAGAAAACACAGAAACATTGTGATGGCTTGAAACCTCTCATCCCAGCAATATCTAACAGTGTTTCTGGGAAGCACAAAATAACCACAAAATAATCTAATATGATCAGTTTGTTAGGAGACGCACACTGACATCTTTCATATTGATTACATGGTTTATTTCAGTGCTCCAAGAATCCAAACAGCCTATTCTAAATATTTGTGTATTATACAAGCAGACAAATAAAATGTCTTTCAGACAACAGGGAAGGGGGAGGGATCATTACTGAATTTAAAACAATGGATCCCACTCACCTGATGTCCCACTGTCTTCTTATGTTCCTTGTTTGTTTGGGCTACTTTAGACTTGGCTGGTTTTACAGCTGCTCGAGATAATGGCGTACGACCAGAAGGGGTTGCTGAAGTGGGAATGGTGTCCTTCTCTTCCTGAAACAGCTCTGACAACATCTTAAACTGATATAAATAAAGAACAATAAGTTTAGCTCTTCACTTTAGATTTATTTGCTAGTCCACCCTAGCTCTTAATATTTTCTGATTTTGGGGGTTGGGGGTGGGAGGTGGGGACAGAATAAAAAACATTTGATACTTCTAAAATTTTAACAGGATATCTTTCACAACCAAAGAATATTAAAAACTATATCATTCACACTGATATTTATCATTTATAAAGTACCTAAAATTAAAAAAAAATGGTTAAAAAGTGACAGGAAGGAGATTTTTAAAAAGTAGATTAAAAATAGGGCTCTTTGATCACAAGCTCACAACCTACAATATGTGACACAAAAGCGGAGGAAGGGGATATTGAGGAACGCAAGGTGCAACTGTTTGTTTTGCAAAAGTAGCATTATCTTCAATACAAAACCCTGGGAAGTACAGTATACTTCAGTAAGGAGGAAAGTCAGAGTTGGTTCTGTTAAATGATAATTTACAAACAAACTATCATGCCTAATCAAAGCAAAAGATATTATTTTAGTAAGCTTAGGTGCAAAACAGACTGCAGAAATAATACAGTTTCAAACCACTTTAACTGTGCTGGCTCAATGCTAGAGAATTCTGTGAACTGTAATTTTGTGAGACATTTACTCGTCTCTGTCAGAGCTGTGGTGCCACAATAAACTACAGTTCTCAGGATTCCCTAGCACTGAGCCAGTTAAAGTGGTCCCAAACTGGATTATTTCTGCAGTCTGTTTTGGACCTAAGGTGATCTAGAACTCTTCTTTTAATAAACACAGCATGGCCAGGGAACGTGGAGTAAATCTGAATACTAACCTTACTTGATTTTAGAACTTTGATCTGCTCTTCATAGACAGTGTCTTTGTTTTTTTCCAGAAACCCATCACACTGGTACTCCACCTAAAAAAAATAAAATCATAAGACAAAACGAACAACCAGCACTACCATCTTGGACAGATGAGAATATGGAAGTAAAAAATTCTTTTCCTGAAAACTAGGGAAAATGTAGTAAATCTCACAGAAGTTTTAGATACAAATACTTCTTTTTAAGATAGGCTACTTTGTAAATTGGTGCATATGATCTGCTGCTATGGTGTGTGATATTTTTAATAAAGTTTTAAAAACACGGGTCATGGATTAATTCATCGTGTCACTTTGCAATGCTTTTCTAAGGTCCAGGAGTTACCCTTCCAGATACTGTTGGATTGCAACTCTCATTAGCCCTAGCCAACCTAGCCAAGAATATAAAGATATAGCCGTGTTAGTCTGTAGAATCAGTACATAGAGAGATCTTGTAGCACCTTTGAGAATAACTGAAAGAAAGAAATTGGCAGCATGAGCTTTTGTAGAACTCTGAGGAAGCAGACTGAAGTCTACAAAAGCTCATACTGCCAAATTTCTTTCTTTCAGTTATTCTCACAGGTGCTACAAGATCTAGCTAAGAATATGTATGATAGGAGTTTGAAGTCCAACAACATCTGGAGGCCAAATATACCTACCCTTGTGTATGCCAAAGAAGATATTCACTGTTCCAGATGAAAACAGAGTTTGATTTAACAGGATACAGATAGGCGGGTCGATACCCTCAACATTTTTTGTATGTAATTAAACTGAAAGGTCTCCTGTGAACAACTTACAGATCACTGTCTGACATATTTTAATTTGATTCTTAATCACTCACTGAGAACCTCAAATTAAACTCCCTCAAAAGAACTGCCACCAAAAAAAGTCTATAGAATATTTTTAAAACAGCTAAAAATAACTTTTAAGTGGCACCTAATTAAGCACACATAATATGCTGTGGATCACAGTCAACTGTTTCTCCAATAGTCTTGAATGGCAAGTACAAGATCATGGGCCCATTCATTTACCAGATTACCCAGAGAAGAAAAATCCCTACCTTATCTGCGAAGTGTTGGATAATAAAAGCCTTGTTTGACAAACGGGGCTTTTCAAAGAGCGCAGTCTTGTTCAAATGGGTATTGTATAATTTTTGGGCCCAACTATTATCTGAACCTTTAGGCATCTAGAAAAAGGAAATTTAAATATTTCAACCATTTTGAAACATAAAACAGACATGAAAATGCAGTATTATCCTCTAACTTATTCCAAATCTCTGCCATGCAAACAAATATGATTGGATTAATAGCTCATTCTGTTGCTGAACACAAATGCCTGGACAATTTACTTAGGTAAATACTTCTCTAAGTGTCTTATTTGTACATCCCAGTGCATACTAGCAGAGCTACTATTCCATTCTTGTTTTACCATTTATTTATTTTTTTAAATTAAGCCAAATCACATAAGGATAAACTGATTTACACAACACATTTATTCACCATTTGAGTAAAACTAAATAAGGGGAAAACCTGTATAATAGAGGAAGAAAGCTAATCAAATCAGATATTGAACATAATATGCAAAACAACTGCTTAATACTACATGATTATTCTGTGTAGTTTGCAGTTTGGGGAGACACTAGAGTCCTTTGAATGAGAATTCTAAATACCCTTCCCTAAAGTAAAACTCCCAGGATTCCATAGATTTTAGCTATGGCAGTTAGTGGAAACGTAGTGCTATAATTCTGCAGTGTGAAAGACTGTTACCCCTGCCCCAGATTATGACATGTTCCAACACAATGAAGTATAACACAGGAGTGAAGCAGATGGGCCAAAAGGAGTGGCCAGAGACTGCTCTGGCCCCAGTTGCGCCGGGGACACGGTAACTGGATAGCCAGCTCTCGAAGCTGGCTGCTTCCACGATCCCAAATGAGCCGCTGGCAGGAGCAGCTTTTTACCACTCCTTTTGCTGTCAGCTTTTGGCCACCTTAGGATGCCAAAACCCATTGGACCTCAAGCCCTGTTGTTTTTAATTGCACACACATGCCACCATTTGAAAGAATGAGGAGGGGCCATCCACATATGCTCCAATTTGCACATGGCAAGCCTACAATTGGGGTGGGCTGACTGTATATTTAATATTTGCCATCTCCTTCTAAGCATTGTCAATAAAAAGGTCCAAGGTTGAAGAAATACTAAATGTAATATCAAGTCATATATTCATTTATGACTTGGGCAACCATACATCCCTCATAATATATCAAGTTATAAGTACAGATAAGATAAAATAGAGGCTCTTTTGGCAGTGAAGGATGAGCAAATAGAAACTGAACATTTTACCCTGTATTATTTCTAGCCCAACCCTCTGAACAAGAAATCTGGCGGGTTACAACAAGGTTAAAAAACAATACAAGTTAAAATATCCCATCCCATTCCCCAGCCCCCCCCCCAATTAAAATAGGATTAAATCAGAGCAAAGTTAAAATGGCTAATTTAAACAATTTAAAAAAAGCTAAAACAGCAATGAAAAGTTCCAACCCGGTGATCTTAGCTATATAGGGTGGAAATGCTGGAGAGAAGGTGGAAACACACAAGACCAGCATTTCGGAGTCAGGAGGTGTTAAACATCTTCTGGGTAGGCCTGCCGGAAGAGATGCGCTTTAGGGCTTTTTTAAAGCCTTCAAGGGATGGAATAAGACACATCTTGTCCAGCATGTCATTCCACAGCTTGGGAGCAACAGCTGAAAAGGCCCTCTGGGAGGTCTGGACCAGCCTGGTCTTCATGGGCTGTAGCAGATTCCTCCCAGAGGACAGGAGTGTGCGGGGGGGGGGGGGGGGGGGTTCATATGGGAAGAGGCAGTCTTCCTAATATTTGCAAAATACAAATAATACCATGTCAGATAACCTCTACCACTCACATCCCCTAACTATGGAGAACTGAACACCAACAACCTTTGCAATATAAAATTTCAGTAATTTGAACTCCTACCTTACATTCCTCATCTAATAAATCCAAAATTCCCAGTTTGGCTTCTATTAGGTTAATGCAGGGCTGATTGTCATAAAAATCAATCAAGGTCCATGGAATTTGCTCCCTCATATATTCTTCTTGCTCTAGCTTAAAAACATGCTAAAGGATAAGGAAAAAAAACTGGAATTATTAGAGCACAGCTCACCAACTCTGGACTTTCTTTCTTCTTGGTACATGTATATAGATTACACACAATTTAAACCAAAGGCAATGTTTATTAGATGGAGATCCAGGTGGACAATCTTTCTGGAATTTGTTCAGACTAAAAGTACAAAAGCAGACTTTTACTGGTGTGAACTCAGTTATTTCAACAGAAACCATGAAAACTGCTAACATTACAATAAAAGAAAGTACTCTTAAGTAGTCTTATGGGAAAGAAGACAGGAAGGAAACAGCAAACAAGGTAATTTAGATACTAATTCTATTTAACTACATAAAGCAGGAGGAATAGGAACTGAGGGAGACATTCTGAGACAGGAAAAGCCAAAAGGCAGATTCAGTACAACTCCCATATCCACAGGACTGGTACCCATGGTTTCACTTACCCATGTCCAAAAAATACAGACTCTCTAGGCATCTGGAGGACATCCAGATGCCTACAGAGTACACCTGTTTAGACATCTGGAGATTCTCTAGTGTGACTAAAAAATCAACTTCCACCAGAAGTAAGACTGGCTATTATTCACAATGTTCACTGTTGGTGGTAAATCAGGGAATGCACCCTCCTGGATATGGAGGTTGTACTGTACTGTCGGTCAGACACATAAGAGTAGTTTTGCTCCCTCTGCTGCACATACCTGGAACAAATGTTAATAAATTTATGGTACAGACTAGGTTTGCACATAAGATGTCTTGGCTTATTAGGCTGAGATATCCACAAGCTTTGTGCAGGTAAGTACTATTTCTTTTCACCTTGATACATTGCAACTGAAAACTTCCTGGATTAATTAACCATAGCTTCCCCATTGCTTCTGAACTAGGAAAGTTGTATCTACATGATTCAGAGAGAAAAAATTATTCAAACCAACTTCAACTTGTGGCTTCAGATCCTGGTTTGTTCTGTTAGTTATTGTTTTCTAGTTCATTAAGCAAAATACATCATATTTGAGCCACTCCAATGTCTTTTTAACTACAAGTGCAGCTATTCTACGTCAAGGAACACACCTGTGGAGAAGGCCTTCCACACCATCCATATGCACAAAATAGCAATATAAGAATGGCTCTGGAGTAGATCCACTGGCAATGAAAGGTTACAATTTGCCATGTCATAAACTGGAGTTCTTCCTTAGTAGTACGTTTGCTAAAGTGAAAGCACGACAACTGCCTTCCTCCTGCCTTGATCCCAACACATCTATTATAGGAAACAATGGAGATATGATAAAGGCGCCTATCTCCTGCTTAAGATGGTGCAGATGTTCAACATCTGAATTGTTCTCGTTACATTTACTGATATTGCTCACCAGAAATCCCAAGAAATGTTTTAAGAAATGTTTGTACTTCACTGAAGTGGTACTCACTTTCTCAAGGCTACTAACAACTAAGAGAAACAGAGTTCTGATTAGGTACAGTGTCAAGATGACATGCAGACTGCACCATCTTTTCTTGGAAGATATTCAAGGAAGTTGATGTGGGCATATCCCTAGAGATGTTCAGTGGCAATCCCTTTGTTAAAATGGACATTTAGTGAGTGGTGGATGGAAGCACAGAAAAACCTTTCCCCTCTTACCATGTTAAATTGTTGCTGCAGTTTCTCATTGGCATAGTTGATACAAAATTGTTCAAAGCTGTTGATCTCAAATGTTTCAAACCTAAACCAAAAGAGACAGATGACAACTTAAAGTAGTAAAATAACAGCTTTATGTCTACACAGAGAAGGCAAAGCTATAGCCCTTTCAAAATGTCAATACTGCTAGCAAGAGAAGAGCTGGCCATTATCAGTTACTCAAAGTAGTTTCTTATAACCAGTTAGTGACTCTCAGATAAATGTGTGAACTAATTCCAATGAGAAGCACTGTGCTTGAGATGATATGGGGATAAAAGAACTCCATCTGTGTTGTGTGATCCATAACAACCTATTCACACACAAATCAACATGATATAATGAAGACATATGGCTGAGTAAGACTATGGGTATAGTGGTACATTTAATAAAGTTGCCACTATAATTAATTTTATTATAACAAGGATCAAGATAAGCAGACAGAAACCACTCACCCATAAATGTCCAATACACCAATGAAAGAATGCTGCTTTATGGTAGAATGCAGAGCTTTGTTCACATGATCTACAATCCAGTTAAACAGATTAGCGTAAATATGTTTTGCAAGAGCATCCCTGGCATTTATGGCCTGTAGCTTGGAAATAGGTTTGATGTACGTCTCCGTGGCAGTAGCAAGCTTCCTATGGCACAGCCAGTGAGCCATTTGATCATACTCCACTCCCATGAGGTCGCAGAAAATATTGAGGGGCTCATGTTTCGGCTGCAATGACAAAAAACATCTTATAATTCAAAATAATACCTAGTATCAACAATATATGCTCCCAAGTAGGCAAAGAGTACTCAATCATATCTTCATTTGAGCTTTGAAGAAGTTTTTAAATACAATCCATGGAACACAAAGAAGGGTCTGCTCAAAAGACTGATACCATAACAGTTCTTCCAATAACTGTCCTTATTTCTTAAAATTAATCCCATATATTTGTTAAAGCCTTGAGAGGAGAATTACTTTATTAATTGCTGGCTTTTGTACTTAAGGTGAGACTCATTATTCTCCATCTAGAAAACTAAATTTCTGCACAGCCTCCTGAAGTACACAAGTGCTTTCCGGCCATCAGAAGATGAATTGGTTCTATTTCATGTAATGTTTTTAAGAAAAGATGCATTGACATTGGTCCTTAAAATATGTCATTTGTGAATTTCATAGAATCATAGGATCGTAGAGTTGGAAGAGACCACAAGAGCTCTCTGATCCAGTCCAACCCTCTGCAATGCAGGAACTCTCAATCAAAGCATCCCCAACAGATGGTCATCCAGGCTCTTCTTACAGACCTCTAAGGAAGGAGACTCTTCTTCTCTCTGAGGAAGTGTGTCAGTTAATTTGAACAGAGAGGGAAGAAGCTACTTGACCATGTGGTCAGAGGAAGCAGGTAAAAGCAACAGGAAAATGGAAACTGTTTGCATTTTTGCCGTTCAACAGGAGCAGCAGCTTTAAACATATCTGGAACTTACTTGTATTATGCAGCTATCAGCATCTTTAGATGTAAATATTACATTGCCCAGGTGAAGAATAGCAGCAAGGATTTGAAAAATTCCCATCTGACAAGAATCAACAATCCCTGTCAAAAAAAATTAAAAATGCAATTTGTTAAGATAAAAAGAAGAGTCATTCACAATTAAGGATCCAAAAATGTTCACTGCAAGGATGACAAAAACTACTGGTGTAGGGAAAGTGCCACTCAACCTATCTATCAATGAGTGAGTGCTACAGAGAAGACCTTTCACACACTGCCACTCCATTAAATGGTGAGGTCTTTGGAATTGATACCTGGGGCCTCCCCTGCTGACTTTAACATCCAGGCTAGTTCATAAGAGAAGAGGAACTCCTTCAACATCTAGAAACAGCATGAGAGGCTCTACAGGCTGTTGGCCTGAAGTACCATCAGTATTAATCTTAATTTCAAACTTAGTTGCATCTCTTTATTAAACCGATTCAAGGTATTTTTCTGTTGCCTTTTAAGAAAAAAGTAACTCTTACAAAAGATAACTATCCAGTTTCATTATACACAGTAGATAATTTAGACCGATATACATAGCAAGGATATCATGCTATTAATAATATTATTATATTATTAAGTAAATAGAAATGTTCCATTGAAGACATCATCAACATCAAACTCTGAAGAAAAGCACATATTTCTGAGATTTCTGAGACTTACCTAACAGTGTGCAAGCCCGCCTTGTATTTGTCATCTCCTTTGCATCATCAATACCATCAATCACTGGGCTGCCCCCTAGTTTTGTATAGTGAAAATAGTCTGCATTCCCTATTTAAACAATCAAACATAACCACTGTCACTTACTTAGAAGAAATACACCCTAGAACTGTTGAAGGCAGGGGGATCGTGAAGAGCTGTACCCCTTTTTCCTGACAAAAACAAAACATTTTCACCCTCAATGTCCTCTAGGGGGTTTTGTTGTGTTTTAGGCCACTCTTAAATGGTTAGGCCATTTATTTTTTTAGGCCTAAATAGAGAAACCCCCACCATCTTAACTGCCACCACCCTGGCCTTGGAGGGAGAGAAGAACTGGAACAGGGGAGACTAGAAACATGGTGAAATTCCCATGTATTCGGGGGCATTTGGAGGAGATTTTTATTTTTTGCCCAAACAAACAGTTTTTACACACGCACACACACACACACCCCCGGGGACACATGTAACCTGTCGGCTGCATGTTGCCAAACGTGCCCTACAAAAATGTTCTTGCTTGACAGGCTTGAGCAAGAGCAAACAGTTGTGCTCAAGTTAAACTGAGAAGCAGAACATTTCATTTATTTATAAGGATTTATAATTCAGCCTTATAAACTGAAGTTACAAAAGCAAATATAATACCGGTATATGGGTTACGTATTAAGGTTCAGCGAAACCAAGTTGATGTTTCAAGTGAAGATTTCATACAGCAGATTTGTTTTTTCTTCAGTGTAGACAGAGTAATCAAGATAACAGTGAAGCCCATGCTGTGTTCTCAGATATATGAAATATGCTTAATAATGCATGCTCTAGTAAGATATGTTCACCTTTATACATTCAAAGTGTAAGTATGTGTCATTTTTAAAAAGCCTATGCTTTATAAAGAGCAATTCCTTACAAGTTGTAAATCACATGATAGTATTTTGGTACATGCCATGCCAGCAATATAATGCAATAAGTGCAAAAACATAATGCAGCAGAGGCAAATGCATACCTAACCGTAATGTTTTAAATTCAGGCAATGCTGCAGAAGCACAGAGTTGATAGAAGATATGGTAATTTCTCTCTTCTTCCGCCTTTAATACGAATAAACAAAAGATATTAAAGACAAATTCTCTATTGAAATATTATTTCCTATTATTTTCACATACTACTTTATTCTGTTGTGGCAGTGCATGGAAATTGATGTTTCAAAGATTCTCTTTGAACAAACTTGTAATAATTCATCAAAATGCTACCACCAGCTTCTTTCATCTAATCCCTGACAGTTGGTCATCCAAGTATCTGTTTAAACACCTGCAGCAAAAGAGAGCACACCATATCCCATGCCAATCTGTCCCACTGTTGAGCAGTTCTTAACTCTAGCAGTTTCTACTAACGTTTAGTCAAAATCTGCTTCCTTGTACTTTCTTTCTCCCCCATTTTTTAAAAAAAAAATTATTAAAAAACAAACAAATCATACAAAACATACATAAATACATAAACAGGATATATTAAAAACACAGAAATATGCTACTACTTTTGTTACAATTATCTAACCTAGACACAAATTCTTACTCTTTCACTGATCTGGTAATTTTTCTTCAATCTTCTCCACATTCTTCTTTCTTCAAACTTCTGAAGTTTTCCATTTCCCTCCCTCCCTTCCCTTTCCTCTCCTTTCTCTCATTTCATATTCTCCTTCCTTAATCCTTTTTCTTCTCTATAATCTTTCTCCAAAACCTTGTCTTTCCTTCTCCTTCTCTTCCATCCTACTTCATTTAAAAACCTATTCTACTTACTCATACCCTCTCCTTGTACTTTCTAACAATCTTCAGCATCACATCTTTTCAGCTATTTGAAGATAGCTATCATGTCTCCCCTTCTGTCTTTTGCCCTCAAAAAATGTTGCCTTCCCCTATGGATATTACAGTACATTACCTAGGCACATGAATCATACCTACCTTCCTAACATGATAGCTTAAGATAAGTTTACATTCATTTTACCTGGAACACTACTCTTGATTTTTCCAGAAGGTATGTTCTCATGTTAGCACCAGTGATTCGATACCTCTTATCAAAACCTATTTCAATGTACTTCCCAAAGCGACTGCTGTTGTCATTCCGTGTGGTTTTGGCATTCCCAATAGACTGTGGGAGAAAAAGAACATAGAAAGTGTTTAATAGTTTCAAGATGCCAGCAATAGCTGACAGAGAAGTTCGCTATAACGGCATGATGAGTTTAATGATGAGAAATTAGTAATATCATCTCTTTGACTTATAAGCACAGATTTTCAAATTAGACTGCATTATTTTGCCTATTAATGGATTAAATAAATTTATTACATTAGCTTCAAGGCTGCAGTCTTATAGATCTGTACATATTCATGTTGAATTTAGCAGGCATGTATATGCTTGTGCTCCTAATTAAGGAGGATAGATATTATGTGTGTGTGTGTGTGTGTGTGTGTAATATCTGTATATATTTGTATAATATCTGTCTGTGTGTGTGTGTGTAATATTAAAGAATATGTTCTTATCTCAGGGACCTTATTCCTGCATTTATTGCTTTATCTTTGAAAATGCATATATATAATTTTATTATACAGCTATTTAGAACAAGCATATGAAGAGCCATTCCTCTTTTCTTACATACAGAGGAGGTAATGCCTTTTCTAAGACTGGCCTTCCATGACAACACAGACAGGCATTAGATAAAAATGTAAACTGCCTCTTGTTCCAAAACTATTATTTTTTGTTCATTCATTCCTAGGATTAATTCACATTAAATATTCTTTAATCAAGATACAGCTGTAATTTTCATATATGGCTTGTCCTCAAAAAAAAAAAAAAAAAAAAAACATAGTCATATCACCATAACTATGAATACATGTCCATTACAGGCACAAGCAAACCTCCGCATTTTCAAAGATAAAGCAGCTTTAATATTTATATTTTATAGAATACAACTTCACTCCTCAAACCTTGTTTCAAAGATGGGTTTTTTCCATGGGTTACAATAACTGTACATTTGGCCTACATTCACACACAAACACTACACTCTGTGTCAGTGACCTTACTCCTGCGTTTGTTATACTGAGAGGGGCATATCATAAGAAGCACAACAGCCAGGCATTCAAATATCTCAGTAAGCCTGGGATTCTAATTTACTAAACTTTTTCAGAAACAAGGTGTCTGTTCCTTCACACATAAGCAGATCAAACCAAAACAAGAATAGAATTGCTTCGTGTGAGAACTGAATTTGCAATTATAATTGTGACGAGACAACCCAGGATCATAAGCCAACTTTAGACAAGGCTTTGTTGTATGCTTACAAGCCCTGACTTGTTTGAACAAATTTAACCATAATCCTAGGTGCAGACCTAAGAGAAAGCCATGCACTTCTGATTTTCCCCAACCTGCTTGAGGGAAGAAAAGAGCAAAACAAGAATAGGTCTGTGTGCATCGGTACACAGCTCATTCACATTAGGATTTTAAGTCAGACTTTGGGCTTTCTGTTATGTATGAGCATGCCTATGACACACATCTACAAACTATTACTACTTTCTAGCCTTTTGCTGCAGCCATTTGTACTGGAGTTAGGAAAGTTTGCACCATTTGCACCATCATGAGAAGCACAATATGAAACCAGTTAGGTAAGCAAATATTTTAAAAAGATTTTTAAAGCATTAAATAGTATCACACTGACTATTATTTAGTAATATAGTGGACTGTTCATATATAAACTAAAGGCCCTAGGAAGATTTGGGCAAGTTTCTAGTAAACTAACCTTCGTCACAGGGCTGTAATGAGATTATAGGATATATTAATTGTAGCTATAGTTTGCAAACCCTATAAAATTCATCATCACAATAGCTCTCATAAACTTCTCATAGTTCTCAATCACAACAGCTGCAGAGATCAGCAACTAGACCTAGGCAAGGCTTTTATAACAATACAGAATCATTCTACACATAGAGGCAAGGGAGAAAAATGTATATCCATTTGATTGCTCACTTGGCACTGATAAGCATTCACTAATACTGCTTTGAAACGCCACACAACACGGCAAACCAGGCAAAATTACCTTATCTCTGAATACATCAAAATCACCTGTACCAAAGTTGCATTATGGTGGATAGTGCCATCTCCACTTTTGTTTGTGTTTCAAGAAATTCTTAAAATAAGAAAAAAGTATATTTTTAAAAAATGTAAAGTAAGAAAGGAAAATTGATTTAATTCTTAGGTAGATCTCATGAACATTCAGCATCAGTGAAGAGTAGCACTTATCAGTTGGACATTATGGCTCCTATTGCCATTCCCAACTTGAGAAGACGCACTGAATCAATGGAATTTGCATAACTGTTGACTTAGCTATTCATCAACTAATTCAACAGGCAGGACTAGAACTGGTTCTAAACCTATGCATTTTAAATCAACCCACCCATTCCTCTTCCTTTTGCATTCTGTCTTTTAAGATTGGAAACCTAAAAGAAATAAATGTCTCATTTTGTTTGCTTATTTGTTTTACTGATTCATAAGCCACTCTAGGAGCCTTAAAGTTGAGTCTCAATACTGGGAGAAAGGCAGTATACAAATGAATAAATGATGATAGTGGAGATGATGGTGGTGGTGGTGAAGGAGATTTTAAAACCCTTTAAGAAAAGTTGCGTTTGATGAAGCAAAGAGTTCTGGAAACTGGGGTCACACTGTCTCAACTTTTTCTACCATCTCCTTTCCATTTATTGAAAGGCCAAGAGAAAAGCTTTCTATCAGCCAATTTTGCAGGAACAAATTCCAAGCAATGATTTAAGCCTTCTCTACTTCAGCATCTAGCACTTCTCTAAGACCCTATCCTGAGAGTTTTGCAAAATAGAAATCTTCTTTAGTTTGAATCAACATGGATCTAGGAATCAAGGAGAACAAAGATCCCAAACAGCAAAGCAGATTTTTTAAATAGACATGTTACTGGACTTACCTCCATTATGGGATTGGAAGCCAATACTTTCTCTTCAACATTAGCTTCACTGGCAGACCCACTTACAGTGGCAAAATACCTCATCGCATATTTGGCAGAGACTGTTTTCCCAGCTCCTGATTCCCCACTTACAATGATCGACTGGTTCCGTTCATCTCTGAAATGGAAACAAATTTGTTTCACTTGTATTTGTGTGGATTTCTTCCTGTCTTTGATGTGCTTCTTATGTCTGGGAGAACATATATACAAACAGATGGCAATTTTAGATACATTTCACTCTTCTGTTTCTGGTTAAAAACACACACACACAAACACACAGAATGCTTTTAGGTAAACAGGTATTTGATATGGCACTTGGAACATGAATATATTCTATTCATATGTTCTTGGTATAAAATAATGTAGCATTTGACCAAACATCAACCAAAAAAGAAACTCCATTTTATGAACCGATGAGCACTGCAGAAACACATGTTGTTCTTATCCAAGACATAGGACTAGTCAAGAAAAATGTCCAGTATTCTAACATTTGAACTATGTATCATAATTTGTATGTATTAACATTTGAACAAGTGGCTCTGCAGATGGTATCACTGAGAACTATTTGGCTTCTTGGACCATGATGTGCAGTTTCATGAAGATGGGCTTCTGCCAAGGGAGGGGTTTCACCTCACAGCAGTGGGCAGGGACATTTTTGGTAAGTGTCCGAAAAATCTGATCAGGAAGCATTTAAACTGAGTTATGTGGAGAATGGAGACAGTATTCTTGAGGGCAGGATTTCACCAGGTGCTGGAGATAATAACCTATCTGTTATACGGAGAACAAGGCAAACAGTACAAGAATCTAAGAGTGGGATGAAAACAACCTAGGCAGCTAATGTTCTAATGCACAGAGCATGGGAAATAAACAAGATGAACTTGAAAGCTTAATACAACAAATGACGAACAGACATCAATGAAACCTGGTGGTATGAATTTAATGATTGGAATGTAGTAATAGAGGGCCATAACTTATTTCAGAGAAACAGAACAAACAGGAAGGGAGGGGGAATAGCATATATCTCAGGGATATTTACACCTATGAAAAGATCCATGATTTGAATCCTGGAAGTCAAGCTGAGAAGATCTCAGTAAAAATTAAGGGGGAGGGGGGAAAAAGCAGGGATGTCATTGTGGGGGTTTACTACAGACGTCCAAGCCAGACTGAGGATTTGGATGGCCAAAATCTCAGGATAGGTTCTTAGAGAAGTGCTAGATGATGAAGTAGAGAAGGCTTAAATCATTGCTTGGAATTTGCTCCTGGAAAATTGGCTGATAGAGGGGTCTAGGATGAATTTATGTAGATCCTCATTATATTTTTGTAATTATTTTTGTCTTCTTCCTGTTCGGCAGTAAGTCCGCCTTTGCACTTTTTTCCTTGACCTTCCTTAGTAATTGTTGCAAGTCTATGTTTTCAGCTAGCAGTATAGTGTCATCCTCATATCTTAGATCGTTGATGTTCCTTTCTCCTATCTTTACTCCTCATTCTTCCAAGTCTAAAGCTGTTCTTTGTATGATATTTTCGGTGTTGAACAAGTAGGGTAATAAAATGAAGCCTTGCCTGACCCCCTTGCCAATTGGGAACTATTCTTCATATTCTGTTCTTACAGTAGCCTCTTGTCCTAAGTACAGATTTCTTGTGAGGATTATGGAGTGTAGTGGCACTCCCATGTCTTTAAGAACGTTCCATAGCTTTTTGTGTTCTAGATAGTCAAAAGCTTTGCTATAGTCTATAAAGCATATGAAACATAACATGGAACTTACTTTAGAACACTGGAAAAAATTATAGTTTCTAAACTAACATGGCTCTTCCTCCATGGTTTCATGCACCACCACATCATTCCTAAAATGTTGAGCAAGGTTAATATATAGCTAATGAAAACTTCTGGTAAATGTTCTTGAGTCATCCCTTCTGAAGAATATTAGCACTGTTTTTACCATTCAGACAATTAGTCTCCCTTGCCCCAGTTATCTAGGACTACCATATGTCGAATACACTATTAAATTTGCTGTATACAGGCTTTTATAATACCATCTGGCAAGTACTTGGCACAGCGAGACTCTATATAAGCAGAATAAGCTGGGGTTGTCTATTCTGCAGTGAATGTTGTGACTGAACAAGAGCTCATTGTGCATTTTTTAGTCTCCCAGTCCGGGCATAGAGGCCTTCATGATTTTCAAAACTTTCAAAACCATTTTGTATTTTCTTTGTGGGGCAATAAAGGAGCCATTGTTGTCCAGATGTTTGAAGCAGCCTCAAGATTTAGCCAAAAGGAAACTACAGACAAAACACAGGTCAAATTTTACAACTTTAAGAACAACAGTTGGTTCTAAAAGATGCCACAAAACTCATTCTCCCTTTTGCTTCATGACAGCAGTTTTAGTGATATAAAGTAAGAATAAACACCCTAGCTCAATCTGATCAGCCAGTTACCCAATCACTTTTAAGAAGATATCACACAGATTGTAATCAACAGTGATGGGAGCAAAGACAAAATAAGCATTAGATACTACTTCCATGACAAATTCTGAATTATTATTCTGGAAGTTCCTCAAGTCTGTAAAAATTTGTAAGTAAAGCTTCCACAGAAACCATTGCCCAGTGATTTGGGGGTGGTTTACAAAAAAAACTGGTGGCACAGCAAAAATTGGTAACTGCTTTTTATAAATTCAACTGTGTTGTTCCTTTAAAATAGTTCTCAGTAATTCATATCTCTCCAATTTCAAAACCCTCTTCCAAAATGGAGCATTTTAAAAATGAGAAATAAGATGCATCATGTGCTTTGAAAGCAAATGACACCGTCATGTTTTAAAAATTGAGCATTTCAGGGTCAGAGCATGGATTAGAGCCTTTAAATTTTCTGACAATTGATAGCTAATAATGCCCTAAACATCACATTTCCTTTCAGAAATGAGATGAGGGATATTAGCTATCAATTGCCAGAAAAGTTAAAGATAACCATTCTATGGGTCTTGCAACTGGCCACTACGATTTTGAGAAGCTGGTTTTAAAAAACACAGTAAATAGCAAACTAATAGAAATGGATTAAAGGACATAAAAACTGATATTAAGCTAGTTCCTCTGGAAAAGCTGCTAACTGAAGATGCAGGTAACATCGAGCTTGTAACTCCAGATTATGTTCCTGGTTTTCATGGATCAACCCTGCCAAGAATTTAATGATGTCCTTTTCACACCAAATCTAATCCATTTTGGCTTGATGTAGCAGAAGCTCAAATAAAACCTCTAAAGAGCAATTTGAAAAACACCAACAGAGACTTTCTAGAATTGTATGCATTTTTAATTTGGCAGGCTATCACTTCCTGCCTCACCAGAGGACGTCATAAATAATAATCAATACCTGCAAAATCATGACAACCTGTATTCTGGACAGAAAGATGAGCCAGCATAGTGAAAGTTATTCTCCAGGGATTATTCTCTTGAGGTCACTGCTGCAACCGCCTGCTAATGCTCAGTGAGCAGCTTCCAGGATAACACCTCATATGAACTTTAGGATCAAGCACTAACCGTATGTAACCTCATTTCCTTTGGGATGGCAGCTGGATGTTTTTGTGATGTATGAGTGGACTGTTGCTAAAGTATCCGCCAGTAAACAAATGGGTAAATTTTAGTACTATGCAAATTCATATAACATTTAGATCAGGGGTGGATCTCACCCAAGTTTACAGACCCCCTCCCTATTTTTTTAATGTTCCTAGGTGATTTTCCCCCAAATTCCCCAGACAGTTCAAAACATCTGCAAAATCAAGCATTTTTCTCTCTCAAACACCCCGTATAACTTGAAAACACTCCAGAAGTCAACAGTCAGCTGAAATCAAGAACAGAAGTTGTGATTTGCAACAGTTTTGAGCTTGTTTGGAGGGAGAGGAGTACAAAAAAATTACCCAGATATTTTAAAAATGTTTTAGGTGATCTGGGGACTTTGGTGTGGCACAGAGCTGCAGCTGCTCACCCCTGCTTTAAATGATCATGAGTTCATTTCAGTTTTCCCCACTGCTACTGTCTTCTTTAAAAACACATAAATACAAATAAAGATTATATCTTTATGAAAGAACATGCCTATCCCACAAACCTGGCCATTTGTTTATATGCTTCCTCAGCCACTGCAAAGATGTGTGGGTCCATATCCCCCATGTTCTGGCCACTGTAGGCATTGATGATATCTTCGCCATAGATAGGCAGCTGTTCATATGGATTTATGGCTACTAAAACTATGCCTGGGGGAAAAAACCAGAAGATATTATTGGAAAGAGCTATGTAATTAGAAATTGTGATTTCATTCGGCACAACACTTAATAAGGAAGAGAAGACAGTGCCTTTTATTTTATTTTATAAGAGTGTGTGGATATGGGAAAGGAAAGAAGCGGCCCAAAGTGACATTAAATGTAGCTGACTAAAATGGTACTAGTTGCTAATGGTACAACTATTTGGACAAGTCCTTAGTTTAAGACAAATGATAAAATAATCTGATGTAATAACCACTACTGCTACTAACAGTGAATGGAATTTGTTACTATGAACATATAAGCTTAAGTTAAAAGCAATTCTAACTTTAAAGGAGCATGGTGGCAGAATTAAAGAATAAATATGAACTTTTGTATGCTACTGAATAACAGACAGGGCCAAGGATTTATAGGAAAGAACAAAGGATTATGCTGGTATACAGAAACACTGCCATCTATATTCCTAACCCCAATGCTTTCTGAAAATGCTTCTTCTGCCTTGTTAAACTAGTTTCTTATGTTCTTATAATTGTCAAGGATCTGGTGGGTGAGCATTGGACCACAAATGCACGATGAAATTGGTGGACCATGGGGTTCACCATGATTTGTCACCATAGGCCATGCTAGCTAGAGCTGATGGGAGTTGAACACACACGCACACCACCTCCCCGGTCTGAAGAACTATACATTCCTCACCCCTGCAATACTAGACTGTTCATATCTAAAGGAGGTAAACCAGAAGTTACTAAATATTCTAGATGTGGGGCTTTTTAAAAATTCAATTACAGTACATGAGAACTTACTCAATGCTATGCCAGGATCATTTTAAAAGAAACCATCCAACTATCATGTCTTTTCTATGGCTTTCTTGGATGCTAATCTAGACCAGGAATGAGAAATTTCCAATGATCTAGTCACTCTGGGTTTAGATAGTCACACAGAACATATGCTTCAGTAATACAACCATAGGATCTCTCTCTTTTTAAAACATTCTAGCCTTAGTGGTTGTGTAGGATATATTCCAAGGAATTTTCAGAATTCATTCCAAACATATTATTAGTATAGATGCATGACATTAAAAATTTAGGCAGAATATGAAGGTGGCTCATATCTTGGCTATTTGACGTAATAAATGAATTGAATTGAAGGAGGCTCTTTTAAAATATACTCATTGTAAGGGCTAAAATGTGGCTGCATCTTAAGTGCAATTGACTCTACAACATTTAAGTGTAGTTGACTCTACAACATTTACTGACAGGACTGAGTTCTGTAGCATGTGACATTAATTCCTTTGTTGAGCCTGTGAGAGCAATTGAAACCAAGAGATATAAACCCTGCTATATCCAAGACAATACAGGATGGACAGGCTAAATCATACGAAGAGTGTGTGGATACTAAGGCGTACTAATCATATGAGGGTCATTAAGACCAGTCATCACTGAAGTCCTTGTCACCTCCCAACAACTGTTCAGTTAAAAATCATTGTTAAGACATTCATTTATTTTTTATTTTTTATTGCATTTCTTTTCTCCATATGGTTCTCCAATCCAAGTCTGAGTATAATTCACTAGGGTAACACTACATGTATCTGATGAAGTGGGACATAAAAAGTTCACAAAAGTGTATCCCAAATAAAAGCTCATGGCCCAGAACATACATGCCAAATAAAGTGGCTTCTGTCCAGTATGGGGGCTTGATGTTCCAATGATGCATGCCTTTAAAGAAGTTATCAAAGTGCTGATGCCCAATAATTTCAGCACCTTGAAAAGTTCATTATATTAATTTATGATATTATATGAGAAAGGTAATAAAGCATTAGTTTTGTGTATCAAAGGTTTAAATGAGAACGGTATTTTGAAAGCACATAGGTAAACTTGATAATAAGGTATTCTAAGATTGTCTTGGAAGTGACTGAATAGTTTGTTTTTGATTTTACGTACCATATATCATTATGTTATCTGTAGTATTTGTGCGTTTTCTTTTTTGTAACTGTTATGTGATTGTCTTGTGGGAGATGTTGTTAAAATGTAAAAGTAAAAAGAAAGAAAGAATGTCCAAACTCTAAATGGTTGTGGTAGCATTGACTTTTCATGCAGACTGTATCAGAACAAACCAAATGCAACACTGAACTACAACCATGCAGAGTAGCTCAAGTTAAACAGACTCACTCTGAGAGGGAGCTGTTCATGCAGCTTTGTCTTTCCATAGTGTTCTGATACAGCAACATACAAAGACTTCTTTCTGTGCTTACCACAATATGTATAAATGAGTTTTGAGTCTATAAACCGAACTTTTAGGTTATGGAGAACAGCAGGTTCATGGAGATAGCTGAGTGCTGTCAAGTCATTTTCACCCACAAGTATATCAGGGTTTCGCAAGGGTGGCAGCTCCTTTTTCTTAGGATCAAGGTTGTATGCAAGATCCTGGAAATTAAATAACAGCATATATATTAAAGGCACACCTTAAGATCTCTCATGTGGCTTTTCTGCCAACTGACTAGAGCAGAAAAAGTTAAAGGAAGTTTTATGCATACAAAAAGATCACATAAAGCATGATACTGTTACTTTTAGTTACAGTTGGGTACCCATAGATGGTCTATTTTATTTATTTTAAATATATTGTACTGCTTTGAGAACTTTTGTTTCATAATTACAATACAAACACACCGATAAATAAATACTGTAATTAGGATTTCAACAGGAATTTTTTTTCTTTAAAGTGTCTTTTCCAAGAAAACTCTGTGATTGGTTCACCTTAGGGTCACCATGAGTCAGAAAGAACTTGAATGCAAACAACAATAGAGATTTCGGTGTATAAACAATAAAGAAGGAGTTAACGTACCTTGCCATCCTCAAGTCGAAGATGGAGGACTTTGTCACCTGGTTTATAATCTTTCACAAGTTCTGCTGATTTCCAGACTACTTCTGAATCAGGTATCCAAATCCTTGCATACTGTTTTTTAAAAAAAGTGGGGGTTACCTTTGATAAAAGAAGCATAACCACATATATTTATTTGGACTAACATTTTCAGCTTCTTGCCTAACAGTGTCTTAATTTTTTTAATAAATAAAAGAAATTAAAATGTTGTTTCATCACTTTCCCCCAAGACAATGTGGGTGGAACTAAAATTCATTGTTCACAAACTTTTAAATATATCTGTCTCACACAAAGTTGTTTTACCCTCAACTCCAAGTCTGACCTCTCACTGGCCACTCCAAAATTTAGTTAAAGTTGATCACAGAGTTGCACTGGAGGACCTTGATATTCCTAGAGAGAACATATTAATCAAATCTGTGAATAATCAAATCCGCAAATATCAAAACCTCAAATATGGAGGGGACAAGTGTATAGTATATATTATAATATATATAATATATATAATTTTTAAACAGACATTTACCTATGTTTGCAAGCTGTGCTTATGTAGCCAAACTACTATCCATTTCATGGACACTGTAAATAGTGCAATTTAGTTGTGTGCATCATATATATTGTATGCTCTCCTACTGCCATACACAGCTTTGAAATCTCCAGGACTAAGCATTTTGTAAATATCAGGAATATATGTATACTTCAATAAGCAAAAGAAAACCCCATTTAAAACATGGCACAGTTCTTAAAAGGTAAAGATAAAGGTATTCCACATTGACAAGGTTGTCAAGTCATGTCTGACCATATAGGGTGGTGCTCATCTCCATTACTAAGCTGAAGAGCCAGCATTGTCAGAGACCACTCTGTGATCATGTTGCCAGCATGATTGCACAGAACACTGTTTACCTTCCCACCGGCGTGATACCTATGGTATTTATCTACAGTACTTACATGTGCATGCTTTCGAACTGCTAGGTTGGCAGAAGCTGGGAATAGTGATGGGAGTTCACCCCATCATGCGGCACCTGGGCCTCAAACTGCCAACCTGCCAATCTTGTGATCAACAGAGTCAGCATCTTAACCACGAGAGCCACCGCAATCCCCAAGCTTTAGTCCTTAGGTAGCAGAATTCTACAGTATACCAGCTACACTGTTCCAAAATATCCTCACTAGTACAGAGTTTACAGCTTATCTGTGTAATAGTTGTGTTCCTCAGTTCTGTTCAGGCTCAAGCAAAAGGGCAAATTTGTCTGATAAACTGTTTGACTGGAGTTCTATTTCTTTTCCCTAGCAAAGCCTGCAGCTTTCTCCCTCAAAGTTCCTTCACACTCTTTCTTGTACCTAGCGAGTTACCTCCTTGCACTAAACAGTTGCTTATCCGTTGGCAGCAAAGAAGATGAAATTTACACATCCTCCAGCTGAAGCACTCTGGCAGAACTGCAGCATGCAGCATAGAAAGTCTTGATGTGGTCCATTTGCAAAAACTTTTATCCAGTTCCCCACACCACAGAATACTTCCTAAATGTAGATGCTAGAGGTAATTTTGTTATTTATTGTTACGCAATCCACAACATAAAATCAAAATTGTCTCCAAGGCAGTCTTGACATATAGTGGGCTGATCCAATGATTTTTTAAAATATTTTTTTAGTGAGGGGTTCATTGTCAATGTGACCAGTATACTCACAACATAAGAGAAGGATGTGGAGTTGAATTTAAATCATAAATGGAGATGGTGAGCTGGATATAGGCAAACCATATGAGGCTTGGAACAACACGTTGCAGTGCATTTTCCCCACCCCAGACTGTCTGCTCTTTCTCCAGGATATTATAAGCTACGTTTATTACATTGTGGAATGGGAAGATAGGCCTGCCTTTCAGCAGTGGATTAAAATACATAAAGGAAGGCACATAAATGAGTAGGCTCTCATTCTCAAAGTGAAAAACCATGTAACCATATAAGAACTGGGGCTTCCATTGTATTTTTCTTTTGAAGATAACCATCTGCCTGTGTCACAGCCACATTCTTCAGAAGGAAGATGATGGAGCAGTCTAACTGGAAATTCACTGTCTAAGTGACTGATTTAGTCTTTGACCTAAATTCGACATGATTCTTGTGGTCGAGGCAAGATTTTTAGCTCCTTTGCTCTGCAGCCTCTTAAAGCATTTAAAACCTACCAGTAGAGTTTATCCGCCATCCAGATAATATTTTAAAGGTTTTTGGAATATATAGGAGGAGGCAGTGGGGAGGCAGAAATGAAGCCCTCTCCCTTGCGTTCTTGGAAGTTGTTTCCATGGGTGCAGTGACAGCCAGCTTTGGATTCATTCTCTCTCTCTCTCTCTCTCTCTCTCTCACTCACACACACACACACACACACACTCATACTCTCTCTCACACACTTATCCAAATCTATTTACGCATCTCCAGGTTTTCTAATTGCATCACCTTTAGCAGAAAAAGTGCTAGAAGGCAAAAAATTTGCCTTCTAACCTAAGAATCTAAATGGTGCCAATATATGGCAGAGGAATTATTTTTAACATCAGCAGATACAAATCCAAAATGTTCCACCTGCCATTCACAAAACATGTCCCTTTTAAAGTCCATTACATATTAGTTGTGTCTATTTTTCAAACCGCATAGGACATGACAAGCTTTTCCCAACTGGGAAGAATTCAGAGTGCTGTCTTTAAAGCCCTAAAAGTCTAGACTACTTAACAGGGTGTATCTCCCTATACACACACACACACACACATATATATATATATATATATATATGAGCTGACCAAAATTTTAAGATCTTTGCAGGAGGATTGTCTCTTTCTGTCCCATCGCCTTCCCAGGCTCATTGATGAAGACATGGGAGGGAGGCTTCTTAGTGGTTGCTTCTGGATTTATTGAACTTCCTCCTAGGAAGGCTTGGTTGACCTCCTTTCTGCTCTCTTTTCACTGAGAGGCAAAGGCCTTCCTATTTAAACAGGTCTTCAGCCATTTATTTATATATATATTTCATTTTTTGCTGCCTTTCTCCCCAAAAGGGACCCTTTTGTGGTGGTGGGACCAAGTTTTCACAACAACTGTCCCTTATAGCTACTCTGTACTATGCCTGAACTTATACAAAGACCATGCAGACAATGCCTACCAGTACCAGCCAAACTAAAGACACATACACTTTTAGATGTCTTTCCATTGTACTTGGCATGGCAAGGCACAGTTAATTTACCTCTTGGTTACTATTATAATAATATTATGGGTATAATATGCAGAACTCTAAAAAAAAAGTTCAGTTTTTTGGACTATGTCTCTCAAATGTCCGGGAGATTCTGGAAGTTCCAGTTCAAAAGACAACTCTTCCACATTCTGGCAATAAAACAGATGCAACTGCTTGGGCCACATTCAGTCCACGTAAGCCACAGCAAAAGTTCCAGCCTATAAGGATGGAACATGAGACACAGATCTTGAGCCATAATCCTTGTGGTGTGATTGACCTTGTGGGTAAAGGAGGGATTATTAAATACAGATGAAAATCTTGTCTTTTTTAAAAAAAATAAATAACTGATTTGTAAGCAGCTCTTAGAAGCTTTCCAGTGGTAGATCAGGAGATTACTCAGGAGTGGACAATTTGGGGCTCTCCAGAGCTGCTGCTTGACAGTAACTTCTCATCAACCCTACCCAGAATAGGCAAAGATGATAACCCTCTTCCTCTGGTAAAAAGCAACATTTAAAAGGTTATACACTTGTCTATACCCCTGTCCATTTAAGATATCTGAAATGTGTATTTTAAAGGGGGAGTGTGCAATGAAACAATTTCTAACAGGAAATGCAGAATGGGCCATTAGAAAGGGAGAAAGTGGCGAACGGAGTGCCAGTAAAGATAGTGTATCAACACAGTCCACTAGTTTGCTTTCAGATCATCAGGTGGCAGGTACCATTTCTTACCGACCAGCCAATGCTACAATATCAGAAGGACCACATTTTGAGTTATCTGGTAGCAAAACCAAAACATCACCTACACTCGCCCCTCTGCATTTGCTGGGGTTACGGGCACAGGACCCCGTGAATGTGGAAAAAACGCAAATAACAAAAACACTATGTTTTTACCTGAGCAAACACCTCTCTTGGAATCTCTAGATCCTCCAGCGCAACTCTGTGGTCAACATCTGCCAGACATTGAACAAAGAATTGTGCTGGAGGAGCTACAAATGCCTAGTGGAGTGTTCTTTCTAGGAATCTCTAGGTCCTTCAGTGCAACTTTTGGACCAGAGAGTTGCGCTGGAGGACCTAGAGAGAACATATTAATAAAATGCGTGAATAATCAAATCCACAAAAGTCAAATCCGCAAATATGGAAGGACAAGTGTACTTGAACAACAAGGAACAGGGTAAAACAGATCACCATAGAAACCAGACTTCAAGAGCTGAGTCTCCCATTTGAGACAGTTAAGCCACATGAAGATCCTACTATTGCCAAGTTTCATCATCTGTCCTTCTACTGCAAATTCAAGAAACATTCCAATTTTTAAGTCAAAAAGCAGAAGATAATTCTGCCACTATTTATGCTACAAGGGAGGTGGTTCAGCAGTGCATTATTTTGCTGGCATTTATTCTCAACTAGAATAAGCTCTATCCCAAAAGAAAAGGGCATATATTTATATCAATCCTACACGCATACAGAGAGAAATGCCCAGCTATAGAGCTGTGGAGCAGCTACACATGAGGCTATGCCTTTGAAACCTAGAGCTAGGGCATAATTTTTAAAATGCTCACTGAATGGCAGCTGGAAGGAAGCACAGATGCTCTGCTAGGCTTAAATCTGGTCTAGAAGAGAGAAGAAAGCAGCAGCTGTTTCAAAAACCAAACCTTGCCATCCACAAAAATAGAACATGCTAGTCACAATTCTGTGTTTTGTAAAGCAGAGAATAAATAAAATAGTAGCAGCACAAGGATAGACACAGAACAAATTTACTGGCAGAATTATTGTGCAGACATGACAGAATATCAGAAAGAAATTTCAAGGGAAGAATGATTTCCACAAGTAACACTCACAGACAAATTATTTCCTCCCAAATGCTAGTAAATAGCAACTAATGCTTCTCCCTGAAACTCTTAAACAGTTAAGATTGGTTAAAAAGGATGGGAAAAGGTAAGAGATCCTTTTTTGAACTGTTTCTGTTGCACACACTGCCAAAATGTGATTAGATAAAAAGGGCATAAATAAATAAAAAATCTAGTCCCATAAAATGAACTGACATGAGCTATGGCAAGAATCCGTTTGTAGTTCATGCTCTCATCCAAGATCACATGGACAAATCATCAGACCATACTAACCACCAAAACATTCACATCACAAGACATACTTGAGGCTTTCACCTCTTGAAGACACTACTGACCACTAGGAATAAACTAACATTTTATTAGGCATTAGTACAACATATACATTAGAAGCTCCTCAAATCCTATCAAAATGCTCAGGACCGAACAAATGTCTTGCACAGCTACACAGTATTTCACTGTTTTAAATTCAAATGAGAGACTGTATCATCAAAGCAAGGCATACATTTGAATAACAGGTCATTTTAGAGGCATCAGAAGTCAGAAAATTCTCAAAGGCACACAACAACATGTGAGATGAGATTGTCTTTAATATCTCTATAAAAATTGGTAGTTTCTGTAAAGGCAAATTCCAAGTTGGGTATACCTAGAAAAGGAATTGAAAACAGTGCCGGTATTACCCCCCCCCCCCACTTTTTTTAAAAAAAATAAATCCATGGTATGACAACATCTGGAATATCATGTATAGTCCAGCATAATAGTGAAAAAAGGGGCTAACAAAATGACCAAAGGACTGTTTCCCTATTAAGAAGTATTTGAGGCTGTACTGATTAGGAAAAAATGTAACGGGAGACATGATAGAGATATATACAGTCACACATGGCTCAGAACCTAGGATTCATCTGCTGAAACTGACTAGTGAGAAATTCAGGACATAAAAAACATCCTTTTTTAATTATAGTGCCCAGAACTGGAAACAGTATTCCAGGTGAGGCCTGATCAAAGCAGAATAGAGTGGCACTATTACTTTCCTTGAGCTAGACATTAAACTTCTATTGATGCAGCCTAGAATTGCATTAGCCCTTTTAGCTGATGCTTCACACTGTTGACTCATGTCCAACTTGTGGTCTACTAGGACTCCTAGATCCCTTGAACATGTAGTCTCCTTAAGCCAGGTGTCCCCCATCCTATATCTATGCATTTCATTTGATTTTTTAAAATGTTATTTATTATTTATTTTTTGCCTAAGTGCGGTACCTTATATTTCTCCCTATTGAAATTAACTTTGTTAGTTTTTGCTCAGCTTAAGGTCACTCTGAATTTTGATCCTGTCCTCTTGGGTATTAGATATTCCTCCTAACTGGAGGAATTTTGATAAGTATGTCCTCAATTCTGTAATCCAAGTCATTAATAAAGATATTGAATAGCACTGGGCCCAGGACAGAACCCTGTGGCTCTCCACTGGTCACTTCTCTCCAGGATGAAAAGGAACCATTGCTGAGCACTCTTTGTGTTCGGTCAGTCAATCAATTACAAATCCATTTAACAGTTACCTTGTCTACCCACATTTTACAAGCATGTTTGCAAGAATATCATGGGGGATCTTGTCAAAGGCCTTACTGAAATCAAGATATGCTATGTCTACAGCATTCCCTTCATCTACCAAACTGGTAATTTTATCAAAAAAACATCAGATCAGTCTGGCAAGACTTGTTTTTCAGAAACCCGTTGACTTTTTGTCATTATGGCATTCCCTCCTAAATATTCATAAACTCTCTGTTTAATGATCTGCTCTAGAATCTTTCCTGCTCTAGATGTCAGACTAACTGGACGATAATTGTTGAAACAGGATAGAAAGGCGTCATCCAGTTCCTCCTTCTGACTTGGGGGTCTGTAGTAGACTTCCACAATAACATCCCTGTTGTTTCCCACTCCTTTCATTTTTATCCAGATGCTTTCCACCTGGCTTCCAGGATTTAAATCCTGGATCTCTTGACAGGTGTAAACATCACTGACATATACAGTAATGCTATTTCTCCCCCTTTCCTGTTTGGCCAAGGTCACTCTGAGGACGGCCTTGCAGGATGGTAGACTCTCTTTTCTTGGCGGTATCTGCACTGCAGGAAACTCTGGTAACACAACAAACTACAATTCCCAGAATTCCATAGCACTGAGCCATGGCAGTTAAAGTGGTATCAAACCATATTATTCTACCGTGTGGATCAAGAGGTCTTTAAAGCAGCGATTGGATGACCACTTCTCAAGGATGCTGTAGCTAGGGCTTCTTTCACTGGCTGAGGAGTGGACTAAATACCCTTTGAGGTCCCTTCCAACTCCATGACTCAAATCTGAATCATCAGTGTCCCAAAGACCTACTGTAAAGTATTAATAAAATCTAGTTCCAGAGAATATGCAGAAGGTTAAAAAAAAAGGACAGCAAAAAGAATATACTTTGTGGGTGCCACTCGCTCAAGGATAACTCTGAGTCAGAGTATTGTATAAGCCTTTCTGCAGATTTTTCTCCAGCATACAGAGTAAGAATAGCTATTGCTGCAAACTCTTCCCCTTCAGGAAGTAAGCTGACCCTTGGCTCAGTGAAACAACTTTTAAAGGGTATAAATACTCCCTGGCACTAATGGGGCACTGTAAGCCAGCATAACAGCTATCCCCATAGTGCCTAAAGCCACAGCCATGGGAAGGTCATATTATTTATCCCATTCCTAAGTCATTCAATAAGCTTTGACTATGAACTCTTAAAACCACAATGCTTATTTATAAATCCGACCCATGTTTTCAGCAGTTTATTCCCAAATAAGTGTTCATGGGATGAAGATGATGTAGGCTTTGTTACTCCTGAGAAGGTTCACTTAAATTAGTTGTCGGAATATTTGTATGTGTGTGTGCTTGATCATTTAGTACACTATTGAGTGATAGTTCTGGAGGGGAGTCAACTATGGAGGACTCTGGTTGTCCTATTTGCCTGATCATTTTACCTAATAGTTTTTTGTGGGTTTTTAAGGCTATGAGGCCATGTTCTAGAGGAGTTTATTCCTGACACTGTGGCTTGCATCCTTCGACTTCACATTTCGCGTAATCTTTGGCGCACAGCATGATCCCCCTAATCCAGGTTGCAATCCAACAAAGAAGAATCCACAGGACCTTATTCCATTGTTGAATAGCTCTTACTATTAGAAGCTTCTTCCTAATGTATAGTCAGAATCTCCTTGTAATTTGAAACTATTGACTTGGGGTTTTATGTTCCGGTGCAGCAGAAAACAAATTCACTGCATCTTCTATAAGGTAGCTTTTCAGATACTGGCAAGATAGCTATCATATCGTATCTCAGTGTTATCTTCTCTAGGCTAAACATACCCAGCTGCCTCAACGGTTCCTCACAGAGCTTCATTATTATACCTTTTACTATCTTGACTTACCACCTTTAAACACATTCTACCTTGTCCATGTCCTTCTTAAGTCAAATGCAACTTTCCCCAACTTGTAGGCTAAAGTCAGAACTTGGAAAAATATATCAGGGGAATATAATCCCAGAATGCTAACTGGGGGTTCTGGGAAGTGTAATTCAAAAATTACTTTTCTAATCTGTGACTAAAATGGCCCTTTTGAGTCTGCTGGGATTCAAAGCTCTAAAGCTTCCCAACAAAACAAAAGGGTTCCCCAGTGAAATCTAATTTCTCTATGTTGCTGCTAAATTTAGGTGGACCACACTGAAAAAGTACAGAAGCTCTCCATGTTGAGGAGCTTGTTTTGCATATGGATGTCATATTTTAATTCTTTAGCTACCTAGTATACATCAAAAAGATTTGTATAAATCTAACTGGAATGGATTGGAAAACTTCTCAGATGACTCTGACTACTATTTCCAAAGATACTCATTTTTAAAAATCAGCCAATAATCAAAATTCAGATGGCTTGACCTGAAAATAATCCAAAGTAACAATTACAAATCTGACCTGGCTAAACTGTCATACAAATTGTTTGTGCAAAGGGACCTTGTAGCACCTTATGACTAACTGAAAGAGAGAAATTGGTAGCATGAGCTTCCGGAGACTTCACTCTACTTCCTCAGACACATCAGTAAGCAAGTAGATTCAAGACTACAAAAGCTGATGCTACCAACTTCTCTCTTTCAGTTAGTTTCAGAGGTGCTACAAGATCTCTTTGCATACTGAGTTTCTGGACTAAAATGGCTATGTCTTTGAATACAAATTGTTGTTTGCTATTACTGGCCTCCTCATTACAAAAAGAGGAAGCTTGTTTTATACTTGTTTTTGTAGTTTAATACTGAAGCAATTTCAATAGTGGATTGCTTAACACTTTTACCACTAGGGCAACACAAGGAAAAGGAAAAGCGAAGCAGAAAAGGATCATGTCACAGCTGGACTGCAATCCTATTAACTTTTACCTGAGAATAATTCTGATTGAACTCAACAGGGCTTATTTCCCAGCAGCTATATATAGGACTGCTGTATTCATGAACTGGAGAGAAGCACATTGTACCATAACACTAAAATAGAAATGGTCGAAGGAAACTATGTTCTTTACCCAAATAGTAATTTTATCTTCCTCTGAAGATAAGAAATTGGACAAATGATTTATGGTGTAAATTGAAACCAATTTCCTGATCATGTCTCAATAAAAAGGAAACAATTTGACAGGAAGCCTCGTCTTCAATATTTACAAAGCTGCCATTAAGCTTGAACTCCTTGCTGCAAAATCCAGGAAGGGGACTAAACAGGCATAGCTTTCCACCTATCTTTCTATCTCCTACCTACAGCTTGCCCAGTATGAGGATTTAGGGTTTATTTTAAAAAAACAAATTTGCTTCTTTTCCATATACATATTTCAAATTGTAATGTCCACCAGAATGCAATGTCCTCTTCAAAACAGCTTATTTGCACACATAGTCTTCACATTACACAATACAGTTGTGCTGGAATGCCTACTGTTTCCTCGAACATCTTCTTTAAAGTAAGCATGTGAATTTCCTGAAACTAAATATTAATGGCTTAAGATAAAGGTGAAGTAACTCTTCTGTTGAAATTATGCAGTATATAAAGTTAATGTGTCTCTTTCCAAAGTATTAAGGTCACTACATTTATTATTGAGCCATAAAGATTTTTTAAAAACCATCAAAAATAACTCAAAGAACTCTAGTTAACTCTAGTCAACAACAACCCCAAAATTTTGATTTAGAACATCTAATTCTTTGTAAATAAGGCAAGTCCCCTGAAGCTAAAATCCTACGTAAATTACAGGTGTGTGTCTTCTAGGATAATAAATAACCCATGCATTCTACTAGTCTCTGATGTCCACACAGGTCAGCTTTTCCCAAATCTGATACCCTCCATATGTGTTAGACTAAAAACCTTATCATCCCCACCCAGTATGCTCACTGGTGAATGGGAATGTTGTTTTATTTTGAAACATTAACTTGGCTGCTTTTAAAACAGGAGAATCCCTCAAAAAGAACTAGTTAACAAGCTTGGACGAAATCTGTGTTAAAATCGACAAAGAATTCTCTGCCCAGAATCTATTAAGGGGCCTTTAAAGTCTCCTTCTTTTAAAAACCATTGCTTCCCATCCCTTGTTCTTAAAAAGACACACCCTGGAAAGAAAGCCCTGAGGAATGAAACTTATTAGGTTGGGTGCTTTCTTGTCTAACCAAAAAGATCTGTAGTCCCGAAAACCACATTTTCCAGTTCAAATCAGATATTACAAAGTAGAATTACAAAAGATCAGATTGCACCATACCCCACACCCCCAAAGTACTGCAATACTGAAAGGAAAAGAAATAAGAAAATAATGAAAAATACCAGTGTTAGAAGTAGGAAACTAGAAAAGTTACTCCCTTGAGTAACTATTAAGAGTCTCCACTCGTGCTGGTTGGAAGATTTGGGGAGCTATAGGCTAAAGCAATACAGTAATTTTATCAATACATGCTTGAAAACCCAAGTTGGTAGTCCAGGTCCCATGCATCCTCAGTCACCATCTTACTCCCCAATAAACATGGATAGGATGTAGCCTCAATCGCGCCTTCAATAACTGTGTAAATGAAAATGTCTTACAGGTTGTTTTGGCTTACTCTGTAGTCTTCTCAAAGCTCATCAGCATATAGATCATAAGGCTGCAATCCTAAACATCACCAAGAATCATAGAGTTGAAAGAGCCCACAAGGGCCATCCAGTCCAAACTCATTCTGCCAGGCAGGAACACACAATCAAAGCACTTCCACAAGATAGCCATTCGGCCACTGTTTTAAAAACCTCAAAGGAGGAGATCTGACCACACTTCGAGGCAGTATGTTCTCTTCAACAGCAAACAGCTCTCACCATCAGAAAGTTCCTTCTACATTTAGGTGGCATCTTTTTCTCTGTCAATTAAGTTTTCCAACACAGTTTGAATACCTTCATTTATACAACTGTGTGTGTGTATAAGAATATATATTGCCCATAGATCTCAAGTCAACAAGCTACTTATATAACAACACAAGATTGCAAACTTGGTAGACAATGTGGCCCAGAAGACAACATGCATTAGCGAAAAGCTAATTCAAGTGAATCCAAACTGAAGAGGAGAGAGATAACTTACTTTAACATACATATAGTCCAGATCATCTACTGTTGTCCAGTATAGGTGATGGTGTAAGGTCTTGGTAATCTGATCAGTAGTCATTGTTGCCTCCCCAGGCAATATGTTCTCCATACCAGAAGACACACTGTCCTGCAACTGATCTGCTGGACAATTCAGACAGATGCTAGCAAGACTCTTCTAGCTCATCTGCAAGAAGACTGGTATTACCCACTTTTAAAGCTACATATGAACAAACCCTAAGGCCTCTGGAAAGGCCAATGTGTGACAGCCATGTCAGATCGCTGAATTCCTCCATTGTCAGTGCTGTTCAAAAAAGTGCAGTTGACTTCTTTCACAGCACAAAGAGCAAGAGTGTTTTCTTTCTGTGCCTCTTGAGAGAATGGCAAAAACCTCACTATCTTGTGATAGTCATCAAATGCTGAAATTCAAAAACATTGCTCCTAGCATCAGTAAATAATTTGTTTTCCTCATTCACATCGAGCAGTTGGCACTGTTGCTCTTTCAGCTTATCAAATTATATACCTAAGTTATTCCCCTCCATTAAAAATGATAATTTGACAGACAGAAGAAATCTGAAGCTAAATTTGGGTTCTAAAATCTGAAGTCATTTTCCCAAGAAGTTTTAAGGTCTGGGGCTTCCAGGGAGCAATACAGAGTCTGTCCTGATGCTGACTACCTCTATAACTCAGTTTACATACAAACTATACTGAAAAACTTCCACACAAGAAACAAAACAGCTTCATTTATATACCGTTTCATACCGCCTAAGGAGTGTCCAAGCGGTTTACAACTGTAAGCTACTTGCCCCCAACAATCTGGGTACTCATTTTAGTGACCTCGGAAGGATGCAAGCCTGAGTTGAGCTTGAGCCCTTTTGCTGGTCTTGAACTCGCAACCTTATGGTTTTAAGTGAGTGGCTGCAGTACAGGCATTTAACCACTGCACACCACCAGGGCTCATACTTCAATTAAAGAAAAGATAGCAGCAATTCCACACAGTGGCCAATGCAAGACTGTTTCCAAGCTACCTTGCATCTCATCAGTTCTCCAATCAATTTTACAACACAGTTGCAGTCTCTCTTTTTGAAACAGGTGTGGAATTCATGTAGCCCTAGCCAGCATAGCCAATGGGGAGGGATGTTGGTTGTTGCAACCCAATATATGGAGGGCCACATTACTGCCCCCCCCCATTTAAAAAGCATTAATGTGTCACCAGCTGTGTCAGAACATGGACTGAGATGTACATTAGAATGCACATCCCACTGGAAAAATCCAGTGCAAACTAGGTGGTATGACAACTCATATGTTATTCAAGTACAAATACAAATCCACATTACATTTAGGACTAAAGCATTTGATCCAGTAAGTGCTATACCTATAGAAGCCAGCTCATTTATGCAGGTCTCCTTAGCTAGCTAGACATACTAGCTCACTTACTGTGGCAAACCAGAATAGTCATTGGAGTAAAACATAGCTTAAAGGTGCTTGTGCCTGTTCCCAATTACGTCCGAATAAATTCCATGGCACTTAGGCTTGGTACAAACCGGCGCTTTGCGCTGGCCTGGGACCAAAATTAGGGTCCGCACACTCCCATCCCTACTATCGGCTTGCAAGCGCCATGATTGTGCACATCTGTCCATACAGGGCGTGCAATGACAACGTCCGTGTGGCGCAGTGCCCAAACAGTGCTGTGCCGTGTGGATGTCATCATTGCGCACCTGCATGCCAATGGCACACCAATGGCATAGTGCAAAAAGAACCCACCAGAAGCAGGTTCTTTTTAGTCCTTGTGGAGGCCGCAGTGTCCGTACATCCCCTTACTCTCAGGGCTGTGGAGTTGGAAGCAAATTCTAGGTGGAGTTGGAAGAAATGTATGGACTCCAACTCCAGCTTCAAAATAAAATCTTATTTTGAGATTTTAAGTAAATATAACAATATATGGTAAATATATCATTTTATGCTTACATTTTATTCTTAAACATATTTTCTTTTCTATCAGTCTAAGTAGTCTAATGATTCATGTGGTGGTGATGAAATGTCTACAGTAAATTTGTTATTACTAATTAATATACATGCTCCATTTATGAAGCAGATGGGCTCAGATAGTAGAAAAACAGACAAATCTGAGTCAAAGGTTTGGTATACTGACTCCATACTTCTCTGCTTACGCTCAGTTAAATGTGTGAAGCATCTTTCAGGCCATGAGCAACCAAATTCAGATAAATTGGTGATACGGGCTATAGCCCAGTGGTTTGCCAGACACAGCCAAAATATCAGAATATTTTAAGCAGTGTAATGTATGAGGTAATTATCTGTTTGATTCCATGTTATAACTCCACAAATATATATATTTCCATGACAAATGCTTTAGAGGGCTATGGGTACAGTCTCTATTGCCTATTGTGTTTGGGTAGGAGCTAAGTACGCTGATGATACCCAAATAGTCTTCTCTATGTCTCCGACTGATGCAGTGACCAGGGATGGTGTCGCTCCTCTCGTGGCCTGTCTAGAATCGGTAATGGACTGGATGAGGGAAAACAGACTCAGTCTGAATCCAGAGAAAACGGAAGTACTCGTGATAGGTTCCCCAGGTCCGGGTATGGAGGTGGTTCCACCTGTCCTGGACGGGGTCACGCTTCCCGTCAAGGACACCGTACGCAGTTTGGGGGTGCTCCTTGACTCGTCGCTCCACCTAACTTCTCAGGTGGATGCGACGGTCAGGAGCACTTGTTATCAGCTTCGGCTGATACGCCAGCTGCGTCCCTATCTGGACCGGGGGGACCTTGAAACTGTAGTACATGCTCTGGTAACCTCTCGGTTGGATTTCTGTAACGCGCTCTACATGGGGCAGCCTTTGTATCACACTCGGAAGTTGCAACTGGTACAAAATATGGCAGCTCGGGTGGTCACTGGTGCTCCCAGGGCCTCCCATATAACACCAATCTTGAAAGATCTCCATTGGCTGCCGATTCGCTTCCGGGCTCAGTACAAAGTGCTGGTCATTACCTATAAAGCCCTATATGGCTTGGGCCCAGGGTATCTGAAGGACCGTCTCTCCCCATATAATCCGCCCCGCACACTTAGATCCACTGGACAGCGCTTATTGAGAGTTCCGGAGGCTAGATTAGTGAGTACAACGAAGAGGGCGTTTTCCATCTCTGCCCCTTACCTCTGGAACTCACTGCCTACTGAGCTCCGCTTGTCCCCCACCCTCAGCCAATTTAGGAAGGACTTGAAGACCTACCTATTCAAGCAGGCATATCCTTGAATGGACCTTCTTTGTAATCTGCCTGTCAACAACCCGCTTACTGTATTGCCATCGCATTTTGCACGGGGGATAATGTTTTTAATGTTTTTATTGTATTTGATCTGTTTTTAACTTATATGTACTTTGATGTTTTAATGTTTATACATGTTGTACACCGCCCTGATCTCTGGAAGGGCGGTATAGAAATAAATTTTATTATTATTATTATTATTATTATTATTAAGTACATGTTAGTGCTGCAAATTAACCCTTGTGCGTCTGTTTCAGTATTCATATGTGGAATTATCATGCAAACAAACAAACAAAAAACAACCAGATTTCATTTTCAGAAATGAATATACAAATCCACTCCCACATAGGGGGATAGCAGGGCAGCTGTGGAATTCGCTCTTTGTAATCCCCTTTAAAGAAATTTAATGAACAATCTTGCAGGGTGCTGGTTCATATGTGTCACTTCACCAAGGAGCAGAATCCAGGGAGTGGTTGGTGGTTTTGATATTTTAGTCTATTCAGCACTTATCTACTAGTGAACTGCCACACCCCAGAGTAAATTGGCTTTGCTTTAGGTTTTAGAAGTTTTTAAGAGTCAAACACTCTCATTAGAGTCATAGAATCACCAATTCTATGAGTGCTATGAATATTTTAAGGAAATCTCTTAAAATGGAGTCAAACACTTGGAAAATTACCATACCAAGATTCCTTAATTTAGGCTGTTTCATTATCATTTTTTCCTTTCCTATATGGAAATGATCTTCATGTACAAAAATAATGACCACTGTTACACTGTCACATCCCATACTATAATGTTGGTAGGTATGGAAATGTTTTATTTTATTTCTGACACTTATGCCAAGGACATGCAACAGCCAATCTACTGTATTTCAAAGAAAGACATATATACTGGACAGTGCATACTTTTCCTACACACTGAGTGCCCAAAACAGGCTTAGTTCGCATTCAAACTGTTGCCTCAAATGTTCAGATTTTAAATGTTCATGTCCAACAAAAGTAAGGGTGTACTTTACATTTTGTTGAGCTATTTCTTGTTCAGTCCTGTTGGTTCCATTTAAGTGAAGCAATACTCTTGGGGCAAAAATGGCAATTAAATTTCAAGGTTTTGATTGTACAACACATACCAGTATTACAAAATATGCCCCCAATGAGCCCCATGTGGAGCTAGAGAAGCTTTCACAAACTCTTCTGCTTCCTAGACTGGAGACAGCCCTACCCATGCTGATATCATTTCCTCTTCAGAAGAAAACCAGTATTCAAACCATCTGAAGAAAAATTTAGCTGTTCATTTGTTCTGTATTTTTTCACTCACAGAAAAATCTCTAAAATGAAAGTGTTGCTTCAGATATGTCAACCTGCAAAGTTGTCTCACTGCTGCCATTCACCCATGCCTGTGTTTAACTGCTAAGAGCCAACCTTGTTTCTGTCTTACCATGCAGCTGCAATTTTATGGCAGGTTTTTTTTTTTCAACCAGAAAAACTTATTTATCTGAAAAATGTCCTACAGTTCCTTCTATCACGTGATTGAATCTGAAAAATATAATAATCGGGTATTTCTAACCATCAGAGTTATTTTGAAAGGGAAGGGCAGGTGGTGAAACTAACTGAGGAAAAGTGGATTTTAACATTTAAGGTCTTAAAAAACAACACATATATTTAGGATGGGATATAAATAAATTTATTATTCATAAACTTATTAATTTTGTTTCAATAATCACAGTAAGTGAAATTCAGACCTATACGAAATATAGTGCCATAGGACCATAGCATTAATTTCCAATGCAAGCGAAATTCTGCAGCATCCAATTGTATATGGGAGAGAAATTCCAGAGGTGCAAGTGAGGGTTCAGTAAAGGAAGGAGCACTTGTGATCACATTGCAAACATAAAAAGAATAATCAGCAAATAATTCCAGAAGAAAATCTGCATGTGGTTTATAAATTATAACAAAGCCATTAACTGCATAGAGCATAAAAAGCTATTGAATGCTCTTAAAGAAATGGGAGTCCACTACATCTGATAGTCCTGATAAGGAATATGTATTTAAGAAAAGAGGCTACAGTTGGAACAGAGTATGGAGAAATAGAATGGTTCCCAATTGGCAAAGAGGTCAGGCAAGCTTGCATTCTGTTACCCTATTTGTTCAACATGTATGCAGAAAAGATAATAAGAAGAGCAGGTTTAGACTCAGAAGAAGAAGTGAAGGCAGGAAGAAGGAACATAAACATAAACAATATGCAGATGGTACCATAATACTAATGGAAACATCATAGGCTTAGAACAATTATTAAGCAAAATTAAAGAAGAAAATACAATGGAATATAAACATAACATAAGCAAGACAAAAATAATGACCAAGGAGGATCTATATTATCAACCTAGATAATGAGCAAATTGAAATAAAGATTTCCCACACCTTGAATCACATATTGATCAAAACTGAGATTGCAGTCAAGAAGTCAGACAAAGACTAGGAACGGGAAGGGCAGCTATAGAAGCACTAAATACGATCCTAAAGTATAATGATAGACAATTGAGCACTAAAGTTAGATTGATCCAAGACACTGTATTCCCCATCACCAGTATAGATGTGAGAGCTGGACAGTGAACAAAGCGGATAGGAAGAAAACCAACTCATCTGAGATGGAGTGCTGGAGAACAGTGATGAGAATACCACAGATGGCCAAAAAAGACAAACGAACAGGTTTTTGAACAGACCAAGCCTGAACTCTCCTTGGAAGCCAAGATGATAAAACTGAGGCTGTTGTGTTTGGCCATGTCATGAGAAGATATAACACAATAGGAAAGACAAAAATACGACAAAAAGATGGAGGGTAATAGAAAGAGGGGAAGCCTCCAGATGCCAGATGGCTGGACTCAATCCAGGAGGTCACAGGCTAAGTCTGCAGTGGAGGATAAGGGTCTTGGAAGTATCTCATCCACAGAGTCACCTTGAGTCGGGATCAATATCAAGGTCAATTTCACAACTGAAATTTGTGATTTTTAAACTGAATTTATTTATAAGGAGAGAGAACATGCAATCAGCAAGTTCAATGTAAAGCAAGCGACCTGTTAATACACATATGGTATTGCTTGTTCTTCCCAAAAGCACTGACTTTCAGAGAGATATAAATGGTGAAAGCAATGGCCACAATCCAATACAGAGTTAAGTGCACTTAACCCACATAGATTATTTACAGGAGGAACATAAGAGCCTTTTCAGCTTAGCCAGCAAAAAACAAAGCAAAAACTTAAATGATGCTCTGTTCTTAAAGACATATGTAGACTCCTTATAAACTAAACATTTATCACTGTAGAAGTGCTTGCCTATAGGCAACAGGAAACCACTCTAACTTTAAGGGAACACAGACAGTAAGTAGGTCCCTGATTTCTAGTCTCTAAGTCACATACCATTCATAGAACAATTTAAGACTGCCTAAAATGAAGAATAAGCTTAGGAATTGCATTATTGCTCATTCATTGGAACTGGGAAGAGATTCCTACCATGATGTCCATTACCCTGGCCCCCCATAATCCGTAGTCTGCTTTGACTGATACTTTCAAACTGCTCAATCTCACCCCAGATTCTAAATAAATTACATGGAATATCTGCAGAAATAAATGAGTCATTTCCAGACATGTGGAGTCAAAGGCTTTCATAGCCGGCATCCATAGTTTTTTGTGGAGCTTTCGGGCTATGTGGCCATGTTCTAGAAGAGTTCCCTTCTGGCATTTCGCCAGCATCTGTGGCATCTGGCATCTTCAGAGAATCTTCTCTGAAGATGCCAGCCACAGATGCTGGCGAAATGTCAGAAAGAAACTCTTCTAGAACATGGCCACATAGCCCGAAAGCCCTACAAAAAACATTTCCAGATAGTCTGACCTGAAGGGAAAACCAGCACGGTACAGTGGTTTACACATTGGACTTTTACTCTGAAGACCAGAGTTTGAATCCCCACTTGGGCATGGAATCCCATAGCTGACCTCAGGCAAGTTACATTCTCTCAGCCTTAGAGGAAAGTCAAGTCAAACACCCTCTGAATAGGTTTTGCTAAGAAAACCCTGTGACAGGTTTACCTTAGGGTTGCTGTAAGTCAGAAATGGCTTGAAGGCACAGAGCAACAATAACACATGAAGGAGACCTCAGAGCTATACAAGCTTTTCTGTCCATTACTAGGCTGGAAACAACTGTGTTCATCTCTCCACATGCCTACTTCCTACCATTACTAGATTACAATGAATAAGGAAGCCCATACCTGCCAGGAACGATATACACAGATCAGAATAGCCACAGGGTGAGTAAGTGTTGGATAAGGATATCACATTCTGATGACTCATACACAAATCCACTTTTGAATAGTAGTGCCAAGACAGCCATCTAATCAATGGAGGAAAAAACCAAAAGACCATCTAAGCTGTGTACCTACATGTTTAGAAGTAAATCCCACTGAGCATAATGGGACTCAGTTTTGAGCAGAAATATAGAGAAATGAAGGGCAGTCTCATCCATTACTATAGAAAGGCCCATTTACAACTCTCTATAATCAGCTACTAGAAGAGCCAGTGCCTCCAAGTAGCAAATTTATTTACTTTGTTATCCAGGGCACTTCAATGGGAAACTGATGCTTCTTGTTTTCTTTACAATCATCCTTTGGCAAATCTGCCTGTAACACTTTCATTCACATTTGGATTTTTCTAAATCCAATTCTTTCTGTCAAATTAATGGTGAAATTTGTAAATGACAGAAAAATGCTTATCAGAATCTAAATCAACAAAATTCTCAACTACTTACAATAGCCATGTTGCAAAGGATCGCGACTGACATTTAATGGCTAAAAGTAAGAACTGACCCAAAAGACCTGTCGACACATCTATGGGTCAATGTAAGTACTGTGTCTTAACTCTCATTTAAAAGGGGGAACCATCCCCTTGTCAAAGGCCAGAGTATAATCTGTCCTGGAAAAACCGATCACCTCTATTCTCTCATCCATCCAGCCTTAAGAGTGAGCACAAAGATTTATGTCTGCTGGAATTTTGTAAGTTCTTTGACATTGTTTTGCTTTGCTTCGTCCTTTAGATCCTTTACTATATGCCCTGAGTTTTACCCTTGACTTTTCCATGGGTCATATGAAAATCCCTAATTTCGGCCCCAAAACTTGCCCTCAACTTATACATGAGGTTGACTTATACTAGTAGTTGAGTATATATGGTAGTTGTCCATGGGCTGGTGTCAGTCCACAAGCCATAAGCTGTTGATCCACAGCAAATTTCCAAGAAGGAAGGAAGGAAGGAAGGAAGGAAGCCAATGGGCACCAATACACTAGTGGTCCTTGGCAGATTGGAAAAACAGAATTGCCATTGTGGTACTGGTGTAGTGGTGTGAGTGTTGGGACTACAACTCTGGAAACCAGGGTTCAATTCCCAGCTCAGCTACAAAACCCATTGGCTGATTTTCAGCAAGCCACGCTCTCTCAACCTCAGAAGATGGCAATGGCAAACCCTCTCTGAACAGTATGTAGAGAAAGCGCCTTTGAGACAAACTGAAACAAAGACGTTGGCATCTGAGGAAGTAGACTGTAGTCCCCGAAGCTCATACTGCCAACTTCTTTATTTCAGTTAGTCTCAAAAGTGCTACAAGCTCTCTCTACACACTGATTCTACATGGGTATATCTTTGAATTCTATCCCTTTGAACAAATCTTGTCAAGAAAACCCCTTGATAGGTTTAACTTTGTTGTTGTTGTGTGCCTTCAAGTCATTTCCAGCTTATGGCAACCCTAAGGTGACCAATATCATGGGGCATTCTTGGCAAGATTTGTTCAGAGGAGGCTTGCCACTGTCTTCACCTGAGGCTGAGGGTCACCTTAAGGTTGCCGTAAGTCGGAAATGACTTGAAGGCACATGACACACAAACACACATCGGCCAGCCTGAGAAGTATTGCTGCACATCATCCAAAGTGTACGTCCCTTTTGATGCTGCTAGCCATTCAGGGACTACAAGACTCCTCCTCAAAGCAAGGCAGTAGGTAAGCAAAGTGTGCTCTCCCCCCTTGCAAAAATTTATATGTAAAGCCCTTCTTCCCTCTTCCGTGCCCCCACCCCACCCCACCCCACTCAGTTTCAGATCATTTACACACATGAAACACAAAAACAGAGCAGGATGAGGATGGGCGAGAAGGACATGAGATGGAGACGGAGAGATGCTCCTCTGCCCAAGGAGGCCCTTGAGGGAGAGAACCACAGAAGTCCCAGCTCCTAAGAAAGAAGCTGTGGGGCCAGGCTGACCAGATGTCCTAACCGCAAAGGAAGCCCAAGCACCACGAAATTTGGGACTTTCCAGAAAAATATGGAGAACATGACCAAACAAAAAGCTAAAGACACTGACATAAAAGTAAATCCATGCTTCAGGCTCAAAATAGAGGGCCTATCTTGCAATCCCTTTTGGAGAAAAGGTTGACGTGGAGGCCCGGTCCTGGAAAAGGAGGACATCTGTTCCCCCTGACTACACCTGTATAGCCCTATGATCCCACCACTCGAAATGGCCAAGGGTTTTCAGTTGGGGGGAAAAGAAGGGCATGTGGTCATCCTGGCCCCAAGAGGCACAGGGCCCCTTGCCTCGACCTCCCCTTACCCAACTCCATCAAAATGGCTTTGTGGCTTGGAGGGGCCTTGCAATCCAACCCACAAAGGACCAGATGGTTGGGGGGGTCACCAAAGGGCTCCTTGCCTCTCCCTCTCCTCCCCCCCCTTGTCAATATAGCTTTGTGGCTTGGAGGGGCCACAAAGGGCCAGCTGGTTGGGGGGGGGGTCACCAAAGGACCTCTTCCTTACCTCTACCTCCCCTCCAAGCTAGAAAGCCATTTGGAGTACAGGGGGGGGGGGGGGAACCTGAAGCAAGGGCCTCTTCAGGCCATTTTGATGAGGGGGGGATGAATAGGGGAGGCAGAGGCAAGGGGCCCTTAAACACCCCCCCCCAGATCAAAATGGCTTTGTGTCCATTCCACAAAGGGCCAGGCTGGTGATGGGGGTCACCAAACAACCCCTTCCTTCTACCTCTCTACAAGCCACAAAGCCATTTTGATTTGGGGGGGGGGGGGGCAGGAGGAGGTTAAGGCAAAGGGCCCTGCAGCAGGCCACAAAACCATTTTGATGGGGGGGGGGGATAAAAAGGGGAGGCAGTGGCAAGGGCCCCTTAACATAACCCCCCATCAAAATGAGTTTATGGCATGAAGGGCCCCTTACTTCAGACTCCCAACCCCCCCTTCTCAAAATGTCTTCATGACTTGGGGGGGGGGGCAGAAAGGACCAGCTTTTGGGGGGGGGGGCAGCCTTGACTTGCCCTACCCCCCCCCCAATGCAAATATCTTTATGGCTGGGGAGGGTCCTTTCCCTCAACCTCCTTTGCCCCCCCCCCAAAAAAAAAAAACACAACTATCTGCATTAAGGCAAAGACTGTGTCTGAGGCAGTAGCAGGCCTCCCTTGGGTTGCTATTGAGAGACTAGGGGCCTAGTTGTTATGTTTGTGGAATAGAAGCAGGGCCCTTAGCAACCCCACCCCCCGCGTTGCCAGGCACCCTCCAAGGGCCGTTTCCATAGCAACAGCCCCCCATGCTCCCTTTTGACCCCCCCCCCCTCTCCATTCATCCAGCCACTCTGGCACTCAAGCAGCTGGCTGCCTTTTAATTCTCTCAGGCTGCGTTCACACTGGAGAAATAAAGCGGTTTAAGGGCCATGGCTCAATGCTGTGAAATTCTGGGAATTGTAGTTTGTTGTGGGGCCCAGAGCGGAGCTCCGCTCCGCTCTGGGCCCCACAACAAACTACAATTCCCAGAATTTCACAGCATTGAGCCATGGCCCTTAAACCGCTTTATTTCTCCAGTGTGAACGCAGCCTCAGTCTCAGGCCTACCTTGGTGTAAAGCTCCGAGGCCGCCATGGTCTCCCTCCTCAGGTCGAGCCGGCGGCTGGCCTGAGGGCTGGCGGCGGGGGAGGCCTCCTTCTTTCGCCTCAGGGCGGCGGGAGGGAAGGTGGGGCTCAAAAGAAAGAGAAGGGGGTGAAGGAAGGAAGAAAGAGGCTGTTGTTGTTATTATGATTATTATTAATAGGGATTCTCCTCAGGAAAGTGGTCGACGGTCGCCATGTTGATGCTGCTGCTGCTACCTGAGGAGGAGAAAAAGGATGGATGATGGATGGATGAGGCCTACTCCTCCTCCTCCTTAGTCCTCCTCCTTCCCCGCCTCTCTGCTGCTGCTGCCTGGTTGCCTTCTTTCTTTCTCTGCATTGTGGTTACTACTACAAGGCCCCTGCCTTCTCTGTCTGAGGAGGCAGGGAGGCCACAGGACCAGGCCTAAGGAGGCTTGGATGGAGAGTTCCTGCATGGCACAATGGGGTCAGGCTGGGTGGCCCCCTTTTTGGGGTCTCCTCCAACTCCAGGGAGCTTATCGGGTGTCGGAAATTGGAAGTATAGCGCCTTATCGGACAGGAGGATTTTTTTATTGCGAATGGCCAATTGGAGCCAATTCACGTGAATCCCGATTGGGTTCGGAATGCGTTCAGAATGACTTCCCGTTTCCCAAAAATGACCCCCCCCCCATTGCTCAAAATTGCGTGAGATGCTTTAATACGCAATAACGTGAAACCCCATGGTTGCGTTCAGTTTGCCATTAGATTATACTTCCAATTTCTGACATCTGATAAGGTCCATAATTTAATGGCAATCCGAACGCAATCATGGGATTTCACGTTATTGCGAATTAAAGCATCTCACACAATTTAGGGTAATGGGGGGACATTTTCAGGAAATGGAAAGTCATTCTGAACGCATTCCGAACGCAATTGGAATTCACATAAATTCGCTAAACTGGAGAATTCACGTGAATTCAAATTGGCTCCATTCGCAATAAAAAGAAATTCCTACCATCTGATAAACTCCTACAACTCTGTGAAAATATGAAAAACACTCAAAGAATTGTAGAGATGGAAGAGACCAGTCCAACCCCATTCTGCCATGCAGGAACTCTCAGTCAATGTGGAGTCGAAGGCTTTCATGGCCGGCATCCATAGTTTTTTCTGGAGCTTTCGGGCAATGCGGCCATGTTCTAGAAGAGTTCCTTTCTGACATTTCGCCAGCATCTGTGGCATCTGGCATCTTCAGAGAATGATGGCCTGGAAAAAGGATTGGATATATATATCCTGTGTAACCCTGGGGAGGGAGAAGCTATTTGCAAATGTATTGTTCTGTTGTCAGGGGATTCCCAACAGGCAATGAGCACCAAGTAGCAGATATTAATCCTTGTTTGCATATCCTCCCACCCTGAGGTCTACCATTAGCAACAGAACAATTGGCCCACTGGAAATATGTATTCATGTTTCCTAGTCATGCTCAAAATAGTTGTATGCTCCCTGTAGCCATCTCCAGTTAAAAACCCAGCTGCAGCTCTTTCAGCCAGCTGAAGTTTCTGAGCACTTTTCAAAGGCAGCCCCACGCAGAGTGTATTACAGTAATCCAAAAGGGATGTAACTATGGCCATGTCCCACAATGGCCAGATCTGGCTTCTCCAGAAACAAGTGCATTTGGCGCACTAGCTTTAAGTATGCAAACGCACTCCTGGTCTCTGCTGAAGCCTGAACCTCCAGACTGAGTACTGAATGCAGAGGTACCCCCAAACTACGAACCTGAGTTTTCATGGGGAGTGTAACCCCATCGAACACAGGCTGAATCCCCTGTTCCTGGATATGTTTTTCAACTGACCAGGAGCACCTCTATCCTGTCTGGATTAACCTTCAATTTGTTTGCCCTCATTGCAGCAGAATGTAGGCTTTAAGATGCTGTGAGACTTGTGAGATTTTTGCTGAGTAACAGAACTACCTGGTGCCTATTTCTAAGCAGGTAAAAGTACTAGGATTGCAAACGCAGACTTACCAGGGAGTAAACTGCACCTGAATCTACTTCTGAATAAACGTGCATTACTTTATTACAGTGGAATCCTACAAAATGAGTCCGACTGTGTCCATCAAGGGTTACTTTCTATTACTACACTTAGGAGCCTTTGATGCCAGATGCTCGGATGCTCTATCTTACTAAAGATAGGCACACATTTAAGTGCTATGTTCAACTGGATCCTGTTAAATTCCACAGGTTTTTGCGCCTCTCCATTAGGTACTTTCTGAGGCATTTCTTTTTCTTGCATGATCTGGATGAACTCTAGGCCACCCAAGTTTATGCCACAGTAAAGCTATTAACGTAATCCTAAGCATTTTAAAAGAAGTTAAATCCCAATGAGTATAATGAGACTTACTCTCTCCTAGTACGTATATTTAAGCTTCAAACATTCTTTTTTAAGCTTTATTTATTTTTATTTCATAATATTCTTTGTGATTGTGTGCTGTAATGGACTATGGTCACAAGTTTACCAAAAAATAAATTCTGCTGAATAGAGTAGGACTAGATACTGAGTAAGCAAGTTGGACTCTAACATAAATACTCCTTTGGAATACTTTACTACCTGTGTAGATGCATGCAAAGCATAGACAGCACTTCACCTCAGTTGTTTAAAATATGAAGTGCAAGGCTGTACACAATTATTTTGTAAATAATTCCCAGTACATTATGTGGCATGATGAAATGCCTCGACTGTAGATATAGGTCTGAAACACATTGCAGAAATAATCCAGTTTGAGATAGCTTTAACTGCCCTATCTCTGCCCTGGATCAATGCTAGGGAATTCTGGAAAATGTAGTTTAGCCTTCTCTGTGAGAGAGCTCTGGTGCCACAAGAAACTACAAATCTCAGGATTCCCTAGCACTGAGCCGGGACAGTTGAAGCAGCCTTGAACTGGATTATTTCTGCAGTGAGTTTTGGACCCTCATGGTTAATATATATCCCCTCACAAAATCATGGATGCTACCCATAGTTCCCCATGGGATCAATTAAACTGTTAAGGTGATGAGTGAAGAACAAATAGAAGAAGACCTCGGAACAACTGAAATAAACCAGAAATGATGTCACAGCCTCCTCTGTGGAGGTTACAGCAAAGCTGTTTTATTTTTAGCAGGCCTTTTTCAAGCACTACAGAATTGCCCCATTCTTTACAACAAGATGAAGTAGTGGAACTCTTGGGAGCGTCTTGGGACTAATTTGTAAAATAATTTTGCTGATAAAATAACAGATTTGTTCCTGTTTGGACTGCTAGTGGTAAAGAATTAAATTCCTACGCCACCATCTGGCCACGCTGCTCAAGTGGATATTTTTCAGCTTCTTGTGGCTGAAGTAACGGTCCTAGATTGTTATTAGCTGACCTGGACTCATGGCGACCCGGACCCTGTGTATGGGACATCCCCAAGGCCCCATGTCCTGCAAGCTCCTATTAAGTCCTGTTGGTTCAGGCCTGTGACCTCCCCAATTCAGTCCACCCATCTGATGTGCAGTTTTCCTCTCTTTCTACTGCCTTCTACCTTTCCTAGTATTAATGTCTTTTCTAGTGAGTAATTCCTTCTCGTGATATGACCAAAGTACAACAGCCTCAGTTTCGTCATCTTGGCTTCCGAGGAGAGGTCAGGCTTGATCTGTTCCCATTTGTGTCTTTTTGTCCATCCTGTCCAAGGACCCATTTGTCTTTTGGCAAATCCATGGTATCTTCAGTACTCTTCTCCAGCACCACTTCTCAGATAAGTTGATTTTCTTTTTGTCTGCTTTCTTCACTGTCCAGCTTTCACACCCTTACATGATGACTGGGAATACAGTGGATTGGACAAGTTGTATATCATTACTTTTTAGGATCTTGTCTAGTTTTTTTGTGGCTGCCCTTCCCATTCCTAGTCGTTTAATTTCTCGACTTCAATCTCTTTCCTGATCAGTCTTTGATCCAAGGTACTGGGAATCTTTATTTTGATTTCCTCATTTCTTACCTTAGTGTAGTTAACTATGACTTTAGAGAAGGCAAATGTAAAGATTTTTTAAAGGGGGGTGGTGGTATATGGATGTTGGTTTTAATAACCACCCATCTGTAAAATTTGTTTCATATGGACAAGGTGTTTGAGTCTGTATTGGCATCTTAACTCCAGGTGTTCCTAATTGAAATGTTATTTGGATAAATTTCCCTTGGGCTTCTAACTCAGTTTGGGCACTGACATTGCCCAAAAATAGGGGGACAACTTGCCCCAAGAGATTTTCAGTTTTAACTGGAAGTGTTGATTTTAACCTTTACAGACTTGAATGTCTTGAGGTCAGATAACGTTAACAACCATCAGCTCCAAAAGAGCCTGAGTGCAAGTTAAAATCAAGGACAGAGATCTGCTTATGAGTTCGAATGAGTAAGTTCCTTCAATAGGCTCTTTTTAGTGGCTGAGTGATTACAGATGTCCCTGTAGAAATCTGCAAGAACCTTACTTATAATTTGTATTGGGTTGCAAGATTTACTGCAAAACAGTTTTCTGAATATGTTTTCTGGTTTTGTCTGGCTGAAGGTTTAAATTCCTGTTTATTATTATGTACTACTTCCCTTATTGTGTGGTCTGTTGAACTTTTGTAAGCTACTTTGTGGCTTCATTTCAGAGCATAGGCTCAACTAGAAAGAAAAGTAGCAGGCCTAAACCTTTAGTCCAAACCAGTGAGGCTTTTTCCCAATATACTTTCATAAAATGAACAAAATGGAATTGTCTCTTGTCTGAAAATAAGTGTTTTAAATAATCTCTATAGAATACAAGGTTTGCTTTTTATAGCATAATCAATCATAACACATTTGCCCATCAAAAACCAGGACTGAAAAAAAATTATCCCGAGGGTTTAAAAAATATTTCCTTGAAATAGACTATGCTGCATTAGATGAGCTCTGTGGTGCACTCCCCACATTATAAGGCAATCCATCAAACAGGAATAGCTTACGGTAATTGTTCACCCTCTTGTAGGATGGCTTCCAGTCAATGTATGCTTTGTCATAATTATGTAGCAATGTACATACAATCAGACTGGAACAAGATCAGTCTTTTTCATATCAAAAAATTACCTCTCTACCCCCTTCTGTAGAAAAGTTTGCATGCAGGAGATCATGATTGTTGTTGTGTCTTCAAGTCATTTCTGACTCTAGGGTGAACCTATCATGGATTTTGCTGACAAGATTTATTTGGGGGTGGGGGTTGCCTTTTCCTCCTTCTGAGGGTGAGACAGTGTGACTTGTAATCCAGGAGGTTTCCATGGCTGAGTGGGAATTGAAAGCCTGGCTCCCAAAGTCACAACGACATGCTCAAACCACACCACGATGGCTCTCAGAACATGGGCTATGTTTGTTCATTTCTTTTTAAAGGCCATCTGTTGGGAGTCCAGTCATCCCCAGATTATTCTGTGCACAAATATACCTGATTTTAATGTGAGTTGTAGGGCTTTGAGGAAAAAAAAAGTTTCTAGGCAGTTTCTAGGTGTTTCTTCTATGCAATTCGCTCACAAAAAAACAATGTGTATTTCTCTGCAAAGTAATTTCCTGAAACTTCTTAAAATATGTGAATACCTTGTGAGAGCAGCCAAAAATAATTATTTTCTCTGCATTGAGGAGAAAACTGTAGGAAGTATTCATCCTCACTGACAAGTATGAAATAGCTGAATATTAACATCCCTGCTAACTACTGAATTTCAGGATATGTTCTAGTTTTATCTCACTAGCACAGAAACAAGCATATTACAGAATTAAAGTCAGTAACTTTTAATACTACTGTCAGAAAAATTAAGCACTGAGGTATATAATCTTACAGGAAAGAACGCTTCTAGTTTTTAAGTTGAAAACATACCAGAAAACAGAGTTATCTTTTTAAAGAAGTGTAAAGCAAGTTTACAGACATGAATTGTTTAATTATTTAAAGAATGAATAAATTCAGTGCAGTTAGGTGGGGGAGCATAGTAAAAGACCAGACAGACTTCTACAGAGCAGTGAAAACTAATTAGTTGAATTTATTATGCATACTATACAGGGTAGGTGGTGATATGGAGCAACTGAAATTTTCATTGTTTCAGCATCAGGAATGCATTAAGGAACAATTCAAACCAAACAGTTCTTTTGCGCCCTCTGCACATACTCTCCTATGACCAAGAATAATAAATAGGTGGGATCAGTGTGGGGGAAGAATACTTTTGAATCACTTCATTACTCCACTAGGTTATTACTGGACAGATTTGGGGGGCTACAACATACTGTCTTCATTATAGACATACTTAAGCACTAGTTACTGCTTAAAGCGGATAGATTGCTAAACTATAGTGCAGATAGATCTCTGAAAAAGGTCATTTATCAAATGGTAAAACTCCTATTATACAATATGTACACAAGCTTTACAGCTTTTTCTTGTTGGGAGTCACCTGAAGGTTGCAAGTTAGCCATCCATTTGATCTTCTAAAATTGTTGTCGATCTAGCTCCTTGTGTCCTTAACAGCACAGATGACCAAACTATCTTCAGTTATTGGATGTTTATCCCGAGCCACTAAGAGAGTAGGATGAACTGGTTGGTTCTGTAGTATATTCTCATGGATCACCAGCTTGTTTTCTTTACAGTCTTAACAGCTCAGTTCATTGGCAGACATGGACAATTTGCACATTCACAATAATACAAAATAGCAAATTATAGGTGGGGCAATGGAATGTTCCTACATATCTCCCTACATATTAATGATCGAGTGTAGTAGCAATCAGGAAATATGCCAAACCATTTTCGGTTAGAACCTATTAGGCTTAGGCGGCAGTCAGTTCTCACAGGCCTGGGTTTTGCTCTTAATCATACAAAAATAAATGGTGAATATTTACCAGAACAGCTGTCTGTAAAAGACCATTTAATATGTGACCTTGTAATTGTTTTAAGCAAACCTATTCTTTTAAATTCTAAAGCTTTTCATTTCACTGTAAAATCTGATTCGACGAATATGTGAATTCCTATGTGAGAGGGGGATTAACTATAAGTTTACTACCCAGGAAAAACTGATATGCTATATAATTTGAATATATGTTCTCCTACAACAAATTGGGTAAAAAAATTATTCTTGCATAAACAGCCTTAAAATTAAAGTCCAGTAATCTAAACCTATTGCCCACACATTAAAACATACCCACTTTTTGTACAGAATCAAATTTAAGTTTACTTTAAAATTACAAAAGGGATGAAGTCAATGGGAGATAGAGTTCAGTACTTCTGAAAACCAGCTATTTATATCTGTATTACAGGTCAGAGTTAACATGATTTGCTAGCATATCATACCGTATTAAACTTTTCTTTCAGAGGGACCTTAGAGAGGACAGACTACATATGACACTTATCCTGGAACAATCTAACACAACAACCATTTAATGTAACAAAGGAACATTGCCCTTAAGTTTCACTCCTAAAAATCAAAAAGGAGTTGAGAGTTTGATTCTCAATGAGTGTTAGGGAGCAAGAATACTAAATTCCTCTGAAACACAAAATGCTACCATCAATGTTGACTAGACTTTACATGTGTGAGATATCAATTGGTGTCCAATATGTAAGATAGTCCCCCCATGAAGCATTTATACAGTGACAAACCACACTTCTATTTTTAAATCACAGAATTAGTATGAATATCTTGAATAATTCTATCTACAAAAAGGTAACCACCACCACCACCACCTTCTCTTCCCACTCTAGAGAGCTCCTAAATGATGTTTATGTGTTGGAGAATAGCAGCAAGGTTTACTCACATTTTCACATTGTAAATATCCTGAAATTCTTATGTTTTTACAAGTTAGAGATGTCAAAATATGCCAAAAAGCAAATATAGTAATTAGCACTGGAACACTCTACACAGTGTGATCTACAAGTTGCTTGTGATATACTTGCCATTAAATTTAGTCCCTCTGAAGTGGGACTAGCTTAGGTACACTAGCTTAAGTGTTCTGTGGGACCTTTCCATCAACACAGTCATCCCACTATATTCTACTTTAATTGGCATGGCCATATCCGGTGGAATTCTGAGTTTCGTAGTTTGTTGGGTCAGTAAAGCAATATGACAAAGAATTCTAAATACTGTAACTAGTTCCCTAAATTGCAAATCCCAGGATTTGACTGGATGTGGTCAAGACAGGGAAAGTAGAATATAGTGCTATAATTGTATAGTATGAAAGGGCTCTATAGTATATATTTAAACTGTAGGCCATTCTTATCACACACACAGGATGTACTAGCAAAGCTGATCCAGCATAGTATTTTAGGTGCTTCTGAGAACCTAAACAAGCCTGTTACTTTTAATAAGGTAGTTGAGTCAAATGAATATTGTGACTTCTAAAGGTATGGAATCATTTGTGCTTCCAGTTGGCACTTTTTAAAATGTAAAGTCAACAGATAAGTTGCAAAAATTGTGCAAAACGATCTTATTTACATAAATGGCACGAAAGTGAATTCAGTCGATGCACATGCACACTTCATCCACTTAAAAAATGTGTTCTACATTATAGGACCAAAAGGAATACCAGCTTCAACAGGCAGTTGTCAATAAGCACGAGGTTTACAAGTAGTACACCAGAACGAGCAAATATTGCCCAAGTAAAAAAATCTATTGTTAAAGCTGACGTAGGTTTAAGGCCATTCAAGTTCAAGAGCAGATACACAAATTAAGTCAGAGCCCCATCTTCTTTAATTACATGCTTTACCTTCTAGCAACTTGCAGTCTAAAACCAAAACACAAGAAGAAACACAAGAGGTTGTATCCAGAACAAACATACTATTCTGTTAAACTGAGGAAACTAAAGAAAGCAAAAACTAAAGAAAGCAGAAACATTTTAAAAAATTCAAACTTGCTATGTCAATTGCTGGAACCAGCCCTACACTAGCAATAGGTAATATGTACATTTTTCAAGTAGATTACATTGCTCTAACAAATTGTGTCCTTTTTATATCAGTGCATTGTTCTCAATTCATCCAAGGACTACACAACTGAATTCTTAACAGGATCCTCTTACAATAGCAGCATACGCTACCACTACCTGCAAAGCGGTCAGTCAATGACTTAGTGGAAACAAAAATGTGAGACGTTTAACTATTAAGGAAAGATTAAGGGAATGAGAAGATTCATGCAGTTCTGTCAGTCTAGTCAGCCAGCCAGCTTACTGGCAACAAGAGATGGTTTCCGCTGTGGAAGGTCCTGTGGGGTGGGAATATGGTCACCTGTAACTTCAGTCTTATCAGGAGCTGCTGTTGGGAGCTGCTTGTTCTTCATCTTTGCTTTTGCCATATTGTAATCCCCAGAATCAAAATATTTTTGCTGTAAGGCAAAATGTCAATGAAATAAGTAAAACAGAAAGGCTTATATATAAAAAATACAATACTCAAGAATTGGCAGTCTGAAGTTACTTAATTTAGCTCACGTGTATTAAAAATTAAGCCAATAATTGTACAGAACAGTTATACTTAGTGAAATTTAGCCTGCTAATTGAAGACCAACTTTGTAAATAGTGGAGAAGCTGGCTTGACTATCATCAAACACCCAAGATTGCTTGCAGCATGTTGTCTAGCTTAACGAACAAGGCAATAGAAAACGTGCAGGAATGAAGTACAGTCTGAACAAATTTCTACCCAGTAAAACCATAAAAAATATTGTGTGATAAGATTATGAATAGTTGTCATCTTGGCTGCTAGTATTTTCTCTGTTTGAATAAATGAGCGCAACATTAACAACCTATCTCCTTTTCATTTGTTTCTCTTTAAGAGTCTTAGTGGAATAGCAGTTAATACCAGGCTAGGTAGTCTAAGATTCAAATTTCTGTTCAACTGGTAATCTCATGGGAAACCTTAGTCTTCTCTTTTTTTGGAAATCTGTGTACATTACTGAAATACACCTTACATTGAAAAAATATATATCAGGATTTGTGTTACAGTCTTGCTTTCTCTTAGAACTGATGAATCCCTGAAGCTACATTACAGTAAACATTTCAAAAGAGGCAAACTGTTTACACAAAATGTCCCCACTGTTCTTGCTAATGAAATGTAAAGAATGGTTGGGTTTAAAAGCACACAAAGTATATGAACCAACTTTTTTTTTCAGGAAGGTAACAGATAGTTCTAAAAATCTGATTCTAGGTATGCTTTCACTGAAACTTGATTGAATCAATGTGTCTTTACCACTGAAAAAATATTTTTAGGATGGGGTGCAGGTTTCAAAGCAAGTTTTACTGCAGCACAAGCAAAAATCAGATTAAAAGGCTCTCCTTGATTAGACAGCTTCAACAATGTTGTTTGGCTAGTCTTACTCACTCCTTTCTGGAGTCGCTTCCTCAAGAAATCTGAGCCCCCAGGCTTTTGTCCCAGATGAGGGTATCTGGCTTTCAACTTGGCTTCTTCAGCCTTCTCAGGACTAATCACCTTGTCTTCCATTTCCTGAAAACACAAAGAATATTTATACAGTATCACTACACCTTCCTAAGATTCTTCATGTGATTTCACAATACGCCCAATCTTTAAATATTCAAACTTCATCAGCTAGAAAAATAATGCTGACCATATCCAACATATTCTGTATTCCATAAATGTTCCCAGTAGGTGAATTATACATTATGTTTGATTTTTACAGAATTGTGTACATTATGGTGTTTTAAATTAGATTAAAAGATATAACACATGCACACCTGCAAACCTTGTGATGTACTGAGCTGAATCTATCCATCCAGAGACTTCCTGTATTACCACCATTATTTCTGGTCAGGATTGGCTCTCAAAATGGCTTAGAAGTCTCTCAATCCAGAACAAAAGTACAGTATTAGAAATAGGTGGGAAAGTATAGCAGTCTCTTCTGCCCTACACGTAGCAAATTAAGACAAATTCCAGCCCAACCCTTTTCCCCAGTTAATTTAATCTTTACAAGCAAGATATTATGTCCCACCTTAAAAAGGCTTCTGACGTTTTGCACAACCAGGCCAAAATGTCTGGTTGTCAAACGGTCCAAAATAAGTGACAGCACAGCTGATTTTAGCTTTGTGGGTCAAAAAGTGTGCACCAGTCTGCATTTCCTCCACCAGTTAGAAATCCGACATAAGTTGTGAATGGCCATCAAATGTGGGTGAAAGGATCCATCTACTCCTATACTATCTAATGAGTGATAAAACTGAATCATGTACTGTAATTTGATTCAGTTTTGAAACTTCATTTTAATCATCCTCCTGATATAAGAGGTGCAAAGTCACACACAGCAAAACTGATGTTATCATAATACCTTAGGTGATAAAATTATCTGAATAGTTGTAAGGTATCTTCATTGAGCAAGCTGTTGCAAAAATCATGAAAGAAGGAAAAATGAAGGTAATTTCAACTGCATGCTGTTTTCTTGATATACAATGGAGATGGAAGGTCTGCTGACTCCTAAATAAAACCCATTATGTGACCTAATGGCATTAAGTTTCAGCTTGAGTTACCAGGAAAGAAATAACACAATAAAGTTTAGCTTGAGTCACAAGGAAAGAAAGAACACAGTAACGTTTAATTCTCTATTTTGAAAATATTTCCACTCTCGTAAAGTCAAAACTATCTCCATTAAGTTTGATGTTCACAAGTTAACATAAATACCTGCAATATTAAGGATACATTTCAAACACACAGGTTTGCACTTGTGCCATTCAATTTTTAGAATGCAATAGAATGCAAATAAATAGTACATCAGATGGAAGTTTTAGCCTAAAACACATGTCAAAATGTCTTCATTTATGCAATAATTAAAAACATCACTTAAAATCTTCCAATTGTAAAGACACTTTTTTAAAATCAAAATTTCCGTGAAAGGCGGAAAATGAACACCATACCTTCTGGAATTTTTAGCCATTACAAAACTTAGTTCGGTGATTGTAAATGTCCCAGCAATTTAATTACAAAAAAATTATACAGACCCATTGTGTCATGACACGCTTCAGCAGTACAAGCTAAGCTGTAAAAATAAAAAATGTTTCTGACACTGGAAAGGCATACCAAAGTTCAATGATTCTTGGGTAAGTATGAATACAACTGCCATCTTCATCCACTGTCTGGTATTCACAGGGTTAAATGCTAAATCTTGAGATTAGTAAACTAGATTTAAGACTGTCTAGTGACTATTTTCCACAAGACTGTGAGCTTCACCTAGGGGTAAGACAATTCTGAATTTACAAAAGGCTCTGCATTTTGAAAATGGTAAATCAAACATTTTGGTTTTACTCAAGGAACAGTCCCCATTTGAGCATACATGAGCCCTCCTCCACACTAGACAACAAGCACACAACGATTTATAACATCATGTTTTCCCAACATTTTTTCTTCCCTTCATGCTCTTTAAAAGACCTTGGTGGGTGAAGGAATCTAAAGATCCACAAAGTTTGTCTAGTTCAGTCCCTTTTTATTGTCCTAATAAAGGTGTCAACACATTATGCATTTTAAAAGACATTCAAGAATTGGCTTCTGACAACACATCCTGCTTACACACCCTTACACTCTTCATGTCTGACATGAAACGCTGGCTAAATACTGGCAAGTAAGTAAAACTAAGGTTTAAAGGTGTGTTATGACTTCCAGGTTGGCAAATATCTTCGCTTACACGAGACACACACATGCCTTCAAGTCACCTGTTGATTTATGGCAACCCCATTAGTTTCATTTGGTTTTCTTAGCAAGGAATATCTGAATAACCAAGAGGTGTTTTTACCAACTCCTTCCTCTGAAATATGGTCCTCAAACTGGGGCAGGAACCGGAGGGAAGGGGGGAGCATGAGACCTCCTTGTCCCAATTTTTTTCTGTCTGGAGGAAAAGCCAAAGAATAGCGGATGCTTGGAGCCTATGCCTAAGGGAGAAGGAGTGCTAGTTCCTTATTAAATGTTAAAATATGAATATACATTAAATGTGTGAATGAAAATACACACACACACTAGACAAACAAAATATTTGTATTTATATTCTATGTCCAGAGAGGGGCATGACATTCTCATGTAAAAAGGGGTCACGTGGATAAAAAGTTTGAGAACCATTGGCCTAAGGGACCTGGTATTCATTGGCAGCCTCCCATCCAAGTACTAACTAGGGCTGAACCTGCTTAGCTTCCAAGCTCAAACTGGAACTCAGCTTTGGGTATTTAGGCCTTTAAGAGTACCATTATTATATAGTGCTCCTGTTTACAATTCATGATATCCATATTTGATATCATCATGAGTGTGTCCAAAAGAGGGTGGCCAAAAGTGAAGGGTCTGGAAGCCATGCCTTATGAGGAATGCCTTAGGGAGCTGGGGATGTTTAGCCTGGAGAAGAGAAGGTTAAGAGGTGATATGATCGCCCTGTTTAAATATTTGAAGGGATGTCATATTGAGGAGGGAGCAAGCTTGTTTTCTGCTACTCCAGAGAACAGGACCCGGAACAATGGATGCAAGCTCCAGGAAAAGAGATTCCACCTCAACATTAGGAGGAACCTCCTGACAGTAAGGGCTGTTCAACAGTGGAATATATAACCTTGTGGCAGAGTTTTCTTCCTTGGATGTCACACTGAGGAGGGAGCAAGCTTTTTTCCTGCTGCTCCAGAGAAGAGAATATGGAGCAATGGATGGAAGCTACAAGAAAAGAGGTTCCAGCTCAACATCAGGAGGAGCTTCCTGACCGTAAAGGCTGTTTAATAGTGGAATATATAATAACCTTGGAGTGTGGTGGCGTCTCCTTCCTTGGAGGTCTTTAAAGCAGAGCCTGGATGGCCATCTTTTGGGGGGATGCTTTGATGGAGAGTTCCTGCACGGCAGGGGGTTGGACTGGATGTCCCTTGTGTTCTCTCCCAACTCTATAACCCTATGAATATTCCATTCCATCTTTTCACACAATCCTAAAATTGGAGTAGAGAGAGAGAGAGAGACCCCAAAAAAGGGTCCACCCAACCCAACCCAACCCTATTGTGCCATGCAGGAACTCCCAATCAAAGCATCCCTGCTGGGGCATTGGGCTTGCTCTCTTCTCCTTCTCCTTAGGCCTCATCTATATATATTGAGGGTACAAGTAATAATAAAAATTAAATACTTAGGGAGGGAGCGAGCTTTTTTCCTGCTGCTGCAGAGAAGAGGATTTATGGAGCAATGGATGGGAGCTACAAGAAAAGAGGTTCCAGCTCAATATTAGGAGGATAGTAAAAGCAGTGATGAATATGTGGGCTAAAGATGAATCCACATTGGAGAGATAACCCGGTTTGGAAGCGGTTTAAGCGCCTTGGCTCAAGGCTGTGGAATTCTGGGAGTTGGAGTTTGTTGTGGGGCCCAGAGCGGAGCTCCGCTCCGCTCTGGGCCCACAACAAACTCCAACTCCCAGAATTCCACAGCCTTGAGCCAAGGCGCTTAAACCGCTTCCAAACCGGGTTATCTTTTCAGTGTGGACGCAGCCAAAGCTTCCCCCGTTAATCCAAGCCCTCCTCACCTTCTGCTCCTCAGCCGAGGCGGGCTCCGGGCTCTCCGCCGACATGGCTCCGAGACCAGAAAGGACTCCTCGGCTACTACTAACAGGCTTCGAGTCGGAGGTAAAATGAGCTAGGCCGCGCACGCAAAATGGCCGCCCGCTTCCTACGGCGAGCCACAGGGGTCAAGTTTGCTCTTCTTCGTTTTGCTTCGCCCGTCCGCCGCGAGATTCCCTCACTCTCTCTCTCTCTCTCTCTCTCCTGAAAATGAGGCGCGACGTCGGAAAGGGGCGGGGCGTGCGGTGTCTCGGTCTCGCGAGATCTAGACGTCGCCTGCGCGCGTCCTCGCCGACATCTCGCGCGCCCGGCCCCATGGCACGCTGGGAGTTGTAGTTTTCTAGGGAAAAATAGGACTCTCTTGGCAGTTAAGGCGCCTCTAGGAAGTTCAGAGGGTTTTCTGAGGCAAAGGAATAATGATAATGATAATATTGATTATAATAATTAATATATTATATTATATATTTTAATATATTTTTAATAATATGTTTTAACATATTATTTTATATTTCAATAATATAATATTCATATTATTAATATGAATATAATATTCATATTATTCATAATATTCATAATATAATATTCATATTATTCAATAATATATTATTCATATTATTATAATATTAATTATAATATTAATGTTATTATATTGTTTACACACTTATAATATTGATTATAATAATCATATTAATAATTGATATTATTTAATAATAATTATTTATTATTATTATTATTATTACTAGTCCTAGTCAAAAGAGGTGCTATTTATTAATATTATCATTAATATTTATCAATTATTATTAATTATTAAATAGTATTTAATAATTAGTAATAATTAATACTTATTATTATAGGCTATTGCTAGCTAAAAGTGGTGCTATTCATTAATAACATTAATATTTATCAATAATAATTATTAATTATTAAATAATAATATTTAATAAATATTAATTTATTATTGTTGTTGTCGTTGGCTAGTCCTAGTCAAAAGAGGTGCTCCCTGGCCACTTTCCAGGAAATAATAAGGGGGAATATGGAGAGAAATGCTGGTTCCTAGCAAGTTAAGGGGGAAATATATATATATTCTATATAATCATACGATGTAGACATAAATTAAATTTCATTTTACCTACCAATGTATCCTGTTTATTTACCAGAAGCTCAGATCTAATTTCTCCACCACCCCCCTCCAAAAAAAAAAACTATATTTTTTTCTAACCAAATGGCACACAAACACAGGTTCACTTAAATGTACTGAGGCTTCACAACAATCATGAGAGGAACGGCTGCATCCAGACTGGAGAAATAACCCGGTTTGGCACCGCTTTAACTCTTTTTGGCTCAAGGCTATGGAATTATTATTGAGCATTGCCTGAGGTCTGCCATTAGCAACAGAACAATATATTTGCAAATCACTCCTCCCTTCCCAGGGTCACACAGGATATATAGATCCAATCCTTTTCCAGGCTATCGTTCTCTGAAGATGCCAGATGCCACAGATGTTGGCGAAACATCAGAAAGGAACTCTTCTAGAACATGGCCACAGAGCCCGAAACCCCTACAAAAAACTATGGATGCCGGCCACGAAAGCCTTCGACTCCACATCGGGAATAAACTTCCAGAACACAGCCATGTAGCCTTAAAAACCCATGGATGCAGTCCATGAAATCCTTCACCTTCACTTCTCTAGGCATTTGTAGGTCCTCCAACATGATTCTATTATCAACCTCTGGCAGATTTCTGGAGATTCCTAGAGAGGTGTTCTCAGAAGTAAAAAAAGAATAGTTGTTTCGTAGAAGGGATTTGGGGATGAATGACTGCTTCTAAACATGCCATTCCTCCCATGACACTTGATGCTGAGTTACATCCAGAATGATGACCATGTATCTTCCCCACAGTTCTCCAGTGATCCTCACTTACTAGTCCCTGTTGTGGTTTCCTAAATAAGTCCCATGGTAAATAAAGTCATTTTTTATGACAAGCTTCATAAATCAGCTCACAGTGATGCTTTAAACTTGAGTTCCTTCCTTAGCTGATGTTTACACTGCAATAAAAACTGAGGCCATATATACTACCATATATACTCAACTATAAGTCAACCTCATGTATAAGTCAAAGGTTTGGGGGTCAAAATTATAGCTTTTGATATGACCCATGGATAAGTCAAGGGTAAAACCTAGGGGCATGTAACAAAAGATCTAAAGGGTGAAGCAAAGGAAAGCAATGCCAAAGGACGTACAAATTCCAGCAGATATAACTGGTTTGTGCTCACGCTAAAAGTTGGATGGATGACAGAATAGGATTATTGCTTCCAGGACAGATTATGCTCTTGCCTTTCACCAGATGATTGTTCCCTTTTTTATCAGAGTTAAAGTACAGGACTTACACTGACCCATGGATAAGTTGATCCAGGTTTTTAGGGTCAATTTTTAAACTAAAATTTCTAGTCTTATACATGGGTATATACAGTATGTCCTATGCTGCATTCAGGTATCAAGATATTTGTCCCAATCAGAAGCACATAAGTAAGGGTTATCAGATATAACAGATAATATGAGATAGTGGGAATTGACTGTATTCATTTGATAAACAAAAAAGATATACTTATCAAAATTTCTATCCCAGCCAACTCCCAGTATTTCCAGTGCCTAAAGTGGTTTGTTAAGAGCTGCTCTGGGATATGCAGGCATCACATAAGAAACTGCCTTTTAATCTTTGGGATGCCTTTAGCAATGGAGTCTTGACTTTAGGATCGGCTTGACATTCCATCCAAGTGTTATCATGCATTCTCCTATTCTTTCAATTGCTTATACTCAAATACTGATATATGGCACTGTAAGAGAGTACTGTAATTTCAAAGCAGTGAGTTGTTGAGTTTGAAAGACCAACAAAAATGTATATGGTTGAGTCTTTTGTAATTTTTTTGTGCTCCACGTGCGTCTTGTGTGCTCACGCGCGCCCTCAACTCACCTTCAAGTCATCTCATGAATTTCATAGGCTTTTCTTCAGCAAGGAATTATTGCAAGGTGCAATAAAAGAGAAAGATTTCTAGAGCCATCTAGTGGCCAGTATTAGACAAAAGTCTACTAAAAGTACAAAGACCATCTCAAAATAAAACCAGAATTCCAATATTGCTGTTTTCACATATATTTAAGATATAAATACTACTTTGTTTTCACAGTACATCTTTTTTAAAAACACAGTCTGAGAACGTCAAGAATGGGACAGCAGTGCTATGTAACGTTTTGGTAGTAACCATCAAGACAAAGTGAAATGCTTTGAGAAGGGTTTTGGTGGTTCTTTTTAAATTATGAGTTGGATCAATGAGTTGAATGAGAAGTCAAAGAACTTTATAATGTGGTTTCACGTGTTATCATGGAGCCTATGTGGGTAAAGAAATGAGTAATATGGAAGGAAAACATTATACAACCCACCGTCATCCTACATGTTTGCATAGTATGATAATGCAATGGAAGTTCAAAATCCCATCCTTGTTTTAAGCAGCGTTAAGTATCTCTTAAAAACACACCACACAGCAAAGTAAAGACTTTCTGTATATATTTCAGATTTCAATATTAATGTCAAAAATACGTAGTATGATTTACATAGGATTTGTGCTACATTAGAACAGTAAAGACAAACATCACTTAAGTAAAAGAAACATTAAATATTAAATAACCATAAAATAAAATAAAGTGTAAACACTAAACTAATTTGGGAATCTGCTATTGCAACACATCCAATGAAGTGGTTTAAAACCAGTATAAAAAGATTAGGACTAAGTATGTTCCAGTCTACTTGGAATACATGAAGCTCATTCCAGAAGCCATTTTAAGAACTGGTCCAAGAGTCCAGAAGAGCCTTGACTCCCATGTGACCATCATCCCACTCTCTTTGCTATTTAACTTGTACCCAGTATGTTTTATGCCAACTGTTTGCCTTAAACAGTAATCTGGTAATTGACCAAATAGTTTTCATTGTTGCATCCTGCTAGCATCGGGGTGAAAACTGGGGGTTTGTTGGCGATTCTGTGTAAGACTTGAGTTCATATGCAGCGCCACTGTCAACTTCCATGGATTTCCGAGAAAACAGGAGTCTTACGTCTCTGTAGAGGTAGATCTTTCCAGACTTAGAACTCTGGAACCTGAAAAGTAATAAATGGAAGCATTAGTCATTGCTGAAAATCAACTGCTACGGGCAAAACTATCAGTGATACCAAAAATCTGAAGAGGAAACATCTTTATAATATGAACACTTATTTTTGAGCTTGTTCAAAAGGAAGCCATTGCATTTCCATTTATCCTTAAATACTGTATCATGGCCCAAAAAACCTGAGTTGACTTATCCACATGTCAGTGTGTGTACTGTAAGTACTGTACATTACTTAAATTTTTATTAAAAAAGGAACCATCCCCTGGTGAAAAGCAAAAATATTATCTGTCCTGGAACCATTGACCGTCCCCCCGCCACCAATCCATCCAGTCTTTTATTTTGAACACAGTTATGCCTGCTGGAATTTTTAAAGTTCTTTGGCATTGTTTTCCTTTGTTTCATTTTAATCCTTTAGACCCTTTGGGACTTAGCCGTGGGTCATATCAAAATCTGTAATTCTGACCCCAATACCTGCCCTCAATTTATATATGAGGCAAACTTGTAGTCAAGTATATATGGTAATTCCTTCTTTGAGGATCAGGCTTCGGCTTAACTGAAGCAACAAGAACAAATGAAAAATATTGGCTGAAATTTTTAATTGCTTTTTCCATTAAAGCAAATTATTAGAAAAGAGTACTAATGCTTGCAGACTGGAATGCTGATCTTATTAGGCTATTATTCTTCTATGCTTCTGAACAGTTTTTTGCAGCACTGAGAAACCAGATGTGTCCCTGGGGCAAAAGTGAATGTATCCCCAGATGACCTCCTGAGATTTGCCTTTGACAAAGAGGGTTTTAAAGGGAAATTAAGTTTGTGCATCAGATTATTTGGAAATTTTTATAGACGCTGGTAAATTTCTAAATAGGGAAGTGTGGTTTGCACATCAATACAATGTTCTCTGCATTGCATCAGAAAATGATGTGTTAGGATTACAATCATGCAGGCAGGTAGAAAGGCAGCCTGCCAAAACATCCAAGAGTTTTAATGAACACACCAACATAGACATGAAAAGTTGCACAACCTATCTGATTCATATATTTTAAAAGGCTGTTCTTGATTTATTTATTTTTTAAAGTCCCTGGATGTCAAGTTTCGGCCCTGGGCAAATGTTTTTGCTGACAACCTCTTGCTAAAGGGATTTCACAATGGAAGTGCTGACAGAACTTTTAATTAGGGCCCTCCAAATAGATGATGCCACAAAGCAGCTTACAGTTGTATGACTTCATTTGTTTGGGATAAAACTTGTATGGTTCCAACAGCTCAACTTGACTCACTCGTTTTCAAGTCTATTGTTACAACAAAAAACATGAAGTAAAAACTACATAAGACCTATCTGAATTTTTATTCAGAACGGGCATAAGTCAGTTAACAAAGAAGCTCCTTTTTATAAATTGTTTTTCCTCTTCATCCTTTGTCTAAGCTGGAAAGTTTTAGCACCATCACCACTGGAAAGATGGTGAAATTACGCTAGAAAAAAAACATTTTCAGTGTTAGCTTGCAGCAGTGTGTCTGCAATAAACAATGAAATAATGTTTGAGCTGAGAAAAAAGTAGGATTCTACTCTAGTTAATTCTACTATAGCTTTGTGTGCAAGACAAATTGAAGTTGCCCCTTACTGAATAAACTGTTGGACAGACCACTTTTTGGTCAGGTTTAGACTCACTGGGGACTCAGAATCTCTGCAGGGTCAGATACCATTCAGATGGTCTGCCCCAGGAGGGTTATGGATCCAGATGGATTCCTGATAGCTCCTGGGGAATTTCTTGCTGCCTTGGAAGGTGATCCTGTGAAAGCCCTGGCTGATCCCTGGAATGACAAAATGACCAGGCTGGTAGACATGATCACTCCTTAACATCCCGTCTCATGGAGTGGGGCTAAACCAGTTTTTCTAAGGTTTAAGCAGCTAGCAGCAGTAAAACAAATGAGATGGAAACTAGAATGAATCTGACCGAAAACAGGCTAAACTCTTTCTAAAGGCATATAATGGAGCAATAAAAGTAGCAAAAAAGGCTTTTCTGTCTAACATTATTGCTTCTACATAGAACTATTCAAGAATAGCTGTTTCGAGTGATCAGGGATCTGTTACAATCTGTTTACCTGACCTTGTTGTTTCATTTCACATGTGCACATCATCAGTTTTGGTTAAAAAGGTTTACTGAGACATGTTGTACTGCTCTTCTTTTTTGTGGCATAGAAACCTCTTTCCGTGTTACTTTTTGCAACTCATACTACATTTTTTATTAAAGAAGCAATACCCAAGAGCACATCTTTTGTTAACTGAAGTACACCTATATTAGTGTCCACTGCCTTTTTCTGAAATAATTTTCAGCATTAATTAAAAAGCAAATTGATTGTTTGAACGGCACTGCACCATGTAAAGTAGCGTATAAGAATTAACTCAGTGGTCTTACCTCAGGTGAATGAGGTAGCGTAGTAGTCTTTCTTCTGTATGTCGAGTGTTTTCTTTATTGATGCTTCTCTTTGTTTCTCGTCTCACAGGGACAGAAAAGGTTCTTTGCCGTAGGAATGTTTGATGATTGGCGGGCATCTCTCGTAGGTCATATATCACCACAAACATCTTCACCACAGTCTTGTTAGGGTTAAATAAGGTCTGAAAGAGGGCAAATAAGTGGCATCATTTCCAAGGTGGGTAAAATGAGTACCCAGCTTGTTGGGGGCAATTAGCTTACAGTTGTAAACTGCTTAGAGACTGCTTACTGTGGTATGAAGTGGTATATAAATGAAGCTGCTATTGCTACTACAGCCATGCCTTTAAAATTAAATTACATTATGATCAAGGAAAAGGTACTGTTACATTCATTGGATTTTATTGCCTTCTATTCACATTTCCTTTTATCTGCAAATTGCACAGAAATGTATTATATTCTATTCAAGCATTATACTCTAGGTAATTAACAAAAGCAATTAACAAAAAGTAAGCAATTATCCAAAACATCTTCCAAAACAAGTTCCTATGAAGCACTAGTTGTGACCTTCCTACAGCCTGACACAGATTCATTAATTACTATTCTGTGGGTATAAATTTCCAGCCATTTATTTAATCATTTCAATGTAACACCTAAAATTTCTCCCAATTATTTGCATGTCGCAGTAAACAACTGAACAGTCATAATAAAGACATTTTTGTTGCTCTCTATCAATAGTTGTGCCCTATTTTCATAAATATATGGCTTATATGCACATTTCATATCGCAACCAGTATTTTGCAAATATGATTAGCGTTTCAGCAAGAAATAAATCAACCTCTCTAAACATCACTGAATTCAACAGGCTTGGTATGAGAACCAAAAGCACTCAGCCATCACTTAGGTTTCACTACCGAAAGGAAACCAGTGAAAGATTTCAGATGATCCTCATAGCACTGCAGCAACCCATGACTAAACTCCCAGGTAAAACTGAGACCTAGCCCTAGGAGAAGACAACACAGTTGCTTATGGGACCAATATATATCCCCATATCACTTTTCTAATCATCAAGAAATAATGGCAAAAACCCACTGCAGCTGTTTGGCAACTGTTTGCACATCATCCTAAATGGTAGAGTCACTGCTGGTTCTCTGGTTCTCCCTCTATGGAGGGATACAGCATAACTGAAAAGTATCTGGTGAGGGAGAGGGGTCTCTACCAACATCCCTGAGGAGATTCAGAATGGAATTCAAAAGAGGAGGAAGGGGAACATGAATTCTTCGACCAGGACCACCAATACAAATTTAGCACCTCTCATGTCTTGTTTGCATCTCTCATATATTTGACAATCAAAGGATTTCCTAATAGATTCAAGAGTCCTACCGTGTTTTCTTTAGAAACAAGTGTTTAGCCGTATGGTGGAAAGAAGAGAGTTAATGTAACTGTGTGGCACAGAATACATACCACTTGTATTGTTCCTGAAGGAGGTACCCGATAACCCCTTTTACCAAGGGACTCTAAAGCAATTACACCCTAGTTAGAGAGAACAGGGGGGGGGGGGGAAGAAACAGAAGATTACAGACTTGTACCCCAGTGTAAGCTTTAGAGTATCAAGGTGCTAAACTTGTAAAATTAAACACAATAGAAACTTAAAGCAAAAAATATTTTTGCCCAGGATTACACCCTTTTGCCCACACTGAGTAGCTCCCTGGAACTTGCTTACATAGAATTAACAGGAACTCACAAAAGTGTCATTAGTAGAAGACATTTTAGTCACAGTCACTACAGCAGTTTCTCGTTAAAAGCATTCTTTCCAAGTGGACAATGCTTGTTTCAAAGTATGCACTCAGAATTGATTATCAAGGACAAACAGTATTCACATATTCTTAACTGCGGCAATAAAAAGCAGTGTTGAACTTGCTGAGAAGTAATTACAAAATCAATGCCTGCGTTTATAGGAGGAAAGACAAGATAGCCATATTTAATAGCTTCCATTCCTTAGGATGACTGGGCTACAATGAGTACGTAGAGAGATCTTATACCACCTTTGAAACTAACTGAAAGAAAGAAATTAGCAGCATGAGCTTTCGTAGACTTCAGTCTACTTCTTCTGATGCATTTGGAAGTAGACTGAAGTCTACCAAAGCTCATGCTGCCAATTTCTTTTTTCAGTTAGTCTCAAAGGTGCTACAAGATTTCCCTACATACTGGTTCTTCAGACTAACACGGCTATATCTTTGAATTCTGGGCTATAATGGGGCACTTGCAGAATCTCCTCAACTGAATCCAACGTAGCTCAAGTTCTCTGTAATCTCCATTTAGTCCCTGAAGCCGAATCTAGCTCTCCTAAAATCCCAATCCTGCCCTTTGGGGTCCCCCAGAGGGCTAAGCAACTATGACACCAGCATTTGGATTTTCCAGCTTTTGTACAGTTTTTTCCAATTCTAAAAAACTGAGTCCACTCTAAGGATTAGCTACTGGCAATAAGAGTTTTAAGCTAAAATATGCAGGCTTTTTTCCCCCTCAAACTTTTGTTGTCCACAGAATATGGCTTCTGGAATGTCTATGAAACTGAATTCAGCTCATAGGCTAAAAAGGTTGCCCACTCTTGTTGACACTTCCAGATTAGTCTGAGTTCTCACAACTTAATTGTGCTGTTTTGCCAGATTTTTCTGGTTATTGTTGCTTCCAGGTCCACATCAATCCATTATTTTCTACATTTGTTTGTAGTTATTACTTCAAACTGTACTAGGACTCTGTTTTTTTAAAACCCAGGTATACTTCATAGCAATGCTATGGTGTGAAGGGGAAATTTTCTTCTCTCTGATATTTTGTAAAGAGTTAATTGGGCTATAGTGCAAAAGTACACTTTCACTGATGCACTAACTTTTAAAAAAGATTTAAAAGAGAAAGGAGTGAAGGATACATGTCTCAGAATTAAAAAGAAGTCTACTGAAAGGGTGGGAAGAAAATGTTGCAGCTAGTGCTCAAAATGCCAGAACAATAGTCTGGGACAACAACAACATCATTTTTGATTTAAAAAACCAACACCACTTGAGACGTACAGCAACAAATGCTTGTAACTTCCAGATATATTTCGCCTATGCAGAGATGTTTTATCAATCAAACAAGCAGGAATCTCTCTCCCAATAAATCTTATAAATTCTGCTCTATAGAGTAACTTTGAGTTTTTATAGATTTTTTTTTGTAAATAAGCCAAGCTGCTAATAATAAAGGTTCAAAACTTATCTGTTCTTAATTATTCTCTTTACTCAGAGAAGTTGCTTAGGTATTTAGTGTACCTGGGACATGGATGGAAGACAAGCATATATGACTGCCATCAAATGCACTTATACTAGACAATATGGACTTCAACATGCAGTTAAGACATTTATCACATTTCCTATATAAGGGTTGTTTGGCACATTATATCCCCTGCACAAAATTTAAATGTCCATAAGAAGTTGTAATAATTTCTCATCTGTCAAAAAAGACAATTTCTATTATCTTCTGTTTTGGACTTCAGATTCAACTGTGCCAGAGAGTTTAAATGTCAATGCATGCAAGGGAGTGTTGACAGTCACAAACATGCATACTAATTTAAAAGGCTGAGATTCCATGCAACACACATGGGTGTTCTGATGGGTATGTGTGCGTGTGTGAATCTGTGCATCCATATTTTATTTGCTGGGAAACACAGCCATATAAAATATATGCATTGTTTAAAACTGACATCACTACATCTGTATTTTGCCATTTGAACTAAGCCATTTTTGTACACAACTTGGAATAAAGTTTGCACAAGAAAAGAGATAACTTTTTCTAGAAGGAAGGAAGGAAGGAAGGAAGAGCATTCAGTGTAAATAAATTTTTCCATATATTTCTGTAGCTAAGTATATATAGCTCAAACATATACCATATAGGGAGAGGGTGCGTTGTCATCAGAAACACTGTAGAATGAAACCTCAACTGGAAGAGTCATGTGTGTTGGACAAAAAACTCCACTTGCTCCCACTTCAGCTGTGAAACCATCTACAATGCCCAGGGGATCTAAACGGTAATTCAGTACAGATTCCTGGAAGAAGAGAACAACACTGTTGAAAATGTCACCTAATAAATCACCTATGAAGTTTCTAGTAGTGGATCATAGGAAGTGGCCTGATACCAGGAGTCCTTTTTGAAATGATATACAATTATACCACTATGATTCCACTTTAACTGCCATGGCTGCATTTTATGGAATCCTAGAATTTGTAGGGCGGTGAGGTACTAGAGCACTCTAGCCAAGACTACAAATCCCATGAAACTGCAAATCCCAGGACAGAACCACGTCAGTTAAAGTGAAATCAGAGCGCTATGTTTATGCAGTATGAAACAGGCCCAGGTCAAATTACACATCTATCTAAGTCCACTACTGTCTCTTCCAGCAGCATTTCAATACCAACTTCATGTATTTGCCTGCATGAATTGACTGAAATCAGGGGGATTTTATTTCAGTATAACAGATTATAATCCATTTAATTTAATCCATTAAATTTAATAGATTTTAAAATCATCTTTCAGGATCCATCATAAGCTTTCGGCAGAACAGTCAAAACAATATATTGATGTTTTAAATATTAAAATAGCACTAAAATCTAATTAGGCCAAACAATCAAATAAAAATATCAGGAGCATTTTTTAAAAAAATTGAAGCAGCAGGAACAAGTATTATCCACCTTACAAATTTCACAGTGCTTGCAGTTTAACCTAATACCACACAATAAAAAAAAAAACCAAACATATCTGCTTTTGTTAACTGTGAAATACTTGTAGATCCATAAAGCAACTATGCAAAACTGGCAAAAACAGTCTCTAAATGCACCAGAGTATCAAGTTATAAATTATAAGGAAGAGAGCAATTTTAAAATATATACATTACCTCAAAGTTTCCTAGGAGACTAAGACTTGTTACAGGCGGTGCACTTGAACTCAGAAATGGTTTCTCATGGACATCTGGATCATGCTCTTTGTTTATACACTGCTGTGGACTATTTCAAATAGTTGTATGAAACCAGAGTTAGTACTTTTTTCTTCCACAGTTATATCCATGCAAGTAAATTATTTTTAAGCTTTTAAAGTATTTATGTGGGTTTTTTTTTTTTGAACTGCTTACACTTTGAAATTAAAGGAATGTACAGAATTTCAGAACAACAGCGCTGGATAAGCTGCTCCTAAATATGCTAGCTCAATTCATAACTGTCACAGACTCCACCAGAGCTTGGAAAAGTTTGGCCCACAACTCAAAAGAATCTCCCAGCCAGCATGGCATGTGGGCAATTCTAGAAAACTGTATCACAAAGAATAACTTTTTCAAAGCACTGGATTCTATCTCTATAGATATAAACTGCCAGAACAAAGTTACATGAGAGAATAGCCTAGCATACCAGTATCATCAGAGCACCTTCTGTGGAATCGTCTGAAAATTCCCAATGTTAAACTTAGCAGCATTCTACAGAACAGTTGTGTGCCTTCAGCAACACAAGCTGAGGACAAACCTGTTTTAGCCTGCTAGTTTAAAAAGTCTGTTTTGTTTCAGTGACAAGGCACTATTAACCCAGGTCAAACTGTTAAATCTGGACATTGTGACATTTATCATCATTAAATTAAGGAATTATGAACAGGAATTCCTTTCTAAATTATACAGGGATCCTTTTATAAAAAACCCTCTGCATTACTTCCCAGGAATTTAAGGAAATAATGTATTCTGATTGGAGAAGGCTTAGTCAATTTATCAACTAAAATTAATGTAATTTTGCATATAACTGAGCAACAGCTTTGAGGAAAATCTGTTTTTATGGGATATTTAAATGGGTTGAGGTAGGCAAAAAGCAATCTTAAAATAACCATTCCCTTCCTTCTCCCACACAGGTGTTAATGTCTTTTCCAACACAGTCTGTACTATCTACATTCTTTATGATTTTTTAAAAAGAAGTATTTCTGTATCAGGAGTACCCTCTCAGTATATTAGAAGGGTCTGCACACAATATATAATTATATATTATATATAATATGCATACATTAGTTGAGTCCACATTTCTTGCAAATATCTATATTTATCCAAGGCTATAGAGTGTATTTCATTTTTAAAAATACAAATATTAGGAAACGCTTATTAAAATACCTTTTAGAAGAAAAACATTTCAGATGCAATAATGACGTATCTAGATCAAAGCATCCAGACCGTGTTTTTCTTTCAGGAACCTGAAAATGTGGAGAGGTGTGGAAAAGAATGGAGAGAAACACAGATAGTTCAAATTACATGACACTAAACTGAATTTGACATTTTTAATATAAACAAGTAGAACATTTTATAGAACCACAGGACTAAATCTAAAGGTAGGATGAAATAAACAGCTGAAAATAACATTAATGTGAAGAATCTCACTAAGTGGTATCAGGATTTTAAAGGCTGAGAATATTAAGGGGAGACATTGTGAAAGGGGCAGAACTACATAATAATGACTTACAGGACTTGAAAGTAGAGGCAATCCAGTTCGAGGATGAAAAGCTTTAGTAGAAGTCCCATCCAAATGGTGAAAACTGTTTTTGTGCCACACACGTTTGAGTGATACTGTCTTCTGTACATGCAAGAGAGAAAATCAGTTATAATACCTATTTAAAGTTCACAACTGAATGTTTTACATCACATCTGTAGAAATGACTTCTCATGAACAATGGCTGGCTGTAAAGTGGAGTCCTCCTCCGTGCCATTCAGAGAATAACCCTACACATGTGTATGTCTATTTTTAATCACAGCTGAAGTTGGTATTCCCTTCCTCCCTCCACAGCAACCAAAGCCCTTCCTCCCTCAAATCTACTGTAGAGTTGCTGAAGTCCTCCCATATCTTGTTTTGAAATTAGTTTACTTCAAAAGACTAAAGCACAGTTTATAAAGAAACTCATTTGCATCAGATCCAAGCTGCTAGTACTGTACATGGTGACTCACTTTCTCCTTGTGTTATGACACAAACCGGCATTGTTTATTTGTGAAATCTAGCAGCCATTATAAAATATGACTCCTAACATTGCCAAGTCTAAATCAATGGACACTATGGAGCTTTCCTTTAGAATTGTGAAACCTCTGCTTTATAGCAGCATGTTGTTTTGGGACTAATAGTGAATCTTTCAGAAGAAACCACAGTGGGCAATAAATATGTGTAATAAGAAAGATGATAAAGAATTTACCAAACCTAAGTTTTACATCCAAGGGCATATCATAAAAATACCTTTGATTGAAACATTGTATAAGGTTTTCAGCTAACCTATAAAAACATTAAGCTGTTGTCATGAAAGCATCCTCTTTCCTTCTCATCTTTCCTGGTTCACATTTTGTTTGTAGCAATGATCTATTGCTCAAGGTGTTGCCCTTTTGCCAATAAACAGTAGTCTAAAACACACTGCAGAAATAATCTAACCTGAGACCACTTTCAGTGCTACGGAATCCTGGGTATTGTAGTTTATTGTGGCACCAGAGCTCTCTGACAGAGAAGGCTAAACTACAGTTCCCAGAATTCCCTAGCATTGAGCCAGGGCAGCTGAAGTGGTCTCAAACTGGATTGCTTCTGCAATGTGCTTTGGATGAGCTAGTTGTAAATAGGAGGCATCCTTCCAAATTACCTACACAGGGTAAAGTAATGGACATTTATGCAAAGCCGTCTTGAGCATGTCTTGAGGTGGTGGGAGAGGCAGGACAGAAGACATATTGGTGATCATATACACAAACAGGTATGCAAGTTAGCAGTGCCACTTACCAATAACTCCGCATTCTTCTTTTGTTCAAACAAAGCCACCAAGCAGTCTTCAACAGGCTTCTTCTGAGAACATTTTTGTACTTCATAATCTGTTGGCTCTTCATTCTCATCATTTGCACCTTTTACCTTGTCTTGCTTAGTTTTGCATTTGAAATTTTCAAGGCCTTTATGTAAATAGTTTTCAATACTAGCCAGTTGGGAGTTTTGTTCAGAAACATTTGGTTGCTTAGAGTCTTTACTGAAGCGCTTAAGCTCAGTTTTGTGCAAACTATCAGATCCCTGCATTACAGTCACTTTTTTGTTTTCAAGTATGTTGGACTGATCAAACTGTGGATTGTTTAAACAGTCTGGGTTGCTATTTTCACTATTGAGTGTTCCGTTCTTACATTTATCTGCACAAATCTGTTCATCACTACTGCTGAAATGTAAATACTGCTTGGCAATACCTTTCTTTGCCACTTGGGTTTTATGGGAACAAGCAGAAAAGACAGATTCCAATTTATCTGCCAATTCTGTTTTGGCAGATAAATTTTCTTCTTTCTTACATGATTGGTTGAGGCAAGTTAATGGACTTTTATTTCTATTGGTAGAAGATTGCTGAAATGCATTTTGGACTACTTCATTGGGCTCTGTTAGCAGCAGTTTTCTTCTTACTTGAGAGTTTGGAGATACCTTCAGTTCATCATCAGATCTAAGTGAACTACAAGGGGTTGCTGGCATTTTACCTTTTCTCTTTTGGTTGTCTTCTGTTAAAGTCAATCTTGAAACCTCTGAAGAGGCTTCTTTGCATTTCTTCAACAGGTTGTCCTCTTCATAGGGATGGTGTAAAGCCTTTGGATTAACTGACCTCATTTCTTGAACATGAAACACAGGATGAGCAACGTGCGATATTGGTGGATCACAGTGAATGAGATGTTGAGCAATCCTTGCTATAACTTCTTGCCGCTCTTGAAGTAAAGAACTTATAAGAGAGTTTGTTTCCTCTACAGTTTGGCGGGAGCAATGGTTCAATGGAATATAGGAATTGGATAATGGTGTTTCCGGTATTATTTGGGCTTTCCTAATACTGCTGTTTTCAGATGAAGTACGTTCTGTGATAACAGCAGTAGAAACAGAAGATGGTTCCCTTCCCTTCTTCAACAAATTTTCTTCCTCATGTGCACTGTGCAAAACCTTTGAGTTTACCAAGCCTCTGTCATTCACGCTGCATGACCGCCCCATAACTGGTGATGTTGCTGGATCACAGTGAATCAGATGTTGGGCAATTCTTGCTATAACTTCATGCCTCTCTTGTAGTAAAGAACCTATTAAAGGAATAGATTCACCTAATGAGTGGCGAGAAGAGTAGCCATTATGGAGATGGGAATCAGCTAAGCAGAAAGATTTTGAAGATCTCTCCGATGGTTCTTGCATTAGCTTCCTATTGTCAGCAGCAGCTGTAAAGCACTGAACTTTAGATTCTGATGCCCCAAAGTCAGACAAAAGTCCAGTTGATGGGTAAAGTTTCAGGTTTTTGACAGCTGTACTTAACTCAGGGCCTTTTTTCCCACTAAGCACACCTTCAGTCCACAACAGTTTGCTACAAGCACGCTGTGAGGTGGGGGCACTGCATTGCTCTGTCTTGATGGAATCACAGTGCTGGTGTCCATTATGTTCTTCTATTCTCTTTTCATAAAAGCCAAGGTTGGTGTGAATACTGCAAGTCAGGACTGGATAGTTAGATTGTCTAGGCAAAGACTGGACACTGACTTTCAAGGCCACATTGTGAGAAACATTAGGAACAGGGAAAAAATGTTCTGTTGGTGTTTGGGAAAATGTCCACTGGAGATCCACATGTGCAGCACTCACTCTGAAAAAAAAAAACACCCCAAAATATATAGTGACTTTAATACAGAACCTGCTCTTCAGTTAAACAGTTTAGCACAATGGTTGTTCTTTTTCCTGATGCCTAAAACGTATGTTTGTTTTTAAGTTATTTTTTTTAAGCTAAATTGATTTTCCTCTAAATAAGATTGTGCAGAATAACACAACCAGCTAAGCCACATAAAAGATTGTTCACAGTGAGTCACCTGATGTCTGCTAAGAACAAATGAACTGCAATTTCTGCTTTGCACCTACCGGTAGAGAATATTACGAGGGACTGCTCCATGGGAGACACTCAGCCAAGCACTTAACTGAGAAAAGAACACAAAAGAGCGGACAGCCAGTAAGAGGGTCTTCTCTTCGATAAATCGATCACCGCTTCTAAAAATATAGTAAAGAAAAACATCCATGTGTTGGTGAAAAACATTACATAAAAAGATACAAACAAAACCCCTGTAATTTATCTTGAGTGCAAATAAGCCGAAAGATGAAAACATCTTGTCTCCATCAAATACAATAACATTTGTTGCAATTATTCCTTTTCTACTCTCATTAAAAACTTTGTGAGAGATCCTAAACAACAGTACAATACTATTAAAATTGCACAAGGACACAAGACTTATCAAACACAGAGTAAAAATGGAAAGACTAGGTTTGCTTTCTATTTTGAAGTGTACCCACAAAATAAAAGTATTTTAATCAAGTATATTCTCAGTTTGTACAACTGGAGTGAGCTATTAGCACAATCAATAAATATACTAAAGTTACAGAAAAGTAAGTTTCAACTTAAAATTCAGTATCTTCCCTACATAAAAATGGAACAAGGAAACTTACAAAATGGAATTACATAAATCCATTATAAACTCAAAGTGACAGAAACATATACACTCCTTTCTCATATATGCACTTGCCTTAAGAAGCTAGGCCAACTTTCATACATAAACTTACTGTCGTGGAACTGGCTCCAAAATCCATCTTTCTAGTAAGAGTGCATCTTGCTTGATTGCTGGGTCATTTAAGTCACTCCCTTCTGTGGTGGGTCCTTCATCACTATAGCAACAGTCTGGAAGTAGCATCACTTCTATCATGATAGGAATATTATTCTTCCACAGCAACGTAACCTCAGACCTAGTGCGTCTAGCTTGACGACACTTGAACAAAGACAACAGAATATCAGATTTGAAATCTTATGCACAAGCCAGACAGAAAAAATCCCAGCTGTAGTTCTTTAAGACGCAAAGAAATTCTATCCATTTTGGTGATTCTGTTTGTATTATTTTGTAGCACTTTTGTATTATTTCAGCCAGCTGCTAAAATTAAAATGTATATGGCCAATATTTCTGTTTTAAGACACCAAACTAAATGCTGCAACTTCCAAATGTGTTGATTTGCCAAACTTCAAAAGATGATTAAGTTAGAGTTGGCTAAACAGCTATAATTTTGAACGCTAATTGTCAAGATTTGTTAATACTGGAATAGTAAGGAACAAAATGCACCCTATCATTGGGAGTCAAGTTGAAATGCTCCAGCCAAGATTTCTGCAAGATTTGAATCCCCGTATCACTTGACGCCTAGGGGTTCCACAGTGGTTAAAAGAGACCTATTATCCATTTTATTATAGTGCTTCAGAATAATAGGGATTCCTATTCCTGCATATTCTCAGAGCACAAATACAGTAAGCCTTTACAAGATCTAGAAATGTGGTTGTTTAATATCATATAGCATATTGTACTGGAAGAATCAGTTTAGACAAGGGAATAATCAACAATGAAAATTAAGACTACTGCATTTCACACCTGGGCAAGTTTGTCACTGCATTCATGCTTAGTTCTTATAGGTTGACTTGACTGCGCTGGAGGACAGTGGAGGCCTTCAGTCCTCCCCTTTACAGAATATTCTGGTGTTCTCCCTTCAGTAATCAGCAAGGCCAAGTTGACAAGGAATTCCTCAGCTTCATATTCAAAGTATTCATCTAGAGTATCTAACAGATATCAAAACAACCAATGAGAAGACATATAGGAAGAACAGTTTAAGATACACAAACAGTCACATGTGCGCGCACACACACACGACAAGATATTTATAATACATTATACTTACTTTGACAAAATTCAAACTAGGTGCAGCATTTTTTTTTTTTTAAAAAAACCTTCACTATATGACTTGAATCTATAAGAGACATTTTTGCTATAAAATGGATTAGATGACTCTTGGGTTCCCTTCTGGCTACAATCCAGTGACTCTGTTTATCGTAACACTATAATGCTATACACTTTCTCTTTTTGCCCATCATAAAATTGGAAATTGTTTCCTACATCCCCCTTTAGTGGCTTTAAGGGCCAAGCACATTCACAGCAGTAAAGACCATTATGATTTTCAGTGGAAAGATCCCAGAATCCCCACTATATACTCATAAGTAATCTGTCTATGTAGCCCGGGTGAGTGCTGTCATTGAGTAGTGTGAACAAGCTGTTATTGGCTTCTTTTTCTGGTTTGTCGGCCTAAAGCCAAGTGATAAAATAAACCAACCACAGAGCAAAGCCCTGCTCCCTCTATAAGTAAAAATGATCAAGCAGAGTATGCTGGCATAGTGCGCATTCATAACAAATGAGGATCTCTGCAGACCCCTGGCTTATTATGTTTTGAGCCCGCATCCTGTAAGTTTCAGAATCATAATATCAGGTTTTGCATTAAGTCCAGACGACAGTGATTGTTAAGTCAAAAGGACTGGGAACCTGCAATGAGTAAGAAAGTACAGAGCTTGTGCTCCTATCATACACAATAATTTAGAAAGTAGCTTTTAAGAATAAACACTTCTTGCGCCAAGCAAGGTTTGCCAAGGAACACAATGGGTATTCTTTGTTATAGCACAAGTCCAGCCTAAACTAGTATAAGGAATTAAAATTCAGCAACTCTCAGCAGATAAAGCAGCAGCTGGCAGGGCTCTTCATAAATTACACTGAGATACTTGATTCTAGCAGATGCATAATGTAACCAATTCCCTTGTTTTAAGTTTCTATCATACAACCATCCCATTGCAGAAGGCCTTATTTGCATTCTGCCTCAGTGGCACTGTGTTCAACCATTTTTAATATTTACAATATTTTTAAATGTAAGTTTATGATTCACAATGGTTTCATTACAGAAGTACACCGATCCATTGAAACCCTATTCTACCAGGAATACTAAGACTGTACTGTATTTCTAAAATGGTAGGAAAGGGGGAGATATTATGACAAGATTCCAGTTGGTAATGCCAACAGAAGAGTGAGGAGCCAACAAATACAACTATGCTAGTACTCAAATGTGGACATAGCATCACCATGGAGAGCTACTGTAAACACTTTGTATTTGCTTTGGATGACTGTATCTCAGATTATTACTTTACACTGATACAATGGGCTGCATATAGACATAATTAAAATAGGCCTCCTTTAATCATATATAATCTATGTATTTAGTTTTTTGTGGGTTTTTCGGGCTATGTAGTTGTGTTCTAGAAGAGTTAGTTCCTGACATTTCGCCAGCATCTGTGGCTGCCATCTTCAGAGCATGCTGGCATGGAAGTGAGCATTCTCTGAAGATGCCAGCCACAGATCCTGGTGAAATGTCAGGAACTAAGTATAATGTGATTAAATAATCCCAAAGCCACGTCACATGCAGTGGGGTAGGAAAAGCCTTCTACCACTGTAACATGTGTGATACAAGTGATACAGAACATGCAACTCTATTTCATACACCATAGGAAATCTCTAAAGCCCTTGCCATTTTAAAGTAACAGTTCAATCTCAGGCAAATACAAGTAAGTGGAAACCACTCAAAGTGGTCCTTGGGCTATTTAAGCTGGCCTTCCACTGCCATGTGGTGGTTACCAGGATATAAAATTTCATACATTTAAAACACAATCCTATGTACTTTTTCTTGAATTCCAGTCCCACTTGTATTCAATGGGGCTTAGCTTACTTTTTGGTGACTGTTTCCAGTTGTAGAAAAGTCCTGAGTAACACCACTTAGGGCACACTTTATCTTGCAGAGAAGGAATAAATTTTAAAAGAAAAGGTTTAAGGGAGCCATGAAGACTATTTCTGTATGTATTATATAACAGAAGGCTAAAAGGACAAGTATCCTTAGAAAAAGTTAAACAAGGGGAAAATCTGGAGCAACCATTTAGGTTTTAGAAACACAGATAATTAAAGTCATCTGAACAGTCATCCATTTCAGGAAGTACACCGAAAGACATAATTGACTGCTGCGCCTTTGTTCAAGAGATGTTCTAGAATTTAGTTCAACCTCATGCTATTTGATGGCATTTATCAAATTCTGAGTTGCAATATTTCATCCATTTCATGAGTATAAAATAGCAGAATTTTTTTTTCTCATGAAGCAAGTTCACACAATTCTTCAAACTACAGATAGACAAAGTGACACAGCCAGGAGTAAAACTTGGGTTCACACACATCTACTCATGGTTATGATCACATACATCTGTCCATGTACACACCCTCAAAGTACAATCCATTCCCCATGAAAATGAGAGGGACAAATTGTGTAGCTAAGGGCCTCAGATGCACATATTTATTAAAGTGCTAATATGAAACATGAGATGTACACCATGAAATAAGTTGCCGATGGGAAGGGTCCACAGTGCAGATTTGTGTGATATATTTGTTTAACGATTCCTGACCAATTCCTCATTTGGACTGTATCACCTGTGCCAGCCCTACTGATCTCTGGTCCCATCAGTCTTCATGTGATTTGAAGGTGACTGCTGTGCTGAATCAGCACACTAACCAAGTGGAAAGAAAAACAAATGTAAGATTAAACATCTCGGGACAGAGAGCTGTCTCTCAGGGCACTTTCACACTGCACATTTATACCATTATGACTATACTCCAGCTGCTATGGCAACATCCTATGAAATCCTGGGGTTTGTAGTTTGGGGAGCCACTAGAGCTCTCTGGCTGAGCATTTGAAATACCCCTCCCTAAGCTGCAAAGCATTAATTCCATAAAATTTTGCCATGGAAGTTAAAGTGGAATTGCAGCACTATAATTGTGTAGCATGAAAAGCCCTCGGTTGTAAGTAATCACAGCCGGGTCTGGGGGTAGGAAAGTGAAAGACAACATTCACCTTTGCTTTCTGATTGGGCTGGCCTCAAAGCTAGTCAGTGGTTTAAATTTAGTTATCTGACCATTCATTACTTCCCGCAAGTTACATGTTTATGTTAAGGCACAGGATCCTTGCCCTTACATTGTCTCCAACTATTTCAACAACATGCATCATAACACAGCTAAAAAAGAAATCAGATGAAGTACAGCTTGGACATTTTTTAGCCATGGAGGGAGTGATAGTCCTAAAAGTAATTTTTACAGTCTCTGAGAAGCAGCATATACTGTATCTCTGTCTGTCCGGAAAACCTTTTAAAGGTACTGAACCTATAACCATAACAAAAGCGGCTGTTGTATACAGCCATATCTTTGTCCAGACAACTCAGCCTTGTCTGTATGCGCTAAAAGCAGCAGCTCTTCAACAGTTCAAAAAGAAATCTTTTCCAGCTTCACCTGGGAGACACCAGGAAATGAACCTAGGACTTTTTGCATGCAAAGCGTATTTCCTGACACTGAATTATAGCCTTTACCCTAGCTTTTGAGTTTAATAATTAGAGTTTCATTTCAGCAGTATCTCTTAGTAATAAGACAACAGCCATTATCTTCGGTTCTCCAGAGAGAGAGCCACATGTTTGCAGATCTAGAAGAATGACTGAAGAAAGAGGAGGAAGGGCAGTTAACAATAACAATAAAACTTAAGAAAACTACACAGTGCCCCAGTTTTGCAATATCATATTAATACTTAACATCTAACCCATGGAGCTTTCCTAAAGCCAAAGCAAAGAAAATACAACATTAACAGACTTAGAGAAACTAGTTTACCTTTAAGGGACTTCAGGAAAAAGTGACACAAACAGATTCAAGTGAAAAAATAACAAACTGGTATTCAGAATTCAAGGAGGTGCTAAACGTTGACCACACATTATTTTCTAACTGAACAGTCTTTTCATTCCTAAAAACTAAAACAAATATGTTACAATAGCATTTGAGAAGACATGCATTATAAAAGATATTGAAACATATATTTACACCCATTAAGGTTTGAAACACAAACAGTTCTCACCACGGTCCAAAGCATTATTGAAATAACACTGTGCTTCAAGAGATTCAAGAGTTAAACTACTTTCACTGACACAGTCGTCCAAATAAAGTATTTTTCCCTATCTTCTCAACAGAAACAACAGTAGGGCATTTGGTAAAAAGGTGTATGCTAGGATTCTGGCAAATCTGATCAGGAGGTTTTTAAACTAATTCCTGCAGGAGAAGACAACAGCATTTCAGAAGACAAGAAGACACCAAGTAGTGGGGACAACAGGGTCAATTATGACACAGAAACTGGGATGCTGGTACAGTCGGCCCTCCACATCCACAAATTCTTTATCCACAGATTCAACAATCCAAAGCTTGAAAATATTCCCAAAATATATAAATTCCAAAAAGCAAACACCGATTTTCCCAAACATATAGAGGGCCAATGTTTCAGAATCACAATTCTACAAGATGAAATAACGCCTATTACTTCACCAATTCAACACTGAGGCCTGATGAGACCTTAGGCAAACTTTTCTTTTATAATCAAGGATTCACACAGGGTTATTCTCAGAGTGTGAGACCGACTATAACTAATGAAACTTGAGAAGATCTATTTTAAATCCTATAATTTTAGACTATCAGTAAATATACACATGTGCAAGACGGTATCATTTTGCACAGCTTAAGCTCATGCCCCAGCTGACCGAGTGTTCAGAGTGACACAAAGATAATTTCAATAAAGCACACTCAGGATTTTTTTTTCTAATGACTTACCATATCACTGATCCAGTTTTTAAACTTGATTTGGGTACTAAAATGTTGCCAGAATCATTTTATGTATTTGATTCTAAAAATAGGCTTTCCCTTTTTTGGTTTAAGTGAAAATTATAGGCTCTCAGTTACCAAGAGAGCTATACATGGCTGAAACTGTAAGCATGGTGCTTGACTATCCCAGGCGACCATGGGACTGGTTCCAGGTAAACATATTAAGGATGTGGGCACACTTTAGAGTTGCCTGTGAACTTATGGTGATCCCATGGATTTCATATCGTGTTCTTACCAAAGAATACTCAGACACAGTTTTGCCAGTTGTTTCCTAGAGCTGATCCTGCTTAGCTTCCCAGATCAGACAGGATCTGGTGTCTTTAGTGGACAGTGTGCAGTAACTCTAAACTGACAACAAACGGGAGGTCCACACCACTACCACTTAGTCAATGGTCAACATCTCATATCTTTGGGACTTCACTAAAAATTCAGTGGGCCCTTGGTATCCACTGAGGTTTGGTTCCAGACTCGCCATAGATACCAAAGTCCATGGATGCTCAAGTCCCATTAAATACAATGGCATAGTAAAGTGGTGTTCCTTATATCAAATGGTAAGTTCAAGGTTTGCTTACTGGAATTTATGTATTTAAAAAAAATATTTTCAAGCCATGAATAGTGGAATCTGTAGATAAGGAATTTGTGGACGGAGGGACGACTGTACTTGTGCTGTGTGAGGGACAAAGGAAAAACAATAAACCGGATTGTATAAAAATGCAATATGAGCAAATACATGAAACAGGCAGAAATTAAGGACCATTTTCATAATATTTTGATCCAACATAGTGTAATGGTTTAAGTGTAAGACTTAAGACTCTGGAAATTGGGGTTTGAGTCCCTGGTCAGCCATGGAAACCTGCTGGGTGCAACTTTATGCCTTAGGGTTGGCATGAGTTGGAAATGACTTGAAGGCACACAACAACAGCAACAACAAAAGCAGGGGTGAGCAAAATATGGCCCATGGACTGCCTGGGGCTGTCATGGCCATTTTGTGCCCCCCTACGCAGTGGTCCAAAATAATTTCATCTTTGTTCTTCTTTCAGAATGTCCCCAAATGCATTTGGGGCAAACATTTTCATAATGTTTAGAGGCCTCCAGGCATTCCAGAAGTCAAAAAGATTTTTTCCAAAATTTTTCAAAATAAATGTTTGCCCCAAAATGTTCACTAGCAGGCGTAGGGTGTACTTCCACTGCATTTTGCACCCCTCTGACCAATTTAAACCTGAAGAGGTCTTTTTAAAGTGGTGAAAATGCCCTCATACCTTTTAGAGACATCCAAGGGCAATATATGTGTGTGTGTGTGTCCCAGGATCAGGTGCCACAATCCAAGGGCTTCTAGGGGCTAAAACAGCCCCCATCCCAGTCGAAAGCCATGGAAGGTACAGGCTGATTTGCAATAGTATATTTCACAGCTCTGACCTAGTTTCACCCTGTTATCCCAGGGTGTTATTCCAGTTGCAAGCCTCTCCTGAGGGGCGGTTATTGTTGCATGTGTGTTTTGTAACAGCTTGTGCTGTATATTCTTAGAACATGTTTTATAAGAACCAGGATTCACAGCTCAAAATACATAGCTCCAGAGTAACTCCCTGAGGCTCCATCCCCCACCCTTGCAGTAAAAACAGGTTTAACAGCTGCATGGCTTTTCTAATCAAGTGTTGCATTCTTCCAGCTCTGAATAGGAGAAGAGAGAGGAGACCCACCAGTCACAATGCTGACAGCAGATCAAATACTTAAGAATTAACAAAGAGAGAAAAAAAACCTGTTCCTAGGAATGGCCTGAGTATTCCATTTCTGAAGGATAAAGAAATATTGCTAGAAAATAGCATGATTGTTCTCTTTTATTTATTTTGCTGTCGATACTAAGGAATTTTTCCTTTACTTTTGGCCCCAGTTCTATGTTGTTCAACATCATCCCATTCTTACACTTAAAATACTGGAACATGGCAATATGTTCCACTGAGTAAGGGAAAACATTTGCCCTGTTTTGGGTCTGCCACTGTTTCTCTTTACTGCATGCCCTACTTTCCCAAGGTTTAACACTAAGCAAAGCCACAAATGAGGGCAAAAATGGTTTCTCAGGCCTTAGTTTTCTAGAAGTCCCTTGATCCCAACCCTTACAGACTTAATCACACTCCTCACCTTTTCCCATTTGACACAATATGTACCTGACAAGACATGCATATAATACACAGTTCTACCTTTAGTGAAAAGGGTAATCAGGATCTTTGTTGTGTGCCTTCAAGTCATTTCCAACTCATGGTGACCCTAAGGTGAACCTATCTTGTGGGTTTCTTGGCAAGATTTGTTCAGAGGAGGTTTGCCATTGCCTTCCCCTGAGGCTGAGAGCATGTGACTTGCCCAAGGTCACCCAGTGGGTTTTATGGCCAAGCTGGGAACCAAACCCTGGTCTCCATAGTCGTAGTCAAACATTCAAACCACTACACCACTGTGGCTCTCTACCCCTGTCTAAAATGCTGCTTTCTTACCTTAAAGTCCTACTACCCTCATCTCAGGTGTTAAATGTGCCCAGCAATGCTCAAGAGTTATTCATTAGCATGATTCCATGTACTACCTATTTCATCTCTGTCTATACAGTACTATGTTACTATTTTAGAAGTGTCCTTGTCACTGCCTTTATCAGCATTATTATTTGTAGAACACACAGACAGAACTTTGGACTTTGAAGCATTAGGCCCCAACAGCATACATTTCACAACAGAACACAATTGTCTACAAAGAACATACCTTCTCCTCTACTTGCTTTCAGCCAGGAAAAGAGAGGAATTGTTCTGTTAGGGATACAATTCCAACAACAACTGTTGTACTTCTACTATGAACAGTTTTACTAGCTTGGAAGACATGAGGCCACAACCAAGACCTTCAAACCACTGGGGAAGGTTAATACCTTTCTCTAGCCAAGATTAACCCAATCTTTAAAATGGCCAACTCCTATTTGCCATACTGGCTAGGAATTGTAGTGCATCTTATTTGGAGATGGCCAGCTTGGGGAAGGATAGACTAGTCAATCTCAGTAGCAATGAATGTCTATTATAATTCTTTTATTTATTTTTAAAATATCCCAAGTTACACCATGGGATCTTTTGAGCAATTAAAATGAATTTAAGCAGTTTAAAACAATTTGAACATGAAAATGATAAAAAGGATGTAAACACACTTTAACCATCTTACACAATTTAACAAGTTAGGTTTAAAAGGCTTTGGAAAGACATGATTTATACTTGGTACCAGAACGAAGTCAGTATCAGCCCCTATTAGACTTCCAAGAAGAGGGCATTCGACAAGCAAAGTGCCAAAGGCTAGAATAGTGGCCTCCAAACTGTGCCTTTTAAGAGACTTTGGACTTCAGCTCCCAAAAGCTTCAGCCATGTTGGCCAATAGTCTGGGATTCTGGGAGCTGAACTCCAAAATCTCTCAAAGGGCACAGTTTGGGGACCACTGGCCTAGAAGGTCCTCTTACATCCCCCAATGTATTGCTCCCAGTAGGGGAGCACAAAGGAGGTCTCTCCAGCAGATCTCAATCCTCTGGCAATAGTATATAGGAAGAGGTGCTCCTTCAAGTATCAAGGTCCCAAGCTGGTTAGGGATTTGAATGTAATCAAGAATGCATCTTGAATTCAGACTGGAGAGACATAATGGAAACCATTACAATTCCTTTAAGACCAATGCAATACGGTGTCTACATGGTGCTCCATTCAGTGCTGATACCAAGCAGTTCTACAATGCTAAAATTGATATATTAAGGGCAATACATTCCCAAGATCATGCAGGATCAAAAAATGTGACCTTGGCATCTAAAGGTTAAAACATTTTCCCAGTGAATATTGATGAGTCAGCCTGACGCTCCCCAGTAGCTTGTTTTAACATCTGTCCTGCCTACTCATAGGAACTAACTAATTAAAATCAATTGCATTATCAATTAAATTAAAAAATTTCCAACAACAAGGGGCAACTTAATTAAATTTATTTTTAACTTAACTGAGTGACTTTGAGCACCAATTAAAATACCAGAATGAAGTTACCAATATTATCATATTAGGTCATTTAATTAATTAAATGAGAGACCAACCAATTTTTTTATTATTTTCCAACTGGTTCTTTATGAAATGTAGGGGGCTACAGGAAACTATTTTAAGTCAAAATTTCAGTATCATGAGTTAAGTTAATTCCAAGCTCAAAAGATTTTAAACCAATTTTTCTCCCAACATTCATATCACCATTGTTTTACTGTCATCTTGGTAAGACTTTTAGGATAGTTATTTAACTTGAAGAGAACTTTAGAATCAACTTAATACTTTTTTCTCTTCTAATTTAAAAGTATTGGAATTACATTACTTACCTTTTAAACCATTAACTAAATGTTTCAACATTTTCTTAATAAATTTCCTCTCTCAGGTATTGCCATTCTATAAAACACTCTGCAGAGCATTAACCTTTGTACACTAGAATGGGAGATTTTAGTTCTCTAAGGCCACATTTTTGTTTCCAAATACAGGAAGAACAAGATCCAAAATGTAGATATTCTGTCCAATCTATTCCTCCAAATTTCAGCCACTTGCTATGTACGACGTTGTTGGGGGTTTTAGCAATAAAAAACATCCAGGATAAAACTATCCCAACAAAGCTACTGCCTTTTGCCACTGGGGTCCTTTTTTGTCCAAGCCAATGTAACACATTGGAACCAAAAACTGTTCTGTGCTGTTTTTCAGGAAACCATTATGCAGTGAAGCTGAAGTATTGTTTCTGGTTGTCATTGAGCTGGCCTCATTTTCAGGGACAGAGGAATTCCCAGCAGTTTCAGGAAATATAAGACGTATACTGTTTCCCCGAAAATAAGACATCCTCAGAAAATAAGACCTAGTAGAGGTTTTGCTGAATTGCTAAATATAAGCCCCCCCCCCCCCCGAAAGTAAGACCTAGCAAAGTTTTTATATATAATATATAATAAATGCTGCTACCACATAGTAGAAATTTTGTGTGACATTAGATAAGGGGATGCTGATAGGGAGGTTATTGTGTTAGAAAAACCAAGTCTAAAGTCCCTTTGGCTAACAGACCTAGTTTCATGGTTCTCTAAGCAAATGGTCAACGGGTCACACTTGGAAAAGGAGACTATCTGCAGGGCTCACCCATATGCAGATGTCGCAAGGGAGCCCTGAGCTGTTGGGCCAAGAAGCCAGAGCCAGAACAGAGACCAGAACCAGGAGACTGTTCTGCGCAAGGAGTGATCCAGCCCAAAGAGGAAGTCCTCTACCTATCTTCCTGTCTACACCGGACCAACTGGCAGCCTTGGTGGGCAGGACTAGTTTAGACTACACTCCAAGCCAGAGATCTGGTGGCTCACCACACAAAGACTTTCCAACAGCTCCTGGCCATCACTTGGAGAAAACACTTTTTATATAATTCACAGAAAGTCCCACTTAAATGTCCAAAAAGGTAACCTTTCCAAGTTTTGCTCCCAGTACTGTCAGGTTTGTGTTTGACCAGGGATACCTGGATTTAAATCTCTACGCAAATGATGCTCACTCTTTCTTAGGGCTAGATATGCTGTGTAAATCTAACCTCTTGAGTTGTTGCAGCAAAACCCTGAACAATGACGGGATACAATCATGATAAACAAACGGGAGCGAGCCAGTGTGGTGTAGTGGTTTGAATGACTCTGGGAGACCAGGGTTTGCATCCCAACTAGCCATGGAAACCCACTGGATGATCTTGGGTAAGTCACACTCTCTCAGCCTCAGAGGAAGAGAATGACAACTGCCCTCTGAACAAATCTTGCCAAGAAAACCCCATTAGAGGCTTGCCTTAAGTCAGAAATGACTTGGAGGCATACATCAACATGTTCTAAATGGAAACTTGTTTTGTGCACTACTTCAATGAACATAAATATGCCAATGCTACAGCTTGTAGCTTTGAAGCAATATTTGTAACCTAAAATTAACTTTTAATATAAAAACCATGACAACAGCTTTAGAAACTATACAACATGCAGTTGGGGGAAAAATACGTTTATAAATATTTTTACTTGCTACTTTAAAACTGATCGTTTTTATTTTGAGATTTCCTTAAAATGCTTACCTCAAAAAACAAAACAAAAACAGTTAAAGCTTTCAAAACTATATTTATCTATATTGTGAATTCCGAATCCAAATTGACCACAGTCACTTGTTTAGGACTCTGGAATCTCAGTGTCAGAAGGAATGGAAGAATAAATATATAACCCATATTTTCCATTTAAGCCATAATCTGAGGCTCAACCTTAGTTGTCATTTCCCGCAGGCAATTTGGAGTCAGCATTACAAGTTAGCAACTAGGCACACCCATGGTATCAAATAAGGATACAGAAATCTTCTGCACTTCCCCACTGTTTCCAGGTTTTCAAACAAAGACTCCAAATACTAACTGTGTACGGTTTATATCTACAGAACTTGTCAAAAGAGTTGACATTAGCTTTATAGTAGAACAAACAAAAACATTAGTTGCGTGCCAGGAGCAGCAATAAAATGGTATTAGGTCAGCAGATGGTTGAAAGGGAGAGGGCCAACAACTGGCAAGTTCACCATTTAAAACTGCTTTTCAGTGGTGACTGGGTCTTATGTTTGATATTCCACAGCCTCAACAATTTTCAGTAGAAGTGTCACAAGTGCCAATTTCAACAAATAAGATTTATGAAAATTGGTCTTTGGTCATTTCTGAATGACAATTTACCAATTTAACATTGTACGTAATGTAAAGGAAATAGAAAGCTTCTACAACTTGTAACTGAAACTGGAGTTATGCTTTGTGCTAAAACCTGAAATAAAAGTCAGCCAGGCAATTCCAACTGCAGCTTATTGATCAATCCAAGTCCATTTTCAATCCAGAGTGTTCAAAGTCTGAAGTTCACAACATTGGAATTGTTACTACAGTAAATGTGATTTCTGCAACTACCACATTCTTCACGAAAAACTAAAAAAGAGTCTTGTGGTATCTTAAAGGAAGGCAGGTTTTTACAGTCATCTCAACATCCACTGATTATTTAGCCATAGATTCAAGCATCCATGGCTTGAACATATAACAAATGGTGATTTTGCCATTTTATATTGGTATGATAAAGGTTATCCACCAATATCGACAGGTTACTCCAAGTCAAATGTCATACTCTTGATATGTTCCTCAGTGTTAGACTAGGGTCTAATAGATTTTTATCTGATATTCTCACAGAAGGAGGAGTATAACAGGAATGTCTTTTGGCCCCCTTTTTAATTCAATTTTTATATAAATCACATTGCTAGAGATCTACAGGGACCAGAGTACGTTCCAGTATAGTATCCACCCTGGAAACTAAACTCTTGTTACTCCTATATGCTGCTGACGTTGTTTTGATTTCTGGCACCTTGTTTGGGAAGAGGAGACTATTCAATCATACTGAAACTAAAGCGGTTGTTTTAGGAAAAAAAGAGAAAATTTCATAGACGGAGTCTGAATACAAAATTTATAGAACAATCTTACTTTAAATACTTGGGTGTAGGCTTTAAATCAAATTTATCTTGGCACCGACATTTTCATGCAGTTAAACTGAAATCTTTCAGAAGTCTTTCAGAAAAACACTGTCCCACAATTATTATACAAGTGCAGGAAAACGGGGTTCCAATAGTGTCTTTCCCTTAGAACCTATACAAAATGCATTGTTGAAATCCCTACTAGTTGTACCCAAAGGCTTTCCTGCCATACTTCTAAGAGAAGAAAAAGGGCTAGTCTCTCTGCAAACTGGTGTCCATGTGGTTCTAACCCTATACTGGATGAAATCGGTTAGAATTAGTGATTCTCATCTTCCAATTATAATCAATGATCCTGGGCAAGTCAGTAAATATTATACTTTTTCTAATGGGATTAACGTAGAAGCCTTACAAATGTATTCTTCAAACAGATTTAAACAATTGGTCAAGGAAAAAAAAATGTTGCCTCCAAGTGGGGGGATCTATCCATGCTCTGTTATACAGCATTTTCCTCATGGTACTCACTATACAAAACATCCTTTGGAATGGAGCATTACTTTTTTGATCTCACACTGGCCCCATTAAGAATAATGTATACACCAATATGATTTCAGTATATGCTGACTGCTTATTTCAAAGGAAGACATGACAAAATCCTGTGACCCAATGGACCACATTACAGAAGGATGGACTCAATCAAGGAAGCCACAGTCCTGAGTCTGCAAAACCTGAGTCTCTTATTCATAAGGCTGCTATAAGTCGAAGTTGCCTTGATGGCAGTTAACAAGAGAGGGAACACTTTTTTCCAATGTATACATCAACTGTCCTCTTTAGCAATGGAGAAGGATGCAAAGAGGCAAAACTGGCTGCTCATCTGGAGTAAGAGCAGGAGCTATTGCCCTCACTCTGAATAACTTTCATGGCATCACAAAGATATCATGATATTATCACATTAATTATATGAACAATGAGAACAAGATTAGTCAGGGAAAACCAAAGCAGGGGGCAGAGCAGAATGATGGCAAAGAGACAGCAGTTACTATACAGCAGATGCTATAAACAGTAAAAAGGGGAGGGAAGAAGCTTTTCTGGGAACATCTGTGGTCCCCTCGAAGCACCCCTTTAATCTCTCTAATGTTGCAAACAGCTTATACCAGGATTTCTAGGTACCATATTTTATGATGGATACGGATAGAATGGGAAGAATAAATTAGAGAATAAAACAAACTGATCTAAAAGGCAAATCCTATTTTAAAAAGCTAAAGTATTGGGCATGTTTAGTACAAGATTAAGGTCAAATAGATGCTGACAGTTTTCAGATTTTTAATGATTCAAGACCTTCTTGTGCAATTAATTTGCTGCCCCCAATATGCCTTTGTGAATCCTCGCCAAGTCCACAAAAGGTAATAAACAGACCATGCTATAGCAAAATTATTACCAAATCCAAAGGTATTCCCAGTACGGTAATTTTCATTTAATTTCCCCTATTATTTATACTGGCCACTAAGGATAAGACAAGTAAATTATTTAAACTACATCTTAAGAACTCCATGAAGTTCCTACCTTTAGGAGAATTAACAATTAGAATGATCATCTAATAGGTATTATAGTTTTAAAGAAAGATGATCCCTTGGAAAATGGTGCAATTTCCTTCCCAGGAGGTTTTCAAGAGGAGGTCAGATAGACATTTGTCACAGTAGTTTTAGGTGCAGATGTTCTACTTGGTAACAGAAAAATCAAAGATATAGCTGTGTTATGTAGAATGAGTATGCAGAGAGATCTTGTATGAGACTACCTGAAAGAAAGAAGCTGGCAGCATGAGTTTTCATAGACTAGTCTACTTCCTCATGCAATCTACCTCCTAAATGCACCTGAGGAAGTAGACTGCAGTCTACAAAAGCTCATGCTGCCAACTTCTTTCAGTTAGTCTCAAATGTGCTACAAGATCTCTCCACATACCGATTCATAGCAAAGAGATGACCTAGTAGAATATATGTTCCTTCCAGTTTTGAGAATTAGGTAAGGTTAAATCACATCAGTTGCTCAAAGTAAACATACAAATATATTTCTGAGAAGAGCAAGACCATAGTTTTAATTTACCTTGTAGAAGGTGTCGCAAAGAATTTACCTTGTAGAAGGTGTCGCAAAGGCAAACAAAAGCTGGTTTGGCCATGAAACTAAGGGAATTTCCCCACTACAGTTAAAGTGTGTTGGGAACTACTATTGCCACTTGCCCTACTGTCTGGTTATGCTGGAAGGGATTACATCAGCCCTCCCCAGTTTGGCAACCTCCAGATGCATGGAAAAACAATGTACATCTCCTCACAGCCACAACGGTGGATGGCTATTCCAGCTAAAAATGGAAAATTTTACTCTAATGCATCCAAGGGACAGCCAAATCGGGAAGGCTATACTATGTAATATGTTTTACCTTTCAAATGTCTTCCTCCAAAGAAGAATGGGAAGTTACAGGCTTTATTGTTGGGCCTTATTGTACAATCATTTATGTTCCACCATCACAGAATTTGAGATACTGTATGTGGGGTTCTCAGATCATACACATATACCCTCACTTCACTGATCAATTTATATCATGATGGATGCTATACGCACATCTATTATCATGATCATGCCCCTATTGATTAATTTGATCAATGATGTCAGTGAAAGCAATTTGCTTACCTAAAAAGAAGGAATATTCACTTTGTCAAAATGATTATTTTGCTTACTACCAGAAGTTCTCAAGGATCTCATATGCAGAGAAAGACACACATCACATACGCATTATTTTTATTTGTTTATATACAACAAATATACATGTTTATATACAACATGGTTTAGGTACAGGACAGCATAACTTCTCAGATGACTCTGGTCCAGCAATTTGGGCACACGTTGATGCCAAGAACCTCAGTTAAAGTAGATTTCACTTCACTTATAATAAAGTTGTAGCTTTTCTAATTCAAAGGAGCAGGCACACATCACCAATCACCAAAAGTAACCTGTGTGCTTTCATAAGCGCACTGAAGCACTTCAAAGGAATGCTTAGATTTAAGTATTTGCCTACAATGAACATGGATACAAGTCATCAGGATTCTCATGGTCTTCTACGGAGATGGAAAGTATAATCAAAGACTTGATATACATTTGGAGTTTCCCAACCCTCCCTCCCCTTCAAAAAAAAAAAAAAGTCAGAAGTCCAAACTTGGGCACCCCTATTAGAATGCTACAACTAAACTGAATGAATATACAGTATTTATTTATATATACCAGCTTGGTGCAGGGGAGCTAATCTGTTTAAAATAAAAAGAAGCTAATTTGCAAGAAATCCTCAGCCACCTTTGGTACCATTGGCTAGTACAATGTTTTTTATTCAAAAATTAGTATTTTTCTAGATTTGAAAGAATGTAGTTCAGTGGAAATATTCTTTCCTGCTCTTCCACCCCCTTCAGAAGGAATGCTGTTTATGTCACAACAAATTGTCCCCTTCCAGGCTATCAGGAAACACTGTGTATAGAATTAGCATCTACTACCTGGTTATGAGTGGAGTCTTGTCTTTCTTGAAAATCTCATCTAAAACAGCGCCATCGCTGAAGGATGGTGTGTCCATTTTCAATGTTCCCTTAGATTCCTTTGTTGAGTGGTAGCTTGAAATAAGTACACACCAGCCCTCTGATGACAAATTATCACCGCTTAAAGAAAATAAACCTGCTTCTCAGGTAGCCCAGCTAGTGGGTTCTATATGTACATTTCCTCGGCCTAATGCAAGAGAATTACAGGTTACAAAAGATAGACAATGTATTGATTAATGTTAGGTATACACAAAAAGTACAATAGTATAATAAATCCCTTGTGTTTTGAAAGAACTTACATAACCTATATAAATGGAAAAACACACAAAAGAAAGTCAGCTCAGCCTTCCATTTTCACAATGAACAATAAAGAAAGCATTCATGTATGCCTAGTATTAGCTCTTCTATGGCAACATATATCTAAGATATACAGTTCATAGTCCCATATTGCCCCCCCCCCTGCAAATTTAATATTCCTCCCCAAACCCTTACATTTATTTATTCATTTTACTGGGTATATCACAAAAATACAAAAACAAACAAACATATAACTATGGAAAATAAAAAAAATTAAAGTGTGATAGTAAGATTTCAGTAGTATTAAAACCAATTCCAGTTTAAGTTAAAGGTTCTGGAATTAAAAAAAAACACCTAATTCCACTTCCTACCCAAAAAAAAAGTCTTTTTGTAAGGTAACTTTAATTAAAAAATTCTGACAGCACCTTATTCTCTTACTTTCCCTTCCCTTCTTTGTTTAGAATCAAGAATTCTTCACAACAGTGAACTCTAAAACTAGTATATGAAAATGCTGTACGTGTAAGATTTTTCATGCAGACAAAACAAACTGCAGCCTATATATAGTCAACAGCAAGTCTACGAAAAACGGGGAGGGGACAGAGAGTACACATTCAGGCTCGTAAACAACTTAGAAGAACATTTAAGCATTTAGAGTCACTTATTTCGTTTTTACACACCTTCTCTAGGCTGCCCTTTGTTTCCACTGCAAACCATACTGGACATGAAGTTGCCTTCTGGCAGCAAAATGGGCTACACTGTCAGTAATTCAGGGATCCAGATGTCTGCAGAGGCTAACCCAGAAATGTTCGGCTTTGGGTACATATTCAGCCTTTCTGTGCAAGACATTTTTTTCCACAAAGAAGGCAGAGTAAGAGTGCACATAGCAACAGCCCTGGCAGCCCATTGGACAGAAGGCACAGCGGCGGCGCTTCAACCCTTCGCTGCTCACAAGGTCTACTACAGTTTCCTGTCTCTTTGGCAGGAGGATCATGTTTTCTTTTCTCCTCTTGTGAACCCAGCTGTGTTTGGGCAATTTGAGAGAGGGAAGAAAAGCAGAACAACAAGTAGCAGGACACACTAAATGTGGCACTCAGAGTTGCTGCTATTACTATAACTACATTTATTACCTTTTATTTTTTTAAAGGTATAGACAGATTACCAAGAGTTTTTGGATATATATTTTTAAAAGCTCAAACATACCCAGGCGTCTACAGCAGAGGCCCATATGTTCACAACAGCTGGTTCCGCTTGCAGTGTGTGCTATTTAATAGAGTTGTTTAAAAGCCACACATGCCACTAAGAGATAGTATTTGTACATGCAGGTAACATGTTTGAGACGTATGAAGTTAAGAGACAGCTAAGATTTTTCAACATGAAAAACTGAGGGCAGGAGACATTCCCGCTCAATGTGCTACAAAAAGTCTGAGGACAACCATGGAGATCTTAGTAACGCAGACACATTTCTCGGATAGCCAAGTAAACCCAGAAAGACGCCCAGTTATATAAAAAATCCTGACTAGTGCAGTTATTGGTTTAAAATGGAAGATGTTGTTAGGCCTTAAGCCTTCCCCTAGTTACTCTAAGTCAGTACACTAGTAGTATGATTTGTTTCCATTGTGGCCACTGGCTGCAATTGCTCTGTTGTGTATATATGTGTTTGTGTGTGTATAAACTCACCAGGGGACCATCAGCAAATGGCTCAGAGGCCAGAACTGGTCCAGGGAAGATCACTTTAAACAGCATTGATCTCATACATATCTTAGGTTTCTCAACTACAGTCAGGCTTGTGATCTCCCAGGCCTAGTGATCACCCTTTATCCACCCTGTTGGACTCTATTGGTTTAAAAGCTGCAGCCGGTTCTCTCCAGCTCACCCCTTTACATCTAACTTCTCAATACAGCGGGGCCTCCTTATCTGCAGGTTTGCCATTTGGGGATTTAAGCAGCCGCGGATGACAAGCCCTGTTGTCCCCAGTGACGATGCATGAACATGGCTGCACTAGCGGCAGCACACATATTGTGCCGCCATTAGGGGAAATGGGACTTGAGGTCCTGCATTTTTTTTGGTATCCACGGGGGGGGGGGGGTGTTTCGATCCAGAATGAATCCCCTGCAGATACCAAAATACTCCTCTAAGGTGGATCAGCAGTATAATTTCAATAATAATGGAGCTATAGGGGGTTGGGGTAGGTGAAACAGAGAAACAGGGCTTAAGGACACCTAATGATTTTGTGGCCAAAATTCTATCTGAATGAAAGACCTTCTAGCTAACAAGTTGTTCATAACCTTTGGAACAGTATTCCATCAGGACTCCAATTCCATTTAAAGCTATTGAAATACGTTACCAATAATTGGGATAATTTATGTTAGATTACCAGATCAATACTTTCCCTCCCAATCCACTAAGGTCCAACTTAATCTAACTTCTATATTTCATCACATTTCCCACAACACACAGCTAAAGGGTGGTATCAATTTTGGTCCAAACCACACTACAGAAATAATCCAGTTTGAAGCTGCTTTAACTGCCTTGGCTCAGTGCTAGGGAATTCTGGGAACTGTATAGTTTCTGTGAGACATTTTGCATTCTCTGTCAAGAGAGCTTTGATGCCATAATAAACTACAATTCCTAAGTTTCCCTAGCACTGAGACAGGACAGTTAAAGCAGTCTCAAACTGGATTATTTCTGCAGTGTGGTTTGGATCATAGTCTCTTCTCTTCTGTAGCACCAATGGCCGGACACTGCTGCTCTTAGGGCCAACCAAACCATGTAACTCAATGTGAACTAACAAAGGTTGGATGAACTCTCTTACTTCATGCTCAGTTCTCTAAATCTCTGATCATCTTTCCTTCTGAAAAACAATCCTTTTGGATCATGACACCTGTGTCTGATTTGGGCCCATCTTCCCCAAAGTTTCTGGCTGGTCTCTTGTAGTACAGGTATGCAACACATGCAGCTACAGTACGGTTGGCTATAACAGAATGTCATTTTTCCCAGTTCAAGCTTTATTACTTTGTTTATGTTGCTGAAATCCTACACCAAAACTCTGTGTTTCTCCAGCCCTCCTTCACCATCTAGCCAGTGTCAATGCTGCTAAAAATCTTCCAGCTAGACAGAGGAAGGAAGACTGGGTGGGCATTGAAGACTTTCTAGAACAAAGCTTCTTTGTTTGACACTTTCTTAACCAAAAGACCTGTGTCACACCAAAGTAAACCTGCCTTCCCCCAAACAGATCCTGATACACAAAAACGCTACCATCCTGACAAACCCATACTTTCCTAACTAGTAAAATTTGGCAATGTTACCTTTTTGGATTGCATTTCCCAGAGCCACCCAGCCAAGATATCACCTTTAGTAAAGATATCAGCCGTTCACCATGAATGATTAACCACTTCTCAGGCTACATGAGACATAATGCTATTCATTTTAATGAAATACTAATTTCTCTATATGAATACCAAGTATGCCAAATTCTTTGTACCTATCTGTAATAATCATCCAAGAGCTTTGTCAGGCACTTCATTTAGTGCTTTCCTCCTCCAGTGTTTCTCAGTCACCAGCCTTTGTTGTGTTCTCCCCCTACTACTGTTGAATAATTTTGCTCTTACATAGCTGTGTAGTTGACATTTGGTCTTCAAAATCTGGATGATACACGTCACATTGTTATGTCTTTAACAGAACTCAATAAAAAAACAGTTCTACAGATTTAGGGCACACTGCATTTGTCAATTTATTGATTACCTGTTTATTAGTTTTCTTGTATATTATAATGCTTACCTCTCCCCACTGCTTTTTTTTTAAAGTTAACTACTTTGTGAATATCATTGGTGAACTGGAAGGAACTTTAACAGATTACTCAGGGAGATTCCCCGACTGAGTCTATTTAAAGACATTTTATTTGCTAGACTGTTTATGTTTCTCAGCCTGGTGAATCCAAATTTGTCTACATCTAAGTAGTAGATTGCAGTTTTGACTCTGAAAGTGATCAGGACTAAAACAGTTTGATTCAATGTTGAGGGCAGCTAATATTAGGCATAACATTTCTTCCAAAGGTTTGTAACTGCCAATTTCCCTAAGCCACCATTTTATACATTTTCAGTTTAGGGTTCTAAAAAAGTTTGGGACAGATGTTATATTAGCTTGCCAGCCAGGACAAAAACATGTTAGCCTGCATCCTCCATCTTGTGACTAAATTTAACTGCAGGTCACCTGGATTAAAATAGCTAACTAAATCTCCCCACCCTAATTTTTTCACCTCCCACCCTGATTTAAAGTACGAGAGAATTTAAATGTTTGCACACTGTTGTGCAACTGGTTCCAATCAAGGTACTGTATTGTCTATTGACTTCACCATTTTGGTTGGAGTCACTATTATTTTGCCCTTTCCAGAAGAGTGATTTTTCAGGTATGCTCTGTATGAGACACATCCTTCCACTCTTTCTACTGTTCAGTTAAGAAAAGAATTTTGAGATTGCTTTGGAACAGCAGATTTATAAATCCAGGAGACTTAAGACAGAATTGCAAATACAAGAATGGCTTATAATGTTAAGAAACCTTGTAGTTAGCACAGTATTTGTTGTTGTTGTGCCGCGCCTCCAAGCTGTTTCTGACTTATGGCAGCCCTATGACAAACCTATCATGGGCTTTTCTGGGGCTGAGAGTGTGTGACTTGCCCAAGGTTGGCCAATGGGTTCGCATGGCAAACCTTGATCTCCAGAGTCATAGTCCAACACTCAAACCACTACACCACTCCTGTGAGAAAACAGATTAAAATGGTTTAAAGACTAGGTACATGTCTAAAATTCATTTTAGAACAGAATTTGAACCTAGCACTATTTTTTTCATATTCTGCTTAACGTAAGCAAATAAAATAAAGTACTACTTAAAGTAGGGGACTATAATAAGCCTGAAGTATTGGTTAAATACTTCTTTTAAATAGTTGAGAAATACACAACTTTATTAATTATAAGAACAGTATCCAAATTGTAGTCTGTGTCTAAGTTCTATCAATTGAAAAACAAGCCAGTCCCAAAAAGTTAACTGTTATTTGATTCCTTGTTAGTATACTATCAACAGAATACCTTTATAGAAAATGAGTATCTAGTAGATTCTAAAAAATGTGAAGAGCCTGGTTTGAAAACATACTTGGTTTTCTCCCCATTTTTCCTGGCTTTTCGTATCAGTGTCCCAAGAAGCTTGCCTTGGTGGCTGTGGGGGAGTGGAGTGACACACACCTGAATTTTTATGTGTTTCTGGTTAACTCAGCAATCTCATGCCTAATGTCTACTGAGAAGATAACACCAGTGTCTAAAGAGCAGATAACAGATGAATAAGTGTGTGAATGTACTTTAACACCTATCTAAGGAAAGGCATCTTATCCTCAGTAATTACCTTCCTTAGACAAGTAATCTACATGAGAAAGGAAAGCCAGAAGTTGGTGGAATAACCAGTTCCTGGATACATGAATATCTATTGGGGTCTGAAAAATATTCCAGATTCTAAGGCATGCGAAAAAACAAGATGGAAAACATGCAGGCATTCAGACACCTATGTGTTTTCATCAGCCTTGTTAACATCCACTACACATCTCTTAGGGGATTAATACTGAGAATGGGACTGAGGGTTATATGTCCCTCCACATGGATTGCAATTCCCATTAACCCTATTTGCCATAGTCAGTGGTGAAGAATCAGGAGAGCTGCAGTTCAATAATACCCGAAAGCAGACATAGGTTCTTTAAGCTTGGTTGTAATATCCCATGGGATTTTTGGAGGCCAGGATAGAATCCATCAATTGCAGATTTATTTATTTAGAGGATTTATATCCAACTTTTCAGCCACAAAGGCTCTCAGAGCAGCTTATAAATAGCAAATTTGCAGGGATATTTGAAAGATTAATGGGGAGACCCACCACAATGGAATTGAGATAGGACTTAAGTTATGGAATGCTCAGTCAAAACTGTTCAAATAATAAAAGAAACGATATGAATTAAGAGGCCCTTACATTCATTAGACCATATACATTTTACCTATTTAGTAAGCTATGTAGAACTTTTAAGAATTAACTCCAAAAGACTTAAAACACAACCAGAGCTTGGGACCGAAAGCTCATGGTTGCGAAAGCTCATACATACTATTTGAAATGCCAACACCTTTCAAGGAAATAACTCTATCAATCAATGCCTAAAAGTCCTGACCTATTAAGCACACCAACATACCTCCTCAATACTGGAACAGGTAGCCCAGAGACAAATCAATTCTATACCAAACTCTTTATTTTCATGGCAAAATTACTCCTAGACTTCACTTTTGAGTCAATTACGTCCAGAAAGTCACAGATTTGTCCAACTTGACTCACCTAACTTGTTCTCTATACAGATTGCCTATGCATCTGGAATGGACAAATTAAGGCACTATTCTTCAAATTCATTAAGGCATTTTCAAAGCATATTAGGAATCAGTTGTGATTTTAAAAAAACAAAACAAAACATCAGAACTAGAGGAACTTGTCTGTCTAAAATAGTTGTCATATATAAACAAAACTGCTTTAATATCATACACGGAGGTGTCTGAAACCCAATGCTTCTCTGCATCTTAATATCTGAACATATTTGATCATTGGATTTTGAACATCTGTTTGAATCTGGCATCTTTTCTCCCACCCTGGCATCTTTTCTCCCACCCTGCATAACAAACTGCTCTCCAATGCTGTCCTCATTTTACAAAATTTGATATTACTTTTCAATTTCAAAAAATCCAGTAGTTTATGAAACAGTGGAAGACATTCTGATTTTCAGAACTTGAAATCTTAATATTGCTATTATTTATAGTGTAATGAAAAATAGATGCTGTTTAATGCACTAGCTATGTTATAAGTTTAAGAATATGAATTTGGAATGAATAGGCCTCTTGCATTATAAGGCATCAATATGTCACAGCTTGTTGACACCACTTTCAGTTTTGAAATTCATGTACAAATGTAAGACAGCATATGTTATTAAAATCAAACACACAAATGTTGAGTGACTGCGTAAGATCCCAATTGCCAATATAATATGCACAGAGTATTTTAACAGTATTTGGCAACAGAATGTAAGGAGACGAAAACAGTATGTATATATTACTGAATTACAGAGTCACAGTGTCCTCGCGGAGGAGCCAAGGGCAAAACCAGACAGAAATTATGAAAAGGCTTAACAGCATGATAGTTTTCATTTGATGTGAGAATGAAGTATCCATCACTGAAGCAAGAGTTTTAAGTAAGCAACATTGTTTGCAGAAGGATCTCCAAATATAGCAGAAAATTCAGATCCAATGTGGGCCACTCCTTTGTCAATATGCTTTGATCAAAGTAGCAGGCTGGGTGTTGGTAGTAGTAGACCACTCACTACACCTTCCTCCACCTACTTAGAACAAAGGTGACCCTCATAAATGTTTGGATATGGGCTTAATAGTGTCAAATCTCTACTGTATGAATATGCTGCTATGAATAATACAGTGTATTAGTTTGTGCTTTATTCTTTAGTGTTGCCGCTTCCAACTTTTTAAATCCAGACTGCCTACTTTCCATCCAAGATTCTTTATCATTATAAACGGTTACTTAGGCTTTGAACACCAAAAAAGAAAAGGGAGACAAAAGGATTACTAGTACTGAGGTACAGATTTTTTTTTAGAAATGACAAAGCAGGTTAAAAAGAATTACATAGCTAAATACCTCCAGAAAATCCTTCTACATATAAATTTTCCAATTCCTTTTGTGTCTGTTTTCTCCCTCTAGATTAAGGCTAGATTCCCAAAGCTTCATCTAACCTAGTTAATCAGTAACATAGTCACCTGAACATCCTTCTTTTAAAATTCCAAACCAGCACATTGCTTATAAAAGCAATCAGAAACACAACCACAGATCTGTCTTTCTGTTGCAAGTAGTTTCTGGAACATAATAGCCAGAAAAACAGCTTTCCTGATACAACAGGAAGTAGCATTGCTTCCAATTTATTGCCTCCTTCCTGCCTTAACCTGAGGCATCTATAACTAGAAGCACAGGCATTTTCAGAACAGCTGCCACCAGCTTGCTAAACAGGATGTAAGATCACCTGCAGCTCATATGCCTTCTTTATTATTCATTATCCCAAACTGGATTTAACACCTCTACCTGCAAAAGATGAGCAACACATGTTACTTTACATGTCTACACAGAGATTAAATCTCACTATGGCTTGCTCCCTGGTAGGACTATCATATAAGACTATTGAGTAAGTTCATTTGAGTTATTGAACATTAACAAGAAGCCTTTTAAGATGCAGTGGGGGCCCCATCCAGATGTTGTGGACTTCTACTCCCAGAAACCAAAGTTGGCCTAGCCAATTGCAAATGATTATGGGGCTGAAATTCAAAATGTCTGAAGAGCCAAATTTCTGTGTGTTTGTGCACACGCACATACATGCACTCTTACTCCTTCAAGGTACCTTTAATCTTATGGAGACCCCATGAACTTCATAGCATTTTCTTAGCCAAGGAAACTGCCTTAATTCTAGTAGTAGTCTACATATTTACACAGAACATCTGCTGCCTCTTTTGTGAAAAGTGTGAAACGAACGCACATATAACCCATAACTCCCAGTCCCACATTTCCAGTTATGCTTCTTTTCAATTATAATATAAAAAGACACAGTAAATATATTGTGGAAATTTTGGGACTTATCTTTTGGGAATATTGTAGTGCAAAAACTCCATCTCTGCTCAGAACTAAGGTCCATGGTGTTCAGTGGAATTTAATACAACCTGTGTGTAGGTGGATGCATGACTTCACGGTTCCTGTCAAATCAATTGAAATTAATGGGACTGAGGTCCAAAACACACTGCAGAAACAATACCATTTGCGACCACTTTAATTGCCCTGGCTCAATGCCAGGGAATTCTGGGAACTGTAATTGTGAGAAACATTTAGCCTTCTCTGTCAAAGAGCTCTGGTGCCACAATAAACTACAATTCCCATGATTCCTTAGCACTGAGCCAGGACAGTTAAAATGGTCTCAAACTGGATTATTTCTGCAGTGTGCTTTGGACCTGAGAAGCCCTGAATTTGGGCACAAATAAGTCCTTAGTGAATGCTGAGTTCAGAATTAAAAGAAAACAGCAGTGATGATAGCTGATCAAGAACAAGGAATTATACACATATATTTTACCTGAAAACGCACAAGATTGGAAGTGTACTAGAGCCACCTCATTAATAACAGGTGGCCTTTATCAATGAGGCCCCAAAATAGTCCCATATCTGTGAGGACTAATACATACTGAACTCAATGGGAAATATTTCAGAATAGGTCACCAGGTATCTTTCATGTCTGTACAAAGTAGAAGCTTTGGGAGCAAAGTTAATTCTGAACTGCACTATACATGTCTCCTCACATTTACTGAAGGTTTTAACGTATGCCCTTATTTCAAAGCCAAATTCCTGATCCTCTCACCAACCCAACTTTTCTGCTACCAGTCCATTTTCCATTAGAAAAAAACATCCTTAGTAACATGTTCCTTTTCAACTGAATATGGAAAGCTAGCTCATTCTGCCTCCCATCATTCAAGAATGAGAGTTTTTGAACGCTTTTTTTCCCCTTAAAGTAACCGTTTTTCTATCCCAAATCCCATTTTAAATAATCAGGCTACAAAAAATACTGTTGGAAAAGACAAAGCAACTACTCGACAAGCCTAACCTAGAAAGATAATAGTGCACTAACACACACAAAAAAGAATTCTCCTTTAACAGCAAAGGCTGTTAGTCCAATATTTAACAGATTATACTGCAGTTCAAGAAGAACTGTTCATCTTGTGTCTTTCACTATTAATGTACAACTAATGGAAGCAGGTGATGGCACAGTTGACTGCTTACTTTGGAGTGCAGCTGCTGCATTGAAAGCAACATATGTAAACTTCTGCATGACTTCTGCCTTCATAAGCATATCTGTAGGCTAGATGTGGCATTTAGGCCACCCTTTAACCCTGTGTGGGTGGTTCATGTACAGTAACAAAAATATAAACAGTTAACCAGATACACTGCTAATTAATCCTGCTTGCTTTCAGAACTGCAACTGCTGTTTAAAGTTCTAACTTCTCCTTGTTGCTGAAAAATATAAAAGAATTTACATTTTACTACAGTTAAACTTTCTAAAGCTTCTAGAGGCATTATAAACCGATTCAACCAAAAGTCAGATCTCCAAAATAGGACTCAATTCATAGTTTCCTTACTCCTGTTTTCATTATACTGGCTGACTAAAATAAAATGGCATTGTTTTTCTCATGGCACATCAGCTGTGAGTTACCCAAGCCCTGAACATGAATCATCACATGTATGACAAATGGTTACAAATACTGATTCTCTTTTAATCTCAGTATATTTTGTCATCTGTATTTCACTATGAGGAATTTAGATGGCAAATATTAAGGGACACCGATTAAGAAGCAAATCATACAAAACATTGTAGGGTTTATTTCTGAATAATAGGATAATGTTGCACTGAAGTCAAACATATATTCTGCAAATCTTCAACAAAATCACAGCACTCTTTTTCTTTTTAAGGTTTCAAGCAGTTTTAAAATTGTAAGATGCACATTCTGTTGTCCCTTCAAGCATTCAAATTACACATTATTGAATAAAATGCTTGTATTAACAAGCAATCAACAAGTCCTAAGGATCCCCACAAGCAAAGTACTTACTATTTGTTCTTCCTGTTTTTAAACATCCTCACTATCTGGACCATTAAAGAGTTTCTTATGTATCTGGAATTAGTCATACAACAGACTGTGTGTGTGTATGTTTCAGGTGACAGAAATAAAACAGCAAAGGATGAGTAGCTTGAGATTACTTACTGCTGCAATGGGAGACATTGTGAAATTTAGGCCCTAGTTTTACCTGTTCTTGCTCACAAATAATTCCCAATAAATGTAAGAGGACCTCTGAATTGACATATATAGAACTTCAGAGTACACATGAACATGACTTGACATTTAATTGTCTATATAATGATTCCACAGTGAAATAAATTTCTAGCAAACCCCCCACAAAGCCATAATATATTCCATTTAAATTTAGCAATCAGAACTCACTCACCCCTAGTGAAGTACACACAGGTTCTGAATTAGTAAAAACCTACTCCTGTTTGACCCATTGATTTTATCCACTCGACACAAACACAATTAGAGGTAGGGCTGATAAAGAAGCGCTTGTGGGAATTTAAACAGATTGAGAATTAGCTGCTTTGCATGAGTTTCGAGGTTGTTCTTTATCAGTGTTTGTATCACCCACAAAACAGATTGCAGGGCTAACAATCATCCGTGACTTTTTTTTTTTTTTTTTGTAATGTTGCAACTGTTCGACAATACCTGAAGCACAAAGCTGCTTGACGTTTAAAATGATATCATCACCCAAAGCAAAGGGTGTTTTTCACAAGCAATTTCCATCTCCCAACTTACCATTGATTAAGAAAATCCAATCAGTTTATGCAACACAAACACAAACACTGTCGATGCTCCGCTTATCAACCTCAGGCATTTATTCTTCAGAGTTCAACCTCCTATTTTTCCTTGTCAGAATTAGGAACCACCCGCATCCCTTTCCCAATAACATGACCCATTAACACAAACCCTTTGCTCAAGAACCAAGCCAACAACATTCACAAAAGGAATATAGCTGGGTTAGTCTGTAGAATCAGTACGTAGAGAGATCTTGTAGTACCTTTGAGACTAACTGAAAGAAAGAAGTTGGCAGCATGAGCTTCCCTAGACTTCAGTCTACTTCTTAAGATAATATTGAGTATACTGTAGTATAGTGTAATACACTGCAGTATGCAAAGATATAGCTGTGTTAGTCTGTAGAATCAGTATGTAGAGAGATCTTGTAGCACCTTCGAGACTAACTGAAAGAAAGAAGTTGGCAGCACGAGCTTTTGTGGACTTCAGTCTACTTCCTCAGATGCATTTATGCGACGCTTGACTTATCAACTCCAGGCATTTCTTCTTCGCAGCAGAGTTCAACCTATTTTTTTATTATAATTTTATTACATCTCTTTATTACAAACCACCCACATCCCTTCCCAATAACATGACCCATGAACGTAAAACCCCTTCCCCAGGAACCAAACCAACAACATTCACAAACAGGGAAGGGAAAAATAGGTTTATTAAACCATTTACCTCGGTCAGGCTTCATTTTGAGTCCAATCTTTGTGGTTGTTTCTCAAGATGCCTTTTTAACAAGGTTGTCTCTCTCTTTGTAGCGGTGTTGATGCTTCCTCCAGCTAGTTCTCTCTCTGCTGTTGTTGTTCTTGTTGTTAATGGAATAATAATAAAAACAAAAAACAAAATCCAAGCCTTATCCTGAACAGCTTACAAGGCTCTGTGGCAGCTAGGCCTCCTCCTGGCACTCATGATGGAAAACAGCAGCAAAAAAGGCTAAAGACAGCCAGCCAACCTCTGTGTGTGTGTGTGTGTGTGACTGTGTGTGTGTGTGTGTGTGTCTGTCTCTCCAACTTGCCAATGGGTTTGTCCTCCTTTGACACAGTGTCTGGACACACAGGTCTATTTATAACCTGCAAGGGCAAAAGCTGAGGCAACAAAAGCTGAACTCTAACCCTCACACACAGAAGCACAAACACACACACACTCAACACAACACACAACCCAAAGGCTCTGAGTCACAGAGCAATGAGTGTCAACCTAGGCTGGCCTCCATGGTGTTTTACCTGTTTGGCCAAACCAAGCCAGGAAAGGAAGGAAGGAAGGAAGGAAAGAAAGAAGGAAAGAAAGAAAGGAGGAGGGTTCAGCTTTTCCCACCTCCTCCTCCTCTTCTCCCTGCCTCCCTCTGGGCTAAATAAAAACAACCTGGCAACCCTCTTCCTCCTCCTCCTTGAAGGTGGTGGCCATCCTCCTCACACACACACACAACAGGATAAAAACAGACACACAACAACACACACACACACACACAAGGCAATGCAGCTTTTCCTTTTGTTGTCCCTCCCTTCCTTCTAATAACCCAAACCAAGCCACCCTCCTCAAACCAGGCCACCACCTCCCTCCTCTTGCCCTGGTTTTTCCTTGGAGCCTCCTCACCTGAGACAACCCCAGGAAAGAGGGAAGGAAGGAGGGAACAGAGGAGGAGGAGGAGAGAAAAGGAAGAAGGGGGAAAGGAGGGAGAAGGAGGAGGGCTGGTGGTGGGGGAGCCTCAGGGCTTCATCATGGCAGACCCTGCAGGAGGAGCTGATGATGTTCTGGTTGTTGTTGTGGTTGTTGTTGTTGTTGTCCCTCTGCCTCCAGCCAAGAGCCTCCTGGGCTTGGCACTCATCCCACCACCACCACCACCACACAACACAACAACACACAACTAATTCCTAAGGAAGGAGGAGAAGAAATGAGCCAGGGATGGAGGGCAAGGAGGAGGAGGAGGAGGAGGCCTCTGCCCCGCAGGACTCTTCTTCTATCTGGACACTCATCATCATCCTTCTCCTTCTCCTGCTGCTGCTGCTCTCTCTGTTTTGTGCCTTCTTCTTCTGGTCAGGAAAACAGCAGCAGCACACACAAGACAGGTCACGTGCCTGCGCCGCAGCCAATCGCTGGCCTGGCTTTCTCCTCCCTCTCCTTTCTCTTGCCTCCGCCTTAAACCCGGCGAGGAACTCTGCCCCCCCGCCCCGTTGCCATGGCGACGCTGGCTAGCTAGGCCCAAGGAAAAAGTTGAGGCCTGTTTAGGAGTAGTTTGTAAATAATAAAGACACAAACAGAGATAGAGGCTGAGGTTTTGATATATCTCTCTCTTTCTCTCAGGCCAACTAGGGTTGCACCCACACTACAGAAGTGACCCACCCGGCTTGGCACCGGTTTAATTTTTTTTTTCTGGCTCAAGGCTATGGGATTCTGGGAGTTGGAGTGGCTATGGAATCCTGCGAGTCCTCCAACTCCCAGAATTCCATAGCAATTGAGTCAGACAACGAGTTAAATAATACAGTAATGATTTTTATTTCTATTTCGATCAGGGCCCCTCCTCTTTGGGCGATCATGGCCTCTCCCCGTTTGGGCGATCAAGGCCCCTCCCCCTTTAGGCGATCAAGGTCCCTCCTTTGGGCGATCAAGGCCCCTCTCCCTTTGGGTGATCAAGGCCCCTCCTCTGGGCAATTAAAGTCTTACTAGTCAGCCCTGGTGGCGCAGTGGTTAAATGCCTGTACTGCAGCCACTCACTCAAAACCATAAGGTGGCGAGTTCAAGACCAGCAAAGGGCTGAAGCTCGACTCAGGCTTGCATCCTTCCGAGGTTGCTAAAATGAGTATCCAGATTGTTGGGGGGCAAATAGCTTACAATTGCAAACCGCTTAGACACTCCTTAAGGGTATGAAGCGGTATATAAATGAAGCTGTTTGTTTAGTTCAGCCTCACTAATGTAACCCATGTTAACTAGTACATTGGCTCTAATGGTGGCTTTATTTCCTGGCTGAATTGTAGTTTGCAGCAGGTGGTTTTAAAACTGCAGCATGGATGAGGGAGGCCAAGGCTAAAAACTCTTTCCCTTTACAAGATTATATATTACAGCTAGAACCCCATGAAGGGTTGCAGAATTACACCAGGGTGACTTGCGGTCCAGGGGATACTGTATTTGTAAGTCGGTTACCATCAAATATTTTTCCTCTGGTCTTTTCTCCCCAAAGCCTGTCTTTTCCCCAGCATGCTTTTCTTTTCTGGAATTCACAAGGACTGACGTGTTGACAGATGGCTTTATTTGGCTACACACCATTTTCCCAACTTGCCCATCCTCCCCATGGCTCTGGACCATGATGTTTTTAAAAACTGACACAGACATCGTGAGCTTGCCTCTGCAGGCTGTTGGCACGTGGGGTGATCTACATAGCTGGGGTCTGATTCAAAATGGAAAACCGACGTCTAACCTGTATAGAGGATGACGTGTGCAGAGGTAGAGAACTTTGCATGCACACCAGCTGTCAACTTTGTCTTATTGTTTTCCCAAATGTGGGCTGGTTATGTGTCAGTTGTTAAGCGTGCTGCTCTCTGGGCGGAGGGCTCTTTCTGTTATGTAGCAAAAATCACGCTTGCAGTGAGTTCATTCAGACAGAAAAAGTAATGAAGAAAACTAATACAAGAGGCAGAGAGTTTAAAACCCTTTGGTGCTGCTCCCAGCAAAGGTATTTAACTATTACATTACTTGCAAATATCTTTCTCAGGGATTTGGGTGGCCCTCGCGTTAGGCACAGCGAAGTGACTTTCTCAGGCAGCACATCTGGGATGCCGTAAAAGGGCAGCAACTGGCTGCTTATTTAATTTATTATAATTTTATTTCTATTGTCAAGGATGGGGAGAATCGCTGCTGGGATTTACTGCCCCGTGCACTGGAGTAATGTGTTTGGCTGGGTGTGGACTCCATTCCAAGGGAGGCTTAGCTGGTCTGCTCTTATCTTTCCATCAGCAGGAAAAGGCCTTTTTATTCAAGGGAAAGTTTTTGGTAATTGCCTGGTTGCTGAGAAAGGGGTTTTTAATGGGGACACTGTACTTATTAAAGGGTAGCTTTTAAAATTGGATCTGATTAGTCCATTATTATATTAACTGTCTTTCAGTTTCATTATTTTTTGGTGATTTTTGTTATTGTGTACCTTTATTTATGACTTCATTTCTGACTATCACGGGGTTTTCTTGGCAAGATTTGTTGACAGGGGTTTTTACCATTGCCGTCTTCTGAGGCTGAGGCTCTGAGCTGACCTGGCCATGGTCAGCCAGTGAGTTTCCACAGCCCAGCGGGCATTCAAACCCTGGTCACCAGGGTCATAGTCTTTATCTTTATCCATGGCCCAGCAGGCATTCAGAACGTAGTCTCCAGAGTTATAGTCTTTATCTTTATCCATGGCCGAGCAGGCATTCAAACCCTAGTCTCCAGAGTCATAATCTTTTATCTTTTATCTTTATCTTTTTAAGGTAACCATGCTGTGATCAGCCTTGAACCACAGTGGTAGGAGAAAAACAGTATATTAATGGAAGGAAGGAAGGAAGGAAAGTACCATGTATACAGTACTTGTCTATAAGTTAACTTCATGTATAAGTCAATGGCAGGTTTTGAGAACAAAACTATGGATTTTGATATGACTCGTGGATACGTTGAGAGGGGCTGTAACAAAGGATCTGAAAGATGAAGAAAAGGAAAACAAGGCCGAAGAGTGTACAAAATTCCAGCAGAAATAACTCTTTGTGTTCACATTAAAGGTTGGATGGATGCACAATTGGGGGGAGGGGGGTCTGCTTCCAGGACAAATTATATTCTTGGCTTTCACTGTTTATATATATGTGTGTGTGTGTGTGTGTATACACATGTATATACACATATATATACAGTACTTACATTGACCCCTGGATAAGCTGAATCAGTTTTTTGGATCCATTGTTTGGCTAAAATTTCTAGAGTTTTACATGAGTATATACAGTAATGTCTGAGTAAAGCACAAGAGTAAGGCAATAGTGAGGGTCAAATTTTATTCACATAAACACTCAGAAGCAAATGAAACACTTACACACATTTTATTTTGTTTAACTAATTAAGTACCGGTTAAAGTCCAATTCATAGGTAATGAGTTAATCAACTGTGTTTATTATCTTTGTTAATAGAGATTAGTTCGCTGTTTACTCCAAACAGAAACTATGGCTGAATAAACCATAGTCAAGATGCCATGGGGAAGAGCAAGGCTGGTATGATGTTCATCCTTTAAGAGCAGTTTATCTGAAATAAGCCTAAATTGGATCCTCTGTAGTCAGAAGGAAAAGAAGTATGATCCATTTAAGATCATAACCTAGAGGCTTTTAAAAAGTGATTGAAACAGCTAATCTTTCAGTTAATTACTTATTATGGATGTAAAACATAGCTTCAATTGCATAAATGAAGATGAAGTCTTAAGATCCCAGATGTTTTTCATCTCAAGAGCAATTAAAATGGTTCTTCTCTCTCTTTCCTCTAGCCAGTTCGTGGCCTTCTCTGCGAAAGTATCCAAATGAACAGGTAAAAAGTCCTGGTATGATAGAATGTTTTCGGCGGCAGACATCATGTTTGAACATTCCTTTTTGTAAAAACCAAACCATCAACATGCCTTCAAGGGTTGAAACCCTTTGTGTCTAAACTGCATAGATCTTTTAGGTCAAACAAGGCTGTGTAGATTGGCTGTTAACCAATATATGCTTCTCATGGGCCCATTTTAGATTGGCAAAAAGAGGTGTGTTGATGGCTGCATGAAAGCCCAGCCTTTAGATGAGAAAAAGGGAAAGTGTGCCATGAAAACACTATTTTGGCATTTTAAGGGAGAAGAAGCGCCTTTAAATAGAAGTGCCGGCTGCCGGCTGCGAACTGCGCAATTGAGCAGTTCGCACCCGGCAATGATAATTTGACTGTATGGTGTAACTGCGTTTGCGCAGTTCGCAAACCTGAGCAGTTGCGCAGGACAAATGTATACTTATGAGGATCCATCAAATTATCATTGCATTTCCTCCACCTTTTTAAACTGTGCCGTTGCACTGGTGCATCATGCATCATGAATGAACCCCTTTATTTTGTGAATGAATTGACGTGTTATCCACAGTAGAATAACAGTAACGGCATCCCATAGTCCCTACTGTGCATGTCTAGGGTTCGGATTAGGGGTGGAGCTAGGGTTTGGGAGCTTTAAAAAACTTCGCGGATAAACCCCAGCTTTTACACCTGCAGGGCATTGAGGAATTGCGCAGTTCGCAGCCGGCAAGGGAAAAAAAATTAAAGGTTCACCGCGGCTAAAAGCCGCATTCATTGCCGCCCATGTAGCTGCTCCGCCTGTGTTTGTAGCGTTTTGACAGCTTTCCATGTAGCTGCTGAGCCTCAGATAAGTCGTTCCCAAACCCCTTAGTCTAGCAGCCCTGTACCTTTTAAATGCACACCTGGGGCTTGCAGTCTAGCTGCTAAGCATTAAGGAAAGTGCAACTTCATGTCACACTTTCCTGCCAATCTAAAAAGCCCCATGAAGTACGCTATAGTCTACAAAAGCTCGTGCTTTAGCCTTTATATGTGCTGCCAGGTCTTTGTTGTTTTGCTGCAAAAGACTAACACAGCTACCCCTTTGGAAATTGTTACCGTGTGGGCTGGAGCATTCTGTAATGTGCCGCACAGATCTTCATAACCAAAGCTATAATTGAATTCAGATGACCTGCGAACAACACATTTGTGTGATGACAACTCATCCTTCATGATCTTTCTTCCCACAAACATCTGCTGCTGTTATACGAGGTGAAGGGACCCTCTGAGGATGAGTCACTTTATGATAAAAGCAAAGCTAGGCTATCATATGATAATGGCAATAACTACACAGTCATTTTCATCCATCCTAAATGATCCAGATACAATTGTTTGTCCTTAGGCAAAGTTCAGTGATTGCTCATGTTTACGTGAATGCTAAGTTAAAGGAAATGCTAATTTGAAACATATATGGTTGTTGTTGGTGGTGTTGCTGAGAGTCCTTAAGGGCCAGGCTGTTTCTTCACACACACAAAATTGTGGGAGAGGCTCATCTGAGTATCTCTAGAAGACTTAGCTGTGTTAGTCTGGAATATCAAAATACAAAGCTTCTGTAGCATCTTTGGGGTGCTCTTCAGACCAGCTATTAAGGCCGGCCTGGGGGCCAAGTCGGGGCATCGCACCTACATGACGCATGCCCGGCTCTGCCCCCATGGCACCGTAATGCCATGCGCCACTCCACACGGCATGCGGTATCACAGTTCTCCTCCAGTGCTGGATCCGCATGATGCAGTGCTGAAAGAGCACTGCATAGCGGCAGTGCCATACAGTTATTGTGCCCTTTTCAGGGTACAAAAAGGAGCTTCTTTTTGCAGTTCGTTTTTGTGCCCTGGAAAGGCTGGATTGGGGCCACGTTGTAAAGTTGCTGTGGCCCTGATCCAGCTAGGAAAGGGGCAGCATTGCGCCTTTCCTTAGGGGCTGTTTGTACAGCCCCTGAGACTAACTGTGCGAAAGAAGTTGTAGCATAAGCTTTCATAGACTTGAGGGTTGAATAGACAGAGGGGAAGAGCCAGTTTCACAGGGAGAACCCATTGGTTATACCTTCAGCTCCTACAATGGGCTGAACATCCACAGGCAGTCCACCCCGCTCTCCTTCATCTGAAAGGATGGACTGGCCAAAATGGGGCATTTGCAGGTACAAGCTGTGCTACACCATTATTATTTTTCTCTTCTCCTCCAAAGAGATGGACATATGCGCACTGATATGCCAGTAGTCATCAATCATCACCCACATCGTGCCCATCTGCCAGCCCATTTGTTGCCCCACATAAGCAGCCATACAACTGCCCACTCATTGCACAAGCGATCAACCACCCATATCATGCTTCAATACACCCAGTGACACATTGGCACAGCATGTACATGCCCCCTTTTCCCCAGCCCCCTGTTGGACCACTCAATTTGTTAATGTTATGATTAAATCCATTGTATTGTTGGTGATACCCCATGTTGGTCATCATTTTGTTTCATGGGGATTGTGATGAGTCGATGGTGTAGCTGATCACTTGTGCGATCCATTTGTGGACAGGCGACAAAAAAAGCTATGAGCAGCAATGGTGCCAGCCTCTTCCACCATCTCTTTGGCACTGTTCCATAGGAGTATACGTTTCTGTCCTCTGCTCTTTTGTAAAATAAAACTTCAAAAATTTAACCAATTTTCCATACAAAAATCTAACAGTGATACCTTTATCAGCCAACCAAAATGCACAATATACTTGTTGCAAGCTTTCCAAGCCCTTCTTGCCATTCCACCACTACATCTCGAGGGAACATGGAAATGGTTTTCGACTGGTACCCTCCACAGTGTCGTCCTGGAGGTAAGCAAAGGCACTTTTGTCACGACATGCCTTTGGGAACTAAACTGCTCATGAAGAAAGAGCTTTTAAGGATGTGCTACATTGTATTTAAAATTGGTATGTTTTGACATTGTTTTTAATTCTCTCAATTCCATTTTAACTTTTGTATGTTTTAATCATGTGGACTTTTTCCTGTACCTGTCTTGTGGTCAACAGGGCTATCCATGTGTTTTGTATGAAGCAGATTTAAATTTATCATATTTGATTTATACGTCAGCATATGAAATTTTAAGAGCAAAATAACCACAGGCTATGGTCTCTCCCTCTCTCTCTCTATCACACACACACACACACACACACACTGCAGTATATTAAACAGCACATCACTTCTTAATCCTGCAATCTTATTTATGCGATTGAATGCAAACATACAGGATATTGATACATAGAGAGATCTTGTAGCACTTCTGAGACTAACTGAAATATTTCTGAGACTGAGATAACTGAAAATATCCAGAATATTAATTGCAATAGGTGAGGAGAGCAACCATAGACCTGTGTGCATATTTCAGGATCAGCAATCCTGATCAGAAAGCTGAAGCGACTGGTGGCATTTGAACTTGAAACATCATAGCCTCTCCCATTTGTCCCTGTTTGGTGCTGAGACACTATTTCAGGCATTTTGGACAAAAGGGCAAGTTTCTGTATTCAAAGACTTGAGACTCTAACTCCACATGGCCTCAGCTTAACGGATAATACCATCATCCACCGAAGAATGTTGAAAACAGAGTGTGTTCTTAAGTGCCACTTTGGATGTGGGTCAATTTCATTTTTAGCCAGCTGAAGAGAGTGGAAGCTGAAATATTTTACTCATTTTATATTTTTTAGTTCTGTTTGTTAGTAATGTGTGTTTTTGTCAATGACTGTGAGATATTGATTGACTGATTAATCAATCCTTCTGGTATCCAAGACAAATTTGGGGAAAGTGCTGTTGGGTACTTTTATCACTTATGTGCATATTTAGGCATTTTTTTAACATAAAGATTGGCAAATCTGGTTGTTGTTGTGTGCTTTCAAGTTGTCTCCAGCTTATGGCAACCCTATGGTTATTTTTGGCAGGATATTTTCAGAGGAGGTTTGCCATTGCTTTCCCCTAGGGTTGAGAGGATGTGACTTGCCCAAGATCACCCAATGGGTTTCATGGCCGAGTGGGGAACTGAGCCCTGGTCTCCAGAGTTGCTAAAGTCTAACACCCAAACCATTATGCCATGCTGGGTCTCATCTTGAGAGGGAGAAAAAGGCGACTTTCTTGCTATCCAGCATTGGATGCATTTCTTAGTTCTTGATGATGGGCATTCAAATTGTGTGGAGCTGTCCCTCACAGAAAGATTATTTGACAGATAAAATGCACCTACAGACCTTCTGCCCACCATATGGTTCTTAAATGCTCCTGTTAGGGAAAAGGTGGAAATCCTATTTGTTGTAGATTCATAACCACTGTCACCATAAATAAGAAAGCAGTAATGTGGTTAGTTTGTAATTGTAGTTGATCGATGGAGCCAGCAGGCCAAGGTTTATTACATAAGTGCCAATCTTATTGCACAGTTCTCACAATTTAATTTTCAGCAATTTAGTTGGTTAACTCTTTCCCAGCTTCTTCCAAAGCTGTTGAAGCACCAGTATTCCTAGGCCATTCCAATTTTTAGCGTTTCCTAATTTATAGAATATTGACTTTTGCACATCCTACTTTCCTTATTTTCTCTGTTAGTTTGAAAATGTTAAAATTATGAGAGTAATGCCTGAGCTTATATGAAACAAGACCATATTCTCATTAGATAACTGGAATCTTTTTGCAGATATCAGAGGAAACTGGGAAATAAACACTACATATTTCAGCCTTGAGATCTCATCAACTGAATATTTTTTTGAACTGAAGATGTTCCTACTGGAGCCTTGCCCTAGTTTTCCCTTCATGGACAATTTTTAGAATCTGCTATGCGCTCATACTCAGAAATGATTAGTCATTGTATTTCAGCTTCTTTCAAACCTAGCCTTTCCCAGATTTCTGCTAGTTTCTGAATTCAAACTGAAGAAGTAGTTCACTTTGACATCTCTCACACTTTACTTTTACAATGCGAAAGACTTAAGGACGTACTTTAAGAGTTCTATATAATTGCCGGCAGATCTGCGATGGCTTCCAATTATTTAACAGTAGGGTTAATACTCTCTCTTGAAATTTAAGAATCTTTTTAATCTTTTACAGCCAGCCCTCCATATCCACTGATTCTTTATCCATGGATTCAAGCATCCATGGCTTGAAAATATTCAAATATTTTCAAACGTGTTCAAATTCTAAAAAGCAAACCTTGATTTTGCCATTCTATAGGAGGGACACCATTTTACTATCCATTGTATTTCATGGATCTTGAACATCCATGGATTTTGGTATCCATGGAAGGTCCTGGAACCAAACCCCAGCAGATACCAAGGGCCCACTGTAATTGTAATAACTAAGGGCCAAAACGCACTGCAGAAATAATCCAGTTTGACAACTGTTTATTCTAAATATACAGGTGTGGGAAGGCTATCCCACATAGGGTTGGCACTTGCTTTCTTGTCCAAAGGAATACCTTTCAAAGTTTTCAGGGGATGATGGGTTAGTCTGCTGCAGCAAAGGCGACAAAGAGTCTTGTGGCATCTTAAAGACTAAGAAGTTTGATTTGGCATAAGCCTTCAGGGACTGCAGCCAATGTCATCCAAAGCATGAAGCATTGCCTCATTTGGCAGTATATTAGACACGTACTTGGATGGAAGGGTATAATTAGTGGGATAAGAGTGAATAGAAATGGAAAAAAAGTACAAACACTGATGACATTAACAAGGAGTGCCTGGGTGAAAGCACAGACACCACATGTATTGTGATAAAAATTTTAAAAAACAAAACAATTGAGTAGGATAAAGAAAATTAAATTTAGCATTAAAATATTTCCTTTGAATCTCTGAAAGCACCCCTCTGCATTTCCCCCTGTGAATCAGATAGTAGTGGCTCTCTGTGGTATTCTTATGGCTAATAACTTAGAATGATCCAATGTGACTGAAATTGCATGGGAAATATCATGATTGATGTCATCTTATTTCTATCATACTTGCAATACATAGGAGTTTATCAGATGGGGATAATCCCATCCTTGTCCCATCCTTTTCCTGTCCTTATAGTGCAATGGCAAAAAGATTTTCATATGACATTGCACTTATCCTGTCAATATCCTGTCATTAAACTGCGATTGACCGCAGTTTTCTACTCTCCCACCCATTTGGGCCCTATGGGCATAGCTACAATCCTCTCAGTAACTGGGGACTGGAAAAGAAGGCACTTTTACCCTAGAAAATATTTACTTTGCTGATGCTGAGCTCAGAAACATAACTGTTTTTTGGAGCACCCAGAATCCTGGATATAGAGTAACAGCCTGAATTCGGGATGTTACAGTCCAAAAAACTAACTTTTCTCAGCTCCTCGGTGCCCAAAGAGCTGCTGTCATGTGATGCATGTATACACATGGAGAGATGGATCAACAGAGTTGCCTCAGTTTTTTTTTTAAAAACTGTGGCATAGTTATGGGGATTTCTTACACATCAGCATGTACCACTGCGCACACGCCTACCAAGCTTGTTCCAGTTTGCTTTTGCAAGACAGGCAAACAATAAAGTTCTTGGCCAAGAGGAGGTTTCATGTTATTCTTTCTCCATTGTGACTCATGATATCCCTGTTTAAACTTTTTTAATCTGCTCGGAGGTGCTCAGCGTAAGCTGCTCACACCCAAAATGGAAGCCCTGAGCATCTCCTGAAGAAAATATTTGTTTGATGCCTGACGCACTTCCTCACTGTCACCACTTCCCTCATGTGCCTTTTATGTGAGCGTTGGCAACCTTAAGCATAGCAAGAAGTGTGCAAGGATGTCAGTCCAGTTCGGTGGGACTCGCTTTCATGTCGACATGCACATAATGAGGCGCGTGTATCCTCAGAGCCTTGCACACAGTAATTAACTCACTTCTCATCTGTCCCAATAAAAACTAGCCAACTCCCCTCCCACCTTGCCTGGCCTAATTAATAATCTTGCATCTTTGGATTAACCTTCTAATTTAAACATGAATCTAGCTAGTTCTGCACCTTGGTTCTGAGCTCAAAAGTCTGTTCCAAAAAGTGTGAGACTGCTTACACAGAGGGATCTAAACCAGCCCTATATCAAGTGCCACCAGTTGATTTGTTCTGATATTTTACTCAAGTGCTCCTTGAATATAGGGATGTGGTCACTTAATGGTTAAGATGCCAATTCTGATGACTGGAAGATTGGAAGACTGCCAGTTCAAGGTCCAAGTGCCACATGATGGGGTGAGCTCCTATCACTAGTCCTAGCTTCTGCCAACCTAGCAGTTCAAAAGCATGCAAGTGCAAGTAGATATATAGGTACCACTTTGGTGGGTAGGTAACAGCATTCAGTGCAGTCATGCTGGCCACATGACCACCAGAGTCGTCTTCGGACAACACTGGCTCTACAGCTTAGTAACGGAGATGACCTGGCAACACTAAGCTCAATAGGCAGAGCATTTGCTTTGGATGCAAAGGGTCCACGTTTAGTCCCAATCTTTGGCATACCCAGATATAAGTGGAAATGATTTCCATCTGAAACCATTTTTAAAACTAGCTAAGATGGCTCTCCTTTAAAGGACCTATCCAAGGGATCTTTACAATTTGGACTAAAACCCAAAGTGGAATGATCACCCCACTAACCATAGGAGCTGCCACTAGTTGAGGAATTTCTTTCTTTCTTTAGCTTTAGTTTATATCCTGCCTTTTCTTCCAGCATGGAACCCAAAGTGGCTAACAACCAATTAAAAGAAAGCACAGCTATAAACTATTGGTACAAAAAGTTTTCGAAAAACCAGTTAAACAACAATTCAGTTCAGACAGTTGAAAAGATAATGAAAAATCAATAAAAGTGCAGAACATAATTATAAAATCATGATAAAATCCTTTTCTGCCTTGTGAGTTAATAAGGCAGCAATGTTAAAAGCACCAGGTCTGCACTTCTACGCTCATTTACTTGGAAGTATCACAAACCATGATGGCATTTGCATCTGGGTAAACATGCCAAGGCTTACACTATATAGCCAGTCTTAAAAATCTTATCTGTTGCACTGCGTATTGGACAATTACTATATATGTGTTAATCTGCTTAGGTTAGGATGCCCTCACTTTGCTAAATGACCTCTGTTGGGATAATCATGGGTTTTTTCAGTTTTTTGTATTTTTATTTCCACACATCTGCGTCCAAACCCAATGTGGAGAACAAGATCAGGGAGGCAGCCAAAGGAGAGAATGTTGTAATAATGGATGATTTTACTCCCACACTGACTAGATAAATGTGTGTTTCAGTCATAACAAAAAGGTATTTTTCCTAGATATCCTAAACTGCTGGTTATGCAGCTGCCAAAGGGAGACAACCCTAGATTTAACCCTCCATGGTACTGCTTAGGACCTAGTGAATATGGTTCATCCAACTGGAAACAGTAACCACTATGCTATAAAATGCAATATATATGCAAGCACAAAAGTACTCAGGAAATCCATCATAGTCCTGTTTGATTTCAAAGACTATACTTCTCTAAACGAAGGAACTTCTAGTGTTGTAGTCCGATACTGAAACCACAACGCTTGTACTTAAACTTCTTAAAAATATACCGAAAATGTTATGGATGAAGAGCTTCCTCTTGTTTTTGTATTAGTTTGCTTATTCGTTGTAAGTCATACAAAGCATTTATCTACAATTTAAAGTTTCTATGTTGCAGTGTTGATGTGCGATGTTGAAAACAGATCCTGAGACTGAAATTAAGCTCTGGATTTAGGACGTTCAGGAAAGTATGACTAGGAAGCATAGGCAGGGAGGTAAAAGACAGGAAGTGATTCATGATTGAAGAAAGGAGTTTCATAACTTTAAGGAATAGCTTTTCGGGCATTATACTGTAATGATTTCCTATTCAGATGACAACCATAACTGAGGTTCTTCTGCACTGTTTCAAATAAACAGGCATGTTTGAATTTATCATCCTACTGGAAAGAACAGCACTGGAAAGAAATTCTAATAAATTCAGTATAAAAAATTGATTTTGAATACATCAATTTCATTTTCAGTTGCTGCAAACTGATTTCAAAATGTGAAAGTAAAACTGATAGGACTCTGGGAGACCAGGGTTCAAATCCTCACTCAGCCACTGAAACCCTCTGGTTGACTTTCAGCGAGTTACACTTTCCCAGCCTCAGAGGAAGACGGTAGCAAAGCTCCTCTGAAAATATCCTGCCAAGAAAACCCTATGACAGATTTGCCTTGTGGTTGCTGTTAAGTGAGAAACAACTTGAAGGCACGCAACAACAACAACTCGGCATTAGCAAGCCAAGATGTTCAGACCATAAACATGCACCATGTCCAATATTCTATCAAATAAACAAAGGGCCAGTGTGTGTGGTGGTTTGAATGTTGGGTTACGACTCTGGAGACCCTGGATACCAGGGTTTGATTCCCATCATCCATAAAACCCACTGGGTGACCTTGGGCAAGTCACATACTCTCAGCCTCAGGGGAAGGCAATGGCAAATTTCCTCTGAACAAACCTTGCTAAGAAAACCCAATGATAGCCCCCCTTTTAGGGTTGCCATAAGTCGGAAATGACTTGAAGGCACACTAAAACAGCGACATAACTAACTTTGCACCTATCAAGCACTCCCAATTGTAAAGCATAGATTAAAGGGAGTCCTTTTAGCCTCTTTATTCTAGGATGGCCATAATATCCCAAGGCCCAAAGGCCAGAATTTCCTAGCAAACAAGTGTCCACAATGTTTCCCCTGTGAATCAACCAGATAGGATTCACATGGGAAACCTAAAAATGACCTTGGCTGAGTCGGGCTGTTCACAACAACCAAGTGAAACTAATGAGCTAAAACTTTGTCAATTAAGGCAGCATAACCAAAATATTATTAAAAAGATAGAACATGCTGTTTAAAGTAAAGCCATTGATACTAAACTTGCAACAACAAGCTTTCGTGACAAGGTTTATCTGCACAATGCAGCTGTATCAATAGCTTTAATTCTTTAACCACTTTGAATTCTCGTAGAATCCAGGGAGCTGTTGTTTGGTAAGGTACTTCAAACCCTGCTAGGAAGTATAGTGCACACATTTCCTTGGAGAGGATTCTGAGCACACCACCAAACTATGCATCCCAGGATTCCTTAGGATGGAGACATGACATTCACAATAGGATCAGTCAGCTATAACTGTGTAGTATAAATGTATTCTTTGGACAGTCACTCCGAATTGTATGTTGTGTACCTTCAAGTCATTTCCAACTTATGGCAGCCCTAAGGCAAACCTAACATGGAGTTTTCTTGGCAAGATTTGTTCAGAAGAAGAGGTTTGTCATCGCCTTCCCCTAAGGCTGAGAGCATGTGCCTTGCCCACGGTCAGTCGGTGGGTTTCTATGGCCATGGGAGGATTCGAACATGGGTCTCCAGAGTCCTAGTCCAATGCCTCCAATGACACAGCTTAATCTATGAGAATTGAACTGTTGGCATCCAGATTTTTTTTTTTTACTACGATCACCATCACCTCTTATTATTGGCTATGCTGGGAGAGGCAGTTTTGGAAGCTGAAGGTCAAAACATTTCATCTGGCAGCCCAAAGGTTCTGGCTTGGTTACTTTTGTCCTAGTAATATCTTTACAGTTGCTTCTGATTTTCCTATAGATGCTTATTTAAAGATATCCAAGCTTCAGTTATCTCATGGCTTTTTAATATCAAACTGAATTTTCTCTTGCCAAGTAATAGAACCAAGTCAGTCTGCTGCAGGGCGAGGAGTGCTAGCACACTCACAAACACACACGGCATCTTTGCTTAACCTCACATGGGGTCACACAAAGAATGGGTAAGTGTTAAATGACAGGCAGGAAAGTGTTTCCTTACGTTACATAACTGTAGTTCACTGGATCTCCACATTGAATAAACAAGATAAGAAATCTGCTGAGAAACCACATTTGGCCAAAAGCCTACAAAGAATAAAAAATAAATCTGAGTGTTACATGAATTGCACAAGGACCTTGCTCACATAAAATGCTGAGTTCAACCTACAGACATTTTGTGGGATTTTTTGAAAGTTGTAACTCTATTTATTGAGAATTGTAAAAATATCCCTATAACAGTGATGGGCAACCTTTTGAGCTTGGGGTGTCAAACTTCACCAAAAAACTGAGCATAACTCAAGTGGTGTATCACTTTGAGGAAAAAAACATTATTTCGCGATATAGTTTAAATCACTTATTTTTATAGTTTATTTATTTATAGTTTAGATTACTTATCTCAGTAATGATGGATTAGAAATCCATGACACCCCAGAACAGCCGACAATGGTTGCTGTGGTTAACTGTTATTTGGTTACTGGTAATGGAAGGCCCCCAGAGATGAGTCCCCTGCTGTGTTCTGCTGCTCCCTGCTCTGCCGGCGGAAGTGAGGGCAAAGATCCTGGCTTAACCGGAAGTCCCAGGACTAGACACTCTATGACCGACTTCTGTTGTTTTGTCCTACGGACCTCCGGCACAGAGTGTCTAATAGGGGAGGATGAAACATTTGTGACTTGTTTCATCCTCAGGAGCAGCAAATGTTTCGCTCTCCCCTATTAGACACTCTGTGCTGGAGGTCTGTAGGCCAAAACAACAGAAGTCGGTCATAGAGTGTCTAGTCCTGGGACTTCCGGTTAAGCCGGGATCTTTGCCCTCACTTCCGCCGGCAGAGCAGGGAGCAGCGGAATGCAGCACATCCAAGTGTAGTAGCTGAGGATGAAACATTTGCAACTAGAGTCTTACTCGTCCTCGGCTACTGCACTTGGCCATGCAGGAGCTGAGGATGAAACATCCTTCTCTGCCTGGGGCCGCCTCAGCGGCCTCGTGTCATCAGAAATGGCTACGCGTATCAGTGCTGACACGCGTGTCATAGGTTCACCATCAGGGACCTAGCAAAATTATATAAAATTAATATAAAAATAAAGTTAAAATCACAAGTTTAAAATATTGTAAAACAAAAATAACAAACATCTAAAATAATAATTTTTAAAAATCTTCTAAAATATACCCCCCCCGAAAAAAACACCAAACAAAACGAAACAAATATCCAGTAAATGATATATCAAAAGCTTGCTTAGTCCCTAAAAACCTGCACAAATGGATATGATCTGAGTTGACACCTTGAAGTGTGGAGGACAAGTGCATCTCCTACTGATGCCATGTGCTTCCCCGACCACACTGTCATCTTACTAATAGTTCAAGCATCCTTTAAATTTGACCTCAGCGTTGTGGTTGTGTGGCATCCAGGTGTTTTTGTTTATGAGACAGGAAACAGGAAGCGAAGCCCAAAAAGGCAGTAGAGAGGCATACATTCCATTTTCCTTAGTTATCTCTGTGACCCATCTTTTATCAAAGGAAAGAGAGGCGTGTTAGCTTCACAAGGATACTATGAGGAAGGCTGGGTCAAGGCAGAGGAACTTGCTTAAGGCCACCCAGTGAGTTTAGAGGTGAACCAAGATTGCCACATCCAGATCTAACAGCCCCATCGCTACATCACATTGGCTTTCTCTGAAAACAAAAACAAAATTCTGGCTGGAAATAATGTCGTTAAAACTTTGCTTGCCCAATGAGAAAGAAAAATGGAACGTTTTTCCTCTCAAGGGCCTTAGGTCATCAGCAGAGTTTGGAAAAGTAATAGTGCTTTGGATCACAGGAGATTATCAAACGGGAATAAGAAATGGGAGACAAATTTAATGCTCCCATCATGGCTGCACGATTACATGACAATTTTCACACAATGTCATGCTCATCCAGTACTTCTCCTGTGAATAAACTATAACGATCCTGGAACTTTTTATTAATGGGGAAACCCCATTAATAGCTTGCCAATAGTGCTTCATTCGTGCTACCACGAAGGTGCAGAAGTCAGTAATGATTCATTCGCGCTGTTGGGAGTAATCGGAGAACTTTCCCCAGAGTGCATTTCAGTACAGGCAATTCATTATCATTGCTAGGATTGTTTTAGGAGTGGATTTCTCTCTTATTTTGATGTGTAAAGAATACTTTTATGTGACATGGAAAAAAATAATGTTGTGAAATATATAAATTTTATTTCGTTGTATTCAGGACAAAACCATGATTTTCAAACATGTGCAGTCGTGCCAAAACGGTGCATGCATGAAACGTTCAATAACGCTAAAATATCGATACATGAATGGATGGGCGCATTATGCAATCACGTTATTCTTTTGTTTTTTATAATGTCATTATAGCGCTATTGCGCAACTGTGTGAAAATATGGATCCCTATAGCTATGCTTCCGCTGTCTTCCAATGGCACGATTGTTGTGGAATCGGCCCTAGCTTGATAATCTCAATAGCTTCCTAAATCCACAACCACCCGTGCTGGGGGATTCTGGGAGTTGTACTTCAAAGCAATGTAACTTTTCCAAGGTCTCCTAATCTGTCAGGGGCATCCATGCTGATGGTGAGTGGGACGGGGGCAAAAGGAGGTAAGGACACCTGATTCTTTTTCTGACAACCCTTTCTCCCTCTCTTGTTGTCAGTAATCAATAACTGTGAAGTCGAAGGCTTTCATGGCCGGCATCCATAGTTTTTTGTGGAGCTTTCGGGCTATGTGGCCATGTTCTAGAAGAGTTCCTTTCTGACGTTTCGCCAGCATCTGTGGCTGGCATCTTCAGATGCCAGCCACAGATGCTGGTGAAACGTCAGAAAGGAACTCTTCTAGAACATGGCCACATAGCCCGAAAGCTCCACAAAAAACTAACCAATAACTGTCAAACAGTCTTCCTGTGGTAAGAAAAAAAGACATTTTGACTGTCCAGTGGAGGAAGAGTTATTGGTTACTGACACTTGTTTTCAATTTCTCCTTTCTTTTCCTGTCCTGTATGGTTGTCTGCTGAGAAAGTGACAGCTCTTTCTTGCTAGCGGTCATTTACTTATTATTTGGGGGGGAAAGGTAGTTTTGCAGTTAGGCTGAGACCCATAGGTTTGACCACTCCAGTAAAGGACACTAATAGAGTAGTAGAGAATTTGTGATGAAACAGTGTTAATTCCGTGCCGTGTGATCCAAACCTGCCCATCATTATTTTTTCAGATTTCTGCAAACTACAGCTTCAGGACAAAATAGCAGCAGGGTGGGAAAGTGTTCAGAAATGGCACTGAGTAGGTAACCTCTTTTTCGCCAACTCTGTTGGAAATAAGAATTTTAGTTTTTTAAAAAGTAACATTTTTGAGTCCTGTGCAATCCGAAGTTCATTTGTTTAGTTACTTGTTTTATTCTTAGTGCCATATACACTGATGGATTTACTACTGTTACCTTTATTTTTATCAGCCTAATTTTTACAAATGGCTGAAATCCCCAGAGTAAAATTATACGAACAGACCAAACATGTTAAACTGAATTTCTTAGTTAAATTAGATGACATGATTTTGTTTCCTGAATACTAAAGCAATTAGAAACAAAGCTCAATTTACTGTTTCGGATAAATAAAATTAGGAAGAATACAACTTGCTTATATTATGTATGATTTTATTATATACTTGCCTGGCTTCCATGGTAAAGCTTGGCCCAGTAAAATGCATCACCCTGTTTCACCGTCAGACGTGTTGTGTTTGCCCTCTTCTGGCACCACTACAAATTGCATAAAATATCTTATTCAGCTAAGTTCTGAGCATCTGTTCTGAAACTTGGTTCTAAAGACTATTTTCTTCTCACAGACAGGAAATATTCACGATTCTTTTGTGTGACTCAGATTAGTCATTTTGATTGTCATTAACTGTTAAATAGATGGTGGAGGAAATATCTCTTCTGTTCCATAACGCTTGGAATATCCCACTCCTTTTTCTTGTACAGAAACTTTCAATTTTGTATTAACGAAGTCACTGTTCATCATCATCATCACCATCCTCCTCCTCATCCTTTCTCAAACCACTACATCACTACATCATCACATTTGGGGAGAGGGAGGTGCCTTTGCTCCCTTTTGATGCTGTGAGAATGTGACTTGCTGGTCATCCAGCTGGGTTTACATGGCCAAGTGGAGATTCAGACCCTACTCTTGAGAGTCATGGTCCAATACTCAAACTACTATACCACGCTGGCTCTCAGTACACTACATAAGAGTTATTGGAATGCTTAAGTTCAGACATAGGCCCTTATCAGACAAGGGTTTTTTGCAGCCCCAAACCAGAGTCACTCCGCATCCATCCAAGTGAATTTACATGAATGCGCATTGAATTATCACACGTGAATGCTGTTACTATGAAGCCATTTCAAAGCCATTCCAAAGTCAATTCAAAATCACCCATGAATTTAGTGAATGCGTATTGAATTATCACACGGGAATGCTGTTGCTATGAACCCATTCCAAAGCCAATCCAAAGTCACCCCAGAATTCAGTTAATTCAGTAACAACCAAATTCACAGAAATCAGTTCCAAGGTCACTTCAGATTCAATCCAAATTGGTCTGGTGTGATAAGGTCCATAGTAGTGGCAGCAGTGATTAAAGGACTGTGGTGGCATTAGAGGAATAAAGTCTTGAACATGAACCATGAGGGTATCTAGAAGGTCCCCACATTTAATGCTGTACCAGCAGAAGAGGAGAGATTTTTCATCATCATCATCATCATCATCATCATCATCATCTCCATCATCTCCTGCCTTCCTCCCAGTACAGGGACTCAAGGCGGCTATATATATGGTAGCACTGGTGCTACAGATGGTTGACACTCAAACAGCCCTCCTCTTTTCACTGTCCAGTGGGCCCCCAAAAGGTACTTGGCGCTATGGCTGCAGAGTCTCGACACACATACCTTTTGAAACACCCAAGTAACACTTTGCATCTTGGCAACATGTCAATATTTGCCGCTAATCTCTCAGCGAAAAAGCAAAACCAGCTATTCGCAATCGTGTTTCACAGCTCTGCCCTTCTCCTCTTGCCTCCACCGGCACACACTGTGTAATTTGTTGTAGCATGAATGGGTGCAATTGTGCCTAGTGAGGTGTATTTTGAAATGAAACTCCAGCCACAAATCTGGAAGGAGGAACCATGTGGAAAAAAAACAGGAAACATGAGAAAGTCTGTCCTGAGATAGCAAAAATGAAATGCGAAAAGAGTACCGGTTTGGGCCCAAGGGAATATCAAATCCAGGGATGAAATGAGTCAGAGAACAGATCAGCCATTATGTTCCTCTGGAACAGAAGATGTCTAAAGAGAGAGGGAGAAATGCAATAAGGCTGCAGCCTTAGTGTGAAGCATCAACCAGTCCAAAAATGTGGTGGATGTTTTAGGCAATTTATTAGATTGCAAGTATAAATTTCCCCCATGATTTTATCTAGTGCTTAGAATATAGCAGCAACACTATATTCCTGTTTCAGTTAATCCCATTTCAGTTTTTAGTAACATTCTTCACAGCTGATTAGGAAATGTAGGTCCCTTGTATGACCTCTTAGGAGTATAAAGATCTACCTTAGACCACATATCATCATCATCATCATCATCATCATCATCATCTGGCTCTTTCTTCATTTAGCCTGGCATTGTTTACTCTGGGAGCAGCTTTTTAGGGAGTGAGCAATACAGACATGATCATCTAATGCAGAGTTGGGGGTAGGTGAAGCCATGGGGAAGTCCTCTTTATATGATAATACATATTATGTTTGTTGTTTCATCAATATGAGATATTATTTCATCAATATGAGATACACCCCCATTTGGGGGCTTTCTTGGGTTTTCTGCTGAGTGACGCTCCAGATGACTATCACAAAGTCCTCCACCTCCTTCATTCATTCATTCATTCATTCATTCTTCTTTCTTTTTCCACTTTTCTCCCAACATAGTATCCAAGCTAGCCTCCAACATGGTCGAAACAAAATACAACTATGAGATAAACATCCCTTTTAAACAAAATCAAAATGGGAAAATGATAAAACATGAAAAACAAAAACACCAATTGAATTACCTATATTAAAACCATGAGCCAACATGGTGGAGTGGTTTGAGCATTGGACTATGACTCTGGAGACCACGGTTTGAACCCTGGCTCGGGCATGTAAACCCACTGGTTGACCTTGGGAAAGTCACACTCTCTCAGCCTCAGGGGATGGCAATAGCAAAACTCCCTTTGAAGAAACTTGCCAAGAAAACCCCATGACAGAGGGTCACCATAAGTTGGAAACAACTTGAAGATACACAACAACAACAACAACAACATATTTAACTACACCTATTTAGAGTCAAATAAGCCCCATCAAACATATAGGAATCCATGCTGAAGTTTGGTGATTACATTAATTCTAAGCAATGTCTTCAAAAAGTCTAGAAATTTAGGTCAAAAAATTGACCAAAAAAACCCTCAGTTGACTTATCCCAGTACTGTATCTTAACTTTTATTTAAAAGAAGGAACCATTCCCTGGTGAAAGGCAAAAGTATAATCTGCTCTGGAAGCACCAATCCCTTCTACTCTCTCATCCATCCAGCCTTCAGAGTAAACACAAAGAGCTATGTCTGCTGGGATTTTGTACGTTCTTTGACATTGTTTTGCTTTGCTTCATCCTTTTGATCCTTTGCTCTATGCCCCTAAGTTTTTCTCTGGAGTTATCCATGGGTCATATCAAAATCCATAATTTCAGCCCCAGAACTTGTCTTTGACTTGTACATGAGGTCGACTTAGAGTTGAGTGCATACGGTACTTATTTCTCTGTTTGCACATACATTAAACTTTCATAACTGACGAGTTATTCACTGGTTCTCTTTCTGCCTCAGATTTTGTCTGAAAGCTTTGGTCTGAATGATAATGTTTTATATAGTTCACCTTTCTCTTCATCCTGCTTGTCTTGCCGATCTAATACCATCAATTTCTTGCCTCTGTTCTTGTACAAGAAGTAGAACAAGCATCCTTTTTGTTTTGAAATATTTAGGTTGCACCCATATTCAGTGTTGAAGCATTTCAAACCACTAGGTGCCAGTATCAACATTTTAGAAATGTTAATGTCACTGTGGATTTCCAACCCTGAAATTAACACACCGCCTTTTTCCTTCTGGGGTTAGTCAAAACAGAGCTCATGATTGTTAATGTAGAGAATTCATTCCCTCTGGATGAAGCTCACAGCAAAACCGAGAGCATATGCCTTGACCCTGTATTTTCACCTACTGAGCATGAGTTCCTAAGTAAGACCTGTCTGTGATGTTGTGGTGAAAGTGTTGGATTGTGAGATTAAGGTTCAGTGTGTCACCTTGTGTGAAACTCAGTGTGTCCCCTTGAGGTAGCAATGGCTCTTTAGGGCTGCATCCACACTGCAGAAATAATCCATCTTGATGCCATTTTAACCTCTGTGGCTCCATGCTGCAGAATCCTGAGATGTGTAGTTTGTTGTAGCACCAGAGTTCTCTGACAAAGAACGCTAAATATCTCACAAAGCTACAATTTCCAGAATTATATAGCATTGAGTCATGGCAGTTAAAGCGGGGCCAAACAGGATCATTTCTGCAGTGCAGATGAAGCGTATGCCTGACGTTCCTCACAGGCTTGTTGTGAAATTAAAGAAGGAGGTGAACCAGTGACGCTGCCTTGAGCGCATTAGCGGAAAAGTGGGGAATAAATGTAACTAAGAAATAAGATAAACATTGGTCTGACAAACTCGTCTGAAAGCTTTTGCCTACATGAAATAGCCTCAGGGAGTCATATTGTACATGCCACTTTTCCCTTTATGCCTTATGTCTCATTGTTCTAGTATTATCAATTTCCGGTCTCTTTTCTCATACAATGCACCATTTGTCACATGCTCACATCATTTCATTCCTCCAAAGAATTCAGGGCAGAATGCACAGGGTTTATCCCAGTCTGTCCTCTGCACAACTTGGTCAGGTAGGAACAAGGGGACATGCTTGGCATGGTATGCTTGGCTCATTGGCTCATTGGATGCATGAGGCTCTACCTAGGTTTAACCCTTGGCATCTCAAGGTTCAAAGGACAGAGAGCAGCAGCTCTCAAAAGGGAAACCTTGCTAATCTGTGGGAGGAAAAAGCAAGAGTCCTGTGACTTCTTAAAGGCTAGCAAATTTACTATAACATGAACTGTCATGGATTATAGGTCACGTCATCAGATGTTATCTGATGTAGACTACAGTCCGCAAAAGCTTATCCTATAACAAATTTGGCTGTCTTTGAGATGTTGCAGGATCTTTGTTGTTTTGGGTAGCAGGGCTGAGAAGGGCCTCTGTGTGGGACTATTTATCATACAGGGTGGGAAGTATTAAATGAGAGAGACAACTATGTCGATCTAGCAGTGATCTGTGTTGTCTGAAGGTCTCTGGAAACTAGTTCAAAAACTAATTCTGGCTATGACAGAGTGGTTGGTTCAAGGCCAATGTGTTGTTGTTGTGTACTTTCAAGACACTTCCAACTTATGGTGACCCTAAGGCCAACCTATCATGGGGTTTTTCTTGGTATGTTTCTTCAGAGAGGGTTTGCCATTGCCATCCTCTGAGTCTGAGAGAGTGTGACTTGCCTAAAGTAACCCAGTAGCTTTACATGGCAGAACCAGGATTTGGAGCAGTCACAATCTGGCACTGAAACCACTGCACCACATTGGCTCTCAAGGCCAATTACTAACCTTAAATCGTCGTCATCGTCACCGTGTTACTCTCTGCAATGTTAGAAATTTGGGAACTGAAGGAGAATGTCATTTGGGGCCAGAATTCCTATGTGGGATAAATCCATAATTCTCCCCCCACCTGCTACACACTTGGCAGCACTGAAAATTTAGGCAAGTGCCAAAAAAGGTGTAATTTTGGGGAGGGAGTAGGTCTGTGATCTCAACAGAAATCATGACCAAACCGAAGCAAAATCAGTCATCTCAGCTAAGATGATTTTTTACACTTAGCATCCATGTGGCTCATCGGCTGAGCCATTTGCAGAGAGATAGCAGCACTTTTCAGCCCACAGACCTGCTGCTGGAAGAGAGAAAAAGAGAGAGAGATAAAGGCAAGAATCAGAATGAGTCAGAGCATGATTCCGGGAAAGAACATGAAAGTGAGTCAGAAGGCAAAGAATGTGTGTGTGCGCTCAGAAATATTCATTTTAAATCTTCAGTGTCCTGTGACAGTGTAGTGGGAAATAAAAGAAAATGTAGACAGTCAATGACAAATTTCCACACTCTGGTTTTTTTATGGCCAATGGGCAGAACTTCTCATTCTCTTGGGAAACATGCATTTCTCTGAATGAGTGTTTTGGTGAGGTACCATGGAAGTGGGGGATTCTTAGGGGAGAAAAGCAAAGGAATTAATTAGTGGGGGACCTACATTCACAGGGTTGTTATAAGTTGATAGGCAACTTGAAGACAGATACAGACACACACACACAAATACCCGAAAGACCTCGGATCCCATTTGATCTTGGAAGCTAAGTGGGTCAACCCTGGCTAGTACCTTGTGGGGGACCATCAGCAAATACTGTACCAGGTGTTGCAGGTTTTATTTCAGAGGAAGGACTGGCAAACCACATCTAAGTATACCTTTCCTTTAAAAATAAAACCTATGAAACTCATGGGGTTGCCATATATTGACAAGTGATTGGAAGACACACACACACACACACACAATGGTTAAGAGTGTTAGACTGAGAAATGAGAGATGTGAATTCTAGTCCCATTTGAGAATCTTGAGCCGCATAGTTTCTTTGAGACTGACACTATCTCACTGGGTTGCTGTAAGTATAAAATGCAGGCGAAGTTGTTGTTCTTGTGTTCGTTCAAGTTGTTTCCAATGTGTCAAATCTGTCATGGGGTTTTCTTGGCAAGATTTGTTCAGAGGAGATTTGCCATTGTCTTCCCTTGAGCCTGAGAGAGTGTGACTTGCCCAAGGTCACCCAGTGGGTTTCATAGCCAAGATGAGAATTGAATCTTGGCCTCCAGAGTCATAGCCCAGCACTCAAACTACTACTCCACACTGGCTCTTGTGGTATAACACACACACACACACACACACACACATCCCTTTGCATGCTGAGCTTGGTTGTTGCTGTTCTTGTTATGTACCTTCTTGTTGACTCCAACTGATGGCAACCTTGTCATAGATGTTTATTGGCCAGATTTATTCAGAGAAGGCTCTGAAAAACCCACAGTGGGTTTTCATGGCTGAATGAAGATCTGAACCCTGGTGTCCTAAGGTCTAGTACTTGCCCAAGGTCACCAAACACTGTGTGCCAAGCACGGTCCAGGCAACCAGCCAAAGTCTGATTGCTACACAGCTGATAGCAGAGACACAGCACTAGCTATTGGGCAAGCAAAGTAACAGATCAGATCACAGTTCAGCACTTACTTTACTAAGGCCTCACTCATGCAGACAGGCTCAAAGAGTGGTGCGTGGCCTCACTGGTGTCAACTGCATTGGAGCTGCAGCAAACGCACACACCTTGCTCTAATCTGGGCTGTTGCCACAGTCCTTAACCAGGCCATTGGCAAGGAGCAGCTTTTCACTGATTCTTTTTGTGCCTGTTCTTCCAGGTTGGGACAGGCTCAGCACAGTTTGCAGCCGCTTTCAGGGTGTGCATCATGTGAATGCCACACTCCCAACATAGAAGCCAACACTTTTGGCCCACCTCCTTCAGACCTTAGTCAAGCAATCGGAACCAGCAAGGCCATGCACCAATCTTTTGGGCCCGTCTGCATGAAGTCTTAGCAAAGTAAGTGCTGAACTGTAAGCTGTTCTGTTACTTTGCTTACTCATTAGCTGCTGCTGTGTCCCAAACAAACCTCATTCACAAGCTTCAAGTCTGGTAAGAGAGTTTCTCAATATCCAAGTCAGATAAACAGTATCCAGAGGCAACAAACCCAGTCCAGGTCAAACACAAAGTTCAGGAACACGACAGGGAGCCAGGTAGGTCAGATCATCTCCAACAGCTTCTGAAGGGCATGGCTGCAAATTTATAGATCAGCAACTTAATGCAGCTGCTTCCTACAAATCCTCTGAGATCTCCTCAAGCCCTCTCTTTGTTGTCTCTGCTTGGCAAAGGCAGGTATGGCTAAGTAGGCAAGACTCTCTGCCAGGGCTGGTACTACACTCTGGTTTGTATCTGAAACTTGTGGCTCTGGAATCTCCTCCTGCTCTGGTTCGGCAGCAAGTCCTAGCAGGTCCACTGATTCAGTCTTGAGTCAGAATTTCCATGTTCTGGAAGCAAGGCATGACACACAGTGGCTTTTCATGGCGGAATGAGGATATGAACCCTGGTGTTCCAAGGTCTAGTTTAACACTCGAAGCACTATTTTATTTATTGGTTTATATCTCACTTTTCTCCCAAAATGGGATTCAAGACGGCTTGAATGCTATACTTAACACTCAAACCACTGGGCTTAGTGTTTCTTTCCTGTTTAAGAAACGGTTAATTAGTCAGTATTGAAATCCATAACTTCCCTTTTTAAGTAAACAAGGAATATGGGTTTTTTTCACAACCAACATGGCTACTCTTAACACTTTGTTGGTCTTCCTGTTGTTTGTCTTACTCTTTTGACAGAGCAGACTTTGTGTTCTTGGGTCTGCCTGATGTTTGAACTGCACTGCTGGCTCAGGTAGCCAAGAAAACTGGTACGTACTTCCGTTACTTACCGGGAAAGTCACAGCGAAGTACGCAATGGGTGTGGCTGCATGTATTTTTCATTTTTAATGTTCTTCCCTGTGGCCCTTGAAGAGTAAGATTATCAGACTGAGAAATAGTGGCTGAGATTCAGACCCATAGCAAAAAATTATGAAGGGGCTGTAAGGGCATCATAAATGGATGAGTAACAGCAAATACGTCATCAAAAGTCTTACTTCTTTAGCTTGGAGCATTGGGGTGGGGTAGTACTTCTGGAATGTGATTCAGGAAATGCTGAAAACTGACTTGACATCTGCTCCAGATACAGCTTCATTTCCTCTTACTGCAGGATTTTGCTTGAAGAAAATTTGGTCAATTGGGAGTGGCAAGAATTTCAAGAAGGGCATGGAAAGCCCAAGGGGGAGGGGGCAAAATGTGGAGATTATTATTGTTGTTATTATTAATATTATTAAAATAGTGCTTAAAACAGCCTCTTTGCATGAGCAATTGTTATAAAATATGTGTTCTAAAGCATACAGATATTCAAATCAGATTGGTGAGTTTAAACTATGAATTTTAAATTGGTATATTTTAATCTGGATGATTTTATTGTGTAATGATCATTTTAATCATTTTAATTCTATGCTTATGTGTTTTAATTTATATGTTTAATGGTCAGTTATATATTGTATTTTAACCTATGTCGTACTCTGCCTAAAGCCTTGAGGAGAGGTAGGTAATAAATAACTACTAGCATTTGAAAAAATACTTAGAACTCCTTGATGCTGGTTTGGAGTAACAGATCTAAGCATAAGAATGAAAGCACTTTTAAAGTTGATTTATTAAGTATTTGATCTATTCTGTATCCAAGCAGAACAATCCAACTTTCCTTGAAATGAGACATTTTGATAAAATGTAAGCCTATGACTACAACATGATCATTTTCCTTTATTTCTCCTGTATGATTTGTAGCACTTTTGCCTGATGAAGAAGCCAATGGAGCTTTAAAAGCTTGCATCATGTATTTTGTGCATTGTGGTTGGCCCAAGAAATATATTGCTGTTTTGTGGATTTTGGGTATAGCTGCACTTTACTGTTTGGCCAACACAGCTACCTCTGGATATGTGTCCTTGGAAGGAGTTAGGAGTGGGCTCAGGTGGCTTTTCTCTAGCAGAGAAGGGTGGATGGTGGCTCCCATGTCAATGGGCAGTGATGGCGAATCCACTCTGGGCTAAAGTCTGATTTCTAAATGATTTATCCAAGGTGCTGAACCTATTTTGAGGATAGGTTTTGGCAGCCTGCACAACTCCTTTGAAGTCCAGGCCAATGTATCTCAAGCTGCAGAGGATCAGCATTTCCCCCCACTAATGTGCCAAGGATTGGTACCATACTTGTATCCACTGGCCACAATTTTTTGTTTGACAGTGGAATACGTTGCCTTGGAGGGTGATTGAGTCTCTTTCTTTGGATGTTTTTAAAAAGAGGCTGGATGGCCATCTGTCAGGGTTTGCTTTAGGTGTGCATAGGGTTGGACTGGATAGCCCTTGTGGCCTCTTCCAATTTGATGGTTCTAAAATGCAAGAAGTGAGCCAGCATGCTGAAGTGGTTTGAGTGTGGACTACAACTCTAGAGACCAGGGTTTGAATCCCAGCTCAGCTATAAAACCCACTGGGTGATTTTAGGTAAGTCGTATGTTCTCAGCCTCAGGGGAAGGCAATGGCAAACCTCTTCTGAAGAAATCATGCCAAGAAACCCCCATGACAGGTTCACCATAAGTCAGAAACAAATAATGTGACACAGCTTTTTGAAGTACTGTATTATTACTTGTGTCACAAATACTTGTGTTACTTGTGTCTCTTTCTGTTTCCCATCACAACATCATCCCATCCCCACAACTGAAGTCGATTGAAATCCCTGAAAGTTCATGGTAAAATAAATTAGTCCTAAATACACTCCTATATTCTCCTCCACCCCGACTTCTTTTCCTTTTCTTCCCCTTTTCTGCTCTTTAATTTTAGCTTACTTCTTGCAGCCTGTTTTATCCTTCTTAATATCTAGAGATGTGAACGATAGGCATCTGTTTCATAACAAAGCAGTTTGCCTATATTATTGACCTCCAGAAACTGAATTAATATTTCAGGCTTGCAGTCTGAACCTCACAAAACAGGTCAGACAATTGCACACAAGTTAAAATGTGTGTGTGTGTGTTCAAATTTATCATTGAATAAGAACATGAATCCCAGGCCTGTATAGAATGGGGGAGAATCTTGGATAAGCCTGCATAACCTCCATCCAGCGTGCAATTGTCTGAAATGTTTTCTGAGGTTCAAGCTGAAAGCCTGAATATCCATTCTGTTTCTAGAGGTCAAAAATATAGGCAAACTGCTTTGTCATGGAACAGACTCCTGTTGTTCAGATAGGTCACTCAATTGCGTGCTTACTTTCATAACTGCAGTCATAATTTTCCATAATGTTATATAACTATATTAAGTTCTACTCCCGCTGTTAACTGACATACTGTTGCAGAAAAAAATAATAATGGTGTGGCTAACTTCCCACTTATTCAAGTAGGCTTTATACAATATTCTGGGGCAGGTTTGCCTGGTGAGCTGTTGCATCTTTTTCTCCTTCAGATCCTGAAAGTGTTCTAAGTGCCACCTGAAACCATCCCAAAACAGTCGTTACAGCAAAAGTTGTGTCCCTCCAAGTGTTGTTGGGACTGCAGTTCCAATGAGCTAAACAGCTGGGAGATGCAGTCCAACAAAATTTTGAAATTCACATTTCTGCAATCCCTGTAACACGGCCTAATGTGAAGGTAAACAGTGCCTTTCCACGTTCCATTTGAAGGCTGTAAAAAAGTTAAGCTTTCACGGCTTAAATGATATCCCCTTTCCTCCTCTCCTCCACTCTCACTTTTATCATCTTTATGAAGTGTTCTGCAGAACTCAGAAGCTTGCATCCTATCTCTCCTTCTTTTGGGTCCACGTGGGAACCAATGGCACTGCAAGACATAGCCTTCAGAATATCATAAGGGATTATGAGGCTCTGGGTAGGAAGTAGTGGTCAATTGGCCTAACTGTCCTTCCACCATGCACATTTTGCACATGATCACTATTAGTAGATCTCAGGGTTCTACCAGCGTATGTGTTTTTAAAGCAGATCTTACAAGGTCAAAATGTGCTCACTTCCATCTTCACACACATATAAAGAGCAGCCATGGGACTTAGAAATGGATTTACTGGCAAAGACAGATTTTCCCTCAAGCAAAGTCACTTGCAAAAGAAGACACCATGGGGAGTGGGGAAAGGAATTGTCTTCATTTCTTTAAAAGTCCTCAAAAGATCCTTTCAGAACGAAGGGGGTTGTGCATGAGAGAATACACTTTGGGGAGGATTTCCTCTTGGGATGGCTCCCATAGTTCTCCTTGGTACTCATTACAAGAGCTTTGAATGCAGCAGGGGTAACTTTGGGGCAGTTATTTTTTTGCATTTCTTTTACTTGGCTTAAATCTCAGGGGAAGTATAGCTAGACTGCAGGTGGCCCTTATTTATTAGGCAAATTGCTGGTTAATGGTCCAGAAAGATCAGTGGGTGTTTTGTGAATGGGAGGTAATGGCTGGACCATTGATGGTTTCCTGGGTTGCCAGCAAGAAGTGAATCTCAATTTCAGATTCACTTCTTGCTGGTATCCTCTTTAAATTTGGAGAAGATGAGGCCCTTCCAGCTGAGGGGTGTGTTATAGGTAACTGCAATTACGTGCTTTAAAAAGAGCAAAGAGAAGTCTAAAAGCACCTTAATTATTATTATTTTAAATCTCGCCTTTCTTCCAAGGCAGAAAATATAGCTCTTCATATTGATCTTAACAACAATACTGCAAGATAGATCTGGTGAAGAGATACAGGATATACTGTATATATTTGGATAGTTACTCTGTTATGTCTCATCTTTGGCTGTTGGCTATGGTGTCCAGGAGTGACAGGAGCTGCGATCAAACAGCATCCGAAGTGCAACAAGTTACCTGTGCCTTGCAAGACGGAAGCTCCTGCCAGTCCACCAAAGGAATATGTGTATCCACAAAGTGCATGAATTTTGAATCTGGCTATTAAATCAGATTTCAGATGTCACAAAACAAACTGTATATTCCTGTAAAGATCTGTTCCTACTTTCCCTCTTTATTAAAGAAAGCAGACTTACCTTATGCTATAAAAATAAAAAAAAATTCATTGCTGCTAGAAAGGGGGTGTACTCAGTCTGGAAACCTGGTGGAAGATAAAAGTGATCCCCAACATGAGAATGACCAAAGGCGTAATAAACAGTGACAAATTTATTAAATCCTGGTTTCTCTTCGTAGACTATGGCCAAAAGCAGATGGAGAGGAAAAACCAGCTCACTCCTGGGGGTTTTGATTCATGGTGAGAACCCATGATAATATTGCACAAGAGGCCAACAACCAATGCACAATCCACACCATCCCCTTCCTGGTGTGGGAATAGACGACAAAGCAATTGTGCCTAGAAGCCATGATACACCATTATTTTCCCCCTGTTTAACCACAAATTCATGTCCAGGAGTACAGAGGCCAATCTCCTTTCCCATCCCGTCAAACTGCCAGCCCATTGGATGCCCCACCCAACCATCTGCTTGATCCCACAATGGATCGACTGACCATACGTATGGCACATTGGTGTGCCCAATGACACAGCAGGCACCTGTCCAGCCATGACGTCCCCCTCATATGTACCCCCTTTCACTCTCAACCCCAATGATGCCATTGTACTGGCAAGTTTGTGGGTTTTTAAAATTTATTAATTCCATTTCATTGTTGGTAATATGATGTGCTTGTTGTCATTTTGCTTCATGGAGAGTGTGATGGGTTCATGGTGCAGCTGATCCTTTGTGCGCTTGCTTGATCAATTCATAGGTAAGTAACAAAAACAAAAAAATTATGGCCAGCAATGGCACTGGTGGCTGCTTGGCCCCTTGTCCACACACTGATGCAATAGTTTGCTCTTTCCAGCTTGAACTGGAGCAAGCTGGGATTTATTTTGCTCCAGTGTTAAGCCCTAGAGTGAGACTTGGACTGTTTTCCTCCTCCTGTTTCAGCCATGTGCATCATCTGTATAGGTGAGTTCCAAAATAGGGTAAGACAGTTTTTTTCCAGCTCATGTGGACAACCCCATAGTTAATAAATGTACAGGGCATTTGCTTCCACCTCCACATCAAATTCCCTTCAGGAAACCATATTGAAGATTAGTAATATGGTCACAATGAATGACTGCCAATGCATTTGACTAGTTGATTGTATCCCACTGATTTGTTTAGTTTACATTTAATTTATTGGTCTACTGTAAGAAAATTGAGGGGGGAAATAAAAGAGAAACTCTTTTCAATCCACTGCAGATCACTGAGAGATCTGCCAGTAGAGTAAATCCCAATCTATTGACTGACCTTCCCTGAACTGCAAGATGGAAGCTTGCCAATCCGAAGTAGGTCATTCATTGTTAATGATCTTTGTCTCTCCTTCTCTTGGCAAGATCTTGGCTAATGCAGATAAACTATAAATGAAGAATACTGTGTTATATGTAGCATTATGTTGCTCTGTGTCCAGCAGGCTGCACCCAGGTTTCATCGATGACATGATGGGAAGACTGCTGCCTTCCTAGATGATTCCTTTGAATGCTGCTTCCAAGTCTCATGGAGAAACAAAATAGCCACAATAGCAGGAGCACATCCCACAGATTTGCATATCTGCTAACAGAACAATCAAATTTTCCTGGATTGCAAGGCAGGAAAAAAAGAATCACTTGGTATATGACTGTTATTCATGTGTTATATTTACACTCTAATTCTTTCTAGGTAAGATTGACTCCCCAAAATTTTTATTGAACACTTTAAAGAAAGATACAAAATAATTAGGGATATTAAATTTTTTCTAGTGGAGGGGGAAAGGTGGCAGTCTTTTCTTGTCCTTGGCAGTTGATGAAATAGTTCAAGTTCTAGGCCCAACCCTCCAGAATATGGTTGGGATTGCAATTTCCATAATTCCTGACTAGTAGTCATGCTGACTGAGGCTGATGGGAGTTGGAGCCCAACAACATCAGTATTGCAACAGGTTCCTTGCCCCCTTGCTCCAGGGGACGATGATTTTCAGAGGGAGTAGGGCTGATTGAAAAGAAATATCCCAACTCACAGAAGCAGCCCTTGCAAATGTTTTTTGTAGCAGGTAGAATGAACAAAGGGAGTAAAAAGGCATAACAACTAACCAGTTCAGGCTAGTTGTTGGGGGTATGTAAGTGTCCAGGAAAGTCATTTGAAGGGTAAGATACAAATATGAAATAGGCAAACAAATATGTGTTAAGGCCTATACAATGTTGCATTGGAGCAAGGACTCCCAAGCTGCAAATACAGAGGCTTTTAATTAGCAGAGACAATAATGTCACCTGATATATCTGTTTTCCCTGTTCACTTTGCCCTTAATTTACAATACTCCCATTAGCTGTGTACATGGGGAATTTCCTAGCAACAGACTTGTGACCTATTCCTGCCGTCACGCAGATTGTTTCAGGCTGGCTTGGTCTTCAGTGAGCAATTAAAACCTATTATCTTTGCAAAAGTCCTGTTTAGAGTCAACATATTAAAACCCCTGCAAGAACTAGTTTCTTAATACGGTTCAACACAGATGGTTTGGTTTTTTAAAAATTTCCATAGGCGAATGACTACGATGCACTGTCAGGATGAGTCCTGACTCTTCGAAATAACTATACTGTGGGTGTTTTGAGGCCCAAAAATCAGATGCTGGCATATTATCCACTGTACCACCGAAATGGCTTCCCATAGGAAGAATATTTACTGCATTTTGTAGCAGCTAGAGGGAATCCCTGCCCATAGGAACCAACCATCTTCCACATCGTTCTGTGAAATCTCAAGACTAGCGGCTCCTCTCACTTGTAAGCAGCTTCTTGCTCAGAGAAGTCATTTGACTCCTCCAACTCCTGCCAGACTATGTCTATCCTGTCTTTTTGCCCTGGGTTGCTATTTTGGTTTTGACATTTTGGTCGCTTTTGGATTTTGCAACTCCTTCCCTTCATCCTTCTCTGCCATCTGAAACCTACACTCTTGCTGGAGTCTGGTCTTCTTGGCAAAACCCAGGAATTGAAGTCCAGACAGTCAGAGAGCTAAATCAAATTTTTGATTTCCATTCACTCTTTAAGGACTAGCCCTTGCTATTGTTATTTGCCAGATGTTTAAAATTCTTTGTGTTATACTAGTAAGACCTGAACAGATGAAAGCTTCCGCCAGTGGCTTCCATTCTAGCAGGCACAGCAAAATAAAGAAAAAATTGGAAGCAGACAATAAGCAATTACGGTTACTAAATCTTATATAATGAAATTACATTATGACTGGCTGGAATTCCCTCCAGGGGAGAGAGGGAGAGAAAGTTCAAGAATGAAAGGAAAGGCAGAAGGAGCATTTAAACTTTTCTGAAACCCTAGCATTGGAAAGGCTGGATAGGGAAGAGAGGGGAGAACAGAAAAGCAGTAAGTGTAGAAAGAATTTAAAACCTCTCTGTTCCTGTCTGGTATTGAGGTCTGAATGCTGAAGTAATACTCTGGGACAACCGAGGGTTCGAATCTCAAATGAACAGGGTGACTTTGGGCACTTCGCAGTCTCTCAACCTCAAGGGAAGGTAATGGCAAACTCCCTCTGAACAAAACCTGCCAAGCAAACCCTATGAAAGTGTCACCCTAAGTCAGAAACAACTTTAAGGCACACAACAACAACAACAAGGTTCTGTCTTGTCTGCCCTTTATGCCCCCATTTTAAAAAGAAGAGCTATTTACAAAGCCACCACCTTGGGTCACATCCTGGGATAAAGGTGGGGTATAAACCCAATAAATAAATAAATTGGATCATTGGGCATAGATAGACAAATTATAGACAAATTATAGTGAAATGGTTGGGAGAGAGCCAGCATGCCATAGTGGTTTGAGCACTGGGGACCAGGGTTTGAATTACAGGTTGGCCATGTAAACCCACTGAGTGACTCTGGGCAAGTCACACTCTCTCACCTTCAGATGATGGCAACCCCCCTCTGTAGAAACATGCCAAGAAAATGCCATAATAGGGTCACCTTAGGGTCATCATAAGTCGGAAATTACTTGAAGGCACACAGCAAGATGGTGCTCCTCCAGTGGGCCTATCCATCCAATCCTGTTTAGGACATCCTCCATTAATCCTTGATGATGAACCTGTGCATTCCTGCTGTTACAAAACTGTCGTTATGATAAGTTAGTTTTTGCTTGACATTATTATTATTGATGTATTGTTTTGAAATTATTGTATTTTATCGATTATATATATATGTGTGTGTGTGTGTGTGTGTGTATATATTTACTGAGCTGTAATGCCACCTTGATCGATATGGAGAGGTGGGGAAATATAAATAATTTATTATTATTATCATTTATATTATTAATAGTTTGGAGCATCAAACTGCAAAATCCTGTAGATCAGCCTGGTAAAACCTAGTTCTTTAGAATATGACCCCATCAGTTTCAGCCAATGTGGCCAATGGTCAGCAATAATTAAAAATAATAATTGTAAGCCACTCTGATAGCCTTTTGGGCTGAAGAGCAGGGTAATAATAATAATAATAATAATAATAATTAGAAGCCAGTAGCATCTGGAAGGTGACAGCTTGGCAAAGATGGACCCTTACCAGAGAATCAGTTCCAATGAAAACAATTATCCTGCCTTCTAAGCAGACATATGTAGGATTGCACCGTAAACCACTAAACGGCTGAAACAAAGCTTTTTTTTTTAAAAAAAGGGACTTGCTTGCATAAGACTTTGGCACTTTGGTAGTGTGGGTGCTGCAAGACAGCTTATCTGCTTGTACTAAAAAGAAACAGCACAGATAGAGAGATGATTTTGCATGTGGATCGCAGGTGCTTGGCATGCTGGCCTCGGCATGCCCAGCATTTGCCAGCACTTCTTGGTGGAAGCGCTCTGGGTTATTCAATAACACTGATTGGCAGAAGATTAAATATAAAGATAAGGAAGTACAGTGCAGAATAAATCTGTGGAATTTGCTATCTGAAGATTTGATACAGTGAGTCCTTGTTATGGGGTTTGGCTCCAGAACAATCCATGGATAACAAAATCTATGGATGCTCAAGTCCTTTTCAATATACAGTAGAGTCTCGATTATCCGTCCTTTGGTTATCCAACATTCTGGATTATCTAACATCGCCGCTACTTTCTTTAAAAATTTTAAAAATTTTCTTTAATTTTTAAAAATTTTCTTTAAATTTTCTGTGATTTTTAAAAAAATTCAGAGGACTGTATTGTTTATACTGTACATCACAATGTTGATCAGTGATTTCTTTACATTTACTTTTACTGTTACTGCAATAAAACTTCAGTGCATTTGCAATTCATAGTGATTTCAAGGCTTTTCCTATGACCCTCTGGATTATTCGACATTTTCGGCTATCCGACTATCAGCCGGTCCGGTTTATATGTCGGATAATCGAGACTCTATTGTATGGGTATAGCAAAATGGTGTCTCTCATATATAAAATCAAGGTTGACTATTTGGAATTTATCCTTTTAAAACATATTATTCAAGCCATGGGTGCTTGAATCTGTAGATTAATATATAAATATATATGGATAAGGAGTATTCATAACTCAGTTAGATGGCTCTTAAGAAAATTAAAAATTAAATTAATGCATGAATAACAGCTTATGTGAATGGGGCAATTATTATAATCCGCTTTAACTCCTTTTGGCTCAAGGCTATGGAATTCTGGGAGTTGGAGTATGTTGTGGGGTCCAGAGCGGAGCTCCGCTCCGCTCTGGGCCCACAACAAACTCCAACTCCCAGAATTCCATAGCCTTGAGCCCAATAGAGCTAAGCCTTCAGCTCTAGGCCCTCACAACATACTCCAACTCCCAGAATTCCATAGCCTTGAGCCCAATAGAGCTAAGCCTTCAGCTCTGGGCCCCCACAATATACTCCAACTCCCAGAATTCCATAGCCTTGAGCCCAATAGAGCTAAGCCTTCAGCTCTGGGCCCCATAATATACTTCAGCTCCCAGAATTCCATAGCCTTGAGCCAAATAGAGCTAAGCCTTCAGTTCTGGGCCCCCACCAACTCCCATAATTCAATAGCCTTGAGCCAAATATTGTTAAAATTTATTTATTTATTTATTTATAGATAAGAGTTAAAGCGGTTCTAAATAGGGTTATTTCTCCCGTGTGGGTGCATCTACTGGGTGTTTTTGGGTGAGTCACACTCTCTCAGCCTCAGAGGAAGGCAAGGGCAAACCCTCCTCTGAGGAATTTTGACTAGAAAACCCCATTGACAGGGTCGCCTCAGGGTCTCCATAAGTCGGGAAAGACTTGAAGGGACACATTTTAATGGAACTTATACATTAAAAGCGCTATCATTTCGCTTTAATTGGGGAGAAAGAGCAAACAACGTCTTATGAGGAAGATTCTCCTCAGTCTAGAGTGACTGACAGAGAAATTTTAATCGCCTCAGCGCTAGCCCCGCCCCCTCAACTCCTGCCGCTGTCACTCATCCCCCGCATGCCCTTCGGTTGGGCGCCTCCCTATTGGTCCGTTACAGGCGCGTCACCCCGAATCCCTCCGCGGAGGGGGAACGGTGTGTGCGTGCCATCGAAGCCGGAGTTTTTTTTTAAAGAAATAGTCCAGAGACCCCGCCTACTTGGAATTCTCGGAACGGGATTGGAGGAAGGTCGGCGCGGAGGGATCTAGGGCGGTGTTCTCAGTCCACCTTGGCTCCTCGCGGGGCTGAGCGCTGCTTCAGAGAGGTGGAGACTCTCCGAGCGGGCAGACGTTTCAGAGCCGGGCAGGTGAGGCAGGAAGGTGAGGCAGATTTATATATCCCTCTGCGACACTTTTATATATCTATTCCTCTTTTAGATATATATATATATATATATATATATGTAACTATATCTGTATCTATCTATATTGCACTTATATATATATCCCTCTGCGACACTTATATATATATATATATATTCCTCTTTTAGATATCTATCTATATCTATCTATCGATCGATCGATCGATCTATATTACACTTTTAGATAGATAGATATTCCTGCGACACGTTTATATATAGATATATATTTCTCTTTTAGATATCTATCTATAACTATATCTATATCTATCTATATTGCACTTTTAGATATATATATAGATAGATATCTAAAAGAGGAATATCTATCTATCTATCTATCTATATCTATCTGTCTATATTACACTTTTAGATATATATATATATTCCTCATTTTGATATCTATTTATCTATAACTATATCTCTATCTATCTATCTCTATCTATCTATCTACATTACACTTATATATATATATATATCCCTCTTTGAATTATCTATCTATATAACTAAATCTATCTATCTATCTATCTCACTTTTAGATATCTATATCTACATTACACTTTTAGATATATCTATATCTATATACCTATATGTATATGTATATCTATATATATATTACACTGTTATATATATATATATATATCCCTCTGTGACACTTTTAGACACTTTTACTGCTCACAATTAAAGCTAATAATAGTAATAATAATAATATTATGAGTGTTTTCAGCCTTTATTTGGCACGTCCTCCATTTTGAGCAGGGCCGAGAAGCACATTTGGAGCACGATAACCTCTGCTTGGAGAAATAACCAGGTTTGGAACCGCTTTAACTCTTTGTCTGGCTCACTGGCTATGGAATTCTGGGAGTTGGAGTTTGTTGTGGGGCCTTACGGCCCCACAACAAACTCCAACTCCCAGAATTCCATAGCAGCGAGCCAGACAACAAGTTAAAAGCGGTGCCAAACCTGGTTATTTCTCCAACATGGATGCAGCCGAAGGGGGAAAAAAAATAGGGATGCTGCTGCTAATGATGCTTGCCTTCTCTTTCCTGAGCAGATCCTGAGCATAGGCCTGGCGGGTGTTAAGTAACGGCTTGGCACGCGGCCCTTTGTCCCGAACAAACCTTAAGAAAAAGGAAGGAAGGAAAAAAGGAGAAAGGAAGGAAGGACCGCCTTTCCGGGACACGAAACCCATGGCTCCCATTTGGCCACTTCCCTTCCTCCACGGCCCCCCCTTAACGATGTTTCCATTGGGAACAAAGTGAGGGATTGATTTGGAGCGAGGCCTGCATCTGTCCGGATGTAAGGCCCATCGAAGCCAAGAGGATTCTGGGAGACCCGGGGTTCCCCTTGGGTGACCTTGGGGGAGCCACAGTCTCTCGGCCTCAGGACGGTTCAAAGATACTGCCATGTTAGTCTGTGGAATCCGTACGCAGAGAGAGAGAGAGAGAGAGATCATGGGGCACCTCTGAGACTCATTGAAAGTGAGAGGTTGGCAGCAGGAGCTTTCCTGGACTCACTTCCTCAGATAATATTTAGTATACTGCAGTGTAATATACTATAGTATATTTAGATATAGCCGTGTTAGTCTGTAGAATGAGTACGTAGAGGTCTTTAAGCAGAGGCTGGATGGCCATCTGTCAGGGATGCTTTGATTGGGAGTTCCTGCATGGCAGGAGGTTGGACTGGATGGCCCTTGGGGTCTCTTCCAACTCTGATTCTATGAGATCTTGGAGCACCTTTGAGACTAATTGAAAGAAAGAGATGGCAGCCTGAGCTTCCGTAGACTTTATTCTAAGTATGAAAGCTCATTCTGCTTCTTTCACTTAGTTAGTCTCAAAGGTGCCACAAGATCTCTCTACCTACCGATCCCTCTGAAGAGAAATTCCCATGAAAACCCCAGGACAGAGGGTCACCATAAGTCAGGAATGACTTGAATATAAAACGCCTCCCTCCGTGCACACAAACATATCTATGAGGGAGACATTTTCTGCGTGCGCTTGGTGCCTGAAGGGAAAGCAGTGGCAACCTTCCTCTGAAGAAAACCTGCCAAAAAGGTTGCCATAAATCAGGGGTTCCCGACCTGTGCTCCGAGGAGCCCTTAGGCCTCTGTGTGCCCTTCCCAGGTGCTCCAGAAAAATGAAGGAAATAAAAATTGTCTGAAGTTAAAGAACAGGAATATTCTTATATATGCTCCTACGGTAAGCACCCTTAACTTGTAAGGCATAGGGTAGGCCTCATAGAAATGAGTAAAAAAGGTTGAGAACCCTTTCCAACCCATAGGTAAATGCCATGGAGGAAACAGGTCTACTCTAGTTGGAAACTGGCAGTAGATTGCAGGGTAGCAGGTAGGTGTGGGCATGGCGAGGATGGATGGAGGGATGGATGCTGTGTCCTTGAGGAGGACGTGCCTCCATGGACTCCCATCATGGCCACTTTCCCCATCCCCCATCCCTTCCTTTCCACACCTTCTCCTCCTCCTCCTCCTCCTCCTCCCTCCTCTTGAAAGCCGCTTTCTGCTCCTAGTGAGAGTTGCTACTCAGTCGTCCCCATAGGGATGCTAGTGGGAGGGGAGTATCACATTGCAGTCTCTGAGCCATTTCTGGCCTGGGCCCGGCTGGGCGCGAAGGCCCTGGTTTTATGGGTGTTATCAGATTGCACAGCCAAGGAATCAAAGTCTTTTTTATCTCTCTCCCTCCATCTGTGCAGCACCAAGCCCACAAAGATAGACCTGGAAGTAAGTTCTACACAGTTGGCAGCAGTGCTTATTCATAAGGAAACGCGTATGGTTTGCATGCTTGCTCTGATTTGCTCAGGTAGGATAGCCTTACTGCCGTCGCCATCCATCCTCTGCCCCCCGCCTCTCCCCCATATACCTCTCCTCCCTTTCCCAAAGTTATTTTTAAACCTTGGCATCTTTTTAGTTTAAGCACTGAGAAGGCAAGACTACTCCTTGGGAACACTGGACTCAACCATGATAAGGCATTTTTGTGGGGTGACCTTGACTACCACCGCACTTCTTTACAGAGCAAAAGCTTCACACTTGTTGGAGTAGGAGCAAATATTAATGTGATTGCCTGCACCTTTTGTGGCTATCATGGCAGTACTGGGGTGACTTTTGAAAGAAATGCAGTTCATGGAGCATAGCGTTTGTGCTTTTTTTAACAGCTAAAATTAAATTTCACGGCATTGGCTGGGGGAGGCTTGCATTCTCTGGTGTACACAGGAAATAATGAAACCTTTGCTTACAGCTCTGAAGGTTCAAAAGAATAATAAATATTTATGTAAATGTCTCAGTTCAGAATGAAGGCATGCATGAATAAGAATATTAGTTTTTAATAGGCACAAGAATTGTAGAGAAACCAAGGAGTCTGGTTCAGTTATAACTGGGAGACTCAGAAGCTGTCCTTAGTAACAGTTCTGACGTTATGCCAGAAGCACCTTTTGGATTCTGGTTTTCCAGACATTGTGTGGTTCAGGATTTTCTGTAGTAAGTTCTGGAGTGCTTACCAGGTATACCTTTTTTACCTAGGGCAGCAAAAACAAATAAACTAACCCTGCAGTAAGGCCTAAAGCAACATGGTCTGGACTTGTACAATGAGTAATACTAGTTAGGTTTGTTGGAAAATGCAAGTAGATAAATGACTTAACTTGAATTTAGAAACAAGCTGATACCTGCAAAAATAGCTGCTAGTAACTTTTTTAAACTACCAGTGATTGTGCTATATCTGCCATAACGGAGATAGGCCTTGCCCCCTTCTCTGGTATATGTAGGAAACTTATAAAAGGAATTTGCCTTGTTTTTATTCCTGAAGGCTCAGAAAATCTGGCAAAATTCTGAGGACCCCTCCCTCAGTTTCTGGGAAAGGTTTTTTCCCCTGTCCCTCCTATGCCTTCACATTTCTCTGGGTTTGGGGATGGCCAGTCAAATCTGGGTTTGAAATGAAATTGCCTCCTGTCTTTAAGAACTTAAAATGTGCTCAAAACTTAGCAAGGGAGGAGTCATTGACCACAAATACCAGCAAACGGTAGCTTTAAATACAGATGTGGCGCAATTTCCAATTACTGAACAAAGGAAATGACTGAGCAGATTGCACATTTAATGGAAAATTAAGAAATAAAAGCACCTCAGTTTCTGAGCTAGAGTGAGAATTATTTAAAACAGTTATATTGTGAGTTGTGTCTTATTCATTGCAGAATAGACAGTACAAGGCCCATTTCGAACCTGCCAAAGCTTTGTCCTAACACATCTAATAATGTTTTCTCCTCATGTGGAAACTTGCCCATGGAAAATTAAGAAATAAAAGCACCTCAGTTTCTGAGCTAGAGTGAGAATTATTTACAACAGTTATATTGTGAGTTGTGTCTTATTCATTGCAGAATAGACAGTACAAGGCCCATTTCGAACCTGCCAAAGCTTTGTCCTAACACATCTAATAATGTTTTCTCCTCATGTGGAAACTTGCCCATGGACTGCTTGTTTCTGAAGAGGAAGAACTTGGCAAGCTGAATGTAGTGCCATAGTCTCAGACTGCCTTTCCTTACTTCATATCAAACCTCTGTAACATTGTCATCTGTGACTTAATGCAGACCAGGTGGAATACCTGTAGCCTGTGCAATTTTTTTCCCATCTAGCTTCTGGCAAATGAAGTTGTAGATCCGCTTTCTCCAGTCTGGTGTTTCTAGTTATGTTTCGCTATAATTTTCCCAGCCATTGTGGGCAATGATGGTGATTGTAATCCAGCATACCTGCAAGGTATGCAATCTGGGAATACTGCTGTAGATGCTTGGATAAGGCATCACTTTGACTTTTCAGGAAAGAGAAAAATCCTTCTAGAAGGTTAATAAAACATTGTACACATTTTTCTGAAAATTGGTTGAGCCTCAGAGATTCATACTACACTATATACTCACCAACAAAAGTTTTGCATTAATGTTACCTTGACTGTTCTTTTTGAAACGGATCATATTGTATTTTATTGTTAACAGTTATGTTGCAGTAAGAGTAATGTTATGTTGCAGTAAAAAATTTGTTGCAGTAAGACACAGTTCAGTTCTTCTAATGGCTTGTTTTAGCTTATACTGTTTGTTACATCTCTTTACACAGTTTGGTCTAACTCTGAATAATATTTCACCTTGAATAAATAATTAGTTATAGATTTAGATGGAACTGTGTTTTTGCCTTTTTTTAAAAGTAGCAATATAAATGCAGTATGACAATATTGCATTAGCAGTACAAACTGGGGTTAGTGCGTCATTACAAAAATCATGAGGTGGTTATTCTATCTTTTCTATAAGAGAGAGTGCAATCTGTAAATTAAAAATTACCTTAAAAGTGTTTTTTGTAAGCAGGTTTTTTTCCTGCTTCACTGAAACCTGCACAGTGACACAATTCTTATTGTAGCAGCATCTTTTAATAAGACTTATTCTGTAGCTTGCTGTACTGAGCTCAACTTCATCCGGAAAAATAGAAAGAAATGCAGCTTCAGGTAGGCTGTGTTCACACTGGAGAAATAAACCGGTTTAATTGCCATGGCTCAATGCTGTGAAATTCTGGGAATTGTAGTTTGTTGTGGGGCCCAGAGCGGAGCAGAGCTCCGCTCTGGACCTCACAACAAACTACAATTCCCAGAATTTCACAGAATTGAGCCATGGCAATTAAACCGGTTTATTTCTCCAGTGTGAACACAGCCGTAGATTATTTCCATATTGTGTTTGGCTCGCTGCAGTATGCTGTGCATTTCGGCACGTAGGATTTCAAACAGGGCTGTAGTAACAACCTGGTTCCACTGCTGCCTCTGTGCGCAGTAAAGCTTCAGGCAAATAATGCAGCCAGTGATGACATGGGAGAAGCGTCTCTAAATTTAACTGAAGTCTTGCTCTCATTCCATTGGGTGTAAAAAGGTCATTTCTTTCACTTAGGATAGGAAGGCATTTCAGAAAACGAAGATAGGCTACACCTAGTAAATTTGAAATTTAAAAATTTGCTCCAAATTGCCCAGGATTAGGGTCACACATTTAATAGAGGTTGCATGTGCTGTTTTCAGAAATATATATGTGGTAGTTAATGACTTTTTAGCCTGTGGGATTGCATCAGAGAGCAAAATATTTACAGCCATGTTTGTTTTATAGCACCCTTGACCTGGAGTATCTTCAATCCTGTATCTTCTAGCATTTTGCCAGCAATTCTTGATAAAGATGGATTTGATTTGTCACATGATTCTTCTGCCATAGTTGTATTATATTGGCTTGGCAGTTTATCTGTCCTTGTTTAAGGAAAGTGATAAGCTATATATTACAGAGGCAGGTGGATCCATACCAGAGTAAACTGTTTTGCAATCCAGGATTTATACAGAAATCAGGCTACAGATGGCTTTGATCTGAGTGTATACAGCGAAGTTTGGGTAAAAGGGGGTTAACGTGACTTTGAATTATAGAAAGTTTAGGATTATGGCATATTATAGAAAAACCTATATTTTACTTCATGATGTTTATATAAATCTTTTAAACATTTTAACAAGGAAAATGCAAAGCTTGTTTGTGAATGCTTTTTTTAAAAGGTAGTCATTTAAAGCTCCTATGGAACATAAATGTAAATCGCTGATCCTAAATTGGGCTAGGCAACCTAGGTTCCTGGGTCTTGATTTAGTGGTTTTTGAGCTTTTATTAGTGGTTTTCCCCCCATTTTAAAACATTGGGATGCCTCTTTTAAAGTGGTGAGAGCTTTAGGTACAATAAACTGCTATTTTTAGTCCCACTGAAATGAAACCCCCAAGAATTTCTCTGAAAAAGAATTCAGCCTGACCCTTGCCTTAAAACATGTTGGCTGCGTTCACACTGGAGAAATAAACTGGTTTAAGTGCCATGGCTCAATGCTGTGAAATTCTGGGAATTGTAGTTTGTTGTGGGCCCAGAGCGGAGCGGAGCTCCGCTATGGGCCCCACAACAAACTACAATTCCCAGAATTTCACAGCATTGAGCCATGGCACTTAAACCGGTTTATTTCTCCAGTGTGAACACAGCCGTTCTAGTGTAAGAGTATCTGTTTTTCTCCGTCTGCACCTTTTTTCAACCTCCTCCCAAATATTCTAGACTTTTTAAGATGGCTAAAAGCATTTTTCCCTAGAAAATGATGGTGGATATTTATTCCAGGAGTATGAAATGATAGCTGTTGGCTGCTTTTTTACTGATAGCCATGATATTGAATAATTTGGAACATGGCCAGGAAACCAAAATTTTCCTGTGGGCTAGTGGTTTGTAACCTTTTTTGGGGTCACAGACCTCTTTGAGAATCTCTTAGAAGCTACAGAATAACTCTCCAGAAGAAAAGCACACTGCATACAGTCTATTTTACTTTATAGAAAATTGATATCTTTTACGTAGACAGAACGTAAAAACAATCCTTACAAAGAATTATTTCTCTCTTGTTTTTTTCATGCAAAAATTCCCAATTTCTGAAAAAAAAATCCAATTTGTACTAATATTACAAGAAAAGTTTAATTCTACTGAAAAGTAAATTTCAAGGAGAAGGCTGCTCTTGTTTGGCTTGAATAAGAAGTTGAAATTCTGGAGTAGTCTTTGACACAGCAGCATCCATGACATACAATCGAGTTCGACTTTTCATTTATATGGAAACAAGTGGGGAAAACCCTGAGTCAGAAAGGTATGTAGTAGTAGTAAACAGAAAGAGGTATAGATAGGAAAAAATAACTCATAAAGAATTTTGAAAGTAAGTGGAAAGAAATAAAAAAATTGCATCCCATTCAGATACCTTGAGAGCCATGAATCCCCTACAGGTTCATGCTTTAAAAATCCTGCAAATCCTGTTAACAAAGGTTTCAGAACAGTTAACAGAATAAAAATAAGAATGTTTTTAAAAAGAGTGCAGTACATTGTGGTGCAATATTAAAAGACACAGGCCTACATTACATAACTACAATACTGAATCATAAGAGCTGCCTCCCAATTTAGTTTCTAGAAGATGCTATTTTGTCATTTATACTGATTTGATGGTTCTGCTAATTTGAGTTACAGAGGCAAACACAAGCAGAAAGATATGCTACTTCAAGACTGCATAAATAGCTTTTTGCAGAAGGCTGTGTTGAGATTGGTATGAATCTGGAAGCATGAGAATCTTACTGCGTTTACTGCAGTTTCTCCCCCTGAATCACTGCTTTTAGAGACTTACTGTTTTCCATTATTCATTTGAAAGTGACTCAGCAGACTTGAGAGGCTGGAGCAAAAGCTAGGCCTGTGAATCGGCCTTGCAGGAAGGATTGAAGGGAGGAGAGAGAAGGATGCTTGCATTAAATCTCATTTGGATGAGTTAAAGGCCTGTCTGCGAGGGAAACCGCACGTACAGCAGGCCGAGGTCCTGACCAGAAAAGGTGGAGCTTCTCTTCCCCATCAAAGCTCTATTAAAGAGCTACTGCACAAAGCTTAAGGCAGCTTGAAATAATCATATTGTAGAAATGGAGAGGGTTCTGTTACTTTAATGTGCTTAATTCAATTCAGAAGTGTCAGTACCTAATAGTGTTGCAGTTTGTTTGAACACCGTTTAAGCTGAGAAAACATGGACTACTGATAACTGTTTATTCACATGCAGTTAACTCAAATTTTGCATTTAGATTATTGTAAAATATCGAATTCAAGTAGCCTAGAAGCAAGAAAATGAAACTTGAGTTGTCAGTAAAATACAACAAAATCTACAAGCAGTGATACATTTATTGGGCCAATTCCAAAGCTTAAAATACATTGTGCAAGTTTTTAAAGCTTCTCTAGCTTCTTCATCAGGCAAAGATGTTAAAAATTATATTAATATTATTATAATTATATAATTAATATATTAATTATAATTAATATATTAATTATATTATAGTAGAACTATTTTAAAGTTATGCATTGCAAAATAAGTTATAAAGACCCAACAGAAACTATGTTAGATTGCACAGAACAAAGTAGTTCTTGACATACACTCCTTTGTTTAAAAATAGCATGAAATATTATCTTGCTCTGCATCTCACCATTGGCAAATACAGTACAGTGAACCCTCCATATTGATGATCTGTGGATTTGGCCATCAGCAGATCACTACTTCCCATATTATTAAATGGTGGCACATGCACTCAGGCATGTTGAAGAGTCCATGCACACATTGTCACCATTGAGGGGCTTGAGTGTTCTTGTTTTTGCCATCTGCAGGGGTCCCAGAACCAAACCCACATGGATGGGAAGGATCCACTGTACACAATTATGTACCCTTTGGCAAGAGAAGATCTTAAGTTGTGTTTGTAGTCAGCAGTAGCTACTGGAGTGTAATATAATAATATACAGTCCATTCACACATTTAGAGTTCAGTTAATACAACCCCTAACTACTGTCAATGTGGGAAAGGACTAATGGCAGTTCACAGTGAATCATCTTGGGGCCACCAGCTCAGAGGATGATAATAAAACAAAGACGACTTCCAGAATATTGTTGAAATGGGTCTCTTCATGTTCTGCTATTTGTACCAGTTACCTCAAAGACTGAAAAGTGGTATACAGGTTTCCTGCCAAAATGCAATATTAAGCTTGCGGCTGTTTAGTTATGCCAGCTTACCAGGGTTAGTTTTAAACTTCCATAATTAGAGGCAATAATGCACCTCCCTGAAGTTTAATGTACAGCTTGGCTTTAAAACTGTATACTGTACTGTGCAGTAGTATTTTTCTGAAATCAGGAGCAGCAGCCTGTCAGGTTTGTTGCTCCTTAGACCAATGTGTGTCTGTACTGCTTTGTTCATGACAGTTTGTAAATACAATGCTGACCAAGAGCAAGTTATGAGTAGGGTTGGTGGTTGGGAAAGGCACCTGCTAGCTATTTAATGTAGTTTTCAGTTTTGTCTTCTATAAATCCGTGGACAGACTGAAATCTTTGGAACTGTAAATTTCCCATGAAGGACTTCAGTCTGTTGCATGGGCATGTGAGCCAGTCTTCAGGGTTAAATTACTTTGAATTAGGAGACATATTTTTACGGTTGGCAGCTTCATGATCAAGCAGTGATCTGTACTCAGGGCCAGGGATAATTGCTTAATGCATCCTTTCGTGCTATTGGGTGGCGGGGTCACAGATGTGGCATGAGCAGTGTAATTTCACAAGGTGAAAGGACTGCTGTGCAGCATTTTGCTGAAATGCAGAATAAGGCCACCTTGTTAGTGTATCACTTCAATTATGCCAGATTGGAATTTACCTTCCCTACTATTCACTGATTTCTGGGACACCAAAGCAAGAAAACACTTAAAGGTACTGGTCTGAACTGTGAGGCACTTGTCTCTTCTTTCACAAGTTACTTAAAGCTTAATACTTTTACTTTCTTTTTTTAGAATCCAGCCTCCAGCAGCACCAGCGGCAGTAGCAGCAGTTGCAGCAGCAGCCATAGTCCCAGGAACTCCAGCAGCCATGTCTAAGGAACATGATGCCTTCATCCAGAACCAGCAGTTGCATGCTGCCATGGCAGACACATTCTTGGAACACATGTGCCGTCTCGACATTGATTCTCCCCCAATCACTGCGAGAAACACTGGCATCATCTGCACAATTGGTATGAGCTACTGAAGGAAAAACGAGTAAACTCTATTATTTCTTACAGAAGCATTTCACATGGATGAAAGAATTCTGTTTTTGTAGTTCCAGTAGTAATGAGAGAAGTTTGATCTTATGCTCAAGCAGTCCCTCCTTTACATGAGATCAGCAAAACCTTAATGCCTTTGCCAAAGTAATAAATAATTTGGATGCCACAAACTCATTACTACTTGTCTTTCATTCATAAATAACTGAGATTTTCTCTCCCCTAATCATTTTTAAAAAAAATACTATGTGGGCCCTTTTGATCCACAGGTGTTCCATTCCAGCCCTCCCTCCAGATAGGATAAAACATGGATGATTGTACCACTTATTAAATGGTGATACCATGAATGTGGACACGCTGAATCATGCACGTTCACCTCACCACCATTTACTAATATGGGGCATAATGCTTGTGGTTGCTCAAAATCACGGATCTGGAGGGCCCATTCTATGATGTTTCCCCTTTTCATTAAAAGCTAATGGCAGAGTAGCTAAGCTGGCACATTGTAGAAAATGCTGTCCAGAAGGATTTAAGTGTTACATTTCTAATGTTTCACAGAAGCATATGGAAGATATTTGAAAATAAGAATTCTTAAGGGTAGAAACTGTCCTTTCAATGTAGATTCTTAGCTGTAAAGCATTGAGCAGTTTGCTTATACTACTAGAATGATATCTACATAGTTTTGGATATTTAGCTGGACTGATAGCTGCTTGCTATCACTAGGGGAAACTTGCAGTGGAGAAACATGCTATTTGTATACACATTTTAGCATTTTGCAGCTTCTTTTGAATGTTAAGGAAAGCATTGCAACCCAGATAGGGGATGGTGCACACATTCATCTGGCAGCACTTCAGTAATATCTAAAGTTGTGTCTCACTTCATTAGAGGTGGTGGCAGTCAGCTATGAATGAGCACATCCTTGAACTCAAGCACAAAATAAGTTGGATAACTGTGTGGCCCAAAGCTGGGGATCAAAAACCCTGTTTATTTTGGACATCTTTGTTTTGGCCTGAGTGTTGAGTCATTAGCTATATGGGGATGATTGAGCTATTCAAAGCACTAGTTGGATACTTTTCTTCACAAAAGTTACTGAAGTGTTATGTTTTGCTCTTTTTGCTGTTGTATACATACTGTTGCCTGTGACTCTACTATTCTTGAAACAGACATTGCTTAGAAATTATTGTTCTTTAAAATCCTAATAAATAATATTAAAGTACTTCTCTGTTTAACAAGCTGGCATCCACTAATGAAGCTTTGTCTTGAAATGTCTAGGCCCGGCGTCTCGGTCAGTTGAAATGTTGAAAGAAATGATTAAATCTGGAATGAACGTTGCCCGTCTCAACTTCTCTCATGGAACTCATGAGGTAAGGGCAAGGGTAAACACTATGGCATCCTGAGTAAGATTTGAGACTGGTTTGAATCAGGTTTACAGTTGTGATTCTTTCCATATTTTCAAATGGAGAATTTTATTGCTCTTAATTTATTGTTTTTGTTCTTTCTAGAGAGTTCAAGGCTATTAGGGAAGTGATTTGTTTTTGTAGTCTTCAGACCTTTAGTCTGTACCATCACAAAACTAGCAAACTATGTGACCATAGCCTTGACACTTCCTCTCTTCCTGTGCATGCTTTTTAACCATCTTTGCCTGATGAAGAAATGTGTGTTTGGAAGTCTTTTTTATTGGTCTAAGAAAAGTATTACACCATATGAACTGGTCTGTCAGATTAATTGTGCCTCTTGGTCCTGAGGCTTCCATTATCCAGCTTGTTAAAAAAAAGAACAATTTTTTTTAAAACCATGAGTTCCAATAAATACAGATGCACAAATTTCTAAAAGTAGTATTACTTGGGTCCAAAATACATTCAGAAATAATCCAGTTTGAGACTGCTTTAACTGGCCTGGCTCAATGCTAGGGAATTCTGGGAGCTGTAGTTTTGTGAGACATTTAACCGCGTCTGCCAAAGAGCTATAGTGCCACAACATACTACAGTTCTCAGGATTCCCTAGCACTGAGCCAGAGCAGTTAAAGTGGTCACAAACTGGATTATTTCTGCAATGTGTTTTGAACCTTAGTCTCCAAATGATAAAATGTCTCCAATAATACTTCTTTATTTCAAAAATATTCAGAGGATTTTTCTTTGGAATCTGTAGCTTGACCCCTACTACATCATATACCACTAAATGTTCTTGTTTAATTGATTTCAAACTGTTCATATGCAGTTCCATCACAGAGCAAATACAATATTGATACACTAAAGTCTGCTTTCTGAGGACAGTGGAGGTCAAAACCCTTAGTATTTTAATAAACAGAGCTATGTGAGGCTGGAGTATAGTTGTTCAGGAAACATAGCTTCTACAAAAAAGCAGCAGGGACAGACATCAGGGACAGAGCAGGAGAGCCTGAGAGTATCACGAAAAGGAACGGCCACTGCTAAGCCTCGGAGGAGGCGCGTGGTCGTGGTGGGGGACTCCTTGCTGAGGGGTACAGAAGCAGTGGTTTGTGGGCCTGACAAGATGTCTCGGGAGGTGTGCTGTCTCCCTGGGGCAAAGATCCATCATGTGACGGAGAGGCTGACAAGACTTGTCAAGCCTACTGATCAATACCCCCTTCTTTTCGTTCATGTGGGAACCAATGATACTGCAAGGCACAGCCTTCAGAATATCAAAAGGGATTATGAGGCTCTGGGAAGGAAGCTGAAAGAGATGGATGCACAGGTTGTCATCTCATCTCTACTCCCCGTAGAAGGGCATGGTCCAGGAAGGGAGAGGAAAATAGCAGAGGTGAATAACTGGCTCCGTAGATGGTGCCGCCAAGAACAGTTTGGATTCTTGGATCATGGGCTGCGGTTCCATGAGGAGGGACTTCTGGCAAGGGATGGACTGCATCTCACGCCAGTTGGCAAAAACGTTTTTGCCAACAGTCTGAAGAATCTGATCAGGAGGGCTTTAAACTGAGTTATGTGGGGGAGGGAGACATTATACTGGAAGGCAAAAGGGATGGAGAGAATAGTCCAAGTGGCATAGAGGGAACAAGGCAAACAGTGCAAGGACCCAACAGTAGGAGGCAAAAAAATGTGCAAAAGCAGCAAGTAAAGAGGACACATGGTCTTAAATGTCTCTACACTAATGCACAGAGTATGGGAAATAAGCAGGAAGAACTTGAACTCCTAGCACAACAAGGGAAATATGATATAATAGGCATCACTGAAACCTGGTGGGATGAGTCTCATGATTGGAATGTAGAAATAGAGGGGTATAACCTTTTTAAGAGAAACAGGCCAAGCAGGAAAGGAGGAGGAATAGCATTATATGTCAGGGATATTTACACCAGTGAAGAGATGCAGGAAGTCAATACTGGAAGCCAGTTGGAGAGCATCTGGATAAAAATTAAAGGAGAGGGAAATAACAGGGATGTTACTGTGGGAGTCTACTACAGACCCCCGACTCAGGCAGAGGAATTGGATGATGCCTTTCTAGAACAGATAATCACATACTCAGAAAAGAGAGATGTAGTAGTGATGGGTGACTTCAACTATCCTGATATTTGCTGGAAGTCAAACTCAGCCAAATCCTCAAAGTCTAGCAAATTCCTCACTTGCCTGGAAGACAATTTCATTGTCCAAAAGGTGGAAGAGGCAACAAGGGGATCAGCCATTTTAGATCTGATCTTAACCAACAGGGAAGACCTAGTTGATGGGGTGCAAGTGGTTGGATCCTTAGGTGGAAGTGACCATGTTCTCCTGGAGTTTGTAATACAGTGGAAGGGAGAAGCTAGGCATAGTCAGACACGCACTCTAGACTTTAGGAGAGCTAATTTCAATAAACTTAGAGAAATACTGGGAGTGATCCCATGGTCAGGAATACTAAAAGAAAAGGGAGTTCAAGACGGATGGGAGTTTCTCAAAAGGGAGATATTGAAGGCACAATTTCAAACAGTTCCAATGAGGAAGAAAAATGGAAGATGTCTCAAGAAGCCAGGATGGATGACTAAGGAACTTTCAAATGAGCTAAGTTTTAAACGGAACATGTATAAGAAATGGAAAAATGGAGAAATCACGAAAGAGGAATTCAAACAAATAGCCAGCACATGTAGGGGTAAAGTCAGAAAAGCTAAAGCGCAGAATGAACTCAGGCTTGCTAGAGAGGTTAAGAACAATAAAAAGGGCTTTTTTGGATATGTCCGCAGCAAAAGGAAGAAGAAGGAAACAGTGGGGCCACTGCGTGCAGAAGATGGCAAAATGCTAACAGGGGACAGAGAAAAGGCAGAATTACTCAACACCTTCTTTGCTTCAGTCTTCTCAGAAAAGGCAAAGGGTGCTCAACCTAAGGATAATGGAACAGGAGACAGAATAGAGGAAATTCAGCACAGAATAAGTAAAGAGGTAGTACAGGAATACCTGGTTAACCTAAATGAATATAAATCTCCAGGACCAGATGAACTACATCCAAGGGTATTAAAAGAACTGGCAAAGGTGATATCGGAGCCATTGGCAATAATCTTTGAGAACTCCTGGAGAACAGGAGAAGTCCCAGCAGACTGGAGGAGGGCAAACGTTGTCCCCATCTTCAAAAAGGGAAAAAAAGAGGATCCCAACAATTATCGTCCAGTTAGTCTGACATCAATTCCAGGAAAGATTCTAGAGCAGATCATTAAGCAGAGAGTCTGTGAACATTTAGAAGCCAATGCCATAATCACAAAAAGCCAACATGGGTTTCAGAAAAAGAAGTCATGCCAAACGAACCTGATCTCTTTTTTTGATAAAATTACCAGCTTGGTAGATGAAGGGAATGCTGTGGATATAGTATACCTCGATTTCAGTAAGGCCTTTGACAAGGTTCCCCATGACATTCTTGCAAACAAGCTTGCAAAATGTGGGATAGACAAGTTAACTGTTACATGGATTTGTAATTGGTTGACTGGCCGAACTCAAAGGGTGCTCAACAATGGCTCCTTTTCATCCTGGAGAGAAGTGACCAGTGGGGTCCCACAGGGTTCTGTCCTGGGCCCAGTGCTATTCAACATCTTTATTAACGATTTGGATGACAGAATTGGGGGCATACTTATCAAATTTGCAGATGACACTAAACTGGGAGGAGTAGCTAATACCCCAGAGGACAGGATCAAAATTCAAAATGACCTGAATAGACTAGAAAGCTGGGCCAGCGCTAACAAAATGAAATTTAACACAGAGAAATGTAAGGTTCTGCACCTAGGGCGGAAAAATGAAATGCACAGATATAGGATGGGGGACACCTGGCTGAATGAGACCACATGTGAAAGGGATCTAGGAGTCCAAGTAGACCATAAGCTGAACATGAGTCAACAGTGTGATGCGGCAGCTAAAAAAGCCAATGCAATTTTAGGCTGCATCAATAGAAGTATAGTTTCTAGATCAAGGGAAGTTATAGTGCCACTCTATTCTGCTTTGGTCAGGCCCCACCTGGAATACTGTGTCCAGTTCTGGGCACCACATTTCAAAAAAGATGTGGAGAAACTGGAGCATGTCCAAAGGAGGGCAACTAAGATGGTGAAGGGTCTGGAAACCTTGCCCTATGAAGAACGCCTTAGGGAGCTGGGGATGTTTAGCCTGGAGAAGAGAAGGTTAAGAGGTGATATGATAGCCCTGTTTAAATATTTGAAGGGATGTCATATTGAGGAGGGAGCAAGCTTGTTTTCTGCTGCTGCAGAGACTAGAACGCGGAACAATGGATGCAAACTGCAGGAAAAGAGATTCCACCTCAACATTAGGAGGAACTTCCTGACAGTAAGGGCTGTTCGACAGTGGAACACACTCCCTCGGAGTGTAGTGGAGTCTCCTTCCTTAGGGGTCTTTAAGCAGAGGCTGGATGGCCATCTGTCAGGGATGCTTTGACTTGGAGTTCCTGCATGGCAGGGGGTTGGACTGGATGGCCCTTGTGGTCTCTTCCAACTCTATGATTCTATGATTCTATGATTCTATGAAAAAATGGCTTGATAGCCTTGAAATACTGAACTGTATGCATGCAGGGTTTGGCTTTATAACAGTGAATGTCAGAAGCTAGAATGAAAAACAAATCCGTCTGTTAAGAGTACAGAGTGTCCATTTCAGTGCTTACTGAAAGTTCAACCGCTAAAGGTCACTTCTCTGTTACAAGATACTGCTGATATGTGCCTGATGGGATCTTGAAACTTGTTCACTTCTATATCTACAAAGCAATGAAATATATAAAATCTACTATATGGTTAGGCAAAACTGCTGTACTTAACAATGGGGTCTAATCAGCTACAAAATTATTTGCAAGCTACTGTTATTTTGCTAAGATTTTAGCAGCTGCTATCTCAGGGTATGTTGTTTACTGTTTCCCTGCGATTTGCGATTTGCAAGGAGCTAAATGGCTATTTAAGAATAGAAGGGATTGCTAATCTGATAAGATAAAAATATTTTAAATAGTTTGTCAGCTAAGATTTAGGAATACATCTGTGTTGATAGTATCCTGTCTCTTAAAATGTCATGGACTTTGAGGTAAGGTCACAAGGAATTGCAAGTAACATGCAGTATAGGATAGTTTCCTTTCTATAAATAAAGCAGCCTTCTTGCTGTTGCTTCTGGGATGGTAGCTTCCATTCCCAACTGCAGGTTTCCTTAAAGGCCACTGAAATGTTTCTGGACTGCTGCTGTGGTCTTTGAAAGGTCAAGTAAGCTATCGTCTGAATAGGAGTTTTACAAAGCTTCATCTTGGTTCATGTTGGCCTCTTAGCCTGGCTATTCCTCTTTAAAAAGTGTAAATAAAAATACAGGAGTCCTCATCCTGCCGACCTCTGAACTTGCAAATTCTGGAACATCTCTAAGATGACAAGTTAGAGACAATGAAGCCTTCTTATATTAATAATAATTCGTTTGTATTTCCCGCCTCTCCCTGCGGATCGAGGTGGGATTCCAACAAGTTCAAACAATTTTCCATCTGCCAAAGCTAGAAATGGGAAAACTGTGGCTTTCCATGTAATAAACCACATTACCCAGCATTTCTTGTGCATTGGCTGTTTTATTAGGGGCTGATGGAATTGGAATCCAGCATCATCTGAGATTCTAGCATCTCAAATGCTAATTGCTATGGAAATACTGTTTTGAATAAGATCACTTAAACCTCTAAAAACTACTGAGATTGAATGAACTAGTTTCTGCTTAGAAACTTTTTTTGTGGTATCTTGGTTTGTCCTGCCACCCTAAAATTGTATCTGTAGTTAGAGTGCTATAACTGAACATATTTGGTAAACACATACATCACTGGGTAAATTCTATTTATTATCTTTTAGAGCTAATGCTTGGTTTTCCCGTTTCACCTGTGTACCATGACAGCCCCCCATGCTGCCTTTAAGAGCTATATGAATTAAAGTTGCTTGTAATCATGCCTACAAACTTTTCTTGCCTAATACTGCTGTTTGATCAAGATAAGCAAATAGCCCCTTATAGATAACCTGTGAAATGAAAGTAATCTAATAGTGATTAAACCTTTTCTGACTACAGCCAAAGGCTATGTCAGTTATGATCTGGGCTAAGATAATAACTTAGCTAAAACTGAGGGCTTGGTTACCACATTGCATGTTTTAACTTTAATTATTGGTGTTCATGCTGCTACTCTCGTTGAATAACTGGGTTGTTAACATAAAATCAGAATATGGGAGAATTTATGTCAGTGCTAGAAAACCTATTTTGCAAAGCAGTAGTATAAAATGTGGGATTTTAATGTGCTGATAATGCAGTGTACTAATGAACCAAGAGATAGATGCAAGAGGTAACACAGCAAGGGCCTACTTGCCAAGATAAGTCATCCTTTTCATTACGTAATATATGAATTTTCTTCCATTCTAGTATCATGCAGGAACAATCAAGAATGTACGAGAAGCTACCGAGAGCTTTGCTTCTGATCCTATTTCATACAGACCTGTTGCTGTTGCACTGGATACTAAGGGACCTGAAATCAGAACTGGACTCATCAAGGGTGTAAGTTGTGTCACTCTGTTCTGGCTCCCATAATGGCAATTCAGATCACTATTTATTGTAACTTCCTAAGGTTCAGTTTTCTTCCCTTTTTCATCTGAACCTATTCTCAGCTTGTGTACTTTCCAGCAGTAATAGGCTATTGAGGTGAGATTGCCATATATTGTATAGTTGTGTGCAGCTTGCTGCCACCTAAAAGGGTCTGTAGAGAGGAATATTAATCAAAGACTGGTATTCAAAGGAGAAAATGATATTACTGACTTCTAAAACAACAACACAGGAATGTCATTAGGGAGTAGCTACTTTGTTTTAAATCAGGTTGGGATGAAATCTACCCACAAATCCTGTGGGAATCAAAAAGGTTGGTCTGCCACCAGGTGTTCACTTCAACAAAGGTCTGCTTGGTGGAAGATGGAAATTTCATTTGTCTCATTTGGTTACTCTAACCCAGAATGTCATGCATTCACATTTTAGTTGTTAGGTGCTTGGGTTTGAGTACCATTGTTCTAAAGATCAACATTGCCAATCATCAAATGGATGTTGAGCAGGTCTGCACTAGAATTTATAGCCTTTTTCTAAAGCAGGAACATATACTGAAAATCGCGGAGCATCAGGGATGGGCTGTGGTCTTTCTGCACTACATACGAATTTTGTTGGATTTGAAACAAGCCCTAGTGTAGGTCCTCAAGCAGTACCAATAATGGTTTGTTTATGCTTCTAGAGCGGTACAGCAGAAGTGGAACTGAAGAAGGGTGCAACTCTTAAAGTAACTCTGGATAATGCTTTCATGGAAAACTGCGATGAAAATGTCCTGTGGGTAGACTACAAAAATCTTATTAAAGTTGTGGATGTTGGCAGCAAAATCTATGTGGATGATGGTCTTATTTCTCTACAGGTTAAGGAAAAAGGTATGTTCTGTAGCCAAGCCTTAAATATAAAGTAATTTATGTACAACACTAACTTTCAGGGTGCACTGTAAAAAAGAGAAAATAATTACAGTTTCAGCATTTAAACCATTCATGTGATGATAGTACTTGCAATAACAATCCTTCAAATGAGGAATGGATAAGGGTTGGCCTCTTTAACACATGCAGTCCTTGGCAGCCTTAAGTATGTCCCTTAGAACCCCAAGAGCCCCAGGGTGATTTTTTTTAAGTCCACAAACTGACTAAAATTATTCAAACAATGGTTTGGTTCACCTAACCCTCCTGAAGCTCCATAAAACAAAACAATCACAAAATAAAACAGCAAAAATGATGACTGAAAAATTACATCACTTTGGATGCGCTGGTGTAGCCACTTCGTGTGACTGTTCTAATTCTTATTGGATTTTTATCTAGGTGCTGACTTCGTCATCACTGAAATTGAAAATGGTGGAATGTTAGGCAGCAAAAAGGGTGTAAACCTGCCAGGTGCTGCAGTAGATCTTCCAGCCGTTTCTGAAAAGGACATCCAAGATCTAAAATTTGGTGTGGAGCAGGATGTTGACATGGTTTTTGCTTCCTTCATCCGCAAGGCATCTGATGTTCATGCTGTAAGGAAGGTGCTGGGGGAAAAGGGAAAGAACATCAAGATCATTAGCAAGATAGAAAACCATGAAGGAGTACGAAGGTAAGAGGGTCTTAACAATTATAGCTACAGATTATTGATATTAAGAACCTGTCCCTCTCTCTTGACCCATCTCCTATATTGGATCAAATTCCTGCAGTAGTTAAGTTCTGTTCTGATTGTTCTAGCTTTGCATTTATTTTCCTGTTGAGGGATGCAAATTGTGTATTGAAATACCAAGCAGTCTTTTTGATTGGTCAGATGCTACATCTAGAATCCACTTCCTGGATTATTTTGTAGCTTTGTCAGTTGGAGACAACTAGTTAATTTCCATTTCTCTTTATCAAAGCAAAAGCCTACACTACTAAAAGACTTTGGTTTCCTCATCTTCTATCCTGGAAGCTTTTTAGCAGCTTCCCATGCATCAAATGGAAGAATCCTGTACTAAATTTTAGTTTTCCATGTTATTCTGGCTTTGGTCACTCTAAATAGGGGGAATGATCAAAATAATTAGTAAACATCCCAATTCTGGAAAAAGAACGGGATACAAAAATAATAGCAACAACAACAACAGCAGCAACATCAATGGCCTCCTATACCACCACTCTTGTAATAATGCTTTCAGACTGAATATAAATATTCTTTTCTTTTTTGTCTTTTAGGTTTGATGAGATTATGGAGGCTAGTGATGGGATCATGGTAGCTCGTGGTGATCTTGGTATTGAAATTCCTGCTGAAAAAGTCTTCCTTGCCCAGAAAATGATGATTGGTCGATGCAACAGGGCTGGCAAGCCAATCATCTGTGCCACCCAGGTACTTGAGACAAATGAACTCTAGGCCAGTTGACTCCTGCACACAAGGACTATGTGATAGTACAATTCTTCTAGACAGTTAAAAATATTTGCATAATATCTTACCTCAAGATCAATAGGCATGCAAACATTGAGAAACTGAAACTTTGAATAGAAATGAATTCTAGAGCTTCAGTAGGAACTAAGAATTGTTACAGTTATAATCCGATAAAACACTTCATATCTTCCTATCTGCCCTAAAGAAATTACAGTCGTTGGAAACCCTAAAATGCATCATTCGGGAGACATATAGTTTTGTCTATCAATAAGGAGTTGATCAAGAAGAACAACAATGATCATGTTCTTGGAGGGCTTGATGAATACCAAAATGAAGAAAATACTTTCTCCTGGACGTAGGAAGTACCATTGTTCAGTATGGTTTACTCTAAAGAGTATAGTCAAGATTGGAGGTGTACTTAGATATTTTTTGTTGTCTTCATTCTCTCTCTGGATTGTACAAATGTTTGCATGGAGCCGTTCACATGGAGAATAAGATTAATGGTCATAATGTGTAATTTATGGCTGGAAACATTCAATATGTCTATGTAAATAAGGTGCTTTTCCTTGTACTGAAACTCTTAATCTTAAACTTTCTTCAGATGTTGGAGAGCATGATTAAGAAACCACGTCCAACACGTGCAGAGGGGAGTGATGTAGCTAATGCTGTCCTGGATGGAGCTGACTGTATCATGCTCTCTGGAGAGACTGCCAAAGGAGACTATCCTCTGGAGGCTGTCAGAATGCAGCATCTTGTGAGTGAAAAAACACCAGTGTTATTTTTAGCAGACATTATGCCCTATTACCCATTGCCCTTTCACCAAAGCCCTTTCATATATAGTGGTTAGTTCAGTAATTTATAAATGGCAAAATTATGGCTCTTTGCCGCATATCAGTGCTACAGGTTATCTTTATTTGCCACTGAAGCATTAAGTATTTTTGCATTAATATAAGTTTTACCTCTGCAGATGAAGAAAATTCTGGATTCTAGAGACCAGTGGGTTTGGAAGCTTCCTTCCTACTCAAATTGTATCTGACATGTCCAGCTTCCCTGTATTAGCATTGCCTTTATTTTGAGTGCTCTTCATATGTTGCATAAACCCTGGGATACCATCTTGAATAATATCGGATGTGGGATTGTGGTCCTTCACTCTCCATGGATTCAAATTAACTAGTAAATTGCGTGATCCTAACTTTCTGAGGTTTTATATCTGGCAAGGGGGAGGGAATATATGAGTTTAAGGTCTTAGTCTCCTTCTCTGAGCAAATTAATGTTTGACCAAGCCCTAACATTTGCCTGTAGTGTTTCTGGGCTGTACCAGTTTATTTTAAAATTGCTTTATGTTCAACAGTTTTGCCCTTGAAAAGTGTTTAATTTTTTTAAGTGCATGACTGGCCTTTTTTACATGTTTAAACTGCCAGAATACTCTCTGCTCTGCTCTGGAGTTCTCCAGTTTTTCATTGACAACTTGACACTGAATACGAGAATTAAAGTACTGATTGTGTTGACAGTCTGCTGTGAATTACAACAGTTTGATAACCTACTAGTTTGAGAGCTGCAGTTCAGGTTAGCCAGCTTACTGAAAAGAACTCTCATGTAATAGAAGTGTGCTAACACTACCTCTTTGCTTGGAGTCTTCCTTTTATAATTTGTCACCCACTGTCAAACAGATGTGGGAACCAGTTCTTATAAGCCAGTGGCAAGCATGCATGTTTGTGCTACAGATTAGTGTGATTACTAACTATCAAAAACTCCCTTTCAGTAGGTGATCAAAGAACCTCTACAGCATATTACTTCAGTAACTCTATAGCATATTACTATTTGCTTTAAGCAAGTAAATGTGATCTCACTAGCTAAATGATACTCAGAGATTTTATTCAGTGTCCATTCAACTACTGCAAAAAGATCTTCATACAAAAGTACCTTCAAGACATAGATGAACTTGGTTGTCCTTTATAGTTGTATGTTTTTTCCTTTAGTTTTTATGATGTGGTTTGCCACTGCTATGTCATGTACAAGGACGCCAGGCCAGCTTTTATTCTTCTGAAGAAGTTAGGAAACTTGGAATTAATGAAAGATGAACTCAAAACATTGAAAAGACAAGTCAAATTAATAATGGAATCACATATATGTATATATTACTATGTTCTGTTTCTAAAAGGTAACCATCCCAGCAGAAGATAAACTTTTAGCCTGATTTGGAAAGCATACAGTAAGGTTACAGAAGTACTCCAGAAAAATTAGTATTAAAATGAGCTTACTGTTGGGATGTCTCTTGACAGCATGTATTAACAACCTAACAAAATCCTTCTAAAACCAGCTTGGGCTAATTATGTTTGATAACTTAGTATGTGTTCTAAATATTCTGCGAAATTTGAAAGAATTGTTTGCAAGCAACTAATCTGTTTGCTGGTCCTCATCATGTTGGACATTAAGTTGGCAAAGTCTAGTAAATATCCTTCCTTTAAAAATACAGTATTTTAAATATAGAAATGGAAGGAAGATTTCAATCTCTCTTGATATTGAGGAACATCCAGTCATTGTGGGTTTTCACTTATAGTTCATAGCAGTAGAGTCCAGAAACTGGTTTACTGCCACTTTTCTGAGACCTTGAGCTTATTGATGTGCAACAATAGCATAAATTCTCAGGTGAGTTTCAGTTACCTTTAAGTTCAAACAAACTCTCTTTATGCAGCACTTGAGCATTCTGTTCATTCTGATCCTAGAAATAATGGTGGGCTTCTTGGCTTTATACTATCCTGTTCACCTGCTGCTCTTCTATAAAATCAGCCTAATTCTGCCTCTTGGGATTAAAAAATGGCAATAAATTGCACTTCTTGTGCAGGTGGTACTATGGTATTCCTTTAATATATCATTGCTATAAATAACTCCCATCAGATCTTATCTTTCCTGTCTAGCTGCAACAATTCTTGCCTGGATAGACCTTTTTGCATGTTTTTAAAATGCTATAGAAATCTCTACTTTGGCTGATAAGGACATTGTATCTCAGTCTAATAAAGCTTAATGGCCTATTCCTTTATATGTTAATTTGGAAGTAAAACTTTTTGAGTTCAGTGTCACTTACTTCCTGGTAAGTATGCATGAGATTATGCACTTGGCTTTAATGCCTAGCATTCTTATGAGGAACCGAGTCCACCTGAACTCAGTGGAATGTACAGTATGGTGCTGAAATGCTTTCTTCAGAAAAGCCTTTCTTTTTGTAATTTGCAACATTCTGTACATGGGCAACCAGCTACCTTGCTGCCAGATTGCATTCACATGAGGCCCTTACAGCCAAATGAGAGATGCTTAGTTTCCTACAAAAAGGTAGGGTGGTGCAGTGAAAGAATGTGTTCAAAGTTCTTTTACTTAGAAGTTAAACCACTGAAGTGTCTGGATAGAGAAATTAGTCTTAAAATTGGGAATGGGGTCATAAACCTCAGTGCTGTAGTGATTAATTCTGCAGCCGTATAGAGTTCAGAACTGCCAAAAGAAAATCTAGAAACCACTATTTTAGTAATCTGTGACTTCTTTCCCCTATCTTGCTGTACCTGTTAAGTAAAAAATGTTCTAAGGTCTGCCTTCTAGTGCATATGGGCACTAGTGCTTCTAGAGCATATGGGTTATTTCATAAAGGACAGTAAGCAAGTGTGGTTCCTAAAAGTGGCCCAAAGCATAACTAAAACTATGAGGCTGCTGATTTTTTCTAACATGAAAAACCTAATAGTGCACCACCCTATCTTTAATCTTGCATGCAAGACTTACAAATAAGCAATTAACTCTCTTTGCACATAATTTCATCATTACTCTGGTGTATCTCTTTCCTTCTCTGTGTTGCTCCTCCTTTCCTTCTACCCTCTTACTTTGGCCTACAGATTGCTCGGGAGGCTGAGGCTGCAATCTATCACCGCCAGCTGTTTGAAGAACTTTTCCGCCTCACTGCTAACAACAGGGACCCTCTTGATGCCATGGCTGTAGGCGCTGTGGAAGCCTCTTTTAAGTGCTTAGCTGCAGCTGTGATAGTTTTGACAGAGACTGGCAGGTAGGGTTCAGAGTAAGGCAGACAAGATGTCTTAAGATACTTCATTCTAAAGTGGTTAGAGATTTCTAAAAGTCAAGCAGCTGTTTCACAGTATTGGTTCCTGTTTTTCACACATCACTTTTCTATAACAAAAACAAAGATTCTGCCTTCATCTTTCTAGCAAAGGAGGATTTGAGGTAGGTAAAAGCAGAGCAAGAGTGACTGGCAGTTGCGCATGGATGAGTGTAAAGACTTGGCAGAATGAAGTGGGGTGACTTGGCAGATGTTAATGTGTGTCTCCTCAGTGAATGGATGCAGTCCAAACAGCACATGCTAATTTTGCTGTTCTTTTGAGGGCTCCCAAAATACAGTCTCATCAGCCACACTATGAAATGTTCATTTGGGTTTACTTCTATTTTTACCTTGATCAATGTAAGCAGTCTGCCAAGTCCAGCGCCCTACCTTCACTCATGCCGCTTGTAATGACTGATGTGAATGTTGTCTTCCGAATGCGTGTTGCTCTTATAGATTGCTCGAGAAGCAGAGGCAGCCATATTTCACAGGCAATTGTTTGAAGAGCTCCGAAGGCTGGCCCCCTTGAACCGGGATCCTACTGAAGCTGCCGCTGTTGGAGCTGTGGAAGCTTCCTTCAAGTGCTGCAGTGGGGCCATTATCGTGCTCACCAAATCTGGAAGGTAGGAGGTAGAAGGTTCTGGCAGAGGTCACATGGACTTCAATAATTCAGGTGGCTAGATAACCTTACATGAGCCAAAGTGCTGAATTTCACAGATGATACTTGGATTTTATTCTGTGTTAATTAAAATTTGTATGTTCTTTTTCAAAGGCTTAAAATGTCTTACATTGGCTTAAAATCAGTCTACCAGTATGATATAAGCAATGCATTCGAAACTCATTATTGCATGAGAGCAGTTAAAAGTGCATACAGCCAAGTTTCTGAAAACTAGATTAGAATGCCAAGGATGTAAAAATTGAAACCTGGGTTAATAATACCACAAACAAAAAGTAGGTTGCAGACTAAAAAATTCAGTGTTAAATGAAAAAAACCACACAGTAAAAATTATCTTTCCTTTCTGTGGGAGAGATGGCTGAGCAGGTATGTCATGAAAACATATCATTCTTTGAGCAGTCAAAACAATACTTCCATTGAATTTCGGCATGTTGGATTGCATGGTGGTTCATATACTTGGGAAATAAACCCAAGACATGCTGAATTCAAGTTATTTTAAGGTGTTACAATAGACATTAGTGTTAAAATGTGTGATAAGTGTGGGCAAAGTCTTGGTGGGAAAATGTGATAGGAGGGGGAGATGCATACATCAAATACCTATTACCTGCTGAGTAATCGGTTAGCTCAAAATGTAAATGAGAGTTAATTTCAATTTTGAGCACTTTCTACACACACATGAATGCTTTTGGTTTTTAAATCTGTGTTGTGTATTTGCCACTTACTTGCCCAGCAGAGTCTACATTTAAAGCTCGTGAGAATGCAAGGCTGTCATGCCAAATTATTTTTGTAATACCTAATAACTGTTAAGAAACAAAAGACTGATCAAAGGCTAGGTGGTGTGTGGTGCAATTTAAACATTCATTCATCCAAACTTGTAAAGGAAGTAGTTAGGGTGAAACATGGGAATCGGAAACTCTTGTAGTGCATTGCTCAATCTGGAATTGGAGGAGGTTTAAATTATAGTTCAGACATGCTTTAAGCTGTTCTGTTAATTTTTTCATTGTAGAGGGTTCCTGCCTACCAGTCTTATGCTGACCTTTCTGAGGAAGCCTGAACTTTGCCGGTCTTACTTAATTTTGAATTGTTTCATCAGCCAATACTCTTTTGTGTCTACTTGAGCTATTTTAATGGCTTCTGAATATTTTGATTTCAAAAGGGATGATTAACTTTTAGTAAAACAATACACACACAAGAAGAAGAAGAAATTGAAAACAATCCCGTATAGGACTGTTTGTTAATCATAGCTGACAAAGAAGTTCCTTTTTTGTCACAAAAAAAAAGAAAAGAAAAAAAAGACAGAGCTAGAGTGCAGCACAGATTGCGAACTAATAATATCCAAAATTAGAATAAAGCTGAAGAACACCAAAACAATTGCCATGCCAAAATATCTACAGAACATCCAACAGAATTTAAAGACAACAGTGAAAATTTAAAGACAATGTGAAAAAAAGATTTGCTGTATTAAACATTGTTGAATGGGTCCCAGAGGAACTATGGATGGAAGTCAGGGACATAGTCAAAGAGGAATTCAGAAAGTTGTTACTAGTGGCCAAAAAGAGGGAGAAGAAAAAATGGATGATAAACTAAACACTTCAGGCAGTTAAAGAAAGAAAAGAAGCAAAAGGAAAGTGAGACAGAAACACAATCAGAACTTTGAATGCTACGGTTCAAAGAGGAATAGGAATGCCACAACACCTAATCTGTACCAAGGATAGGAGGCTGCTATCAGAACAGAATATGGAGAAACTGAATGGTTTCCAATCGGAAAGGTGTCAGGCAAGGTTCAGTCTGTATGCAAAGAACATCATACATAAAGTGGACAGGAGGAGTGAAGATAGGAGGAAGGAACATTAACCTAAGATATGTAGAAAACATAATACTACTAACAACAGAAAATAAAAAGACCTGGAGCAATTAATGAAGAAGGTCAAGAAGGAAAAGTCAAAGGTTGGATTCATACTGAACATGAAAATCTTCTTCATCATGGAAGATCAACAAGAAGTCATCCTAAACAAGGAGAAAATTGAAATAGTCAAGGCATTCCCATACCTTGGTGCAAATATTGATCAAAACAGACTGCAGTCAAGAAAGCAGAAGACTAGGATTGAGAAGTGCAGCTCTGAAAGAACTAGACAAGATCATAAAATGTACAGAAAACTCTTGAACACTATAGTGAGGATTGTCCAAGCCATTTTTCCCCATCATGTATGGTTCTAAGAGCTGGACAGTTAAAAAACAAAAGCAAAATGCTAAATAGGAAGAAAACTCATTTGAGATATTGTGCTCGAGATGAGTACTGAGAATACCGTGGACAGCCAAGAAGACAGACAAAAGGGTTCTAGACTAGATCAAATCTGATCTCTCCGGAAACCAAGATGACTAAATTGAGGCTGTCACACATGGCTGCATCATGAGGAAGAATGAATAATTTGAAAAGAGAATGTTAGGAAAGGTGGAAGGCAGTAGAAAGAGATAAAGACCACATGCAAGATGTTTTAAGAAGGAGACAGGCTTGAGCCTGCAGTACCTGAGCAGAGAGGTCAAGGACAGGAGATGTTTCCTCCACAGGGGTGCCATGAGTCAAGGTCAACTTCAGGATACTTAACTACAGTACATAAACAACAAAAAACTAAGAAAAAGCTATAAATTTGTTCTGTTTAGACTTTATATTTTTTCTGAATGTGATTATCAGTGCTGAACCACCTCTTCTTGTGTAGAAATTATCTATTTGTGAATGGCACGGGCAGTTGAAGCCATTGTGTGGCTTCGGAACACAGCTTTCTCAGGGATGAAAAATAATACTTCTTTGAAGAATTCCATTGTGTTGTCTGCATTTATATTCTCACTATTTAGGGATAATGCATGGTCCTTACTCTGTTCAAATAATGGTCTTTAAGCCACCAAAATATTGGAATTTTGGTACTCTTTCAAAGTTGATGGAGTCATCATTATATAGTGCTAGTAATTTTTTAAACCAAGTTTGGTGGATCTATTGTCCCTGTTCCAGATTTCAATTGTTAAACAGTATGCACCCACTTTCTAAAGAAAGCCTAGTTTGATTTGGTAACAATTCCTTGTTAAAAGGGACAGGAAGAATCTTAGAAGGTATCTTTAGCTAGCTAGCTATCAACCACACTCAGCCTTTGTTTCTGAGCACTTCTAGTATGAAGATGGATACTGTAGAATTGTTAAATATCCATGGACTGAGCCTTTCACATGATATTGCAGGCTTCAGGCTCATTTGATATATTCTGTATTATTTAAAAAAAATGTTACCATAGAATTTGGAGGCAAAAGGGAGCACAGACTAGCCCATGGATGAACAGCTCCTTCATTATTGGCTGTGTTTGGTAGGACTGATGAGAGTGTGTCTAGAGTGCCACACTTTCCCATCTTTGTAGGATATCAGCAGTAGCATATTGCATGTCCAGTTACAAGCTGTCTTGACTCTCTTCTGACCTTGTTCTTATAATTGGGAATTCATTATGTATACTGGACACATTGGCCTCTTGCCTCAGTCAGCTGGATAAGATGACAGTTGAACCTACCATTCATATTTTTCCCCTCTAGGTCTGCTCACATGGTATCAAGATACCGCCCACGTGCTCCCATTATTGCTGTGACCCGTAATGCTCAGACAGCACGCCAGGCCCACCTCTATCGTGGTATTTTCCCTGTGCTGTGCAAAGAACCAACACATGATGCCTGGGCTGAAGATGTTGATCTACGAGTTAATGTGGGCATGAATGTTGGTATGTTGTTCTTGTTGGCTTTGTTTTCCTTTACTATAACTTCCATAGGAGATACAGCAAATGCTGCAATTTGCGGCAGCTATTAAAAACTACACAGAATGTTTCTCTGGGAATTGGGAACATGAAATGCTTTAACCTCCAGTATTTGATGTCTTGGTGTATTGGACCAAACACACCTGATTTTAAGTACTACAATAGCAGATATTTAAAAGGTTTCTGCATGTACTTAAAGATATTTAAGTTTGCATTAGTGCAAACCTTAGTTATATGGCTCATGGGAACATGAAATGTTTTAACCTCTAGTATTTGATGTCTTGGTGTATTGGACCAAACACATCTGATTTTAAGTATTACAATAGCAGATATTTAAAAGGTTTCCTCATGTACTTAAAGTTATTTAAGTTTGCATTAGTGCAAACCTTAGTTATATGGCTCAGTTCTCACTGCCTGTTGTTCTGTTCCCCCAATCTCAGGTAAAGCTCGTGGATTCTTCAAGACTGGTGATCTGGTTATAGTACTTACAGGATGGCGTCCTGGATCCGGCTTTACCAACACCATGCGAGTGGTGCCAGTTCCATAAAAACCAACCCAGCAACCTCACCCCTTTCCTGTCTCAAGCACCTTCCCCTTGCATTAGATCAGCAGTTGCTTGCAATATTGTCTTTGTCTGTAGAGGCTGCCAAAAACCACCAAGTGCAGTAACTGGGGGAAGAGAGACTAAATCTAGAAATACTTGAAATAGTTCTCTGATGAGCAGAACCTCTCCTTTTCTTCCCCTCTTCAGGCTACCCTGCCTTATTTGTTGAGAGTCAGCATAAGATTGTCTAGCATGACAACTAGGGCTGCCCAAGGTTTTTCCTGGAGCTCTTTCTATGGTGCAGAGAATCAGGGATCCTGGTGTCTGACTGATAGAGCATTTTATGCAAACGCTTACTGCTGTACCTGTCTGACTTCTCTCACCCAACATCCTTTTTCTTTCCTGTAGGTTTGTACTGTCAGATCTCTACCCAAACACTCCATTAGGAGCTACACTAGGCCATAGCTCTCTAGGTCTTTCAGCATCTCACTAGTTTTGCTGTGTCTCTGGGTATACAGGGGTTGTTGGTACACTTTGACCCAAACTATGAGACAAATCACTTGGATATCTAAATGTACACTCCAATAGGTGGTGATAAAAGACCATACATGCTTGTCCCTTCAAGTTCCAAAATACAAATTCTTTAAAGCTTGTTGCTGTGCCTCATTGCCAGTACTGTTAAAAGACGGTAATGGAAAAGAGCGTCTGCAGAATGCTTGTTATCCTAGAGTCTGTTCCAGTTTTGAAAATTGCTGAGAAGTAAACAAGGCAGACCTTGTGATGGAACTTAAAGGGCTGAGCAGTGCAGTCAAAATTATTTCAGCTGATGCACTCCCCACACCTCAAGCTGCTAAGAGTTGTTTGTGCGCCTGTTGCAGTGTTGTGTTTTGTGTTCCAAGTTGAGTCATGTTTCCTGAGAGCACTATCCTCTGTAAATCTGGATAAGTGACCTACTGTAACAGGTTGTAGAGTACAACTTTGTACATCAATAAAGCAGAACTCACTCACCTATTGGTGCCTGGTCTGTTTTTCTGGCTTTAGAAGATACTGCTTCTGTTACTCATCCGCTTTGTAGGCTGGTTTCTGAATGCTCTGGTTTGTGGAAATAACATCCTTAGTCTTTTTCATCACAAGTATTGATGAGCACAGATTAGAATCATGCCTTATTATAGAGCCCTATGACTGGTTTCTGTTGCCAGCTGCTACACATGTAGTTGCTTAGGAGAGTTACTATCAAGCCTGTATGGGCAAATGTTTAAGCAGGCTTCATCTTTCTGAAATTGCAGACATTCCAGTTGCCCCTTGGAAATCGTGACTTCATTGCCTGAAGATGTATGTGGGTTCTGATTCTATTAAAAGCTTGTAGACTTCAAAATTCTGAAGAACTTCTGTTGGAGCTAATTTTTACTGCCAGGAAGAGGAACAGTCCCTGTTTTCATCCGAGTGCCTCATGATTAAACACAGAGGAAAGATGGCATGATTGAATACCTTGGACTCTTCTTGGTTTGTCCACTAGAGGGGGAGATGTATTCATATGTAGAAAGGAGAAATTGAATTTAAAAAACACAACAATGTTAGGAAAGGTAGAGGGGGAAACCACATGCAAGGTCGAAGGACTTAATCAGGGAAGTCACAGGCCTGGGTTTGCAGGGACTGAGCAGAGCAGTGGAAGATAGGGAATCTTGGAGGTGTCTCATTCACTGGGTTGCCATGAGTCCCTGGAACGTAAAGCATGAGCAGTGTGGTAGGAGAAACAAGAGCTGACAAATGGGGTGGGGATGCAGGGCTTTAAAGGTTAGAAGAAGGCGCTTATAATGAACCCTAAAAGTAATAGACAATGAAAAGATGACAGCAAAGGGGTGATATGGTCTACCCTGGCAGCAGAATGTTGAACAGAAATCAAAGGACTAAGGTGGGAAAGCGAGACTAAACTCTACAAAAGCTCATGCTGCCAACTTCTTTCTTTCAGTTAGTCTCAAAGGTGCTACAAGATCTCTACATACTGATTGTACAGATTAACATGGCCATAACTTTGCATTCAGTAGTCTGTGTGTGTTGGGGGGGGGGAGGATCAAATTATTCTAAAAATATTAATCTGTCCACACAGGTACATGCTATTTAGCTGAAGCCTGGACAGCTGACAATCTAATTAATTACCAAGTGGTATGTAGTCTTGTTAGAGATGGATAGCTGAGAGTTTGATCATGTTACCCAATAACATGCAGGTGTAGCTTTGTTGGCCAATTCCACCAAACAGTGATACCTTTATGGGTCAACCAAAATGCACAATATACTTGATGCAAGCTTTTGAAGCTCCACTGGCTTCTTCATCAGGCAAGATGTTACGTTCCAAACAGGATAAAAATTAGAGATGTTGTAAGATACCTGCATTTTGTTGCTTCTGTCCTTAGTTAAGATGATATGGGGAGGGTATCTTTAGCAGGCTGGCCCTTCCTCCTCTGGCAATTGGGCAAAGTCCGGGAAATGTAAAGTCTATTTGCATATCAACAAGGACTCCTCTTTTGCAATGCAATATGTCTCCATTCCTGTGTCTGTGTTTTTGCATCAGGAACATGTTACCCAATGTTGGCGATGTAGCTAGAAGGAAACAGGTAGGCCATTTCTTGTGCTGACGTTACATTTCAGAGTTTCATTGAGGTTGCATCCCTTCACTGGCTTATCCATTGAAATTGCAAGCATATAACTACTCACTGTGGGAGCTCTCTCAGCAGAAATTGTATTATCCTGCAACTTGTCCTACAATATATCTTCATTTTATGCAGTGACTTCAGTCAGCTTCCCAGTTGTGTTTGGGGGAAATCACACTTCCATCTATATGGAGACATAGAAAGAATAGTCCATTGGTGATTAGATATATTGGCTGTGCTATCTAGAACTGTGTTTTTTCACCTGTCCTGGGTCCCAGACCCCATTGAGAAATTAATGAAGGTTATTATCCATTCCATAGAAAAACTCATTTTTCAAAGTAAGCTTAAAGGAAGCTGGAGGGAGGGAGATCTTTTCACATCCGTTCCATGGTGTCTCTGAAGCCTGCCCATCAACCTCCAGATTAAGACCCTAATGGCTAGTATTTAATAAAGAATTTTTAAGTCTGTTCATAAATTTATCAAAGATTTACTATGTGAACCATGTGTTGGGATAACCAAGGCTATAAGGAAGAGGTGGTAGCAAAGATGGCATTGGTCTATCCCATCCTGTGATGAACTTCAGTAAGTGTATCTCAGATATTTGAGCTCCATAAACCTTCTCTGTGCTCAAGGAAGAGATTCAAGTGAATGAGCAGTGCTAAAGGAACAATTTACTCTTGAATATCTCATGTACATTTCTCACAAAATTACACAAAGCGAGTTGTTCACAGTGAGTGTTATCGCTGGAAAAATGTGCTTTAAGCTTGGCTAATACTGTTATATGCAGAATATTATTCTGGATCTGGATCCATGTGTAGAACCAGTGTAGAATAGTGCTTTGAGCACTGGACGATGACTGGAGACCAGGGTTTGAATCTCCACTTGGCATGGAAAGTTGGAAACCCATTGAGTGGCCTTGGGCAAGTCACATTCTCTCAGCCTCAGAGGAAGGCAATGGCAAATCCACTGAACAGATCTTTTGCCAAGAAAACGCTGTAGTAGGTTCACCTTAGGAAAGGACTTGAAGGCACACAACAAAAGTCCATGTATTGCCAAACAACTTTTCCTTTGAAAACATTGGGGGGGGGGGGGAATATTTTTCGGAAGATTAGCGAGGGATAGGTTCTATCAAACAAGTTTTGCTTGCATGAGATGGCATTAGAGGAGCAATATGTTTAGAAGAAAGCATGTGATCGGTGTGCTGGCAGGGATTTGGGCCAGCTCTGAATTAATTTCTAGGACATTATGAGACCTGCAAGAGGCTGGAAGGGCCCTGGGGATAACACCTGCTCTTGCAGGAACTTCCCTGGGGAGCTCTTAATGAGCCAGGTGCCTACCTTTACAGTTTCCGGCAGAGCTCCAGGCTGATCTTGTAAAGGGACTAATGATAATGCCTGAAGAAGAAGTAGGCAGGCTAAGTTCTCTTTTGACAAGAGCAACTGCCACGGTGCTAGATGAGATCAAGGCTGTGTTCACACTGGAGAAATAAACCGTTTTAATTGCCATGGCTCAGTGCTGTGAAATTCTGGGAATTGTAGTTTGTTGTGGGGTCCATTTGCTAGGGCTAGTGGCTTCAATCTGGTTGGGACAATGAATCCATGTCGGTTTTCATCTTGACTATCCAAAGCATTGAATTGATTGGGGAGAAGAGAGTTCAAGACTAGCTCTGCCCCTATGGGAACTAGGAACTTAAATTTTATATGAAGTTATGTCAAGACTTCAATGGCTTGGGAACCTCATGACTTGAAGGACTGCTTCCCATGTACCCATCTGCCTGAGGACTAAAGTCTTTTGCAGGGGGCTTCCTCCATGCTCCACCAGTGGGAGCTGCATATGTTGGGAGGATGGGAGAGAGGGCCTTTTCTGCTGGGGCACCTTTAGGGGTCCAATTGGCACCAACACCGATTTGATCAAACACGGCTTTTTGCAAGAGCTTTCCCAGTGCCATTGGATTGAATTCACACTTGTGCATGACTTTCGCTTAGAAAATTTCACTTTTGTTTTCATTTGCAAAGACATCTGGTAGCCCCCTCAGAGACTAACTGAGAAAAAGAAGTTGAAGCATAAACTTTTGCAGACTTGGGCCTGGGACAGACCGTGGCCTGGGGCTGAAATTAGGGCTCGGAAGAGCGGAGTGTCAGCAGCACACTCTGGGCTCTCCCGGAGCCGTATTGGGCATGCGTGCGTTGAGATGGTGTGCACACACCGCATCCAAACGGCACGACACAGGAGATATCATTGCACTACTCCAGGGTGCTTTTGGCATCTTGGCAGCTGTGCGGAAAGGTGCCGTGTTTCGTGGCTCCCTTTTGGAGTGTATTGTTCTTAGCACCATGAGGTCGCTGTGGCAAGGATGCTGGGCAGAAAGGGACAGTGTCTCGCTGCCCATTCCTGTCCATCTGTACAGCCCCTTGGTCTCCTTCCTCAGATGCAAAGAGTCAACGGGTGCCCAGGAAGGACCTTGGAACCCTGCTGAGCACCCTCTCACTCCATGCATCTGTGGAAGGAAAGATAAGCATTGTAGTCCAACAACATGTAGTAGTTTGAGCGTTGGCCTATGACTCTGGAGACCAGTGTTTGATTCCCAACGCAACCATGAACCCACTGGGCGACTTTGGGCAAGTCACATGCTCTCAGCCTCAAATGAAAGCAATGGCAAATCTTCTCTGAACAAATCTTGCCAAGAAAACCCTATGATAGATTCACCCCAGAGTCACCATAATTTGGAAACAACATGAAAGAACACAACACTCACACAACACGCTCATCCAGCACTCTTCGTCTTCCACAATGCCTAGCCAGGTACTTCGGACAATCCCACATGCGGGCATTTAAAAGTGCATCCGGACAAATGGGAAAGTCTCAGATTTTGTTCCTATTTTTTCTGATTTTATACCGAGTTAAAATAAATTGACCCGGGGAGCTGGTATAAAAAGTCACTGATCATACTGCAAGCTGATAGAAAATATTCTGGGGTAAATGAAACGGGTATGGATCTCCAAAAGAAAAATCAGAAAGAACAGGAACAAAACCAGGGACTTTCTGGTCTTTATGAAATAGCCTGAAGGTGTCCTTGGTTCTCATGCCAACATCATTAAGATAGCAATGTTTACAGATAACAATCGTTATCTTCCCTTGTCCAGAAAAGAGCATCCACATCTTATGTCTGCGCTGGCAGTATAGATATTTTATTGTTTGCTAGCTATTGCTGTGCAAAAAGGGATTATGATTTTGAAGGATCTTTATTCCAAAGGAGGTCTAAGAGTGTGTTTCATGAGCAAAGGGGCCCATTGAAAGCCCAAGGAAACATCTTTATATTTAGGATGCTGGGCAGGCTCCCTTGTGAGGAAGGGAGTGCGCTAGAAGGCTACGGCTTTTTCCTGTCTCTTCCTCCATTCCTCCCAAGGGTTGTGAAGTCATCAACCCAACCCAGGTAGATGGATGGTGTCTTTACACACAATATAAAGACAACGTCTTGAAAAACAACTTTGGATACTTTTGATCATAGGACTGGGGCATGATGACTTTCAGTGACACACTATCCAGCAATAGAATTGAAAAATTAAGCAAGTTTTCAGTCGAAATAAATGTCATGGAAGTTATGTTTATTGTTGTTGTGTGCCTTTATGTCGTTTCTGACTTCTAAGGCAAACCTATTATGGGGTTTTCTTGGCAAGGTTTGTTCAGAGGAGGTTTGCCATTGCCTTCCCCTGAGCATGTACACATACACACACACACAAATATATGTATACACATGCATGCACTATTGTCGAGTGCCTTCAAGTAATATCCGACTTACGGAGACCTTACGGCAACTCTATAATGTGGTTTTCTTGGCACGATTTCGTCAGAGAAGGTTTGCCATTGCCTTCCCCTGAGGCTGAGAGAGTGTGACTTGCCCAATGTTACCCAATGGGTGTTATGTCAGAGCTAAGAATCGAACCCTGGTCTCCGGCGTTGTAGTCCAACACTCAAACCACTATGCCCACATGAAAAAATAATCAAATCAATCAAATATCATACAAGTTTTGTGAATAGTGGGAGGGGGGGGGTGGGAACCCAAAAAACTCCCTTTGAACAAATCATGCCAAGAAATGACTTAAATGACTTAATGACTTAAAGGAACACAACAACACCAACCCACTTCATCCGATACATTACAAATCGTTCCAAGGTATATAACAAATTGGCTTTAAGAGAGAAAGATTACAAGTGAGGTCACGTTTCTTTGGAGAAAGCATCATTTTGTCTCTAGCCTCAGGCAGCAAGATATATTGGTCTGTCTGAGAACATTGTATGTTCTTATATTCAGAAGTTGCGAACTGGAATAAATTCCAGGAATTACCCTGGGTATCTTTGCTTGAATTGGTGCTACTTTAGTGCCAGGTTGTTTTTGCCCGGTTAGTGCCAGAGAAGGGCACACAAAGCAAACTTTTCATTGTGAAAATGGGTTTCTGTGGCAGATGCCCAAGAGGCTGGGTGTTTTTTTGTTTCAGGAATGGGATTAAATAACATAATAATAGGTTGAAGGGTTGGAAGTTTCTCCACCCAGAACTGGATTTGCGGGCGTACAAAGATTAGATCGTATCGACTCCTATTTGTAAATGGGAGCTATTGGCCTACGAAGAGGCACAATGCGTGGGCATGTGTGCTTGTGTCCCATGGATATAGTTATGGGGAGGATTTTAAAAATAGGATTTTGTTCCCGAAACAAGAGTCTTGGGCCTCCTCCTCCTGTGGCCAGGGTTTCAAAATAGCAATCTAGAATAGGCTGACCATATTTCCTTGAGACAAATACGGGACATTGGGATGGCAAAAACGGGGAATGGGGATATGTAATATTCCATATTGAAGAGGTTATGGGATATTCCATGAAATAAGGGGGAACGCTTGTCAAATTTGCAGATGACACCAAATTAGGAGGTGTAGCTAAAAACCCAGAGGGGAGGATCGAAATTCAAAATGACCTGAATAGACTAAAAAGCTGGGCCAAAGCTAACAAAATTAAATTCAACACTTAAAAAATGTAAGGTTCTGCACTTAGGGCGGAAAAATGAAATGCACAGATATAAAATGGGGGACACCTGGCTGAATGAAACTTTTATGTGTGAAAGGGATCTGGGAGTCCAAGTAGAACACAAGTTGAACATGAGCCAACAGTGCAATGCGGCAGCTAAAAAGGCCAATGCGATTCTAAGCTGCATCAATAGAGGTATAGTGTCTAGATCAAGGGAAGTAATAGTGCCACTCTATTCTGCTTTGGTCAGGCCCTACCTGAAATACTCCTGTGTCCAGTTTTGGGCACCACAATTCAAAAAGGATGTGGAGAAACTGGAGCCATGTGTCCAAAGGAGTTGCCACACACAACAACCACAATAACAACCACACAATGACCACACTTTGCAGAGATTGAACGCCTCCCAACAGCATGGTCCCTTTAAGACAGTGGTTCTCCCCCACCCCCAACTGTGCCCTTTAAGAGATTTTGGACTTCATCTCCCAGAAGTCTCTTAAAGGGCACTGTGTGTGTGTGTGTGTGTGTGTGTGTGTGTGTATACATCCCTCCATATTTGTGGCTTTGATATTAGCAGATTTGATTATTCAAGGATTTGATTAATTTGTTCTCTCTAGGAATATCTAGGTCCTCCAGTGCAACTCTATGGTCAACTTTAACTAAAATTGGCACTGAAAGGCCTAGAGATTAGTCCTAGAGAGAACACTCTACTAGGCCTCTCTAGCTCCTCCAGCTCAACTCTATGGTCAGTGTCTGTGAGACTTTGACCACAGAGTTGCACTGGAGGACCTAGAGATTCCTAGAGAGGTGTTTTTCCCTCAGGTCTCTAGCAAATATGGAGGGACAAGTGTATATGTATGTGTGTGTGTAAATATATATATACATATATATATATATATATATAGAGTGCCCTTTAAAGGATTTGGGACTTCATTTCCCAGAATCCCTCACCATTGGCCAACATGACTGATCAGCCATGTTGGCCAATAGTCTGGGATTCTGGGAGCTGGAGTCCAAAATCCCTTAAAGGGCACTACACACACACACACACACACATATCATTATTATAATATGTATGTATTTATTTAGAGCCTGCTCTTCAGCCATAAAGGCTATCAGAGCAGCTTACAATTATTATTTTAATGTTATATATATATATATATATATACATACACACACACACACACACGCATATATATATATATATATATATGAGTGCCCTTTAAGAGATTTTATTTTATATTATAATATTATATATAATATATAATATTATAATATAATATATATTATTTTAATTATATATATATATATATATGTTAGTGCCCTTTAAGAGCTTTCAGACTTCATCTCCCAGAAGCCTCAGCCATATTGGCCAATAGCTTGGGCTTCTGGGAGATGAAGTCCAAAACCCCTTAAAGGGCACTCTATAAACACAGTGTGCGCCCTTTAAGAGTTTTCGGACTTCACCTCCCAGAAGCCTCAGCCATGTCGGCGAACGGCGTTGGATTCTGGGAGATGAAGTCCGAAAGCCCCCTTGGAAAGAAGAGCACAGTCTGTCTGAGGCGACCGTCCCTCAGCGTCGAGGAGGCGGGGCTTCGTCACGGGAGCCGTCCAATAGCATCGCTCGGAGGGGAGAGCGTGGGCGTGGCCTGAGCCTGGGCGGCTGCTGATTGGCTGCCGAGTGGGCGGGGCCTGTGCCGGGCGATGCAGAGCGGCCGGGCTCCTTGTTCTTTCTCTCATTCGCGTCGCGGCGGCGTCTGAGGCGCGGAGGGTCGCCCGGGGCAGCTATGCGGCGGCCGGTGTCGCCTTCTTCTTCGCCTTGAAGAGGAGGGGAAGGGACTGCTGGTTCCTTGACAGGTTTGTTTTGCCTTCCTCTGAGGCTGAGAGAGTGTGACCTGCCCCCAGGAAGCCCCTAAGGCAAACATTTGTCTTCCTCTGAGGCTGAGAGAGTGTGACTTGCCCTCATGGCAACCCTATAAGAGGTTTTTTCTTGAGAGGTTTCCTCAGAGGAGGTTTGCCTTTGTTTTTCTCTGTGGCTGAGAGAATGTGACCTACCCTCATGGAGACTCTAAGGAAAAGACTATAATGGGGTTTTCTTGAGAGGTTTCCTCAGATTTGATTTGTTTCCCTCTGCGGCTGAGAGAGTGTGACTTGCCCTCATGGCAACCCTAAGGGAGACTATAATGGGGATTTCTTGACCAGGTTTCCTCAGAGTGGGCTTTTCATGGCCCTCCTCTGAGGCTGAGAGAGTGTGACTTGCCTTTATGAGAACCCTAAGGCAAACTATAATGGGGTCTTTCTTGAGAAGATTTGTTTTCCTCTGAGGCTGAGAGAGTGTGGCTTGCCCTCATGGCAACTCTAAGGCAGACTGTAATGGGTTTTTCCCTTGGCAAGGTTTCTTCTGATATGGGTTGCTCTGAGGCTGAGAGAGTGTGACCTGCCCTTAAGGAGACCCTAAGGCAAACTATCCTGGGTTTTCTTGGGCAATTTCTTCAGAAGGGGTTTGACATGGCCCTGGGGGGGGGAAGTTTCTTCAGAGGTTTGCCATGGTCATCCTCTGGGGCTGAGAGAGTGTCACTTGCCCTTATGGAGACCCTAAGGCAAACCTATCATTGGGTTTTCTTGGGCAATTTCTTCAGAAGGAATTTGGCATGGCCCTTCTCTGAGGCTGAGACAGTGTGACTTCTTCTTCTGGCAACCTTAAGGCAAACTATCCTGGGGTTTTCTTGGCAAGGTTTCTTCAAAGGGGGTTTGCCCTGGCCTTCCTCTGAGGCTGAGAGAGTGTGACTTGCCATTATGGCAACCCTAAGGCAAACCTATCATTGGGTTTTTCTTGGGCAATTTCTTCAGAAAGAGTTTTCCATTGCCATCCTCTGAGGCTGAGAGAGTGTGGCCTGCCCAAGGTCACCTATTATGGGTTTTTACACAGCTGAGCCTGAATTCAAACCCAGGTCTCCAGAGTTGTAGTCCATTGCTCAAATCACTACACAACACTGTCTCTCCCTTGAGCATATATATATATATATATAGACACACACTGTCATGTACCTTCCAATTGCATATATATATATATATATACACCCACACACACACACACACACAAAGGCGCATTGTCATAGTGTACCTTTCAGTTGTTTCTGACTTCATGCGACCCTATTATAGGTTTTTTGGCAAGTTTCTTCAGAGAAGATAATAATAATAATAATAATAATGTTTTATTTATACCCCGCTCTTCAGCCAAGACTATCAGAGCAGCTTACAATTTGTTAAACAAACAGCTTCATTTACAATTGTAAGCTATTTGCCCCCAACAATCTGGGTACTCATTTTAGCGACCTTGGAAGGATGCAAGCCTGAGTCAAGCTTCAGCCCTTTGCTGGTCTTGAACTCGCCACCTTCTGGTTTTGAGTGAGTGGCTGCAGTACAGGCATTTAACCACTGCGCCACCAGGGCTGATATGTACACATATGTACATATTGGCCATATGTACACATACACACTGTTGGTGAGTGCCTTCAAGTTTTCCTTTTCCAGGCTATCTTTCTCCGAAGATGCCAGATGCCACAGATGCCGGCGAAACGTCAGAAAGGAACTCTTCTAGAACATGGCCACAGAGCCCGAAAGCCCCACAAGAAACTATGCCTTCAAGTTCTTTCCGACTTACGGCGACCCCAAGGCGAACCTGTCATGGGGTTTTCTTGGCAAGATTTGTCCAGAGGAGGTTTCCCTTCCCCTGAGGCTGAGAGAGTATGACTTGTTGCCCAAGGTCACCCATTGGGTGGGAATCGAACCCTGGTCTCCAAAGTCGTAGCCCAACGCTCAAAACACTAGATCACCCTGGTCTTCCAGCACCACATCTCAAATGAGTTGGATTTCTTCTCATCCATTTTCCTGATTGCCCATCTGCCACTTCCATACATGTTGATGAGGAATCCAGTGGATCGGACTGTTTTAACTATCCTCAGTTGTACATCTTTGCTCTTTAAGATCTTGTCTCGTTCTTGCATGGCTGCCCTTCCCATTGGTGGCCTTCTCCTTATCTCTTGACTGCAGTTTCTCTTCTGATCAATTCTCGATCCTACTGGTAGGTACAGGAACTCTTTTAACTATTAAAGTTTCCTCCTTGTCTTGGTTGAAATTTATGCAGGTCCTCCATGGCCATTATTTTTGTAGGCAGGTGGCTGAAGTTCTCTTAGCGTCGTGGCTGGACTGGCAAGAAGTGCCTTTGTTTTGGGGTGAGATCGGTGGTCAGATGGGGGCCGGAGAGACTTTGGCCAGGCTCTCACATCAGCCAGAGAGGAATGGCAGGGGATGTTCCCAAAAAGGGGGTGCATGGGTCTCTAAGCAGGATGCCTGAGCTGGATGCTTCCCTATCCATTTTCTTAAAGGGGGAAACATTTGGGTCACCAGATATTGCCCGGATACTACTCCTGTCACCTTTCACTCTTGGCTCTGCTGGCAAGGGGAGTTCTGGAGGGCCATGCCGTCTCCGCCTATAGCCTGGGATGGCTTGGTTGTTTCCTTGACCCACTTTGACCGTGGGTTGTTGCCTTGATGAAATGAGCAAGGGAGTGGGGGAGATGAAAGAGCCGTACCTGCTGCCCCAGATTCCCTGGAGGAAGATGTGATAAAAATATAACTTCACAATAAGATTAATGACAGCGATAAGGAGACTCGCTTGCTACCAGTGTGTACTGGCGAGGCTGGCAAAGAGATTCGCGTGTGGCATTTCTGTTCAGAAATTATTTCTCAGTGTTTGTAAACATTGCTTGCCGTACCTGATAGCTTGGGTAGTGCTACAGGATGGTCCTCTCTGCCCAGCAGTTGCCAGGGCATCCCTCCCATTAGGCAGCTACATGGAATAGTGGCAAGATGTTGGAAGACAAAGTTGTATGTGCCAAACACAGAATGGTCTGTACCTCCTCAGTTAGTCTGTTGTTCTCAGATGTGGTGGGATGCAACTGCTAGTTTCTCTGGTTTCCCTCTATGGAAATATGAGAACTATTTTGTCTTTACCTCAGGCAGCAAAATATATGGAGCCTAGCATGGCAGAATTTCTGTAACGTCGATGTCCCTCTTTCTTAGTGCTTGGGAATTAACTAGCATCTAGTTTTCTGGGGAAAAAGAGGACTTGTCCTTCTCCTATATCTCTCCTGGTTTGCTCTCTTAGGAAACAGAACTCCAAGAAGTTTGAGCAGTAGAAATTTCTCCTTCAATTGAGTTCAACAGCAACAAAGCCAGGGCTGTGCATGGAGAAACGGCAAGAAACCACAGGCTCCTAATCTGTCGCGCAACACCTCCCTGCTCAGCATGGCTGTGTGATGCAATGTGAAGACTCAGGAAATGTGCAGTTGGACAGCATGGCATTGATCCTGAACCTCTGGACTTCTTTTGCAGGGGGAGAACGTGATAATTGGGAGCAACTGGGCAATAATTCAGGGAGTCAAAGAAACTTTGGGAACCAGCTAAGCATTTGAACAACTCATCAATATGAAGTAGAATACTTTTAAAAAAATCCTAGTTTATGAATAGGATGATGGATGCAGAGACAACTATGTGTGCATCATCACCTAGTGATCCAATAGATTCACCCTTGGCTTCCAGTTCTAGATACCTGTCTTCCTGTGTACCATGATGGGAAAGTATATGGATGAATGAGGAGATGGGATGAGAAGAGTGTGCTAACTCTGGGAGATGTAATGCTATCTAATTCTGCTGCTTTTTTAATATACTTTTTAGTGCTTTAAAAAATTAGATCGTATTGATGGGCTGTGCAAATGCTTAGGTTATTGCCAAAGTATCTTTAAATCCCAGAATTATTGGCCGGTTGCTCCCTATTATCATGTTCTCCCCCTGCAAGAGAAGTCCAGAGGTTGGGGATCAATGCCATGCTATCCAATGGCACACTTCCTGAGTCTTAACATTGCATCACACAGCCATGTTGAAGAAGGAGACAGTGAGCCTGTGGTTTTTTGCCCTTTCTCCATGCACAGTCCTGGCTTTGTCTGTTGCTGCTGAACTGCAGAATTAAATTGAAGGGGAAATGTCTACTGCTCAAGCTTCTTGGTTTTCTGATTCCTAAGAGAGCAAACTGGGAGAGTTATAGGAGAAGGACAAGTCCTGTTTTGCTACAGTCAAACACGCAGACTTCTGGATGTTAACAATTCCCAGGCACTGAGAATTTTAGAAGCTTTGGCATATGGTGAGTGAAGCAAGTTTCTTTCCAAATGCATACTTTTGGCCTCTCTTTGCTAGCGCTTGGAGCGTCTGCATTGCCGCCTTTCTCTGTCCTTCTGTTTCTCTCTTTTTGATAATTTGCAGGATGGATTTGTCCAAGCTCCTAGTGCTTTTTCTTTGCCAGCTGATGAAAACTCCATTGCATGATTTTTGGAAACATTGCCCTCTGTGCTGGTTGGGGTTGCTTGGAGGAGAGACTATTGGAGGGCCTGTAATTCTCACTCTTAACAGGCTTGGCATTGTTTGCTTTGCGGTGTTGCTTATTTATCTCTGCCAGTTGGGAGGGCAAGTCTGATTCTCTCTGCTCCTCCCCATTTCTTCTTCTTTTCTTTGCCACACTTGAGCCTGTTAATTGTTTTTGGGTTGTGGTGTTCTACTGGCTGAATGTTTTTGTTTGAGTGGAAAATCTTTGCTGTGGTACATGGAAGAATATGAGGAATTAGGATCACATGCCCTTGAAGCTCTGGGAATGCTATGCAAGATGGCTCAGCTTTTGAAAAAAAGTTTCTTATTTGGGAGTACAGCTCTGAAATCTTTCCAGAAGCCCTGGCAGTTGTAGTTTGAAAAAGTAGTGTTTCCAGTTACTTTGGGAATTTGTGTTTCCACAGAACATAGCTTTGTTGAACTCTGTTAAGAAGATACCTTTGTGGCTTTAGAAACAGAGGAGGCTTAGAAACTTTGCTGTAGATGGGCATTACTTGCCCACTCACCTCTTCCTTTTGGTCACATTGATATGATTCTTGGACACAGAGGGTATCACATACGATTCCTGCACAGTTGGATTGCTTGCACATCAAAAGGACCCTCAGCAGATACACTTTAGGCCCTCAACAGATGAGATTCCAGACTTGGAGAAGAAGAGTGTGTTGGCAATTGGCAGAACATCTGCTTTGAGAGAAAGTCTGAAGTTCAATTCCTGGCATCTCCAGGTAGGCTTAGGACAGATCCGTATCTAAAATCCTGGCAATCCACTGCCAGTTGAGGATGGAGCAAGCTTGTTTTCTGCTGCTTCAGACAATAGGGCACAGAGCAATGGAGTCAAACTACAGGAAAAGAGGTTCCAGCTGAGCATTAGGAAGAACTTCCTGACAGTAAGAGTTCTTCAGTAGTGGAATACACTGCCTTCAAATGTGGTAGAGTCTCTTTCTGAGGTTTAAACAGAGAAGGATCACATACCTGTATAGCTGTTTAAAAGTTTAGAGGTGGTACTGAAGAGCTGTCTTTGTATTAGGTTGCCTTTCACTACAGACACAATCCAGTTTGACACCACTTTGACTTCCATGGCTCAGTACTATAGAATTCTGGAAATTGTAGTTGGTTGTGGCACCAGAGCAGAGCTCTGGTCACTTTAAGACGTACCTGGAAAAAAATTCACAACTGGCTCCCAGAGACCTGAGAAACGTAGCAGCAGACATGTGCGGCTTGGCATGAGTGTTGGTGCCTGTTGGGATTAGGCCCATAATTAATACTTCATTCCTAACGCCTAGAATGCTTTGGAGACTTTAAAATTTTAAAAAGTACATGAAAGGATGTTGACATATAAGTGCTCCTCTTATACTTGGGGGATGGAAAAATAAGAACAAAAATGTTTGTAGCTGCTCCCTCTCTTCCCACCAGTGGTGCCAAAGGCTGACTTCTTATTTCAGAAGGATTGCTCCTTCTTTTGCCATGATGGAAAGGAGTGGGGAGACAGATGTTGAATTCCAACTTTCTTTCTTTCCTGACCTGAGCCCAGCTAGCTTACGCTATAGTCTGGGACCATGGAGGTTGAAGTCCAGCAACATTTGGAGGCTCCTCTGCCTCTGATTTTAATGACAGATACATACCAAGGAGAGCCAGTGTGGTGTAGTGGTTTGAGCATTGGATTATGACCCTGAAGACCAGGGTTTGAATCCCAGCTTGGCCGTGGAAGCCCATTAAGGTGACCACTAGCGAGTAACACTTTCTCAGCCTCAGAGAATGGCCATGGCAAACCCCTTCTGAAGAAATCTTGCCAAGAAAACCCTGTGATAGGTTTGCCTTAGAATTGCCATACATTGGAAAGGACTTGAAAGCACACAATAACAACAGAACATGCCAAGGACTTGTGAAGAATCAGGCTGTTTGGAAGGAGGCAGAAGTAGGGCTTGCTGAAAAACACCAGCATTGAGAATTAGAGTAGAAATTGTGTACTTGCTTTCTGGGAGCTGTAGTCCAAAAAGGGTTACATTTGAAAGCTCTCTGTGTGTCTTGCGAACTGTAAGGCAGTGCAGCTTTTCAAACCATGTTCTCTGAAACCTGCACAAACAATTTTCAATGGAATGCAAGTTGGGCAAAGGAGCCGAGCCCAACCAGTGCGGGGAAAGGAAATTGAGGTCACCGCTGAATAAGGGCTGTGTCTCAGGAGATGTTTTAGCCAACTGCACAAAACTATTGGGTCTTCTCGAGTGAGCCTTCTCTGCAAACCCAACTCTACATATACTGGTGAGACAGCTTGGCTGCAGCTCCGCTGAGGTTGTCCAAGATGAGTTCTCCTAAACTGCTTTGCTCTGTCTGTGTGTTAGCTTGGAAAAAGGTTTTTTTCTGGTATTCATCTTCTAGAATGCTTCTGCCACCATGGTCAGTGGTCATACTGGCTGGCAGATGGTGGGAGCTGCAGTCCAAAAAGCAATTTTTCTAAGCTGTGATAAGTTTTAGATGATTGTCCCGTGATGTGTCTTCAAGTCATTTCCAATCTACAGCAAACCTAAGGCAAACCTATAACAGGGTTTTCCTAGCAAGATGTTTTCAGAGGGGCTTCGCCATTGCCTTCATTCCCCAAGTTGGCTTTGTCCAGATGTATTGGACAATCTGGCGGAGAGATTATTTAGGTCCAAAACACATTGCAGAAGTGATCCGGTTTGAGACTGCTTGAAATGCCCTGGCTTAGTGCTGGGGAATTGTGGGAACTGTAGCTTTGTGTGACATTGAACCTTCTCTGCCAGAGAGCTCTGGGGCCACAATAGACTACAGTTCCCGGGACTCCCCAGCACTGAGCCAGGTCTGTTAAGGCGGTCTCAAACTGGATTATTTTTGCAGTGTGTTTTGGACCACAGCCGAAGACCAGTAGAAGTCTACAGGTAGTGAATGGCTCTCTAAACTCTTGATGCCTTTTTGAGGCTCCTTTCTGCATTCTGCATTCTGGGCTGCAACTTCTGCTGAGATGGATATTGGTTGCCTTGGCTTGCTTGACCAGGGTACTGAACCTCAGTTTTGAAGCAAATCACTGCTTGCTTCCTCTCACTGCACAGATTGGTGAGGAGGATTGTGTCCCTGATGCTGCTGAGACATGAGGTACAGGCATCTGCCTCTGTCCTCTCACTTGTTGTTTTAATGTTTATACATGTTGTACACCGCCCTGATCTCTGGAAGTGCGGTATAGAAATAAATTTTATTATTATTATTATTTATTATGGTGACCTGCATTCTATGTGCTGATGATGATTACAGTCAGCCCTCCTTACCCACACAGGCTTTATCCACAGATTCAGTTATCCATGATTTGAAAATATTCCAAAGTAATATACCAGTAAATTCCCAAAAGCACAACTTGATTTTGCCATTTTATATAGGGGACACCATTTTACTCTGCCATTGTATATAATGAGACTTGAGCATCCATGGATTTTGGTATCCACAGGTGGTCCTGGAAGCAAACCCCAGTGGATACCAAGGGTCCATGTATATTTTTTTGTTGTTGATAGCCTTCAAATAATTTCATGGAGTTGTCTTGGCAAGATTTGTTCAGATGTTTTTTGTGCCTTTGCATGTGAAAATCCATCTCTGCAGGCCTTCTAAAATGATACGCTATCCTGTGTGAATAAACAGGATAAAATAATCCCCCCCATCCAGGAATGGCTCAAGAAATTTTGCTGTCTGAAGGTGAGTGGCAAATGTCACCCCTTCAACATCCATCCAACAAAATAGTAAATTACCAGTTATTTTGACAGAAAAATGGTACAACCACCTCTCTCCTTCCTTGGTAATAAAAATAGAATGAGAACAAATTCAATAATTAAGCCTTTGCTGTTCTCTCATGGAATTTGCTGCTTGAAGTGGATGCTTCATTCTCTTTAATGGTAAGCCTGGCCCTGCTCCCACTCCCAAATCAAAATAGGTTTAGAGAGACACAGACATACAGTATAGTCAACATAGAGGCTTAATTCCAGAAAACACATACTGCTAAATGCATGGATTAAAACAAATTATTTTTATCAGGGGCTCAAATGCCAGCAAAGTAGGCATCAGGAGGATGGATATGGGCAGAGTATTTCATAAAGGAGGATTTTCTCTGCACATCCACCCACCAGGTTGTAGGTCAGCAGTTGTGCATCTGCTTTGCAAGCAGAAGCTCCCAGGTTGAAAGAGAGAACATCACATACCTTGAAGCTTCTAGAAGGATGTTTTGCCTTTGAAATAAGTCCTCCTGCATCATGTTTTGATCCTCCAGAATGGTTTGTAGGAAATGAGAAGTGGACATCTAGCCGCATCCAGATGGAGGGAGTGCTACATCCATGGTGGGTCTTGGGAAGGGGACTTGTCCATTCATACTCCTAATACTAACAATATGGGACTCAAAAGACCTCTGGTCTGAGTTAGTATAAGGCAGAATCTTCTGTTTCTCATCCAACTAGAAATAGCCATCTCCGTTGTAGTTAAGCTTTTTTTGCGAATACTTAGAGGAGATTCCATAAAATCCAAAAGGATTCGGTAAAATCCAAAAAAGATCTTAATGATCAAGTGGTTCATATAAGAGCAGGTACCTCTACAGATTTTGGAAGGATGCTTTGACTGGGAGTTCCTGCATGGCAGGGGGTTGGACTGGATGGCCCTTGTGGTCTTTTCCAACTCTATGATTCTATGAAATCAGTTCTATGACTCAGGCTGCATCTGCACAGCAGAAATAATCCGTTTTGACATCACTTTAACTGCCATGGCTCAATGCTGTTGACTTCTGGGAATTGTAGTTTGTTTGTGGGAGGCAGTTGTGAATTTTCCAAGGTTTTTAAAGTAACAACCAACTATAATTTCCAGAATTCCATAGCCTTGAGCCAAGGCAGTAAAATGGCGTTGAACCAGATTATTTCTGCAGTGAAGACAGGGTGACACTCTCCCTGTGTGGAACATTCATGTGCAGAGTAGCTCTGATAACCAGTCGGGCAAGATGTGGCAAGGAACATGGGTATTTCTGGGCTTCTGCAACCATTCAAGGTGTGTGATGGGAAAGCCTCTTCCATAGAAGGCAGAATGAGGCCAACAGCTGTTGGTCTCCTAATCAGGATGAACTAAAAAAGGGGGGAAATATCTGTCATACTTTAAGCTTTGGTATCTCTTCCATGTTGTATAACCATGCCACACTTGGTTTAGGGTGGAATTTGAGGGCAGATGGCCTCAAATCACTGTTGTGTGTGTGTTCCTATATGTTTCAGTGTAAAATGATGTTGCCTGTTGGTATGGTTTTTAAATTTGCCTTGACGTAGTAAGAAATCTGCTCATAGAGATAAATGGGATTTTATTCAAGAGATAATTTGCACCTGGTAAGCTACATAAAAATCTAGCCTGAGCTTGAGATAGGTCTTGCTCAGACTGTCCTGCAAACCATGGTTAGAAGAATCAGGACCAAGCAGTAATGAGCCTTAGATCTATGTACTATACTTTCAAATGAAGATGGCTGCAAATGTCCAGTTCTAGTTAGTAGGAAACCCTAGCTGGCGCTTTCATCTGAATGCAGTAAATGATGGATTGTGGAAACTGCTTTGCCCTTGAAAACATCGCTTGGCCCTCTTGGAGGACAAATAACTTTACGGTAATCTTAAAGCTTCTAATCTCTTCCCTTCACACGCAAAGGATGGTGCAAGGATAGTTGGTTGTATGTGCCAAGGAGTTGCGTCTATTTTTTTCTCTTGAAATGACAAGCCCTGTTTTGACCTGATTGAAAATTTGTGGGTGCATTGCCAGCCTTTGAGTAGAGTCACAGGGTATAATGAGAGATGGGAAAGATCCTTTTGTGGGTGCGTGAGAAATAGTTGTCCCATGTAATAAAGGCATGGTGTGCCAGGACAAAGTTAATAAGGAAAGCATTAGACAGGAAGCTAAAAATATGCCATGTGGGAGAAGGAATTGACATGAGGCTTTGTTGAGAGAATCTAGTTCAGATGGCGTTGCTGCAGAGCAAAAGGATTCTGGGAAACAGAACGAGTCTAGGATGAAAAGGAACCAAGGGGCAATTACGTTGAGGTTTCACTTTCTTTGCTAAAGGATGCTGATACGGCTTTTGCATGCTTGTGTTTATATCCTGCCTTCTTTTCATCACAGAATTCAAGGTGGTGTGTGTCAAGTTCCTGTGTGGTCCATCCAGCCATTGATCAAGTACAGACTTGTTCAGTTTAAGCAACAGTATTGAGTCATTCACTGAGAGACAGGGTGGTGTAGTGGTTTGAGCATTGAACTAGGAATCTGGGGGACCCTACACTGCCATGGAAAGGCACCATGTGACCTTGGGTAAGTCACACTCTCTCAGCCTCAGAGGAAGACAAAGGCAAACCCCCCTCAGAACGTATCTTTGGCAAAAAAACCCTACCCCATGATAGGGTTGCTGTGAGTTGGAAATGACTTGAAGGTACACAAGAGCAGTTGAATCATGCACCTTCAAGACCATCTTCCGCAGTCAAACAACTGTGGTGTGTGTGTTTGTGCCGAGTGACCTGATTTTACAGTCTAGGATTAGAAGTTTGAGGACAAATGGGGACAGAGATAACCTTTTATCAAGTCAGACACTTTTTCTGTCTAGTCCACTATTGACTGCTCTAATTCCTCTCTAGTGCAAGGCATCTGGAACCTCAGACTTAGGGACAATTCTTGTCCTCTTGGGTTTCCAAGATGGCCACATTCCCTGTGCCATGGCATCATCATTTGATGGTTTCCTATCACCACCTCTAGTGCTAAAAGGTTGAAATCTCTTAAGACTTAGTTATGAGCAGTAAAACTATTAAGGTAGGCACCAGAACCTATCTAATCTTGGAAGCTAAGCAGGGTAATCTCTTGTTAGTACTTGGATGGGAGACTGCCAACAAATACCAAGTGCTGCAGGCTCTATTTCAGAAAAAGGAACTGGCAAAACCACTTCTTGGGTATACCTTGCCTAAGAAAACCCTATGAAATTCATGGGGTTGCCATAAGTCAACAGGCAGCGAGAAGGCATATATACACACACACACATGCTGGTATTTTTTGTCCTCCTGCCGCCTTTAGATATGGGCCCTGTCTACCATTGGGATGTGACCTCTGAAAGTGTCTCAAATTAAATGGGCCTTATACTGAAATAGGTTTCACTTTCTGGGTTTGGGGCAGGGAAATATCTTCTCCCTCCCCTTCTTCTGGCTCTTTTTCATTGCTAGAGTATCCAAATAATGCTGCTTGTCCAGGATTTGGGATTTCCCTGCTTCTTCAAGCCTAATGGAGAGGGGCAAATTTGTCTTACTGTGCCTGCCAGTATCAGTGTCAGGTATCTTGTGTGCATGTACCTACACTAAGTTACTTGTCGTGCCAACAGCGGGGCAGGATTATACAAGGAAATCAAGAGCTTCTTTTGAAGGAGCGATGGATGTATTTCAAGGTCCCGGTGCCCCGCTGTCAGAAAACTTCTACCCTGCCAACCAGTGAGCTGCTTAAGGAGATACCACCTCGGGTTCAAATGCTGACCTGCCAAGAATGCTCCAGTTAAATGTTTGCCAGCTTCCTGATTCAGAGCTTGTGTAACCAACTCTGCCGCCTGGCAGGAGCTTTGACAGAAGTCCGGGAACCGAAGAAGGAGAGATGGCTGTGAAAGGAGTGTGTCTCGGCATGGGGTGGGGAAGGCCTGGCTAATAACTGGAAGGCCCTCCGGATGGGGACTTTTCATCTCGTGTTTCAGTAAGTGTGCCTCACAGTGAAGGGGGGGGGATTTGGGTTTTGAGAGTGGAGGCTGGAAGGCATTTGTGCTTCAGAATTGCTGACATTTCCAGTCGGGTAGGACTATAATGTCTTAGTGAAACAGAAATGTGATTGTAGGTCCCCCCCCCCCCCCCCAGCTTGGAAAGGTTACTTTTTTGAACTACACTGCCAGCTTGTACCCATCAGCCAGTGCCCATCAGGAGAGAGAAGCTGTTGAAAAAAAATTCCAAGCTTTGATTCCTCCCCCCCCCCGGGCTTTTACATTTGAGGGAGAGTCTTTGGGTTTTTGAAAAAAAAGATTTATATATACATTTTGTATAGCCATTTCACTGTGCCATTGTGTTTAATGGGACTTGAGCGTCCACAGATTTTGGTATCCACAGGGATCCTTGAACCAAACCCTAGCAGAAACCAAGGGCCCACTGTATGTCCAAAAGCACTTTTTAAGTTGAAGCGGAGAGAAATGATGCAGCTATGTATTTTGGGGCTTGACTACCATATGATGGGAATCTAGGGTCTTTCTGCACTGGTTTAATCCCCCAACGAAGAGCTCAAATTTGCACTTGTGCCAACGGTAGGAGTTAAAACAACAAAGAATTGCTTGTGGCAGAGATATGTGGTCTCTGGGAAAGCTACTGTGTTGAACTACAGCTCCCAGAATCCTCCAACTAGCATGGAAGCTTTACTTAAATCTCCTACCTTCCTCAGCTCAAATCTTGCCAGGGTAATTGATGTTTACCTGGGGATGGGGGTTATTTTCCTTTTTGGGGTGTGACTCATGGGACATCCTTTCTGGAATGCAAGATGAATGCAAGATGAATGAATGAATGCAAGATGAAGGACTGATCATATACTGTACTTCCCTGTCTCTTCCCTTCCCTGCTATGGAATCCAGCCTTTGCCTGGACAGGCATTTCTTTCCCCTTTATCCGCTCTTGAAAAATCCTAGCTTAAAATGCGTCTGAGCAAATCTCTGCCTTGTCTGATTGAGGCAGAAAATCCACTTAGGGCCTCTCTCTCTCCCCACCTCTCCCTCCCCATATCCCCAGTAATGTGTATAATTCTTGCCAGTAGCATGGGATGTGGGAATTGTTTTTGCTGGAAAAATCGATCCAAACCGTGCTGGGTAGTTACTACTTTATGGGCTGTGGTTTAGAGGTGGTGCGGTGATCTCGGAGGTACAAGAATGACAGAAAAATCTAATCTCTCTATTTAGCTTTGCATCTCTGTATTTAGCTTTAATGTACCTGTAGTTTTCCCCAGAACTGCAAAAAATCCAGCCTCTGTATTTAGCTCTGTCTTGCTTTTCAGGTGGCTTTTTGTCAGAGGGTTGTGAGGTGGGGTGAAAGGAAGGTGATTCAGGCCAAAGGAGGACTTGGTGGCAGTTCCCTGAATTCCCTTGCATTGAGCCAGGGCAGTTAAAGCAGTCTCAAACTGGATGGCAATACCTTCCTGGTCTGGTGATTGTAGCACACAGTGGCTTAATTCCTGTTGGTAGTCATGAATAGAGTAGACCCATTGAATCAATGGGATTTGTGTGTTGACTCACACTGTTCAATTGATCGAATGAGTTTGTTCTAGTTGAGACTAACCAACAAAATGCCAGCCAAAGTTTCCTGGTAGAACTCTTGCTTTTGTGTCAACATTGGCAAGATTGCAGGCATCTCTTGCACCTACGATGTGGCGGCAGCATGAGCCCCAAGGTGATGGTGCCAATGCTGACACCTGGTGGATCAATCTATAAATGTGGCAGGCCATGACATGTAGAATCAATCCATCTCAAATGTGCAGGCAAAGTTGTAGCAAACGCATCTGTCACAGTTGAACTCATCCCCTCCAGGCTAAGGATGACAAGCTTCTCCATCTTGTCTGGGTTCAAGTCAATCTGGTTGCCCTTCCCTCCTATCCATAGCTTCCTTCCTATCCATAGCTTCCAAGATAGGAATCCTAATGAGTATAAAAATGAGGATATTTTGAAGAATTATTTATCACTGTATTTATTAGGTACAGTTATATCTCATATGTCATCCTATAAGAAATGGTTAGGCAAAACGGCTGAACTTATGTGTTTGGGGTCTAATCAGCCACAAAATAATTTGCAAGCTACTTTTTTGCTTAGATTTTAGCAGCTGCTATCTTAGGATAAGTTGTTTACTGTCTCCCTGCAAAATCATGAGATTTGCAAGGAGTTAAATGGTTGTTTATGAATAGAAGGGATTGCTAATCTGATAAAGGCAACACCTATGGCTCTCCTCCTTCCCTTTTTACTCTCACACAGGGTGACTGGATGTCCTACCCACGAAGGAGGACGAGGCATCGCAAAGTGTTGATTGTTCCAGAAAAATGTAGGACATTCCAAAGTAAAAATTAATGCTTCTTAGTCATGCTGAAAATGAAGGACATTTTGGAATTCCTCTTGCATAGAAGACTGAAATATAGGACATGTCTTGGAAAAAGAGGATGTCTTGTCATCCTTTTCTCACAACAATCCTGTGAGGCAGGTGAGGCTGAAAAAGAGCATGCCTGGCTTAGATGCCCTAGTGAGTTTCATGGCTCAGTGTGGGTTTGGACCACGATTTCCCAGGTTGCAGTCCAATACTCATCACAAGGTGCTTTATAGAGTAGTACAACAAAAAGACAGGGACCTGCCCAGAGAAGAAAGAATTGTAAATCCAAGCATACTTTTTTGGGTTAAGTGTGTTAGCTTCACAACATGAGAAATGGTAATGTTTTATTTTCACAGTTTGTATTTGGAATGTTTGAAGCAAACCTACCAAGTTATACTGCAATGTCCCGGTGCTGAGATGGGCAGGAGAGGAGGAAGAAAGTGTAAACGATAGTTGTGTGTCTGGGCTGATGTTAAAACTGGTAAGGCCAAGTTCTCAACCGTTTTCAACTCCTGGAAATGCATTCCTTTGCTGATGCTGGGCTGCCAAACATAACTTCCCGAAATAAATACAGAGATCAAGCCGTGAACCAGGAAATCAGTATGAAAAGGCAGTCTCTACCCAGCTAAAGCCAGTGTTCTTTCTCTGGTCCCAGGAGAGGTCCTATTTGTGCTATTCTTTATTTTAATTTTTGAATCACCTTTCCTTCTCCTAAAGCAAAGGGACTTAGGTGAGTTTGTGTGTACATGTGCCTTCAAGACACTGGTTGGTTTATGGCAACCCCATGAATTTCACAGGGCCTTCTTAGGCAAGGAGTACTTAGAGGGGTTTTTGCCAGTTCCTTCCTCTGAAATATAGCCTAAAGCACCTGATATTCATTGGCAGTCTCTTATCCAACCAGGGCTTATCCTGTTTAGCTTCCAAGGTCTCGTACCTTGTAGTTTCCCATATATTTATTGGTGTTCAGTGCCCAGCATCCCTCATTATTAGCTATGTTGGCTAGGGATGATGGGAGCTGCAGTTCAATGCACAGTTTCCAGCTATGTCCTTAGAGACGGCTTCCTGCTTTAATTCAGTCTTCAAAATGATCCTCTAAGACTAGTTTGGTGGGGAACCTTTGACCTTCCAAAGATGATGGAATACAACTCCAGTAAGGTCTGAGCATTGGCCCTGCTGGCTGAGACGTCTGGAAGTAGAAGTCCAGAATATCTGGAGGACCAAATTCCTTTCCCCAAAGGTTGCATGAAAGACAAGTGAGATTCCTTAGAGCCTCAAGGAGAAGAACAAGCATTTGCCTTAGCCTTGAACAGCTTGGTACCCTCTGAAGGTATTGGACTGTGGCTGTGCTGGCTAGGAATGATGGGAATTGTAGTCCCACACATCTGGACGGCGACAGGTTCTTCAAGGCTGGCTTGTTTTGTTTGGCAGCAGTTTTCTAAGGTCCCAGGCTCGGTGGTGATGGTGGTAGTCTGGCCTGTTGTTGCAACTGGTAACTTCTCATTACTTGTTTAAGGCTTCACTTGGGAAGTGCCTGTGGGAGAAAACCAAGCATTGCCATATCTTCATGCTTGTGCCTCCTGTAATTCATATAATCCCTCCATTGTGAGATGTGAAGGGTCTACTCTTATTTGGAACACAAGTTCTCTATCAGCACATTGACCTATGTCAAATCTCATGGAAAGCCATGCTTCCTGCCATGTGCATGTGCTACAGTGTGATTCAAGCTTGCTTACTCCTTACTCTTCTTTGGTACAGCGGAGTAAGAGATTAGGAACTCTGGCTTTTAGTTTTAAACTAACTACAGTAACCTTGAACACTGAACAGAAGAGAACTGGCTTATTGATTCCAAAATAAGCCACGATCTGAAACCACAATGTGATCTCTGCTTGTTCTTGCTGATGATTGTTTAAAATATAAATTTAAAATAGTCTAAGGATATAATCTGTACTGCTTCCAGCTATGACCTTCCATTTTTCCACTCCTCTTCATGCCTCATAAGTGTTGCTGTTCAGATTTGGGCCACATCCTGGGCAAAATGAGTTCACTCAAGAGTCTCTCTCCAGTTTCTCTGTCTGCAGGATGAGCTGAGTCCTTGTGAGCTGTTGGGGCCCTGGGAGTAGCTAAAAGTAGCGACAAAGCTGACCCAGAAATAGATTTGAGATTTCCAAGAAAACAGCTTCATGCTTGAGATCAAAAGCTACTTGACCTTCTCTCTCGTGCCGGATAAACCTCCTCTCCCAATCCACACTGGGTAGGTCCGGTCCTTTGCAGACAAGAGTACTGTGGATTGCATGGCCTCAGCCTTGAATCAGCCTTGTACTTTGATTTGTTTTTGAATACAGACGGTGAGGAGAGAGCCAGGGTGCGGGCCTAGTTGTTGAAATCAAGTTGGTGCATTTGCTGCTTCTAGTAGAATAGGCATACCTTGGCTAGCAAAACCTCTGACAGTGAAGTTTCCCACCGCAAAGACTTTCAATGTCCCCTCCAGCGCTCTTTTCCTCCTCATCCTTTGTTGTTGTTGTTGTTGTGTGCCTTTAAGCCCTTTCCAACTTATGGTAACCCTAAGGCGAACCTATCATGGGGTTTTTGGGGGGCAAGATTTGTTTGGGGGAGGGTTACCATTGCCTTCTCCTGAGGCTGAGAAAGTATGACTTGCCCAAAGTCACCCATTTGGTTTCCATGGCCAAGCTAAGATTTGAACCTTAGTCTCCAGAGTGCAACACTCAAACTACTATGCTCCACTGGCTGCTCTGTATACAGTGACTTGCCCAAGATCACCCAGTGGGTTTTATGGCTGAGCTGGGAATCAAACCCTGGTTTCCAGAGTCAAACCAACACTCAAACCACTGTGCTCTAGATGGCTCTAGGTGTCTGGCTAGAGCCAGTGTAGACCCATCCTTTGAATAGCTGTCCCTTTTTACCAGCACTGACATTTGAAGGATGGTGAAGAAAGCCTGAGAAACACTTTGGGTGCCAGGTTGCAGCAGTTTATCTGCAGTAAACAATGCGATAAACAGGGCTGGAGCTGGAAAAGAACAGGATTCTACTGTAGGGTACTCTGTTGAAGTGGCGTGTGCCTGCCTGCAGCAAGAAATGCCAAAAACAGCTACCTCCAGAATGCTTTAGTGAGAAAGTGTGCATAGCAGGATAAAATAAAATAATAAAAAAGAGAAGCCTGCTTGGCCATCAACATAAAAATCGTAAGAAAAGTAGAGACTGTTGAAAGAGAGAGAAAAATTATCCCTGGATGCATTTTGGAAAAAGTATTCAGGCAGCCTCTAGAAGGTCTGAGAAGTTTTTGAAGGATATCTAGCTGCAAAGGACACTTCAAGGGCCAAATGTGACTTGCAGGCCACATGGTTCCCATAGACAATTGTGAGGTGGCAATCTCTGGGGGAGATTTGGGAATTGTAGTTAAAAAGAAGATATCATTTCCCCCAGCTCTTTTCAGTTGTATATCTTTGTGGCTCCACTGCCCCACCTTTGGCCATCTTGACTAGCTTCTATTCCTTTTGTTTCGTTTACAGTCACCCCATCTAACTTGTGGATCTGGGATCTGTGGTCTTGAAAACCCACAGAGGGGCGACCTCTGCTATTTTCAATGGGGCATGCGCCCTGTGTGCACACATGCACAGGAATGCACCCCACTCAAGCCTATGTGGCCTGAATATGCACAAGACTCAATTTTCACGGGGTGGGATGGGGGTCTGGAACAGATCCTCTGCAAAAATGGAGGGTCAAATGTAAATGCAAACACTGATCCGTTCAAATAGCTTGACTTAGCTAGCTTATGTTCAGAATCCAGAGAGAGTAAAGTAAATTTTAAAAGTTTATAGATTTGTTTATTTTTAGGGGATTTATATCCTGCCTTTCTCCCAAAATGAAATAAATCAACAGACCATATCAAAAACAGACAATTATAATAACATTACCAAACATATAGAGTGTAATAAATTTAAAAAGAAAAAGAAAAAAATAATTTGTTGCTACTTTCATTCCTTTTCTATTTCCCCTTAAAACTGACTTCTTTAACTCACAGGTTAGAGCCTTGCAGAAGAAAATTCAGTTTGTCCCCTGAATGCAGAAGTCAATTTCGTTTGGGCACCAGGCTGGGACAACATTATTTGCCCTCTGGGAAGGAAGTGCTGTTTCACTTTGGGAAAGAATTCAGTAACCAACGCTGAAATAGCAAGGAACTCTTCCCCACCTCCTCCTATGTACTGACCTAGTTTGGAGTATGAGAAAAAAGGGAGAGGGAAGGTGGGGAGAAAAGAAGCACTGGGAAGACTGTGTATCATAGGAGGACATAAGAGGCTATAAGAAGCAAACATTGCAGTGTTGTGAATTTCGATAACTTCTTTGTCAATGTGAGTGTGTGTGTGTGTTTTTTTCCTTTCAGGGAAGGTACAATATCAGATCTTGGTGATAGAGCTTATGCTTGGCATGCCAAAGATCCCTGGCATCTGTCCTTTGAATACTATGAAGTAGCTGTTGTTAAGGAATGGAGGCATTTTCCTGTTTTTCGGTAATGGTCCCAGTGCAATATTCCTTGCCAGCCCTGAAGTTTCCCTGGTCCCTCTGAGAGCTTAGCTGCAAACCTTACAGTACCGGGGGTGGGGTTTTTTTAATTTTCTCAGCACTAATATATTGTTCTGAGCTGTCCTAGTTGTGATGCTAAGGATTTGGGGGCACCTTGGTCATGAAAGGATGGGTAAGATCAGTTAGCTACATGATCTGGTATAAACTGCTAGAACTGGTTTGTTGGTATGAACTAACCCATCTGCATGCTTTTTTGGACTCACCACTGTATACAACCTAAGCCAAATGTGGCTTATTTATTTCCTGCTATCATTCAAGTTGCCACTGCACTCTCCTAGCCTCTCTGCAACCTTGTGAGGTAGGCTGGACTATGATATGTTAAATCATAGAATCATAGAGTTGGAAGAGACCACAAAGGCCAAAAGCGTGAACAAAAGAGAATAAGTCTCCAGTCTGAGTTGGAGTCTGAACCTTAGTTTCCCAAATAATTTTTTAGCAGCTGCATTATGCTGTCTTCTATCATCTGCCCCAATGCATCATCCCTATGTTCCAGCATTGAAGTCTCCAAGATCACTCAAGCACACCCTCTTGACTTCCACCATACACTAACTTCAGTGAACAAGGATGCTTCTCTCCCACACATCCCTTTCCAGACGTTAGCCACTGTTGAAACAGAAGGAGGAAACAAATTAATAGCTGGGCGAGTTGCAGCCCCTGACAGTTTGCAGTCTATTTTTATTATTGCTTACATAGCACCTAAGATCTATGGCTGTGTCAGCTGGCTCATGTGATCTGTACCTGAAAAAAACACAAATAGGTATGGGTGGCCTCCTTTGCTCTTGGCTGCATTGCAGGCAGCTCCTCGTTTGTTCATAAAATAATAGGAGGATATTGCTGGACGAAACTCCAAGGCTCATTTAATCCAGTTCACTAGTAATGCAGGAATGGGAGAGTTAGTAGCTTTAAGAAGACTTTCAAGAAGGCACCAACTGGAAAAACCGTTGGTCATGTTCAGGAAAGGGTGTTTACAGTGTCCTTAGTCCTGGCTGTTGTTTCTCTCCTTTTGCAGATAAAGACTAATGTGTTCACCCATTTTCAAGAATTCTAGCCTTGTTTCTTATTTGAGGATGGAGGACTTACCTTGTAGTTGAGCCTTTTCAAACCTTAGAGCTTAGAAAATATGGACTACAAGTCCCAGAATTATTCTACCCAGCAAAGCCACCCAGTGACCATGTTGGTGGGGAGCTGGAGTCTGAATGTTGTAATCCAAAAAAAGCAAAATTGCCAGGCTTTTCCCAGTGAAAAGCAGTGTTGCCCAGTAAGCTTTGTGACTGAGTGGAAATTTGTACCTATGTCTTTCAGGTAGCTAATCCACCATTTCATACGGACATGTAAGCTGCCTGGGGCCCTGTAAACTGATAAAACTACATTTTAGTTTATCAGCAGAAACCAGATTGAGAGACCGATTATGTTTTCACACAATCAGATCCTCACTTCTACTGAAATGCTTCCTCCTTTATATCAGTGGAAAAACTCCTGAGGCCACTGATAATGTACATGCACTCAGTAGCACATATGTGGGTAGAATCCTTTCTGCTATATTTCAAGAAAAACGTAGATACTGTACATAGTGTAATGTGGTTCTTTTTTAAAGGTTTGTCTTAGAAATCTCTCCAGAAATGATATTACAAAACAGCGACTTTGACTAGGGGCCAGTTCTTGACTAGAGGCTAGTTCTTGTGGACTCTGTAATTCCTATCTTGTGACAGTGGCATGGCCTCAGCCTTCAGTCACTTGAGATCAGGATAGTCTATGCCCTATCTCTTATCATATATTTTTTCCTGGACAGCATGTTTGGCTTCTTGTGGATTATACCCCACCTTGAACTACAGTTTGCAGGATTTGTAGTTTGAAAAACTCTGTTGAAGTACAACTCTCAGAATCTCTCAACCTCCAAAGTCATGCCCAATGGAGAATTCCTAGAGTTATAGTCATCACAAGTAACTTTTACAAGCTCTGGGAACTCAAGAGAGAAGGATATTCTTGCTGGTGGAGGCCAGCTTTTGGAAAACCCTGTTTTAGGCAATCAGTCTCACCATATTGACAAGTGAAAACAGTCCCTTCCTTCCTTCCTTCCTTCCTTCCTTCCTTCCTTCCTTGCTTTGGTCTGAGTTCTGCATACATTTATTTGGCACTTTCCTTTCTTCTAGTATTTTACCTTTCTATAGCTTTTACCTCTTGTAATTTTTTTGGTTTATGTCCATAATATATTATCATGCTTAGCAGTTTTTATTGATTTTTAAAAATTCTTAACCCAACAAATGTTCTAAATATAATACTATTGTGAAATAAAAGAGTTATGGTTTTTTCTTATCACACAAGCAATATGTGGCAAATAGAAGCCATAACTCTGTTAGTTGAGTTGAGTGCTCTGGAAGTAATCCCCTTCTAAGGTGCTAGCCATCTTTCCTCTGGGGTGGGGGAATGGATTGAAAATGGAAAAGAGATGTGAGCAGATGCTACCAATTCATTTAATTTAAGTTTCTGGAAACTGCAGATCTTCCTGATAATATTTCTTAAGCAGAAAGGCAGAGCTGAGTCAACTTTGAGGTCTTGGAAAAGGAAGACAGTAAAAGAGAAAGATAGTTTGAAGTTATGAAGTTACTCTGTGCTTGCACTGCCCCAGCTCCATGATAAGGGAAGGAACTTTTAGAAAGTCTTTGGCATCAGCTGGCCAAGAGAGGCTAAGAGCTATCTGCAAGAAATTCCTGTCTTAACCAAAAGAGGCTCAGAGAAAGAATGCTGCACCTCAGAAATGTAGTGCATTTCACTTTTGGAACTACCATTTTCATCTCAGTCACAAGCTATGTTGCTGTTATCAGCCATATATGTAATGATGTGAATGGATTAAGAATAGGTGAAGTTTTACTTAGTTGAAATTATAGGTGAGGAACAGGCAAGGTCAACTATAACTGTGCAGATTTATTTCCCTTAGAAGTTAATGTTTCTTTTTCTCTTCAGAGCCTGTTGTCAGTCTCTGTTTTATGACTGCTTTTGCATTCCTGATATGTTAGAGCAAATCTCTTTTGCTAACCTTGTGTGTGTGTGTTTATAGAAAGCAGGTGCAGTTGGCTTCCTTGGGTCTTCAGGGCCTTTCCTGTTCCTGTACAAGTTAGAAGCCACCTGGTCCCTGTAATGTTCAGCAACCAACATGGCCCAACCTGCCTACCTTTTTTTTAATTTTTTGGTTTGTTTCAGGACAGGTCTAGTTGTTTGGCTTCCGGTGAAGCCCCTGAGTTCTTTAACCTCCTTATCTTGAATGGCTTGTCTATTTCGAGCGATTTCCTTCCCTCTCTGTGGGTTTGAATTGCAGCACTTCAAAGGTTGTTCAGGGCTTTGATGGTGACCTCTTGGTCCTGTGTGGGGATAGCCTTTTGCCTTTTGGCTCAAGCACTATTTACTTTGGGTTTTCCATAACCCTCCTGCAAAGCTGGTTCACCATAATCAAAGCTATCTGAGAGATAAGAGACAGCAGGCAGAACTGCTGGGGAAGTTCAGAGTGAAGTACACTGTTCCTGGACAGAACACTTGTCTGGAGTGTAATGAAAATAAAGAAGGACACAAAATGCTGTGTAGCAGAGCAACATCACAAAGGGCCTCCTGACTAGGGTAAGGTCATTATGTTTTGCTGCTAGAGAGCACTGATTTTATTATGCATTTTTATTCCACTTTTCCTCCAATTAGTTCCTCCTACTTTTCACCACAACCCTGTGAGTTAGACCAGTGGTTCCCAAACTGTTTTTTGAGGGGTTTTTTTTAGTGGTTCTCAAACGGGATGGGACACCCAGTGGGGTCTGAGTTGCTTAAGGGGTTGCAAGACTTTCACTTCCCAAACTTCTTTAGTCCTGTAGAGGAAGAGAAAAGCAAGGAGGGCGCTTGGAGCCTTTGCCTGATGGAGGAGAAGGAGAGGTAGAGTGTACAGTCCCAAGGCAACAAGGCTATATTAGTTTATGCCAGGGTTGAGCAGCTGTTTCAGGCCTGAGTGGCTAGTACTTGTGACACTTCCAATGTCAAAAGCCCTATTTTTCCACAACTCAGCCAAACATGATTTATAGTATTGCTTTTTAAAGTGTCACTTGGAAAAATCAATGTAATTCAGGCGGAACCCTTGTGGCTATTACTAATGGGGAAAGGAAGCTGGTGACTGTAAGGAAGACTACTTTTGTACCAATATATCTGGTTGTTTCCAAACCCTCGTTTTCTTGTTTGGTTTTCTTTCTTTGATGGCTGGGCACTTGCTTTTTCTAGCACTACGGAGAGCATCTTTTTTGTGTCTTTACAGGCAGAAAAATATGTGTACTGCATTAGCTCACCACTTTGGTCCTCTGTTGCAAGAGGCAGTAGTCGAATTATTTCACAAGTTTTTTAAATTGAGCTTTAGTGATTTAAATCATATTTTTATTTTTATTTCTCCCCCCCCCCCCCCCCCCGCATTCAGGGTTTTAACTGTTTTCACCTTTTCTGCTGTCTTAACCTGGCAATTGGTCTAATATGTTTTTATCTTATTTAAATTACTTTATTTTTTGAAAATCTGAAATTGTTTGAGACTGTTTATAATGTTTTAATGGCATGCTACCCTGATATGGCCTCTCATGCAGAGAGCAGGATAGAAACATTTAAATAAATAAATAAATCTTATAAAGAAATGTATAAATGTTAATCTTTGTGCGTGTTTTCTTTCCCTGTCCCTATCTGTCTGCAGCACAAAACCAATGCATGAAAAAGCCAGGCCCATGCACAGTCTGGACAAGCTGGAGGCACTGCACAAAGAAAAGAGTTTGGATTCTCCAAATGGCAAGTGAGTGTGATACACTTTACATTGTAAAGGACTGAGTTCCTGGATCAGAGTTCAAAAACTGGCTTAGGTTGACTTAAGGTGAATTCTTAGAAGAAGGGATGTCAGGTGAAAAATGGAGCAAGCTCGTTCTTTGCTGCTCCAGAAACTATAACACAAACCAGCGAATACAAATCACAAGCAAAGAGATTCCATTTAAACTTGCATGGGCTGGTACTCCAGATTGCTTCATGATGGCCGGCTGAGTTTGGCTGCAGCAACTTTGGAGTGGCACATGGGAATGGAACATTGAGCCATTCTTCAGCCTCTCTTCCTTCTCAGTGCTGCTTTCACTCCTGTGAAGGAAGCCCCCACTGAGCTGATGTCCCCAGAAAAGAAAGGATATCTTAAGTTAGGGGGTGGGAAGGTTGCTTTCCAAATCCCACTCAAAATTTAGAATATTGTATTCTTTAGCCCTACCCTTCCCTGCCCTTCTGTGTGCTGTATAGTAAATTTTTATCTTGCTTGCAAGTTATATTGCAATATAATATAACAATAAAACCATAAAAAGGAATGGCAAACAGAAAGGCAAAGCAGCAGCTGATAAAAACCACTTAGCCCAGGAGAGTTCAGAAATCTATCTGAGCATACAGGTCTTTAAAACCATTTGAAGGTGGAGGGAAGGACAAGATCCGAAAAGTGTTGGGTGTCCGTGGACAGCTGTTTCTATGATGCTGAGCCAATGACTACAAATAGCCCACCTGCAGTAGTCACATGGCAAACACAATAGAACATCAAGAGATTCTCAGGGTTGAATCTGTGGGTGCATAGGGAGAGAAAAGAGAGAGGTGTAGTAAATATTTTCTGTTTATTCATAGCCACCCTGAAGCTGTTCCATGCAACTGAGGGATCCTAAACAATTAAGAAATTATCATGAATTTTCCTGTTTTCCTCCTCCCTCCCCATTCACCTTTCTTTTTGTGTTGTGCCTTTTTCAATTACAACCCCATATTTCCTTTCTCAATCTCTCTGCATTTATGTATATAATTGAAATGTAAGCTGCTTTGAACACATTTTTTAGTTGTGGAGCAGGATATAAAGCTTCTAACTAAATAAATGAAGTGTGTGTATGTCATTGTAAGAGATGAAATAAGATGAATCGTCCATGAAATCTCTCTTTTGTCTCGCAGCCTGCACTTGAGTGATGCCGTAAAGGACGAGGAGCTTAAGAAATGTCACAGAGAAGTGGTGGTGGTGAGTCTGGGCGAAGCATAACTTCACTTTGCAGTGCTTTCCTGCCACTCTGGTGGATGACTGTGTTGGGGTTCATTGTGTGTATGGATGCATCTTGTGTTTTAATTTATGAGCCACCTGTGCTGCTGGACCATCTGAGCTGCCTGTTTTTCTCTGAGCCCCACTGCTCTACCTTCTGCTCTTGGCTTCATCTGTGCAGAAAACCTGGGCTAGGGACATCTGCTGTATGTTTTTCAAAACATTTTCTGGCCTCTCCTGTGTTTGTTTTTCCTGTTTCATTAACACTGTTATAGTTTTCTTTGTGTGTGTGTGGGCATGCACTAAATAACTGTTAATGTGGCTGTCCCAAGGCATTTTGCTGCCTCTTAGCACCTCAGTACCTTAAAGTATTTGAGGCTTAATCTTTTTTTTAAATGTAAATGTATACGATCTTAACTGTTTCAGCCTTTCTATCTGATTTAACTTAGTGATCTGTTTAATATGTTTTATCCTATATAAATTATTTTACTGTTTATATCTGGAATTGTTTTAAATGGTTTTAAATGGTTTTTATTGTTTTAAGCCCCCAGGAGTGTCACTTCAGCTTTTAAATAGATTGCAGCAGCCCCTCATTGCACTGTTTAACATCCAAAACATCAGTTGTTCAAAACCAAAAGTGGATTTCTGTCTATCTTACATTCCCCACCCCACCCTTTTTTTGGGGAGGGGGCATTTTGTGTAGCCCCTGAAGCATCGTGGATCAGAAAACAGACCCAGGAAGCCTGAAATACAGTCACCCCTTCTTATCCACATATTCTGCATCCATGGGGTCACCATCCATGACTTGAAAATATTTGTTTTTAAAAAATCCAAAAAGCAAACCTTGATTTTGTCATTATATATAAGGGACATTATTTTACTACTTCACTGTGTATAATGGGGCATGAGCACCCACAGATTTTGGGTTCCATGGTGATTCCTGGAACTAAATTCCAAGGGATTCTAAGGGCCCACTGTATTTACTCACCTCAGTGATGCGGGGGGGGGGGCATTGGAAATGAATTTTGTGGGGAGTTCTGTTTTATTTCCTAGAACCTTGCACTTTCCAAATGTATTTGGCTGCAGTTCCCATTATCCTCATCCTTGCAATGGGAACTGCGGTTCAGCAAGTCTGAATGTTTTGGGTTGGAGAGGCTGAACTAAAAGACTGTTCCTGCCCCAGTGTGTCCCATATTCTGTCCATAGCTTACATGACCTTTCTTTGCAACAAGTCCTATGACCTTTTAAAAACAAAGACGCTCTCTGTTATCTTGCATCTGCTTGTTATTAACGTCCCCGGAAATCTCTCTGATAATCCCTGACTTCCTTGTGTCATTTCTAGGCTCCGAATAAATACAACTCTCAGTACCACAAGTTATTTAAGGACATTCCCACAGAAGAAAGTGTGCTGAAAGGTGAGCAGAAAAAGTCTTCTTTAATGGAGGGTGGTTCCTTTGAGAGAAAGAGGCATGCCCATAGATTATCTATTTTAGTAGTTCTCAACCTTTTTTCACACTCAAGACATTTTTGGACTTCAGCTCCCAGAAGCCCTGACCATTGGCCATAGTAGGTTCAGATTCCTGGGAGATTAAGTTCAAAACACCAAGAAGACCAAAAGTTGTGAACCACTAGAAATCTAGCTATGCATTGCCTCCCCCATAAGAATTCTGCCCCTCAAATGAAATTTTCCTGCAATGGCTGGATACTGGGAGCTGTAGTCTAAAATAGTAATATTCACAAGCTCAGACCCTTTGAAAACGGTAGGAACTGCTTCCGAATAAGCCTGCATGGCACTCCTGGTCCCTTCATGCTGGTCAGTTGAATCTGGCTATAGCACTCAGAACTGTGGTAGATGGGAAAGGGATGCTGATGTCTTCTTCAGCCTCTCTTCCTTCTCAAAGCTACTTTCATTCCTGCTCTTCCAGCTCCATGCTCCTGTGATTTCTATCTGGAGATGCCAGCGAGTAAACTTGGGAACTTTTACATGCAATATTGAGGCACAACCTCTGAGCTCTTGGTTCTCCCTTTGAATTTCACTGGACATATGAATCTGTTTTATAGAGAGTCAGGTCATTGGTGCATCTGTCTTTGTATTGTCTGAACTTGATTGGCAGTGGTTTTCCAGAGTTTCAGGCATTTTTCTTTCTCTGTCCCCGCACTAGAGGTTTCAGGATGCACTGTAACCCTTAGTTACAAGTATGACCCTCTCTCTTGGGGAAATAGTTATTTCTTCCAGTCTCCAAACTCCTACTTTACTTAATTCCCTTACATCTATTTCTGCATTCTTGGACAGCGGACAACAAATCTTCTCCTTCTTCTGTTTTGATAGCCATTTATGTATTTGAAGAGAATGATCAGATTCCTCCTCCAGGCCAAGCATAACCAGTTTCATTCACCTTTTTTTCCATTCCCTGACCCTCCTTGTTTCCATCCCCTTGGCCCATTCCATTTTCTTTATGTCTGATACCCAGAACAGGACATCAGGCATCATTATGGCACTACAGATAAACCATTACTTGGAAACTGTGGATCTCTTAATGCAACCTAAAATCACGGCTGATTTATGTTCAGCTTGTGATCAAATACAATCCTGGTATTCTTTCTTTGGGTAGTAGAGAAGAAAGGAATGTGCCAATGCAAAAAAATATTTCAGCCCTAGGCTGAAAAAGTTATGGTGGGAGCCGTTCTTTCTCAGCCATGCATCCTCATTCGAGGCCTTTAGCCAAGCTCCAAAACAGGTCACAGTTTCAGACAAGAATCACCATGATCAGAGCAGACTTTGAAAAAGTTTCTTTTTTGGAAACAATTCTTATGAACTCCCCCCATCAATTTTTCTAAGGAGCCACAGTGAAAGAGGACCACCCATAACAGAAAAAGCACAAAGCAAAATGCATAAGGAAAATAAGTAATATATTCAGAAAGTAAACGCAAACGTACTCAAAAATGTTACAACCATATCAGTATCAATACTGGAAATGTGTAAAAAGAATATGAAAGGTTATAATACATACATAAGGGAAAATAAAAATAAAACTCACAATATATAATATAGGAGAGAGGAAAGAAAACATAAGCAGAAAACTCAAATAGGAAAAAATAAACCAGTAAATATGATGATATGAACACAAAAGAGCATAGCCTGTAGTTTAGAGAAATCAGTATTTGGTTCTGATCTACAGTAATTTTAACCTATTTTTCCAGGGTACCAAAGGCAGTTAATGTAGTCAAAGGCAGGTTTTATAGGAGGTAGGTTCCTTCCCATCTGTGTTTTGCACTTTGCTTTAATTCATAAAGGTTACAGCAGGCCCTGGGTTTCTATTCATTTATGTTACAGTGCTTTCTTAATTGCTATGATCTGCTTTTAGCCATGTTTTTATCCCTTTGGAAATCAGACTAAAATTCCTTCTGCCAACTTACCAGCATTTTTACTTCTCTTCCCTTCCTTCTCAGTATGCTCCTGCGCCCTTCAGAGAGACATTCTTATCCAAGGCCGGCTCTATATTTCCCCCAACTGGCTCTGTTTCTATGCAAACCTTTTTGGGAAAGATATCAAGGTAAGTCAGTCAGTCTTAGGGTGATATTTGACCCTTTTCATGGAGCTGAATGTTCATTTGGAAGGACTGGGGAAAAGATTGTAGGTGACATCTTGAGCATAATGGGGTGAGAAAGTGAAAGAGGGGGAAATGGCCTGGCACTCAGAGAAGGAGAGTCCTGCAGCGTTGTAATCCTTCTAGCTGTCCGTCTGTCAGGGGTGCTTTGATTGTGAGTTCCTACATGACAGAATGGGGTTGGACTGGATGGCCCTTGTAGTCTCTTCCAACTCTGATTCTAAAGGGAAGGTGATGAAATGAACACTAGCAAATTACTTGGGGAGGTATCAGGCAGTGGACAATGACATCAGAATGAGTTAAATAATTAATTGCTTCTCTCAAATATAATGAATTATTTCCATCAAATAACTTTCCAAGCAGTGTTGCTTCCTTTTAAAAAGCCTTCAAGGCAGGTCATGATAACAAGAGCAAATTAAAACCATATTGTGACTTTGACAGTAATGAAATGCGGTCAGACTAAACACGAAGAGAATTAAAGCAGGTTGGATTGGTGTTGGTAATATTAGTACACAAATAGCAACACTCTGCCAGATGCTTGAGAGAGTAAAAGTGTCTCGTCTTGCTTCCTAAAAATGCAGTAACATCTCCTGGAAACAAATGTTGGTTTCCTTCTTCTTAAATATTCAAAGCAAACTGTTTCAGGGACCAGGCCAGTCTCTGGGGCATGTGGAAAACAATAACTAAATTTGAGGCAGTCCAGAATTCCATCCTCCTGACTTGATTTACAGTTTTGAGGTTATCCAGTAAACACTCCCCTGGATGGGGAACTTTCTTCCATATTTAGAACAGACTTCCTTAAAACAGTGCCAAATGGCTGAATTATTTATATCGGCAGCGCTACCTACTTAAATAAACATCACACAAGAACAAGAAGAATGTTAATTCTAGCTCCCAGTGTTCAACCCATCTAGCAGGGTTCTTCAGTCCTTTCTTTGTAATTTTTTAAAATTGTACTCTTGAACTTGTGGTTGTTGATTTTCCTTACATCAGTGGTCAGGTGTTGTTCGGTTCCAGCTCCCATCAGTCCCAGCCAGTGTGACCAAGAGTAAGGGATTATGGGAGTGGTTGTCCAAGGAGGACTAATAGTTCTTCGCCTCTACTTAAGATTCATGTTCATGTCTGCACTTGACAATATCTGACAATTTTTGGTGTTTATCAGTGAGTTGCTTTTGTTCTTATGTTCTTTGAAGCTGATTCCAGTTTAAGGGGATTCTGTTGTATGGATTTCTTGGCAAGATTTATTCAAAGGAGATTTGCCATTGAAACAAGGAGGTGGCTTGAACTGTGGCCTCCTAGACACTTGTGCCAACACTCAAACCATATGGGCCACTATTTATTTGGGACAATGACAGCAATCTCCTGTGACTTTAGTTCCGATCCAGAGTTGATAGTCTCATGATAAACATACAAGCATAACAAAAGAGAGAGAGCAACTTGCTAACCAGGAAATTTCCTGCCGCCTTTCCCCCTCTTAATATCATCAGTTCCCCTTTCATCTGGACCCAGAGAACATTTGGTCCTCCAGATATTTTAGACTTCAACTCATTTTAGCCTCATACAGCATGGCCATTGTTAAAGGAATCTGGAAGTTGAAGCCTAAAATATTTGGAAGACCAAAGGTTCCTTGCTTCCGTCCTATTCCCAGGTGCTGTTGTCACTAGCTGTCATCTTCAAGCAACCACACAGGTTTTCTGCCATCAGTGATGGTTACTGGGTTTGTTCCCAAAATACACAGGGAGATGGGGCCTAAAGGCACTGTGATCCCATTCATGTGCTAATTTTGTAACCAGCAACCAGGAAAAAATATGACTGTCTTATTCTGTCCCATTGCCGGTCAGTGGTTGTGGACATCTTGTAACAACTTTCTCTACTTTTTCCCCATTTCAGGTTGTTATTCCTGTTGTCTCTGTCCAGCTGATAAAAAAGCACAAAACAGCCCGGCTGTTACCGAATGGACTGGCTATTACCACCAACGCCAGCAGAAAAGTAAGTGATGCCAACCAGCTCTCCACCCCCACTGGATTAACCCTGAAGAACCCCTGTCCTCAGCAGACAAAATGTTGTCCTAATCTAGTCCTGGGATATATAGAGATGTAAATCAGGATCAACTGACTTCAGATTAAAAAGGGGTTCTGCCTCCCAGTTTCCTAAGTATAGCAGTAGCTAAAGCATTTTCTGTCCGCATGTTAGATTGCTAAAGAACAATGGCTGGAAGAATACCTGGAGTGGATTTTTGTGTGAAAAGACTTGAGTGCTGGCTTCTGGTGCATGTGTATTGACATATGGCAAACCCATTAATTTCTTAGGATTTTCTACTCAGAAGTAGTTTTGCCAGTTCCATCTTCTGAAATACAGACTGCATTATCTGGTATTCATTTGCAGTCTCCCATCCAAGTACTAATCAACGCTAACCCTGTTTAGCTTCCAAGATCAGAAGGGATCTGGTATCTTTAGGTTATTTAGACACTGATCCCAAATTCCTGGGTTGATCATCTTGTTCAGAGAGTTTGTGAACTGTATCCCATTTTACCTTTGGCTCCACTCTCGTCCACTTTCAGCATTGGCTCACTACCAATGTGGAAGCAGGGATTGCTTGCCTACTTCTTTTGCCATAACCAGAGCTTGGAACTGTTACCTTTTTGACCTACAGCTCCCAGAATTCCCCAGGTACCTTTAGCAAGCTCTGGTCTTCATCCACTCTATTTGTTTCTCCCTTTGAAACAACAATAGCATTTTTCCCTCTTGTCCAGTTGGATAACTGTTACAGGAAAACCAACAAGGGAGCCTCATCAAACTTGAAAAGATGGGCAAGTGTATTTATGACATAAGCTTTGTGTCTGATGAAGTGGACTCTATTTCATGAAAGCTTAGGCCACTAACTCCTGCGGTATTAATCTTTGAAGTGTCACAAGGCTTTGTTGTGTTTACTATATCCTTTGGCAGTGTTTTTTTGTGGTCATTTTACTGAATACGCTTTGAGCTTAGTGATAAAGCCTGCTGCATTGTTTGGTATTATCGAGTCTCCTTTTGTCCTTATGTTACATTGAAAGGGTTGCCAGCTGTTCTGTGGTCACTTTTTCTAATTCCATCTAACCTTTTGTTCCACAAGTACAGTCCTCCTCTGAAGAAAGATAATCCACTTCCTGTCTTCTCAATAGGTGGGACTCTAGCATTTGAAATTTCCCATCTCTCGCTTCATCTTGAGTTCTGTTTTTAAATATCTTATTTGAAACAGGACAGCCAGATTTGTAGTCCCTATTGACACTTTGGTTAACTCCTTCAGCAGTGTACCCACTCACATTTTTCTGCTGACTCTTAAGGTCCATTTTACCCTCCTTTCTTGGTTAACTGCAGTAGGACTAGGCACCAATTCTTCTGCTCTTGTGGCCTTCAAGGGGCTGCCAAAACTGACCCAAAAATATAGGTAGCAGTCCATTTCTGGTTTCGAAAACCTGGCAAATGTTGATGTTAAATAGTGGTGGGGCTCTACAACCCATTTACAATTGTTGCTCTTGGAGATTTCCAGGACAGCCTTCAAGTAATCCGTCGACTATCAGTGACCCCAAGAATTTCATAGAGTTCTTAGCAAGGAGTACTCTGATAGTTTTCTTAGGAATATTTAGCAAGGGATACTCCCATTACCTTTTGAATCATAGTGTTTGGAGTTGTGCGTGTGTGTATATGTATGTGTCTTCAAGCTGCCTGCTGATTGTGGTGATCCCATGGATTTCATAGGGTTTTCTTAGGCAAGGATGACTCAGAGGTGGTTTTTCCCAGTTCTTTACTCTGAAATACGTAGTCTACAGCACCTGGTATTTTCAAAATCAAAGTACTGTTTATTGAAACCACAAGTTAAAATGATTAAAAGGCCAGGAACCTGTCTAAAATTGATTTTAGAACAGAATTTGAACCTAGCACTGTTTTTGTCATCATCCAACATTCAAGCCATGACACCATGCTGACTTTCAAAGATGGGATGCACATTCCAATAATTAATAAGTCATTTTGTAAAGTTCTTCTGGCACCCTGCTGGCTGTGGGATTATGGAAGTCGCTGTCTCCCAAAAAGTTACAAAACTCTGCTACAGATTTTCCAGATGTGTAAATGAGATGTGTAAATAATAGTAATAATACTTTATAATTATAAATTTATTTATATTTCCCACCTCTCCCTATGGATCGAGGTGGGATTGCAACCAGAAAAAAATACAGTCAACAATAGATAAATGTACATTTGTCTGAGTGCTGAAATGATGAACTGAGTGTTGAAGGAGAAACAAGTGCAGAAGCAGAAACTTGGCTGTCCCCCTTCTTCAAGCCACATTGCCTCAAACGTTACTGTCTGAGCTTTGGTTACTCACTTATGCTTTGTTTCATTTCCAGTATATCTTCGTTTCCCTGATCTCTAGAGATAGTGTGTACGATGTTTTGCGAAGAGTCTGCACACATCTGCAGGTACTTTCACCTTCTCTCCTTTCCAGAATCCTCATGGTCTCATTGAAAACCCATCTCAGCAAACATCTAGAAGAGCCAGATTATAATGCATTCCTTTTTTTATCTCATTATGCTTTGGATAAGGGTGGCTAAAGAATTTGCAGCCTCCATCAGCCTGCCTGTGTATTAAGAATGGAGAACCTCAGGTCTGGGGCTGAATCCGACCCTTCTGGGTCTTCCTCAGGTATTGAGCTCCCAAATTCACATGACTTTTATTTAGAGATTTTCTCACTTTTCTATAATTCTTTTCCACATGTCAAAAGATTGGATATTTCCCCTAAGTGAGTTAAAGGCAGTAAGAGGTACATGTAAAAATATGTTAGTAATTTTGGAAGAATTTCTCCATTCTTGCAGTACATCAAGACACTGTTTGGAATTTATTTATATTACTGTACATACTCATGTAATGACTGTCTAGTACAGTTCCCAGTCCTAATCATTCTGAGGGGTATGTGTATATGTGTGTGTGTGTACACACACACACACACACATATTCGATGATTCTGTTATATATAGAGAGAAAGCAAGAGAGAGCAGGCAGGTGCTTACTGTCTTTCTCTGTCCTAGATAAGAAGTGCTTTCCATGCTAAGTGCTGAGAGAACATTTGCACAGACAGAAACAATTATTTTTTGTGAAAGCCTTGGATTTCACAATTATTTTTTGACTCAAATGACTTTCAGAATGTGGCATTTTGCTTCAGCTGCAACTCTCTTTCCGTTCCACCAGACACTGCTACAAAATCCATATAAGAACATAAAAAACAGTCCCATCCTTTTGATAGAGATCAGGTGTTGGTGATAAGAGGGTCTGTTAGGAGCTGGCATTTAGGCTGCGCAAGGCTTTGGGCCAATGCCTGATAGTTTAACCAGGCAACCAGCATAATACAAACTCTTTCATTAATCTGGAATACATTTTGTTCCTCAGTGGAGAAAGGGAGGAGGTGGGTGGGCAGGCAGGCATGGATGGAACATTTTTCCCCTCTCTTCTGATTTCTTTGTTAGCTGTGCTCTAAAATGGGCACATGGCCATTTCCTTACCACATGACCAGTAATCATAGGGCATGTCTTAAATAACCCTGATCACAAGTTTCAAACAAGCCTGCTCTCAGCCACTGCGAGGGTGTGGTGTTTACTTTGCTGAGGGAGGAAGATGGCGTCTTTCTTTTAGTTCCCTGGGTGAAGAATCTGTTGTGAGACTTTCTTGAGATGTAGTTAGGTTTTTCTTGAGACCCAAAATATGTAAGCCATGCAGTGGGACATAAAAAGAGACCTGTGAATTCCCTTTCGAGTACCAGTTTTCCTAGTTCTCATTTATCTTGGTCTAATCTTTTTTGTTATGTTTTTAAATGTTTATATACTTGTTTAGGATTCCCATGTTGCAGCTAAATCCTCAAATCCAGGAAACATAATCAAGGGTAGCTGTGTTGGTCTATTAGCAAAATAAAACAAAATACACAATCTAAATAAGAGGAATAAAACCAAAATGCACACAACTGGAAGATGTGAACAGGATTGAGTGACTTCGAGAGTTCCTCCATGGGGTTGCCACATATCAAAGTCAACTTGATGGCAGTCAGCAACCACAAAATGAATTTTTAAATATATTTTGCCTGATGGAGAAGCTTCAAAATGTTGCCTGATGTGCTTTGTGCATTTTAGTTGACTGATAAGGTATTGCTCTTTTGTGATTTTTGGGTTTTGTTATATGTTGATCTGTGGCTAACACAGCTACCCTTGAATATGTTTCCTTAAAGTATCTACATTACTGTTACATAGCAAGAAAGGAATTATTTAAAACCATAACAATATCAAACTATTTTGAGCCCTGGAATCATAATGACAACAAGTTACTTTTTTAAAAACTTGCCGCTTTTCAAAACTCTGAATAGGCTAAGAGAATCCTCAGGTGTTGGTGTTGGGTGTAATGTAGGATAGCATTTTTGGCAGTGAGTTTGTGTTGGCCCTACAGTTATTGAAGGGCCTGTCCTTGGCTGTGCAGTTGACTGGAGGACAAGGTATATCAATGACCTCTCTTGTCTTCTGACCTCTTTGCAGGTGTCCAGCAAAAAAAGCCTGAGTTTGAAAGAATTGACTGAAGAGCCAGATGCAGTGGCACTGGTAAGGCCATTTGGGAGAAGGTGGTAACAAAGCACTTTTTTCTGCACAGTTGCTAACAACTATTTGTCCATGAGGGTAGGAAACTGGACCCCCTATGTTTTAGTCTAGCGCTGTGACAACTGTGCCACCCCATCTCTCTGGTTCAGGCATAATGTTGATGGTCTCTTAATTGTGGGTCAGAGGCTGCAAACGGTCTTTAGGCTTCTGCATTCCCTCCCTCCTTCTCTGGAGCTTTTCTTTTCCCAGCGTGGTTTTCATGGCATTGCATGGACACTTACTGAAACAGTAGTTAAAGGAAACCATGATTCCCTGGTTAACTAGGGACAGAAACAAGAGTCACAGTGGTTGTTGAAATCTGTGATTTTTGATGGACCATGGTTTGGGTCAACCATGACTCAGGTCAGTTTACACGAAAAACAAAACTGGTTGTACTGGGAAAGTAAGGGAAAGACAAGAAGCGTTTGAGCCCATGGACTGCTTCATTGTTTTAACTAATACTAAGAGATTATCAGCATTAATCTGAGCTGCTATCCTCAGATAACTACTGTTTCAAAGTATTGAAGGGCAGTCTCTCTTCCCATCCATTTTCCACCTCAGCTTCATGGAAGAATTGCTCCCTGCCAGGTTAGGCTGGCCCTCTAGGGCTGTTTTGCTTTTTCTTGTTGGCATGAATTTTATGGTATCTCCATTAACACCCTGGTACCCTGATTATTATTAAGGATTATTTAACATACATCCTTCTGGATGGGAAGTATGTGCTCTGCAAAGGAGCTGCAGTTCCTCTCTGGATTACAGCTTCTAGTTGCCAGTGGCCAAAAGAAAGCAATTTTGCAGAGGTAGGGAAGAACCAGAGGTGTGTTCCTTCCCAACAAGGTTTATTAATTAACATATGGAAAAAGAGATGGGAATAAATGCCACTCCCATCTGCATCAGTTTTTCCTTTTTCTTCCCTTATCTCTTCTTTTGTATATATATTTTTTTCAGACTCCACGTGAGGACTGTCTTGTTTCTCTTGATTTGTTTGCATGCTGGTATTCAAGCTTTTTGAATGAGGAATAGCATTAACAACAGTTTGGATAAATGACAAAATAATAATTTCCTGCTATTGGTCTGTGGGTTGGTACTCCAGTAAAGACCACTTCATTTTAGCTGATTTTCATTCTGTGTCTTCCTTAGGAAGTCATTGTCCCAGAAGTGAAATGGAGGAAAGGGTCCTCAGCATCATTGTCACTGGCCCTTCCAGATGCTGGCTTCCAGTGCATCCACCGGGCTTCAATCAGCAGCCTAAGCACAAAAGAGAGCTCTTGTAACTCTGAGCCTCTAGTATCAGGTATGGAGAGATGAGAGGTTGGTTGGTTTGAGTACTAGGCTTGGATTCCAGAAGACTAGGGTTTGAATCCCTTCTCAGCCATGGAAAACTCACTGGAAGATCTTGGGCAAGTTATACTCTCTCAGCCTCAGAGAAATGCAGTGGAAATCTCCCCAAAACAAATCTTGCCAATAAAACCCTCTAATAGAATTGTCATAAGTCAGAGTCAACTGGAAGGTACATAACACACACACAGCAGGTACAAGGCAGCAGGGGAGGATATGTGCTCATCCTAATTAACCACCACATCAAGGATGCTGTGAAAAGACGTAATTTATTTTACTGCCTCAGATTGGGGAGGAATGCAAAGGCCAAAATAACTTGGTTGGCTTTGGATATTCTCCCTCTTAACATAGGTGAGTGGAGGGAATGCATTTACTGCTCTGTCTGGCGAAACAAGATTTCTTGGGTCACATTTCAAGGGTAGGATACATTTTTGGCTGACACTTGTGACAATGCATTAACTGACCTGGGCACTCTGCAGTCTACCATAAGTTGGTAGTCTATTGGTATTGTTTCTTCTAAGCACGGGTTGAAGGACTATACCCATTGACTCACTTAAGCTTATTTGAAACAATGCTCTTTTATAGAAAGCTTCACAGTACTGTGTATAAAGTACTTTAGCTTTCCTGTGTCACTAGTCCTCCAGCCTCTCAGGTGTTTGGTATATGTGTAAAAATAGCCCCAAACTGTGAATTCTCTGTGCTTGCTTTTCTCCCAGAAAGTGGAATAAACACTGAGGAGGAGTTGGAGGAGGAGCCCAACTACAAAGCAGAATTGAGACCATCTGATTATAATCTGCTGAAAATCTTCATTGTGTTGTAAGTCTAGAGATCTACTTATTCTTGACTGTGATTTTCTGGTTCCCTGTTGCCTGCATATAAAACAGGGCCTTTCTGTGTCTTTTTTTGTTTTTGTTTTGTCTACTTTTTTTGTCTTTGCTCTTAGGATTTGCCTCCTGGTGGTGTCTTCCTCATACTTGGCTTTCCGCATCTTCCGCTTGGAACAGCAACTCTGCTCATTGAATCGCGACTATCTCTCGCGGGTACCCCGGAGGTAAGGGATGTTCTGAGGTTTTAGCAAGTTCTGGTTAGAAACCTCTTCTCCATTTTTTTCTCTGTTTGTTTGCTTGCTTAATTTATATTCTGCCCTTTTCCCAAGGAAGGAACTCAAGATGGCTTACAACAAGACTAAAACAAGATACAACTAAAAACCTGGTTTAAAAAAATCACCTATTATGTAAATATAAAATAGCAGAAAATCATTTAAAAGATAAAAGTACAGCACACAGCCACCACCAAAAGCACTTTTGCATTATCCATTCATCATCAAGCAGAGAAGAGAAGGGGCTAGCCTAGCCTCTCGTGGGAGGGAATTCCACAGCCTGGGAGCAGCCACCAAGAAGGCCTTCTCCCATGTCTTTACCAGAAGGGCTTCTGAGGAAACCCCCTTCAGGACCTTCAAACATAGGGCCATACAGTCTGATGATGATCATGATGATGATCATGATGATTAAAATATTTATACCCTACCCTATATGAAAAGATCTCAGAGCAGTGACAGTCTAGGCCAAAGCAATATAGGACTTTAAAGTCATAACCATCATTTTTAATTGTGCCTGAAGATGAACCAGTAGCCAGTGAAGCTGTTTCAGCAAGTGAGGTATATATTCCGTCTAATGAGTTCCTGTTAATTCTTTGGCTGCAGCATTCTGGATCTCCTGATTTCCAAATAATTTCCAAAGGCAGTCCGATGCAGTGATCAAAATAAGATTGTTCAACACCTGGAAGATGGGAGCCTGTTGCTTTATATACTTGTAATACTATTAGTTTACTACATTTATGTCCTCCCGTTCCTCTTTGATGGTCAAGGTGGAGATTCTCCATTTTGAACGCACAGCCACCATGTGAAGTGGATTAAGCTACAATTGGCCCAAGGTCTCAGAGTGAAACCTTTGGTTTCCTTCCATCTCTAGGATTCTATGAATCACAGCCTAGCAGGTATTTGTCTGCTTCTAGACCGTCACTGTTATCCCAGCACCACACTGGCTCTGCTTATGAAATTTAATAAGAGAATCAAAGACCAGGTTTACTAAGAAGCATGTCTCACTGCAGCATGACATCAATAGTCTGCAGCATTATTATTTCTGTTTTCTGTTTAGGTGGGGGACTAAAATACCCCAGTACTGAAGTTGGGATAAATCACACACATTTCTCTCAATATATCTGCATTTTTGAAAGGAAAATTCTGACATCTGATTTTGTTTTTCCTTTCATGGTCTAGGGTTTAAATGGGGTGATAGTCCTAGAACATTGAGGACAAAGGAGGAAGAGCACTGATGTAAGGCATGGACAAAGACTGATTTGTAGTATGACTTAATGCAGTTTTCTCCCGCTATGGCTGCTGTTTTTTATTCTTGGATCTCTAACAGTATTTGCCTTACATGTTTATTTTATTTAATTACTGTTGTTTTTTTAAAAAAAGAAGAAAGAAATTCCAATAGGAATTAAGGATGCTAGCAAATCAGAAAACATATAGTGTTCCCATTTTGAATAAGAACAATACTAAAAACACAATATTGTCTTAACTCCTGAAACCACAATATTGATGTAACTGGTCAAGAACAATAACTAGGACACCAAAGCTAGGTAAACATTTAAAAAATAAACCAGGATAATAGCCAGCCAGGGGCTTTTCTCAGTTCCTGTGTTTTTGGCCAACTGCCTAAAACAACAGACTGACGGCAACTGATGAGCCTTAGTTGGCAAAGCATTCAGTAGAGTTTGTGCCCTGCTCCTGGTCACTGTCTGCCATGCTTCACATGGTCAAGGGAACTGGAACAGAGCCTTGGATGCTAGCTGGAGCGCATATAGGGAGGTATAGAAATAGTTCTTTCTTTTTTTGAAATAATTTTTGTTATGGTTTTAATGCAACACAAAAACAAGAAAAAACAAAAAAGCCAACAAGAAACATATGTTGACTGTACATTTGATTACACATTTTTATCTGAACTTAATTTACATATACTTTTACTACATAATAAGTTTTAGATTATATTTTATGTTATCTTTCTTCCTTAACTGTTTTTCAAAACAGGGACACAGAACAATACTTATACATTCTAATTTCCATGTTTTTCTATTTTCTATTTTCTTTTCATATTGTTGAATTGTCTTTCCATTAATATACATGGATAAACTATTTAATTTTACTATCCATTCCTCTATAGACTGAAAGGGTTTCTTTAAAAAAAGATTTTATTGGTCATTTAACAAACAAACATTTTCATCACGTACATTTCCAAACTTTACATTCTTTCCTTCATAACTTCCCTCTATCTTCTTCCTCTTCTTCCCTCTCCTATCCTCATTTTGTCCTCTTTATTCTTCTCCTTATCTCTATCTCTCTCCTCTCTCCAATCCTTCCTCTCTGAAATACACCCCTACATTTCACTCTGCCCTTACCTTCTACTCACATGCTCATACCCTCAATTACCTACTCTTTCCTTTTTTATCCCTTCCCTTTCCTATATTTTATTCCAACTTCCATTCTTTTCACTTAGGCAAAAAAGGACAAACATACACCCCAACTTCCTCACTTCCTATCTTTGCACTATTCTATGTCCTCCCTGTTATCTTCTATTCAATCACTTCGCTGCTACCCTTCATTTCTATAGGTTCCTTTATCAGTGAACGTAATACTTACTTAATATTTCTTATCCTTACTCCATAATTTTTACACTTCTCTCCATTTCCTTTCATATTGTTGAATTGACTTTCCAGTAATATACATGGATAAACTATCCATGAGAGCTAGGTCATTTAATTTTTACTATCCATTCCTCTAGACTGAAATGGTTCTTTGACTTGAGACATCCATTCTGGAAGCTTTTTTATTATTTAAACATAAACACATGCACACAGTGGCCACCTATAGGGAATAAATAAATGAAAAGAATGCTCAAACACATCCTATGTCAGTAAGTAACTGTATCAGTTCTTCAGTCCTGCGGGTCAAATCCAGGAGTTCCAATTCAATCCTGTCAATAACCCTAGCTGGTCACACCTTTTCCCCCATGACACTGTCAGTGGTTTCCTAGTTTTTACATGCCTCCTTCAAATCCCGTTATGAAAGACTGAAATGCCTCTCTTGAGGCCCAAAGATAAAATATGCTGTCCCCGTTAGTTCTCATCCTTGTGGCTTTGGTCCCCTGAGAGCTTATACAAATTTGAATTTGGTTACTTAAGCTTGAAAGAGGTTCCCCATCCTTTTTCTCTGCCTAGTTCAGAGCCTGTTAATGTTCCTTCTGCCTTTCCCCCCTGGTTTAACAGGTGACTGTGGCCCCAAGAGGGATGATACGAGAGAAAGAAAGAGAGAACTGCACCTTACATGCAAATCCTTTCCGTGTCCGAGTGGTTAACATGGCTGCAATGAAGACAAGGCAAAAGGATCCTTTGTTCTGACATTTGCATCACCCCTGGACCAAAGCTCTTCGTTTCCAGCACTGAAAGGTGGAAGTGCTTCCTTGCCACAACCCCTTTGGGGCGGCTAAACACATTACCCAGACTTGGCAGCCCCTTCTGGTGTGTTCATTATCCCTGGCCACTTTGGAGGCCTCACTCAGGCTTTACTTGTCTGTGGATGGTAGCTCCAACCATAACCCCTGAGGGCACTGGATAACCTTTTCTCTAGAGCACCAAGAAAATTGGGAATTACATTACAGGGCTAATTCTGAGCTGCTCCTCTGTGTTTTGGGACTGCAATCGCTTCCTGGGACTTTGCTTCAGAAAGTGTGACTGTTACTATCTGCAGACAATACTGTGGCTGGCTTCTTGTTATAGCCAAGTGGGTATAAGCAGGTTGCAGACAAGCAGCTGTATTTTCTTCTAGGATTTACTCTGTTCAACCTTCCATCAGTTCTCACTGCCTGCTTTCCTTAGTGGAGAACTGAATAGCCCCAGAAGATATTTGGAATTTTGCTTCAGTGAAAAATGCCAATAAAGGAGGGCGACTGCTAAGGAATACTCTCCAAAGGATGTGATACCAGCTTGGACCTGTTTCTTCCTCACCTCCGTGCACAGCAGTATGACAAAATAATCTTCATTAGGACTAATCTTCTTGAGTGAATGGGATTCCAGTTACGCAGTGAATGCCACAAAATACTTGCCTGCAAAATGCCAATAGTAGCTGTAGCAATGTTCTGTGTAAGGGGAACCCTGTGAGTTACCAGGCAGGCCCTGGGCTCTTTTGGACTGACACTGATGGAAGGCACCCTTCCCAAGACCAAGATGGCAAAACCATCATGGGAGTGGCTGCACCTCTGCAGGAGAGGAGAAAATGAAGAGACGTGACTGTATTAGTGTATGTAGCCTTTGTTGCACTTTACTTAGGACTTACCTGTATTAACCAGGGTGGCATGGAGAGAAAGCTGGTAGCTTGACACTGGCATGAGAAAACAAACATCAGCAGGATTGCCAGGCCAGAGGTCCGGGAAGGGATGCGATGTCCTGAAGATGTGGCAGTTCTTCTGAGTTTGGAGATGATGCAGGTGACAACAAGTATGCCAAGACTTAAGACTTGAGCTTCTCTGCTCCTTCCCTCACCCTGTTGGCACAGCATGGGGAGATCATTTAAACTAACTTTGCGTGAACTGGCTCTTCAGCCATGAAAGACTGGTGCAGTTTGTACTGATGGTTAGCAATGGGTTTGTGGGTGGGGGCAGGAGAATGGTTGCTTTGAGTCCTGCCTCTCCAGAGTGCTCCTACCCTGATCTGGTACAAAGGGCCCAAGGCAAAAGCATTCCTCAGGGAAATGAATCTATTAAAGGAAAGAGAGGCTGCTTCTAGACAGAGGCACTTAGTGCTAGCACAAAGAACAAACTGATGCAGCTATGTAATCTTTTTATTTATCTTTAATAGATTTTTTTCTCCTAGTGACAAACAAAACAAAACAAAGCAGAAGCAACGAAAGCCATGGAGGAATTGGTGATGGTGTTGGGGCTCCCATAAAACTTTTGTGCATGAGGTGGTGCAGTTGCACAAGCATGTAGAGAGCAGATGGGAGCAATGCAGGAGGACCATGCTGAAGAAATGGTTGCATGTGCAAGAAAACACCTCTGGGGAATTCAGATGTGGGAGTGAATGAGTGAGTGAACCTCTAGTACAGAGCCTGGAAATGTCCCTCTCTTTTTGGCCCACAGACAGATTTTTTGAAAGGACTACAACTCCTAGAATCCTCATAGTTGGTTTTTTTAAAGTTGCTTTTCCAAGATCTGCTCTCTTGTAAAACACATAAAGACTTCTTTCATGTCTTTCATTTTGGGAAAGATCCCTTTCAGGAGGAAGAAAGCCTGTCTGTAGGGCACGAAGAGGGCTTCCAGGATCCTTTTGGCTTGAGTGGTGTTTTTAAATGCTCTGCTTTCAGGGCATTTGTTTCCATGTGCTGCTGGTCTCTGGGGCAACTTTACCATGCATCCGGGTGCAGCAGGCTACTTAGGCAGTACAGTTTAAGTTGGAGTGGGGAAAGGACCACCTGTGGGCCATATGTAGACCCCCAAGCTTCACTTTTTCAGCACAAGCCATTTTGGAAACTTTCCCAAACTCCTTGAAAACACCTCCTCCTCCCAAAACTAGTTTAAAAAAACACAAAAAACTGAGTCATTTTTGTGTGATTTTTGCCTAGAAATGGCCCCAAATGGGTAAAACACCCCCTGCAAACATAGCAGTTTTAATCACCTCCCCCAAAGCCCTGGAATCAAAACCCTGGAATCATGAAAAACCAGCAAAAAAATAGGCTAGTAGTGCCATATCATGCCATTTCATGATGGACACAGAAAAGTGATGGGAAGGGCATGCAGTAACAACCAGAACAACAAAATAGCCCCCACACCTCATGCAGTTGCCCACTTTTTGTTTAAAAGGCAGGCAAAAGCAGGAATTGATTCTGAGTGGGACTTGGCATATTGACCTTAGCTTTTCTAAGATAGGTGGGAGCGGATGATTTTTTCCCCCTGCTTCAGACAGCAAAACATTTTGGGCAGAATTGTTTGGGCTTGGTTCTCCTTGTCTAATGAGAGGAGACTCCTGGAACGCAACCAGGTGTGTCCCAGTACCAGCACATTGAAGAGGAAGAGCAGCTGTGGTAGGAGACTGTTGCCCTGTAATGTTTTTCTGCCTACGCACCTGGTCTTCTCATTGAAGGTCCTCCAGCATATTATTTGATTAGAAAAACCCTGTCTTGTATGCAGGGATACCAAAAAGTGGAACCTGCTACATTTGGAGAGGGGCACTGCTGTAGGAGAGGATGTCTAGCTTTGGTGGGTTTGTGTGGAAGGAGCATCACTTTCTTTAACATCAGCTTTTGGTGTTTGGTGGCTGGTTCTGGAAGCTGTCATGCACATTTCCTACAGTCCTCCAGAATGACATGCCAGGGGCACTGTAAAAGATCTAGTTCTTGGATGTAGCTACCTAAGTTGGCAGTGTCCTAGTGGTTGCCTGTGAGTTGTACATCCGAAGCCAGGGCTTCTTGAATAAGCAGAGAGTCAGGCCGACCGTTTTACAGCCGGGGTGGGAAATGTGTGGCCCCTTACACACAGCATCTGTGGGACTGTAACTCCCTTGGGATCTAGTCAACAATAGCCAAGAGTGAGGCATGGTGGAGGCTGGACTAAACAACATCCAGAGGGACACCTATTCTCCGTTCCTGCTTTGCAGTACAATTCCCACCATCCCTGACTTTTAGCCAGTGATATTGAGGTGATGAGATTTGCAGTCCAAGAAGATCTAGAGGGCTTGTTTATGGCACTTAGGTGACTGTCCTTCAAACGAAACTTGCTATTTGCATTCTCTTCTGTCCTCCTCTTGCCCACCCTGGTGCCAGAAGTTCACCAGCTGCTGGTCAGCTGGTTGGTTTCTTTCTTAGCAATAATGTCTCAGGTGTTTCATGTCTTGTTTGCAATCCAATCCTCCCATGTTGCAGGGAGGCAAATGTAATATTTGTGCTGATTTGTTTTTAAATTTTGGAAAGAGCTGCTAAGGCAAAGTCCTTTTGTTTACTTGTGAATTGTCTTGGCTACAAGTCACAGGGGCCTCTGACAGCCGCTACTGCAAGAAAGAGGCAGAACTTGGGGGAAATTGCTTTCTCTTGGACTTCAACTCCCAAAGTAACATAGCTGTTGGGAGTTGTAGTTCCCCAAAGTAACTTTTCTAAGCTCTGGGGAAAGGCTCAGCAAACCAAGCTGATGGGGTGGGGAAGCAGGTCTGGAAAGTGTCAAGACAAGACAAAGGTAGTTCTTTGCTGCATTTTCTATCACCCCACACAAATTTGTGCTTGAGTATAATGACCCATGAGACAGCAGTCTTTGTTACAGCTAAGCCGTGAACTGTTGTCTATTGGCCTCAGGAGCCTTTCCTTCTTTGATATGGATATAACAATGCTGACCTACCTTACAGGGTTGTTGTAAGGCTGATTGAGATAATGTATGTCAAGTGCTTTGAGCACTTTGGAAAAGCGCTTTATAAATACTAAGTATTATTATTAGTGTTACTTAATGTACATAGACTTGTTTTTCTCCCGCTACCTTTGGCCGATAAGAGACCTCTATTTACTATGACGGTGATAAATATTAAGGCCTAGCAGTCTTCTTTGAATTCTTTTTACGCCAAGAGATCTGTAAAATGAGCTGCTTTTTGGGTAAACATCTAAAAATCTTCAGAAAAAAACAGAAGTTGCTAATAAAAGGCTTTTAAATTAGGGCAAACTGGATATGAGGTGCTGAAAAGTTCTCAACCCAACCAAGAAGGGAAATATCTGAGCCTTGGAATTTGCATGCTATTCCACATATTTGCCCCAAAATTGGACACCTTGTTTCTCAAGTTTCTTTAAGGCTTCCAAAAAAATTCTGATGTCTGGATACTGAAATACTGCTCTGCTGTTGCTATCGCCTCTGAGTCATTCAAATTTTTCCTTCATTTCAACTTTGTAAGGTTTGGAAAAAGGAAATAGAGCAAGGTCTGATGAGTAGGATGGAAGGGGTGTGGGATGATCACTTATTTGTCAGTTGAGGTTTGTAGTCTCTCGGACAGACACACACACATACACACACACCTGTGAAGAGGATGGCTGGCATCCTATTTAGTAACTACAATGTAGTGGGCCTGATTTATGACATTGCAGTTGATACGACTATTGCAGTTCATTTTTATGGTTGTTTCATGATCACAACTACCAAAATTGCCCCACAAATCCTACATTTAAAGCGTTGCAGTTTCCCTCGCCTGGCCATTTCCCAGGTGCTGGGAGTGGGGTGGTGAATATGTCTAGTTCTCTCCCAGTTGCAAGGTGTGCTGCTCGGACGAGACAGCTGCATCACAATCCCAACAAGACCCTGAAGGAATCTCTGCATCTGCATCTCTCTGTGACTAGGAGGTGTCATTCCTCACCACCCTGCTCTCCAGTGCCTTAGAAATGTCTAGGTTGGTAGGATTTGGTGGATAGCATCAGGAGATGTTGTAGTTATATCTCTATAATTGTGTCTCCCAGGTACCAAAATTTGCAGCACCCAGAATGTAGAGCTGTGAGTGTCGGATAAAAAATTGACCGGTCCATGTGACTGCAGGCTGTACTTTGGACATATCTTTGCTGCAATTCCACATTTCTGATTTGATTGCAAAGACACGTTTGCGTTTGCCTTCTCAATCTGACGAGATTCTTTGGTTGCTTAGTCCTCTGTTGCAGAACAGTGTGCGGAATCTAATCGATGGTCATCTTAGTCTGAATTCTCCATATATATTAATTGTAACACGTGGGCTAAAATTTCGTAAAGGAGATGCAATCTGTATATCTCATGATGGCTGACCCGAGACATTTTGTTACCTGAGATTATGAACAAGGTGGCATTTCCCCAACTCTTCTTCTGGGTGCAAAACTGAACTGAACTGGCAGCTGAATCTTACTTCAAGATTACCGGATAGGTTTCTTACCATGAAGCTATTCTCCAACATACGTTGCCTTCAGTTACCTTCCATCTGTGCTGAACACCTCACTCTGCCTAATGGTAGAGCTGCCCTGTCTCATGAGGATGAACTAAAGGGAAGTTTCAGCCATGGAAGTGATTTCACTCCAGTCATCCACCCATCATACACAAGGGAAGGCAGCCAGATTTCTTTGAAGCTGACATCAGTGATGTCTTATTGCCTGCAACAGACAGAGCTTGGAAACATTGTATTATAACTCCCAGAGTCATTCAGAAGTTGGGGAATTCTAGTGTAGTCAAAAATAAACTATTCCAAGTTCTTGGCATTACTGGGGGCAAAGAAAAAAGTGGCTGCTATGTTTCCTTGGTTTAAATCTCCACTTGCAGAGCTGTGGTAAAGTAACTGCTTTTTCAGAGCAGGGAGAAAAAATGCATGCACCAAAACTCGAGCTCCTGGCCTTGTGACTTAATCCATGTAGTCTTTTAAAAAGATGAGACCTGTTGGTAAGAATTTCTGAGGATCTGTGGTTTGAAGTGAGAAGATTAATAACCTCTGCCGCCTCCTCTTCCACGAGCTTCTCACGAACAGCTTTCGAGGGCTCTGACTGAATTGCTCTTGTGTGCATGACATTCCAAGCAGGTGCCATCTGGTCTTTTAGGAAAGGCTGTCTGGGTGATATAAAAGCACACAAAGTGCTCGTTTTCAGGAGGAGTGTTCTCAACACCATTTTGTGTAGAGGACAGCCAGTGGCTGTGTGTTTGTGTATGTGCCTGTATGAATTCTATGCATGCAGTTACAAGGACCATGGTTTCCTCCCTCCCTCCCCCCCCTTTCTGTCCATGCTTGTTTACAGAAATGCTTCTAATAATCCTCTTACTCTGGTTTAATCAACATAGGCTGCCCTTCCAATTGCAGAGATTAGAACTGTCAATGTACTGTGTAGAAAGCTGTCTTGCTCCAGAAGAAGGTGTAGTTCCAGGTCTCCCAAGAGTTCTTCCAGTGCCGAACAATGACACCTGCTCCTGCTATAGCATAAGATGTACTGAAGGTAAGTGATGTAGCAGGTGGTACATATCAGAGAAGCATTCCAGCCCTTTCACTAATGAGGCCCAGCATCCCCTCACAGCTAATGGTAGAATTAGTTCCCCACACAAATTCTACTCAGACTTATCCCTTCATCCCAAAATCCAGTCCAATTCCTATCACTGGACATATAGGGCACTTGGATCAGGGTGCACTCCCGTCCAGGCAGGGACAAAATGGAAGACAGAACTCTCAAGGCTTATATAGTGCAGAAGCAAACAAAGTCAAAGTGAACAAGTGTGATCCATCTTCCCTCTAATAACTATGAGAACTGTGCAAGGAGATTAGCAACAAGGAACAGTTAATTCCCCCGTGCCTTCTCAGCTTTCGTATTCTTTCCGAGCGGCAATCTGCAAAGCAAAGGCAAACAGCCTCCAACAGATGCAAAGAGGATCCCAAGGATTCGCAATACAAGTGAATCCTTTCATGCTGCTGGGCAGCTGCTAACATTTGGCCGTGATGTCAACAAGAACTCCAAAACCCATCTCTAACTAGAGGCAGAAGCCCAGCTGACTGCAAGATCCTTTGGACAAGAAAGGCTGTGTCTGCTGCTTTAAAAACAATGGCCCTTACCATGTGAGGTCTTGGGTGCTTGTCGCACATTAAAAGCTTCTTCTAGACTTTAGAATATGCCTCCCCCGTTTTATTTGGCAGAAGTGGAATTATTAAAAAATGTCCTTGGGCAGTGAAGGTTATTTTCAGCATGCCCTCCAGCTTTTTTGGCTAATATTTTTCTGATATTAAAAAGCCTTTCCTGGGTTTAAAATGGATGCCTGGGGGACATCGACAAGCTGGAGCATACCTAAAGGAAGGGGACCAAAACGGAGAAAGGTCTGGAAACCATGCCCTATGAAGAGAGACTTAGGGAGCAGGGTATGTTTAGCCTGGAGAAGACAAGTTTAAGATGTGAAATGATAGCCCTGTTTAAATATCTGAAGGGATGTCATATTGAGGAGGGAGCAAGCTTGTTTTCTGCTGCTCCAGAGAATAGGGCATGGAGATTCCACCTAAACATTAAGAAGGACTTCCACAATATAAAAGCTGTTTGACAGTGAAATACACTGCCTCAGAGAGTGGTGGAATCCCCTTCCTTGGGGGTTTTCAAACACAGTCTGGTTGGCCATCTGTCAAAAGTGCTTTGATTGTGAGTTCTGGCATGGCAGTTGGACTGAATGGCCCTTGGGGTCTCTTCCAACTCTGATTAAAAAACAAACACACAACACCAAAACTTCCAAGCATTTCTAGACATGAACTGGTGAGGTCCAAGAGATCCAGATTTCCCTTATTTAATGGCTACCTTTGCCTTTATACAGACTGATGAGGCAAAGCTTGAGCAGTGAGAGAAACCATTGAGGCCTCCAGGTAGAATTCCATCACATCATCTTCCCCATTTTTGGTTTTTCCTCTCTATAGCACACTATGGCCACTGAGCACACTCAATGGAAACATTGGGCTCTTTTGAAAATTTATCCTCTGGGTTTTTTTCCTGTAAAAGTTGGGAGTTCCTCCATACCTATTGCTGCCTATCTCCATCTTATGCAAGAGGGTGGGGGCCTGTTTACCCTACAAAATTTATGACACTTGCAGCTTGAACATAGGAAACAGATGGGAATAGTCAAATATTTGTCAATCTCATGGAATGACTAGTTCGTTCCTGAAGCCAGTAGTTGTGATAGGGAATGGGGACTTTTGTCTCCTTCATCCAGTTTTCTACCTGCTTTGCAGTGCGCTGTACTAATTATTATTATTATTAACCTTTATTTATATAGCGCTGTAAATTTACACAGTGCTGTACATACAATCTGAAATTAGACGGATCCCTGCCCTCAGGCTTACAGTTTAAATCGAGGAGCTAGCTCTCCTTTGTTGCTGTCTTTGACCATATCAGAGAATAGAGAGAATGCTTTAATTCATGCCTGCTTAGGACAAGGAATGACTGCGAGAGATCTGGGACTGTTTTAGCAGCAAGTTTTCTCCTCTGAAACATTAAATGTTTGAATTTTTTTAAAATAATGTGTTTGATCCTTTTAATATACGCCAGGGGGCAGCAGCATTCTCCGCTTATGTGAAAGTGGGGACCATCTGGAAGGGCATTACTGCAATCCTGAGATCCTCCCTAACTCTAAAAGCTGTTCATCTTGTATTTTTCCTTTCTTGTATGAAGTTTACTGGAGCTCATCTTAGAAGCTTCTACAATGCAGAAAAGCAGAGCGAAGGAGATCTCTTGTGTGGAGTCAGTCAAGTTCGCGTTTTTAGATAAGATTCACTCAGATCATGCAAGACAGAGAGACCATTCTGGGGAAAAATTAAAAACAATGGAAGCACAAGTTTTCAGGGACGTTAGATAAGCCTCAGTTCGTTTCGAACAAGACTAACTTGGGCTGCATCTGCATTGCAGAAATAATCCAGTTTGGCACCACTTTAACTGCCTTGACCCATGGCAGTTAAAGCAGTGACAAACCAATTGTTTCTCCAGTGCAGATGCAGCCTTAAAGAAAGTTCTTATCCTCCCCTGCAAACAGGCTTTGGATCTTGCCTTCTGGACATTTTTCCTTCTAGTTCTTTGTGCGTACGTGCCTTTAAGTCACCTGTCAACTTATGGCGACTCCATGAATTTCATAGGGTTTTCTCAGGCAATGAATACTCAGAGGTGGTTTTGCCAGTTCCTTCCTATGAAATATAGCCTGCAGCACCTGGTCTTAGTTCTTTACAGGTAGTAAAATGGCAGTATGATCCCACGGCTGCTGGTACTGCAGTTTGTTTGGGTTTTTCCCCCCGCCACTGGCTCTTTCTTAACAGTCAGGCTTTATCCAGGCAACAAGGAGTTATTTTAAGTTTGGTTTGTCTGTGTATGCAGGCAGCAGAAGTCCTCTGCTTCTGTGTGGGTTTCCTCACATTTAACTCCTGCATTTAATTTGACTTAGTTGCTCTGATGGTACATGTTGGAGTAATGCACAGAGCTAAGACACAGAAAATTGCTTTATTTATGGTTGGACCATCTTTTCTGTCTAGCCCAGTATCATCTATTCCTATTCAGATGCTGTTAGGACACAACTCCTGTCATTCCTCACCAATGGCTGTGCTGTTGATGGTGGTGACAGATGAACATTTCGAATGGTACCTGCTTCCCACTGTTTTCTCAATTACATTTCCAATTGCTGGAAGGCAACAGGGGATGGTGGTACTTGTCATTGAAAAAAACATTTGGAGTGGCCCAGGTTTGGGTAGGCTGGATAATTTTAGTCTTTAGCAGAGTCTCAGCCATTCTCCTTGCTTCTTTTTGTCATAAATGGAGATGCTAGGGAGTAGTATTCTACAGCCGAAATAGATGCTCCACCAACTGAATTACATGGGCTATATACAGCTGTATACAAATGGCAAAATGCCTGTCTTTTGTCAGTATCCACAAACTGAAGGAAGCCTGGCAGCCATTTTAATGTGACTGAGCAGTCACAGTGTATTATTTGATTTCACAGCCTAGAAAACCTACACTTATCAACAAAAGGGTGGGTGACTAGCTCTCTAGTTTAATCAGATGTTAGTGAACTGAGAGCCGGGTATGGTTTACTGGTTAGACTTGTTTTTGCTTTTTTTATTTGCTACATTTACATCTTGCCTTTTCTTCCAAAGGAGCTCAAGATGGCATAAATGGATCTCCTTCACTCCTAATTATTGTTAAAATCCTATGAAGTGGGTCAAGCTGAGTGCCAGGGCCAAGGTCGCCTGAGCAGTTTCATTGCTCACGAGAGACTAAAACCCAGATCTCACAAATCCCAGTGGCTTAACTTCATGCCAAACTAGGAAACATGTTGGGTGATCTTGGTTGAGTTACTTCCTTTTAGGGTAGCTGTGAGGGTTAAATTTCAGGATGGGGGGGAGAAAACATTTTGAACCCGCTGTATGAAGAGCAAGATAAAAACGACATAGAAATAAATACCAAATTGAAATATAGCCACAATGACCATACTGGTTAGAATCTAGCCCATTTCCTCTCCTGAGCTGCTTCCTGTTACTGATTTAAGATGATCCTAAGGTAAACCTATCACTTAGCAAAATTCAGAGAGGATTTGCAAGTGTGACTTGCCCAGTGGGTTTCCATGGCTGGGGAGGGATATGAATCCTGGTCTCCATAGAATCGTAGAGTTGGAAGAGACCACAAGGGCCATCCAGTCCAACTCCCTGCCATGCAGGAACTCACAATCCATCGTCAAAGTCCAATGCTGACCACTTAGCTACTTTGCCAATATTCAGTTCAATATGCCCCTTAAGCAGAAACAGGGATTTTGTCTTAGCTACAGTAGCTGACCGCTCTGCTATAACCCAGCAGGTTTTTCTTGCAGTGCAGGCTATCCAATGCACAATGCATGGATTACAATGTTGACAGATAGGTTTTAACAATCCATTCACACAAAAACCAGACTAGTCCAAGGGCTAAGAAAGCGGCTGTCTTAGCTTCCTGGTTGAAAATCTCTCCAAGCCTCTAAGTCTGCCCTCACCCCAGAGGAACATGTTTGCAGATGAGTCTCCTAAGCCCTCTCAAAAGCTTTATCAACATATCAGTCGGTACACTGACTTTGGTTCTGCCAAAGACTGAGTGCAAACCTGAGTTAGTAGTTGTACTAACAGTTGTACTGTTAGTAGGGGTAGCAAAAGCAAGGCCTCCTTCCTGTTTTGCTGTACAGAAAGTACTTTTCCTGTTATCTTTCTACCTGAAAGAAAATTAGTGGAAATTTAACTGATACCACACTTTATACACGACAGCAAACATTCTGTTCTAGGAACACTAACATTTTTCTTGTGTTTAGGAAATGCGCTGCATAGAAAGGGACTGTTAAGAGTCCCATAAAGATAACAGGAGTCCAAGTTGCATCTTTATTAGATCAACTGCCCCAAAACACTTAAATGCGAGCGCAACCTTTCAAGATCTTCAGATTTCTTAATCAGGCAATATCCTTTAAAAAGCAGGCAGGTGAGAGGAGGAAAAGGAAGAAAAGTTTACCTTAAAGTCATGTTGACTCTATACTGTTGTCTTGAGAAGTAATGGTGACAAAGGGCTTGGACTTTCAGATTGGGCTCACCAGATGATGCACAGCATGACGTTTCACCCTGAATTAACCCTTAGGCTTGTTCTGAGCAGGAAAAGTACAAAAGTTTAAATCTCCAATTTGAAAATGAAGGCTATAAACTCCAAACTGTTCTCAGGTAACTGGTAAAAAACATTGCACCCATTAGCATTAATTTAAACAGGAATTCCTAGAAGCCCATGGAGCTGCGAAAGCTTGCGACAAGTATATTGTGTATTTTGGTTGGCCAATAAAGGTATCACTGATGGATTTTAGAATGCCTAGATGTTTGTTATTCATAGCCAACCACCAACTCTGTCCAGGCAGCCAATCTTAAAAAAAAAAGCCAGCTATATCATACACATAGACAAGACAGAGAGATGCTTTGCATGGCAGAATAAAGTGTATTCAACATTCCAGAAAAACAGCACACATGTCCAAGCTTTTGTATAGCTTTAAGCGTGGCAAGCTTTTTTTTAAACAAACAGCTTGCATTCTAGATTCCCAGACACACACCCAGTTTATGTGTCAACAGCTGTAAAAGCAACAGGTGGCTATGGGACATTGGCAAGACTCAAAAGAGTCCAAAAATGTTCCTTTGGACAACACTTCCCAGAATTTCCCAGCCAGCGTAGCCAGAGGTCACCCTGGCTGGGGATTCTGACAGTAGTAGTCCACCCCCCCCCATCCCCTCAAAAAGGAAAAAATAAAGCTTTGACAAGCTTATGCAAGATGGTTTCCCATTCAAATAGATTATAGCAAGAGCTCCAGGGCATGCTTCCATGTCTGTGCAAGGACGATTTCTCCTTGCCAGACTTGAGCCAGTTAAATCCCTGACAGGCACCTGTCCAGTTTTCCTTTAACAATCTCTAAGCAGTTTCCATATATCCACCCACCAGCTGTGCAACATTTCCCACTGCTGAACAGTTTGAATAGTTAAAAGGGAGTCCTTAGCATTTAGTGTGTCCGCTGAAAAGGGTGTGCATGGCAAGCAGTATCTTCAGCTAGTCTCACCACGCAACACATCATCACCCTTGAGGTTTTGCCTCACAAGCCTGGCATGTTAACTGTTGCAGCATGCATGTATTAAAAATGCCATAATGTGGGGACTAGGCGACACCAGTAGTGTGGGCCTCACATGTCCGTTGTACTCTTTTGAGGCAAGTATTCCTATGGATTTCAGTCATAATGCAATTACTGTATTTAAACATGTATGGGTGGGACAATTACAGATAACATACTTGGTAGATGCATGCAGAGCCTGGAAAATATTCCCAGACCCCTCAAATAGCAATGTAAATGGCCATGCTAGCTGGGGGATTATGGGAATTATAGTCCAGAAGGCAACTATTTAAGGTTCTTGGGTACACCATGTTCACTAAGCTGTATGTTAGGGTGCTGGATTCCAGTTCCCATTTGCCTTATAAAGGTGAGGCACGATGGGAGATAAGCTATACTTGCAGACCACAAGCTCCCCATGCTTGCTACTGTACAGCCATACCAACTTGTCCAGAGTTGTTCTGGTATCACGTATTCCAAAACAGGGACTACTTGCTCTGTGGAGTTAAATCTACCAAAATTTCAAGTACAACTGATTTTACAAGTAGTTTGGGAATGCTATCGCTTAAACACTTAAGGATCCAGGTATAAGATTTCATAGAGATATAACTATTACCCTGAGAGTTGAGACTGGAAGGGCAGTTTGTTGTCTCACACTAAGTTAGAAAAAGTTAAAGGGGCAACATAAGCCTTACAGTTCTTTGTTCTCATCTTACATAAAATGTTTGTCTTTCTCTCTTTCCCTGTCGACGCCCTTGGTATTTCAAAGTGTTTGCTTTTTCTTCTATCGGTATGGATAAAGAAAAAAGAGTTTCACCGGAAGGCTACTTATTATATGAATCCCTTCATCTTGCCTTCAATCTGTTGCAAGCTTACCTGGGAGTAAGTCATATTGAACCTGGTGAGAATCACATCAAAGTAAATAACCACAGCGTTGTATTGTAAAACTTCTACTGATCTGCAGGACAGAGGACAACCTGGAAGAAATAAATCCTTCCAACAGTCCAGCTCTGTGTCAGGCAACAGAACTGCCACTATCATTTCAAAACAACCGACTCAAAAATAACCTAAATCCCTTTTCATTGCCTGGTTACTCTGCTGTTTCTCTTCCCCCCATCCTCCCATGTCTGTTCTCCTCCACCTGCAAGTAGTCCTGATTTTATTTCTTTAAACCCCAGTAAATCCCAGCAAAGCAACTGATCTGATGGCAGAAAGCAAATGAGTGGAGGACTGGAGCTATTTTGCAGCCTTGAGCCCCTTGCAGGAAAGGCAAGGTATGTATGTATTGGATTAACTAAACCCGCTGAAACATAAAGACCAGTTTTGTTCTGAGCACTCTTCTCAAATAAGGAATGAATTCAAAGACTTCCAACTTTTTACTTTCACTGTTTCAGGATTTTATATTTCACAGTTATTTTAACAGCCTCAATGTTATGCTCAATTTGCCTAAGGGCATGGGTGGACACTGGAAAAGAGACAAATGTGGCTGTAGTGTCCTGGTTCTAGCACAAATCTGGCAGCTTGAAAAATATGCACCTAAATCTTATCTGTTCTCATTAGAGCAGAACTTTTGAATCACTGGGATACACCTATGTGTTGACTCGCTATCCAACCATTAATTTAATGGGCCTGCTATAGTTGGAACCACAGGATTCCAGCTAGATTCCAGCTAGAATCTGTAGAAGCTTTGTCATTATAAAGTAGGGATGAGAATCAGTTATAGTTGGACTATAAGTCCCAGAATTCCTTGCCAGTGGATAGGTTGGGCAGGGCCCTTGGAACATGCAGTATGACTGGATGGTTCATTTTACACTTATCTTAGATAAAGCATTTCTTGAACTATAATGCTGTTTACATTCCTTTTCCAATTGTGTACATATTCCACACCTCCCTTGATTATTTCAGAGAGCCAAGAGAATAAAGAACTCTGCTGCAATGAAGCTGCATGACACACTTTGGAGTGAAAACACTCATTTATTTATTCGTTTTGGTTCAAGATTCTCCCAAATAGAACAAAAATTATCATGCCCTCTTTCCTATGCAAATGAGAAAATGATTAAAGCTCTTCTGCCCCCAAAGTGTCACCACATCCTACAATAATTGAACAGCTTGGTACTTCAAGGCTTTTTGCTGTGATTCTTGTGCAGCATTAAAAAGAGGAGGAGCTGCTAGTGCTAAGGCAGCTTCCCTTGGGAATTAAAAAGGGTAATAAAACAATACAAACAGAAAAAACAAGCATGGTGCTTTTAGGCTCCCTCAAGCCTACTGGTATGTTTCTCAATGGGAGCATTAGTAGAAGGAAGTAACCCTGTTACCTGACAATTGTAGGATTTTATATGTAGCTGGCGATGGTAACGTCCTGCTCCCCGCTCCAAATACTATGAAGCAGATAAAGAGCCGAGACACAATGAAGAATTAGAAGTCCAGTGGATATCCTTTGTTACTGGTCTGTTGCTCTTCTAACCATTTCTAAAAGGGCATCTTTTGTAGCATGAGGTTTTGTAACCCATTTCACCAAATGCACAGATTATCAAGATGTGGATTCTAATAACATAGATATAAAAAAAAATTCCCAAGTCTTCCTCCTTTCATAACCAGAACTTCTTGAGGTGCAGTGCTAGACATATGCAAAAGTCCTAACAGAACCTACCTCCAAACAAATATACTGTAGAGTTAGGTAGTTATGCAGTGCATGCCTAAGTCACTTTTCCAAGCCAAAGGTGCACAAAGGAAAAACTAAAACACATACTGTTATTGTTTCATTTTCCTGCTCTACTAGACACTGGGAGTGGAAAGCTTAGGCTCCCTTTCCCCTTTTTGAGTTTCATCACACAATCCTTTTATAGATGCTGCATCCTAAAAAAAAAAATCACAGCATGTTTAATAAACAGCAAGAACAGCTAGAACTGAAAAGAAACCAATACTCATTTGCTTTACATCAATGGTGGGGAACTCTTCTGCCTCTGGAGGCTGAACTTCCAGACCATTCTATCTGCTCTGGAGGAATGATGTCCTGAATTAAAAGAACTTACATATGTGTCGACTTACCATTGATTCAGCCAGTCTACACTAGGGAGACTAACAACTTTAGGCTGTCTTTTTTTTCTTACAGTATGATCTATCACTGTGCAGCCTTTCTGCAGCCTTGGCACTGGAATATCCTCTTTTATTTCTGATTGATGACATCACAAAAGTCTCGTTCTCTGTGCAGCGAGGCACAAAATAAATCACCCATACCCCTTTTTGCAAGGAAAATGCAGCCACACCCTTCTCCAAGGGGAGCGGCGCACATCAATTCAGCCTTGCTTCTCCTTCTATGGAGAAAGACACAACCCCTCTCGGCACTATAGAAAGATTCCCTGCTCTTTTTTTCCAACCACTGATCAGAGAGAAGAGTGGGGATTCCTTTTGCCTGTGCTAAGAAAAAGGTTGCCCAGTAACAGAGGCAACCTACTTTTTTAGGGGGGGGGGGGACCTTGAACATAGACTGCAGATTTCTCTGCCAGGCCTAGAGAAAAGCTGCCTCTCCATGCTAATCTCCATTATGATCACCTATCAATGACTGAAAACAATGGACTTCTCTCTCTCAGCACTAGAGGCAGCCTGTCTTCAACACTGGCAGAAAGACCAGGTAGTGGAAAGCAGGAGCCAAGGAGAACCTGAAACACTTCTGAGAACTAGAAGACCTCCATCGCTATTACATTACAGAAATGTTGCTTTGTCATACATCAGTAATTATTCCAGTTTTACCAAGCTGGTCAAACTCTGAAACTCTGTTCTACAGCCCTCTTCAGAAAAGCTTCCCACCTAACTAACATTATGAAAATTTTAAAAAACAAACATTATGGCAATTTTGCAGCATTAAACCATCCTTTCCGCCTCTAGAGGCTGAGGTGTGTTTTTGGAAGAGGATTGCTGACATCACTGAAACATCATCACACTTAAACAGAACTTGAGTGCTGTGGGGAACTCTGTGGATATGGGAGGCCACAAACATAATTGCCCTACACCTTTGGGAAGATGCATACCCGTTTCCTATGATTCAGCTCTATTCTGATCATCAGCAGAATAAGGCAGTGCAGAAATGCAGAGGTAAGTACATTCTTTCTGTAGGAAAACCCTATGGCACAAGCTTTCCCTCTCAGGCACAGATAGCAAGACAAGAACGTGAGCAGTAACACTTGGGAGGTTGGTGGTCACTTTTCAGAGAGCTTTGCAATGAGTTTCTTCCATTCTTCTCTCTTGTCTGTTATATATGAGGGAGTAAGGAGCTGCAACACTGGTTCCTGCTGTCCCTGGAAGAATTCTTGACACAGAGCCTCTGTGTTACAGATTACGTACATCCCACAGTCATAGCTATTCTGCTGGGCAGGGGCTTTTTCTTCTACAAAGGCAACTTTGCCTCTTTTGCCAAGGAAGAGTTCCAATTTCCCTGCGACCCGTCTGGCATGGGCAGAGTTGCTCCTGGTATGGGAATCATAGTGAGCAAAGCAGTTTTTCTCTTGGAAGTAAACCAGCAGGCTCCAGTGGGTGCCACCAGCAGCCTGGCTGGAGTTGTCATTGATGGCCAGGAACACGACTTTCTTGCTGGGGAGGTTCAGTGGCTCAAGGAAAAGGGCCAACTCCTCCTGGCTGGTGGTGCATTTAATGAACTGAGTCACCTCAGGACTAACAAAACATACTTGATCAGAAAAATCTCGGAACTGATCACTGGCAAAATACTCAAAGGCAAAGCCAATGATGTGATCATTAAGCCAGCAGGGAGGATCCAGTAACAAGACATCCGACTGCCGCAGCAAACTGTCCATGTAACTTAGAACAACAGGGTCCATTCTAGGTAGGCAAAGTCACAGGAGCCAGAGAAATTCCAAGACCTAAAACCATCAAGAATGAAAAGAAAAGAGTGTGGTTAGAATAGGTTGGGTTTCTTACAGTGTCAAGGATGGCCAATGGAGTCACAGACACTCATTAGCCAACAGGGAGTCTTACCAGCCAGTTTCTGGTTGTGCTCACCAATTCTTACTTCAAGATTTCTGGCATTTGCACAAGAGAGAAGCAGGAATTTCTCCTCTTTTGTGCCTGGAAAAAGTAAGAAACAATAGGGCAATAGTCCTATTGCTTCTTATCTTATTCAAACCTCAGCATGCATAAGATAAGACTTGATTCTCAAGCTTCAGGGAGAGGCTTGTATTTCACAGGGGTGGAGAAGATGTTGTTATTTCTTACCTTCACAGGAGAAGGGATTTGTGCAGCTGGCATGCAAGAACACTTTTCCAAGCAAGCTTATCTGTGGATGTGCTGACTAATATAAAAGGAGAAGCAATTTGTTTCAATAGCAGTAACAAGGGCTGGTCACCTTACTATTGGGGCTAACAACGGTGGCCTTCCAGATGTTTTTGGACTTCACCAATCATTATCCCTAATCACTAGCTGTCCAGCCAAGGGCTGATGGAAGTTTTAGGATAGAAACATCAGGAGAACTAGTTACCCACCATTGCATTACAGAAACATCTCAGCCTAAGCTCTAGATCACAGAATTGGTGTGAAGAAATAATGGTGGTGGTCTACCATACTGTACTGCCTTCAGCATCTTGTAGAAAAGGCAGGTATAAAACTAAGCATTACATTACAGTCTATAAGAGGTGGTAACATACTTCCTCTATTTTGGAGCCAGTGTTAGAATCTGCAAGGCTGTATTTATCTACCTTATAAGACTGAAGAACGCTGTGGAAGCAATGCTATCTGTTCCCCCAAGTCTAGGAAGACAGACAGGAATGGAGGCCACCAAAATTACTAAATTTCTTTTAATTAACTAGTTTTCTTGATCTTTCTAAGAAAAAACGAATGATAAAATTCATTAATTTTACTGAATCAAATCCCATGTGGTTCAGGGATTATATGGTTTAAATAGAAATCTGCTCTACTGTTATAAACTGTACCGTCTCATTAACAGCTGGAATTATTTTTAAAGCCGAAATGACAGACAACAATTGCGCTACAGAAAGTACCATAGCAACTTATTTTTTTTTAGTGAACAATTCAAGAGAATCAGCTTTCTTTTATAAAAACCCACTGTATAGCAGGAGAGACAAATTCCACAGCCGCCTTCTCTTTGTTTCAATAGCCTTTTTCAAGACTTACTTTCTGGGTGGAATAAGGCATTGCACCAGGACAAGGAATGCAACTGAAAATGAACAACCCAATAAAGAAATCTCTGCCTGTAATATTTAAACACACTTACACTTGTCTCCCCCATCCTCTTAAGTTCTCAACATCTGTCAAAACAGCCAGTTGAATGAATCAGGTTAAGGAAATGTTGATGATATCATGCCATGTGTAAGTATGCAAGCACAGCAATAGGGAAGTGGAATGGTGGGGAATTCATTCATGGTTGCAATTCTTATCAACAGGCTTGTATCCTGTGTAAAATTGAGTTCTTTGTTAAGTACAGAATCCAATCTGCCAATCTGTTTTCTAAAGTAAATTCTGGTTCCAAAAAAGAATCGATTCTGAAGCAGAAAAGTTACTTTTTCTGTACTAAATTTCCAGAATAGTTCAGTCTGTATGGGCAGCAGATATGCTAGCTGAGGGTTATGGGCACTGTACTCCTCGAAACAATTTTTCTGAGCTCTGTTCTGGAATGTTTTCATGAGAAAGGCGGGCTGGATCGTAATGAGAACTGAACATTAGCAGCCTTGCAAATAAGCAAGCATTTCACAGGCAGTTGGGGAAACACGACAACTGATCTGCACACAATGGCATACGCCTTAGTTTCATCCCATTTGGATTACAGTAATGTGCTCTACCCAGGGCTGCTTTTGAAGAATGTTGGAAAATTTCGCCTTGTCCAAACAGCTGTAGCCAGGCTGCTGTGTGGGGAACACATACTTTCCTTGTCACAACAGCTTCACTGGCCACCACTATATCACAGGTACAACTGTTGGGGAATAAAAGAGAGGCCCTTCTTGGTGGCTACTCCGATACTCTGGGGACGCTTGACTGGTTTCCTCCAGGGCATTCCTCCAGGGATAGGAAAAGCTTTTTTATAGGAACTGTTTCAGGAGAAATCTTTTAAATTATGTTTTTAATTCCTTTTACTGCTGTTGATAATTTAATTATATTTAAACTTTTGTATGCTTTTACCAATGAAAGGTTTCATCCATATCTATTTTAAATTTGTGAGTTATCAGTCCAAGGGCTGGGGAAAAAGGCAGGATATAAATAAACAAAATCACCATCATCATATCATCACTTGAGTTTAAGAACACGTTTTCTCAACTAAAGACCTCAGAAACATAAACATTTTGTACTTTCTTCAGCCACAGCTCCCAAATTAGGGGGCTTGGAAAGATGACTTTTTGAGACTATAATTCCCTACTGGCCATGTTGACTGGGGGGATTCTGGGAATCATCACTCCAAAAAATAACAGTATAGTGGTTTACTTATTCATCAGGAAGTAGTGGGAAGATTTCTCTCACTGTGAGGCGAACCATTAGAGGACCCAGAAAATTAAATTACTACTTCTTTTTTTTAAACCAATGTGCACCAAAGAACACTATCAAGCTTTTAAAGATCAATATTTAAGCAACATCTCTTTGCAATTTAATAAAAGACCTTAAAGTGACATACATGAAAAATATTGGGGGCATTCAACACATCACCAGGTCTCCAGTGTATCAGATTATTTAGTCTATTAAACATCCAGAATGGTCCATGGATGTCAAAGTGAATGCTTTACAATCCAACTCACATGGTGCCGATCATTTCTGCAGACTATGATCAAATAAATATATTAATAAGAGGCAAGGGGAGCACCTACGATTGATGGCCTGAGTCAACTTGTTATCTGCGTGAATTTTAGTTTTGTGAGGGAGCTCTGTTCCCAATTATTCCAGAAATGAAAATTTTTTAAAAAGGCAGGGCTGGTTCTGATCTGGTGTTTTTGTAGTAAAGTGTGATTCTGTAAACAACTCCCAAACTACTGTTCAAGTTCATTATGTGCATAACTTGCTAGGAGGTGATCTTGGGAGCTATAGCTGGAGCCTTGATTTATGAAATAATCCACAAGAAAGCTGAATACACAAACCATTTCACAAAGGAGTTTATCACACAGGAGGAATTTCAGCGAATTTACGTGATTGTGTATTGATGCTGCATCGAATTCAGAATGACTTCCCATTGCCTGAAATTGCGTGTGATGATTTCTTGTGCAATAGTTGAGAAAACATGTTCTTATTGTTCATGCAATAACATGAAACCCCATGATTATGTTCAGAAGGACTTCCCATTGACCAAAAATGTATGTGGTAGTTTCTCAAGCAATAACGTGAAACTCCATGATTGCGTTCGGACTGCCATTGGATTATGCTTCCAATTTCTGTCGTCTGATAAACTCCAAAGAGATTACTTCCTCGATTTAGCCATAAGCACTTTACTCTAGAAAATGCTCCAGTCTTCATCCTTAGTCCTGATTCCCTGTGACACCACAGGCTCCTCCTAGGTCGGATAATATCATTTAGTTCTACCACAACCCAATCCTTTAAACAGAATGAATACCAGAGAAAAAACTGTAATGGTGACAGCCAAGTATCTACATAAAATGAGATATGACAGTTGCAAGCACTTAATATTAATCCCAGATTTGTGGGGGCTGCTGAAAAGGAAATCTCTTAACACGTTTCCAAAGTCACTAACTTTTTATATACTGTATTTTTAGCATCCTGTGCTTTGGCATTTAGAATAGATGTGAAGACACCGAGCAAAGTTTGACTAGCCAGAAACAGAATTTTTTCCAGAGATGCAAAATGACACATTGGATGTAGGCCAAAGAAACCACGATCAACATGTTCAGTTTCGACACTTACAGAATCTCTTCATAGCACCTGTCTTCTATAACTATCTGAAAGGGACTATCCTGCTTTGAATTGTGTAAGGTTATGATGACAATCTCTTCCACCGCGTGAGTAATCTTGACATTTTACAGTAATCTATTCTTGTGCCAATGTGATCAATCAGTAGATACATGCAAACTATAAGACGGAAGGCGGTTTCCTTCTGAAAAGGAAAGTCATATCCAGATGACAACAGTGCATGGATATAAAAGTTCTCAGGTAACTCGCAATTTTTAGACACGTTATTTCTTCTGAATAGCAAAGAAGTACTGCCCATTCTAAGTACCGTGTTTCCCCGAAAATAAGATGGTGTCCTATATTAATTTTTCCTCCTAAAGATGCGGTAGGTCTTATTTTCAGGGAAAGTCTTATTTTTCCCCCAAGAATAATTCACATTTATTGTTGAACCAAAAAAATAATAATGAACATTATTATTGTGTGTGTGTGTGTGTAAATATATATATATATATATATATTTAATATACAAAAACTTTGCTATGTCTTACTTTCGAGGGAGGTCTTATATTCAGCAATTCAGCAAAACCTCTACTTTTGGGGATGTCTTATTTTCGGGGAAATAAGGTATTCGTAGAAATTTCTTGACGGTGACTCACCGTATGAGTCTTACGTCTAAAAAAAAATCCTTGTCAAACATCAGTCCATTTTCCTGGCAGCTACAACAAAGTACTTGCTGCATGCCATACAAATTTTAAAAAGCCTATAATTAGGAAGGAGTAAAGCATGCAAAATCTCTGCTGCCTGGGAATATTTTTTTAAATTGACGCTGCAAAGCTTGAGTTATACTGTGTTTTCCCCAAAATAAGATAGTGTCTTATATTAATTTTTGCTCCCAAAGATGTGCTAGGTCTTATTTTCAGGGGATGTCTTATTTTTCCACGAAGAAGAATTCACATTTACTGTTGACTAACGTATGGATTTTCCCTATTGGCAAGTATTCTCTAATGTTTCCTTTTGGCTAAGTATAATAATAATAATAATAATACATTTTATTTATACCCCGCTCTTCAGCCAAAGCTATCAGAGCGGCTTACAATTTGTTAATTAGACAATTAAGTCCCCTCAAGATGGTGGTATAATAATAATAATAATTAATAATAATAATAGATTTATTTATAGCCCACCCAATCACTAGGAATCCGTTACAACAGTAAAAGATACAATTAGAAATGTACAGTAAAATGCAGATCTATTTTGTTGTGGGGCCCAGAGCTGAAGGCTTAGCTCTACTGGGCTCTCTGCTATGGAATTCTGGGAGCTGGAGTTTGTTGTGGGGCCAGAGCTCAAGGCTTAGCTCTATTGGGCTCTCTGCTATGGAATTCTGGGAGTTGGAGTTTATTGTGAGGCCCAGAGCTGAAGGCTTAGCTCTATTGGGCTCAAGGCTATGGAATTCTGGGAGCTGGAGTTTGTTGTGGGGCCAGAGCTCAAGGCTTAGCTCTATTGGGCTCTCTGCTATGGAATTCTGGGAGTTGGAGTTTATTGTGAGGCCCAGAGCTGAAGGCTTAGCTCTATTGGGCTCAAGGCTATGGAATTCTGGGAGTTGGAGTTTGTTGTGGGGCCCAGAGCTGAAGGCTTAGCTCTATTGGGCTCAAGGCTATGGAATTCTGGGAGTTGGAGTTTGTTGTGGGGCCCAGAGCTGAAGGCTTAGCTCTATTGGGCTCAAGGCTATGGAATTCTGGGAGCTGGAGTTTGTTGTGGGGCCAGAGCTCAAGGCTTAGCTCTATTGGGCTCTCTGCTATGGAATTCTGGGAGTTGGAGTTTATTGTGAGGCCCAGAGCTGAAGGCTTAGCTCTATTGGGCTCAAGGCTATGGAATTCTGGGAGCTGGAGTTTGTTGTGGGGCCAGAGCTCAAGGCTTAGCTCTATTGGGCTCAAGGCTATGGAATTCTGGGAGTTGGAGTTTGTTGTGGGGCCCTGAGCTGAAGGCTTAGCTCTATTGGGCTCAAGGCTATGGAATTCTGGGAGTTGGAGTTTGTTGTGGGGCCCAGAGCCCCACAACAAACTCCAACTCCCAGAATTCCATAGCAGAGAGCCAGAAAAAGAGTTAAAGCGCGACCAAACCGGGTTATTTCTCCAGTGTGGACGCAGCCTGAGTGAGACAGAGCCCTAGAAACCAACCCTTACCTGTCTCCGGCCTCATTTTCCTCATAAAAATCCGGTTGCTACAGCCGGCCGTAAAGCGTAAGTGTCGTAAAGCAAACCATTACTGTCTCCGGCCTCATTTCTCCTCATAAAAACGCGGGTTGCTACGGCCGGCCGTAAAGCGCCCCTGTCGTAAAGTCTGCCTGTCTCGGGTAGAGACAGAGAGAGCGAGAGGGGGCGGGGCGAGAGGAGAAAGTATTAACATCCATGTGTGGGCGTGGCTTGATTAGCGTGACGTCATCCTCAGGGGCGGGGCCTTCACCTACTGAGTGGGTCCCCATTCCAAACCTTTAAGAGACTTAGGATCCGCTGGAAGGAATTTTGGACTTCAACTCCCAGAATCCTAGTGTATTGGCCAACATGGCCGAGGCTTCTGGGAGCTGAAGTCCAAATGCTCTGAAAGGGCACAGTTTGAGGACCACATATAAATAAAAAAGCCGTGAGGGAGAGCGCAAAAAGTTGCATGCTGGGATTTGTAGTTTAGGGAAAGGGCTTTAGAACGGTCAGGCAAGGGGAGGTTAAGGCCTCAGTGAACTACAAAGGGGGGTTATTTACATAGCCGTTTTTCATTGGTTCGTACTTGCTGTCATCGGCGGTTCGGGGGGCGGGACGAAGGTGAGCGACAGCAAGTGCGAACCAATGAAAAACGGAGACGGCCGTGCGGGAAGGCGGGACGGAGGTGAGCGACAGCAAGAACGAACCAATGAAAAACGGAGAGGGCGGGTGTGAAGTAAAAAAAAAGAGAGAGGCGCGGCGGGGTTTCCTCACAGAGCCAAGACAGCGAGAGCGCGCATGCGCGTGGCGAAAAAAGTGGGCGGAGACTTTTGCGAGGGGGCGGGACGTAGTTGAGCGACAGCAAACGCGAACCAATGAAAAAACGGAGAGGGCGGGGCTGAGGGAAAAAGAAAGGCGCGGCGGGTTTTCCTCAGAGAAAGCGAGAGAGTGCGCATGCGCGGCCTCCCAAAAGAGAGAGAAGGGGCGGAGACTGCGGCGAGGCGGCCCTCCGTCGTCGTCCGTCGTCCGTTGAGAGTCTGACTGTGAGGGATGCAGCAGCAGCAGCAGCAGCAGAAGGCGCCCGACTGACAGCAGGTGAGACCCTCGGGCCCCGGGAAGGGCTTCGGGTGGGAGGATGGAGGACACGCCTCCGGGGAAATGGAGGACGCACCCCCTGCTGTGGAATTCTGGGAATGGAGGGGCTTCTGTTGGACGTGAGGGGGGGAATGGAGGGCGTTCCCGGATGGGAATGGAGGACGTCCTCACATGAAAATGGAGGATGTTTTTGATAATGGAAAAAAATGGAGGGCATTCTGGAATGAATTGGAGGACGCTCCCGCATGGAAATGGAGGACGTTCCCAGATGCAAATGGAGGACATCGTGGAATCCATTGGAGGATGTTCCCAGATGGAAATGGAGGACGTCCTGACATGAAAATGGAGGACGTTTTTTGATATGGGAAAAATGGAGGACATTCTGGAATGAATTGGAGGACGTCCTGACATTTAAATGGAGGACGTTCTGGAATGAATTGGAGGGTCTTCTGAGATGAAAATGGAGGACGTTTTGATATGGAAAAATGGAGGACATCGTGGAATGAATAGGAGGACGTTCTAAGATGAAAATCGACATCATGGAATGAATTGGAGGACGTTCTGAGGTGAAAATGGAGGACGATCCAAGATTAAGAATGGAGGACGTCCTGACATGAAAATGGAGGATGTTTGGAGATGGAGATGGAGGACATCGTGGAATCCATTGGAGGATGTTCCCGGATGAAAATTGAGGACGTTGTTGATATGGGGAAAATGGAAAACATTCTGGAATGAATTGGAGGATGTTCCCGGATGAAAATGGAGGACATTCTGAGATGAAGTTGGAGGACATCATGGAATGAACTGTCGCTTGTTTTGGAGCGGAGGCGGAGGACATGCGCTGGAAAAGGAGGACATCCGCTCACCCTGAAGAAGAGGAGCACGTCATAAAACTCTTAAAACATCAGCCAGGCTTTAGCATCCGCATTAGGGAAATAACCCAGTCTGGCACCGCTTTCATTGCCTTGGCTCATGGCTATGGAATTCTGGGAGTTGGAGTTTGTTGTGGGGCCCAGAGCGGAGCAGAGCTCCGCTCTGGGCCCCACAACAAACTCCAACTCCCAGAATTCCATAGCCTTGAGCCAAGGCAATGAAAGCGGAGCCAAACTGAGTAATTTCTCTAGTGTGGATGCCACCATTTGGAGCCGTGGCGGTGTCCGAAGCGGTGTCAAAAACGGATCATTTCTCCAGCGCGAACACCAAGCGTCGTCCGGCTCAAAGCTTAGGACGTCTCGACATTCCTCTTGGATGGAAAGGGTTGAAATGTAGGACACGTCCTGGGAAAGGAGGATCCGTGGCCACGCTGCTTACCTCTGTAGGGACCTTATCCGACGTCGGAAATTGGAAGTATAATCTAATGGCAATCCAAATGCAATCATGGTGTTTACGTTATTTCGTATTAAAGCATCTCACGCAATTTAGGGCAATGAGGGGTCATTTTTGGGTAATGGGAAGTCATTCTGAATGCATCCCGAACGCAATAGGAATTCATGTGAATTCACTAAACTCCATTCGCAATAAAGAGACATTCCTCCCGTCTGATAAGGTCCTGGGTTGCATCCCTTCCCTCCACCGTCCATTTTTTGTGTTTCCATCCATTTCTTGGCAAGGTCAAAAGAGCCTTTCGCTTCTCTCTTTTTCTTTCTCGGCTTCCTTTCTTTAGGTGTGAACAGGGCCTGAGATCATCCATTTTTGGGGGCTCCGCTGAATCGTATACACTGTGGGTTTATTTGCATTTTAAGCGATGGTTAGCGTTGCATTGCCTGTGCCTAAGGTTGAAATCTATGGTACAGCCTCTATGTTGGGATCCAGACAAAAGATACCAGCACAGTCTGGGCTGATGGAAACAGCATCTCCACCTTTAAACACCTACGGATAGCTTTTCTTTCTGCCGCTCTGGGCCCACAACAAACTCCAACTCCCAGAATTCCATAGCCTTGAGCCAGACAACGATTTAAAGTTGGGCCAAACCGGGTTATTTCCCCAATATGGATGCAGCCCAAGTGTGCTAGATAAGGAACAAAACCAGTTAATCTTTCAGAGCGAAAGGATTTGTGGCAGGGATTGGCGTGGTTAAAGTGTCCCTATCCCTCCCAAGTCATCTTGAATGCTGCAGCACAAACAGACGGGTGTATTCTCTCTCGCATCACAACGAAACACAGGGTTGTTGGCGCTCAGAAACTGCCTTTCTGCAAGGAACCAATAAAGGAAACTCTGAATTTATTTTGTCTGTGTTTTTCTTTTTAGGGATCTTTTCGACGTGACACCGCGCTTGGGTTGGACAGCATGGTGTGTATAGAGTTTGCGTTCTCGAATCTTTAAAGCGTGAATGTGTTCGGCTTTTGGAGCGAGATTAATCTACTGTGTAAAAAAGACTTCTACCGTGTGACAAAACTACATGTTGAGTTAGTCAGTGTTTGCTTTAGTGATGATAAGCAGTGCAGTCTCCACATTTCCGTATGCCGTGTTGTGTTGTCTCTTGCCTTTTAAAAAAAGTGTTAAAACAGGAGATTGGGTGCGTCCTTGTTGTGGTAGCTAAATATGCCAGCTCTCAGCCCTATCATCAACAGCGAACCTGTGCCCCCATGACAACCAACATCTCTTCCCCTCACGCCCATCTATTTCAGAGATTTTCTTTTCCTCTTTAAAAAAATCTTGCAGTTTATACACTCCATTTCTCTTGCAGTGAGTGAATTCTCTCATCTTATCATGCACCACTTTTCTTTCAAAAGACCCTGGTCATTCTTTAGGTTTGTCATAATGCATTGATGAAATTGATAAAGCTGTCTTTAGCCAATGCGATTTTAGGGTGCATCAATAGAAGTATAGTTTCTAGATCAAGGGAAGTAATAATGCCACTCTATTCTGCTTTGGTCAGGCCCCACCTGGAATACTGTGTCCAGTTCTGGACACCACAATTCAAAAAGGATGTGGAGAAACTGGAGCCATGTGTCCAAAGGAAGGCAACTAGAAATGGTGAAGGGCCTGGAAATAATGCCCTACAAGGAGAGACTTAGGAAGCTGGGTATGTTTAACCTGGAAAAGAGACAGTTATGAGGTGACATGAGTAAGCATATATGTTTAAATATTTGAAGGGATGTCATATTGAGGATGGAGCAAGCTTGTTTTCTGCTCCTCCAGAGAATCGGACCTGAAGCAATGGAAAAGAGATTCCTCCTCAATATTTGGAAGAATATTGACAGTAAGAGCTGTTTGACAGTTGAACAAACTCCCTCGGAGAGTGGTGGAGTCCCTTCGTTGGAGGTTTTTAAACAGAGGCTGGATGGCCATCTGTCAGGGGTGCTTTGATTGTGAGTTCCTTCATGGCAGGAAGTTGGACTGGATGGCCCTTGCAGTCTCTTCTAACTCTAATTCTGTGATTCTATTCTATGATTCTAGTTTATGAGTCTAGTCTATGATTCTAGTGTAGAGTGCATGGTAAAGCTTCCGCCATCCTGTAGTGGAATGATTGAACCCTGAGGAAATTTCAGGAGGGTCCAACAAAGTTGTAGTATTGTTGGGGTATGCTGTGCAGGATTATATGAGAAGTCTTGGTCTGTCTTTACTCTGGATATTCCTCTTGTGATTAGTGAGAAATCCACTGTGTCCAATATACTCTATAATTGATTAGGTTGCTTGTATATTTTACAATGAGATACTGAAGGGACTGATGTGACTATAAGGTTAGATAATTTGTTTGCTTGTGTCGGCTATGGTTATATATTTCAAATATTTACACTCTTTTTGGGTTCAAGTCCTTAACAAAATAACCAACAGAAAATGAATGAAACAGTGGGATGTTAGGGCATTTGTTCAATGACGGACTACCTCTGAGTATTCTTTGCCTAAGAAAGCCTTATGAAATTCAAGGAGTTACCATAAGTTGAGAGGTGACCTGAAGAGAGTAGAAATGGTGTGTAGAGATATGAAACAACTGATTCATATCCCACCACCATCAGTTCTCTTTTAGGGAAATTGTAAAGGAAAAAGGTAAGGTATCATACTCAGTGGAAGAACTATACTGTACTCAGAAATAAAGTGGGTGCTTACAAGAAGGGTTTCCGTAACTGTGGGGCCAGCATTGCCCACCAACCTAGATCATTTTATCAGTGATTGCATGAGCAGGACTTCCAGTTGTTAATTTAGATTATAGGTAGGATCGTATTGATAAATGTGTTCCTAAAAGTTTAAGATATTAAAAGATTAACACCCTTAGTTCGACTCGGAGGTTCACAGGTAATCAATGCAACTGGCACAAAGGTGGTGTTAGATGTACATACTTTATGGCTTCTTTAGCATCTAGGCAGTCCCACATAAAGCATGTTTCAAGTAATCCAGTTTAAGCATAAGTAGTGTATGAGTAACTGAGACCAGGTCCTGTCATTTCAGGTAGGACTGTACCTGGTATACAAGCCTGTACTGGAACATGTCACTCCTGGCTGCTGGATATAACAAATGAGCTTTCTTTCATTTTGTACCACTATTAAGAGTGGTCACATAAATCTTAAACATACACTGTTAGTTATGTGTAATACATAATTATATATGTTCTTCTTTAGCATTTAATGCAGCAGCTGAGCTCCAGTATTAACCAGTTTTATACATCTTCGATAATAAAGTCCAGGGTCAAAAGAAAAGCGCCACTTATTTCATGCGCCTAAAATGCTTTACACTTGGCTTTCAACTGCAATAACCCACCCACTTGCTGGTGACACACTTCAAAATATTGTTGAAATTAAGGGTCTGGCAGAAGTAATTTGTAATATGTAATTGAATATAAAATGTTCAAATAAAGAAAAGTTGAAAGCACTGACAAAGGTCAATAAGCATGACAGAAATAGTTTTGAGGGTTTTGACCATTTTCAGCATCTGAGGAAAAATACCCAATTATTTAAGTAATCTTTATTTCCATCATATACTTCTGAACATTTTACTGCATTCTTCACTGGCCTGAATGCTTTAAAATGAGCATGAGCCAGTTAAGCATTTTAATGTTCTTTTGGTTCTGATGGTTAAAAATTAAATGTGTGATTCAATCTTCCATTGAATGCAAAAGAGCTCATGTGGGTTTAACTCCTCCTGGGTTGTGGACTTCTTTCTTTTTAAAGGTGTTTTAAAAATAGTACAAAAATTATTCGTGCATTGTATACACCGTGGTTTATGTTTTATTATTTAAATTACATTTGAATAAGGTTTGCTGATCTGAAAGTGATATATAACTTTTCTGTTAATTTTTTTAGCTGTTCACTTCTAGAAATATTTATAAACAGTGTTTCTTTGGAAGTTGTGCCCTGGACACTAATTGAGGCGGTGTGATTGTCTAATGATTGTATGTACAGCACTGTGTAAATTTACAGCGCTATATAAAGGTTAATAATAATAATAATAATGTGATTAAATCTTACAGTTGAGCTTTGAAATGGCTCAGTCATGAAATACCACTGACTCCTCAGTTACTTTTGGACTGCTACTAATTTATCTTGTTTGCAGCAGCTTTAGTGAAAGTGATTGTGGAATGGTAAATGTAGAAGTAAGTAAATTAAATTATTTGCTTGAAAGGAAACTGCATACTTTGTTTCAGCTTTCGTTCTGACTAATGAAAGTGCCCACCAGATGGTTAGTTTTGCTGACATAACTAGATATAACTTGACTTGAAGTATCATTTTACTTTTTGTTCAGCTTTAAGCTTTCGTGGGGAACCGCCAGAGGAAAGCAGGAGTTGGGGTAATTTCTCTGCCTCCTTCACCAGATTTCATGTAATGGGGATTCTTGCATGCCTTGCATTCACAAGTGGAGAGTGTGAGCTGGGGAGATGTGCAGCTGACTTCTTCCTGATACATACATATTCAGTTTTTCTGATAGAATTTGTAATGCTTTAAAAAAAGGCTGATATGAGGATGCCTCATGGATAAAACGTACAGTTTTATTATGCTTAATTTACAGTGTATCTGACTTCTTTTTACCAAAGTACAGTTGTTCAAATGTACCCTGTGACAGATCTGGAAAAAATATTTTGCTTCCGTAAAAACTAGTTTGGAAAGAGACTGAATTCCTTGTGTTTAGGTTTCCAGTATCAATTGATTTTACAGTGTTTTTAACTTCTGCTTCTGAAGTGATTGTGGGAGTTGCAGTAGTAGTTGATTTCCATCTTTTGAGAGATAGAGATGGACTTTTAATTTTAAAAAGTTCTATAAACTAGTATTAGTATATTTTTTTCAAAGGATTTGATTTTTTAAAGTTATTTTCTGTTTCAAGTCAGTTGCCTGTTTCAAGTCAGCTATGCAAAGGGATCTTGTAGTACCTTCAAGACTAACTAAAAGAAAGAAGCTGGCAGCATGATCTTTTGCAGCCTTAGCCTACTTCCTCAGATGCATGAGGTTCAAGTGAAAGTTGCTGATACCATAATATTTGCTGAATTTAATGTTTTTATATCTTGTGTGGCCACACTTTGGTCTGTGTGAGATTCTCAGGTCCAAGCAATGTTCTAAAAATGTTCAAACTAGTTTTAAGTGCTTGGCCAGTTTGGTTGCACAGCTGTAGTCCATGTTGTGATCTTTGGCAGTCTGCAACTAGTTTGGCGGTAGTAGGAGATGGCTTACTATATATGCACCATAAATGAATCTATAGGTAGAGTAGATAACTTTTGTGTAGGGCTTCACTGGCCTATATATTGTGACTCTTATTTTAGGAGATGACTCAGATGTATGTATTAAGCACATGTCAGTATGGTGGGTTTAGTTCAAAATTGAAATTTTCTGTGACATAGTTCTAGAAGGTAAGAACCCTATAGCAGCTCTTTCTGATGAATATTTACCTTAATAGCTTTTACTGATTCAGTAAGGTGAAGAGGGTTGTCAATATCTAAGGCATCAGGTTTCCTAGGCTCCTTAAAATGTGATCCTGACACACTTTCAGGAAACTGAAACATCTCTTCAGTTCATCTTGAATGGCTGGTGCTTAGCCATGTGATGCTAGTATCCAAGGTTTTTGAGCATTTTTTAGCCATGCATCTTTAGCCATGTTGCCTTCTCTTCAAACTTGAGTTGTTACGCTAGAGAATTGGTGGTAAGAATTACTGTACAAAATAAATATTTTACAAAATCCAATAATCTACAGTTTGAAAATAAAGTAAAAAGAAACAGTTTTGGGACTGTGTTTAACTTCAGACTTTTCACTATAATATCTAGCCAATTTTATTATATTTTTACTTTTCTATTTTACCAAATTACCTTCTTTTTGTGTCTATATCCCTTAGCCTGATGAAGAGTTCTGGACAACTTGAAATGTTGAACACTTTTGTGTCATTTGGTTGATCCAAATACAGTCAGCTCTCCATATTCTTTATCCATGGTTTCAACCATCCATGGTTTGCAAATATTTAAAAAACTTCCAAAAAGGAAGCCTTGATATTGCCATGATTTTGCTCCTTTATATAAGGAACACCATTTTACTGTGCCATTGTATTTAATGGGACTTGAGCATCCACAGATGGGTTATTTTGGAACCAAACCATAGTGGGTACCAAGGGCCCACTGTAAGGGGTTAAATACCCTAAAGACACCAGATCTCACTTCATTGTGGAAACTAAGCAGTATCAGCCTTGGATAGTAGTTGGATGGGACACCACCAATGAATATCAGGTGCTGTAGGTTACATTTCAGAGGAAGGAACTGGCAAAACTACCTCTGAGTATTCCTTGCTTAAGAAAACCCTATGAAAATTCATGGGGTTGTCATACTCGACAGGCGACTTGAAGGCACATGTACATATAAAATAATGGGATATGTATACAGTAGACATGAATGGGAATGGGATTGTAGACACTGAGGCTAGAAGGAAATTAAATGCAGAAAATAGTGACAATGCCAACATAAGCCATTCAGAAAATTGCTGGTAAGTCCCAAGATGTTTGTGTTAATATATATTAATTATTATATGTGTTGCTCAAGGTTCATAAACCAGGGCATCCACCCTTATTATGATCTATTATAGTCAGGATTATTGTTATAATTTTGATAAGTGTATAAACATTTGTTATTATATTGTCTGATGTATAAGGGCCTTTAAAGATGTATTTATCTTATATACAATCATACTTCATATAAAATCTCTGACAAAGAAGCTCTTTTTTTACAAAGTCTTTATATACTTGTTTAGCCCTCTTTCCTTATTCTCTGTCTAGCTAGAAAGTTTTTAGCAACATTAGCACTGGAAACTTGGTGAAGGAGGACTGGAGAAATGTCATTTTTCAGTGTTTTCACTAAACAATACAGTGAAGCTTAAGTAGCTATAGTAGCTAATCCTACTATAGCTATGTATGCCAGCCTACAACAAGCAAGGTGAATAGCAGGCCCCTCCAGAATCCCTTATTGAGCATGTATGAAATGCAAAATGGGGAGAACAGATAAGTGTTTAAACAAAAAACAAAAAAGTATATTTAAACAATGGAGAAGATAGGTGTATAAGTTTGGACACCAAAATGAAAACAGCATGCATTGTGTCCATCTAATTTAGCCTCATGCTGATTAATGTATTTGACTCAAGGCATGGTTAACTTTTGATCCATTGAAGGTGGAGGATAGGGGAAAATAGTTATCATTCTATGTGAGCGTACATCTTGGGAGTGATTTCCTATCTTGGGATGCACATGAATTAATCAATTAAACATGTAGTGTCCACAGAGAAACAGGAAATAAAGGTCAGCATCCTGCATTCTTTCCCTGTAAGTTGTCTTCCTCCATCACATGAGGCCAGTCTGAATCAGGACTTTCTGCGCTCTGCAAAGTTGCTTAGATGTTCACAAGACATATTCACATCTAGGTACGTAACTTGCTTATGTGATCCTATTGCTTAGTGAAAAATGGCGCTATGCTCTTGATATACAGGGAAAACATGTTTCTGTATGATATCAAAGTCTGTACTAAATCTGCAGTTAAAGAAAATGTTTTGGGACACAGTTCTGCCAGCACAGAATGTGAGGGGAGAGTTGACGGGAAAGAACACTGTGGAATGCTGATTTAATGCTAGAAACTCTGGCTACAACAACAAAAAAAGAGAAACAGAATTAGCTGTGAAGAAGGGTTTTCCCAAAGCACTTCAGCTGAACAAATTAAAAAACCTTTTACAACAACACGGCTTAACATACCTTTTGTTCCACAAGAACATCCCATTTTCCAGCACAGAATTACACCATTAACTTTCAGTGATTTTATTGAGGAAATGTCCTCATATTCTGTCTTTGGCATGGGGTTATTTAACTTCATATATGGTCAAGAAAACCCCATTTTAGGTTTGCCCTAGGGTCAACATAAGTCCAAAGCAACATAGTAGGGTGCTTGTCATCAGAAACATTAATAGCCTGATTGCTAACATCCCTGGAGCTAGTGGCCATGATCCAAAACACACTGCAGAAATAATCCGGTTGGAGACTGCTTTAACTGCCCTGGCCCAGTGCTAGGGAATGCTGGAAATTGTAGTTTATTATGGCACCAGAGATCTCTGACAGTAGGCTCGATGTCTCCCAAAGCTACAGTTCCCAGAGTTACCAAGCATTGAGCCAGGGCAGTTAAAGCGGTCTCAAACTGAATGATTTCTGCAGTGTGTTTTGGACCCATGTTTTTCCGCAATTGTAGCATCACGTCTGTCCTGCCAGCCAAAATGTAGTTCTATTTTGAAATGAGCACTGGCTCTTTAATTTAACTTAACCTCTTGCATTCACCCATAGCAGACACAGAACAAAATATCACAGTGAAACATTTATTTAATTAGTGAACTTTTGCCCATTCCAAAGACTTCTGAATTGCATATTTAGTTAGCTTAAAGAACTTGTATATCTCATTTCAGTCTGCAAAGGACCTTGAGCAGATGTACAACAGATATGAAACATTTAAATCATAAAGTAAAGAATTTCAGTTTTATTTTTTTAAAAACAATTTTAAAATAGTTTTTAAACCCCAGACAGTTAGAACAGCCAAAGCAGTCACTCATGATTTTAAGGATTAAAGGCCATCTGCATTAATATAGTCTTAGTGGGCCACTGAAAAGGCCGACGTATTATATCCAGCCTGATGCCCCTTGGGAAGATGTTCTATAGTTGGGGTGCTGCTGTTATGGAGAAAACCTTGTCATCTGCACTTACCAACCTAACCATAGAGGTGATGGGAATTGGAACATAGCCACTGCTATGGAGCTCAAATTTTGTGCAATCTCATGTAAGAGGAGGTCAGATATTCAGGCCCTAGGCTGGGGTTTTGTAGGTGAAAATCAGCACTTTCTTCCTCCAATGAAGAATTAATAATCCTTGAATGACCATCCTGGAAATATGTTCTATTTCGTTCAATTATCATGTCATCTGCCTAATAAAAAAGGGAAAACACAAACATTTTCAGCAAAGATTGTAGGAACTGTGCTATATAATTCTTTGACTTTGAAGGAAGGTGGTTCAAAGAACTTTTATACCTGACTTTACCCACTTTCCAGAAATACTGTCATAGTAGCATTTAAAGAAGACAGGAAGAAAAAAAAGGCACTCTCTGATATTCTCTGAAGTCAACTTCTTCAAAAGGCTTTGGGAGATTATGGAGATTTTAACCTAGAATGTGGGCTTCTTGGTTTAGGAATTGGGATTTTAAAAAAATTTGCATACCTCTTCTAATTATATACCCATCACTTCTCTCTCACTACTTGGTAATTGCAGTAAGTGTGGAACCCTTTATGGTCTTGCTTAAAAAAGGGGAAAGAGAACATTTCCTGAAAGCAATGTAAGTCCATTTGAAAAACTGGTAATGTTCGAATGGTATATACCCCTATGTAGTGAACTGATGCTCTTGGAAATTCGTCAAAAAGACAGTTCACCCCTATTTTGGCCAGAAAAAAGGTGGTCTGGAGAGGTCTGGAGAAACAGCCTTGGGAGGGGTTGCATGTGTACTTTACTCACAATTAGAGCTGGAAGCAGTCTAGCTTAGTGTTCTGCCTCAAGAAAGTCACCAAGGAACTACAAGGAATGAGAAAGTACACTGCATTGTCACTGTTATACTGGTAGTACATAAGTATAATACATAAGTAGAGAGATCTTGTAGCACCTTTGAGACTAACTAAAGAAAGAAGTTGGCAGAATGAGCTTTTGTAGACTAAAGTCTACTTCCTCAGATGCAGTCGAGGTAGTACATGAGGTGTCTCCATTTGCTTTTTCTTTAGTTCATGATTAGCAAGGGTTCTCTTGATGGGGAACCAAAAGGTGAAAAATTCTGGATTCAGATCCCATTCCCAATATTCATTGTCATTTCCCCTCTTCTCAGCTTGTTCATAGATGATTTGCTTTGGGAAAGCTGTTTGTTCCATTCTTTATTGTAAATTGAGATAAAGATATATGGATGTTTTATGTAGGCCCTATCCAGTCCAGCTTTCTGTTCCCAGGGGCAACTGTCTGCTACCTCAACGCCATATATAATTTTGTCTAAAAAGGTATCATGCTGTGTAAAGGAAGAAGAGGGAAGGGAGGCATGTACAGGTTAGTGTTTCTGTTTATATACAGGAATCCCACCCCCAGCTTTTTGATATCTCACTCCTTCATTGCTTGCAAATTACAGGCAAGTTCCATTAATTCCACAAGGGATTCACTCTTTTGTCAGTTCTTCTTGCCTGCAAGGCTCACTTGGGACCACTCGCCTGCATGTGGGGTCCCAAGGCTTGCCTATGGAAAGAGCGGACTCTGCCTTGAATTGATGGAACTTGCCTGTGTGATTTGTAAGCATTTGTAAGCATGTAAGGTGGGCTTGCATCAGTTTTTCCTACTGAGCCTTACTTTGGACTGCTCACATGTGTGCACTGCATGCAAATCAAGGTGAGAAGGAGGGAAAGGTGCCAAGCTGACAACAAAAGGTTGGTGCCTCCCCCCCCCCCCCATCTTGCTTAGCAAGCAGCATGTGCATGTGAGTAGTCCGTAATACCTTTAAGATCCTTTGTTAAGAACAGAACGTCAAAGGTAAGCTTTCACTTAGTTTAATTTTGTGCATAAATAGATAGTGTTATGGAGCTTTTGTACACATTCAAAAGTGATATACAGTGTGTTATGTATGTTTTTCAGCAGCCAAAATGCTTTTGTAAGGGGGAAAAACCCTGGGTTCATTTTTCATTCCATTCTATTTTCTGACAATGCTCTGGTCCCTAACCTGTCAGATAAGCAGGAGTTTCCTGTACTGTTTGTATACTGCATCTCTGGTAGTCTTAGATGGTTGCCTGCTTGCCTAGGGAAAAAGAAGGGGTACATATTGATAGAAATGCATAGGAGAAGCTCCCATGTGTCTCAGGATGCTCAAAAGGTGGTTGTTTTGGTTTTTAAAAAGCTCATTAATATGCAAAATAATACAATTGCTTGCTTTTTTTTTTTTTACCAATAAAGCAAGCATCTTTTGAGCATTTTGAGACATGTGTCCAGTTTGTTCTGCAGATTTCATTGGGTGCTCCCCAGTTATTGTTTCTTTTTTGATAGTAACACTCACTGTTTTGCAAGTGGAATGGTTGGTAGTTTCTTCTAAGTGTTGGCCAGGGAGCACGTGCAATGGAATCCTTCCGCCTACATTCATTTTTCCACTTCCTTGCCATTACCTGTCCACCGTATGCATCAGTCAGCTGATCAGTTTCCTGAATATCTTACCTTCCAGGATGTTAATTTGTGATTCATCTTTTTGAGGAAGGCAGGGCTGTGTCACCCCTCAAGTGGTGCTGCATGTTTGGAGGTTACCTTCAGTATCTGCTTCATTTGTGAATTATTCTTAAGCTGTGCCTGTTCAGTTTGCAAACACCAGGGTCAGTGGTTGCCCAACTTGAATTCTTCAGTACACATCCATTTCATTTTGTGTAATGAGGTGGGGGATGGCACCAGTGTCATGGTGTTCCTAAACCAATCAAAATAATTTTCTTGGCATGACTTCCATGAAGACTTATGTTGGGCAGGATAGTTAAGTTGCAATTGCTCATTAAATAGACTTTTCCAAACTAAGATCCAGAGGTACTTTTCTCTTTTTGGGCAGAAATCCACTTTGGTGATCAATTTGTACTAGCATAGTCTTTTCGTAGGAGCATATGGTTATAAAATGCATACTCATGAGAGAAAAATGTTAAAATGTCAGAGTTTATAATATTTACTGCCCACAACCATTTAAAAAATAAGTAGAAATAGGTTTGTATGAAATTAAGATATAGAATTAATTACCAGATGAAGTTATGGAGTTGCTTTTGCCAGAATCCAGCATTTGCTAAGTTTCTAAGATACAGTATAGTTCAAAGATATAGCTGTGTTAGTCTGTAGAATCAGTATGTAGAGAGATCTTGAAGCACCTTTGAGAGTAACAAAGAAGTTGGTAACATGAGCTTTCATGGACGTGAGCCTCCTTCCTGAGATGCATGTTTCTAGAATTAGTTATATTGCTTTTACAGACTTTAAAAGTACCTCTCACCCCCAAGCGGCCCTAAATACCCTAAAGGCACCATATCTCCTCTGATTTTGGAAGATAAGCAAGGCCAGCCCTTGTTAGTACTTGGATGGGAGACTGCCAATGAACACCAGGTGCTGTAGGCCATATTTCAGAGAAAGAAACTGGTAAAACCATCTCTGAGTAATTCTTGCCTAAGAAAACCCTATGAAATTAATGGGATCACCATAAGTCAGTAGACAACTTGAAGATACATAGGTATACACACACGCTCAGCCCCAAACACTGTGATTCAAAATGCAATAGGTTTTAGACTGTTCCTTTCAGTATCGCAGTGGTTTGTATTTATTGGATGTGTGCCATAGAATTCTGTGTGTCGAGTTGTGGATGACATAATCGTGGAAGAATGCAGTCCCATTAGGTTGGAAAACTCCTACTAGAATATGCAGCATAATGTGAACTGCAATATTCATTTTGTATTGACAACAGCTATTCGTATTTCAGGTATCTTGCTTTTGCACATTGGCACAGTATCAACTTTCTTCTGAAATCATGTGTTGTCATTTTTTTAAAAAAAGGAAATAGGTCTGCTCAGCTTCCATAGTTCTGTCACAAATCATTGTTAAGTTAAATTGAAGAATCATTAAAAAACACACACACACACACACAACCTCAATATATACATTCTCAAGGGCCAATCCTACAGTGTTTCCTAAAGTCCTTGTCAGATTTCCTTCTTGCATATTATTATACAGGTAAATTCATTGCACAAATACAGTGTTAATTTGAATGCTAAGTGTGCGGCTCGGATGTGATATCTGCTGGGTCTTGTACAGTAATGGCTTAGGACTCAGGCCACAAGATATGTGCACTGACAATGTGCTAGAAGCTCATTTTGCTGTTTAAAATATATTTAGTGTCTGAATTGTTCAACATGGATCAGTTGGAAGCTGATTTTCTTTTTTTGGTGTTTGGCCTCATTGCAGTGCAGCTAATGGTTGGCTGTAACGCATTTGAGTTTCAAGGAGATCTAGAATTGGGATGCAGATATAGATAATGAGATTGTAAATTAATCTGAAGGCGACTGAGATAAAGCCTGGCATGTTTGGTGCTTGGGAGAAAAGGGATCTTATTTATGGATTTTCCCCTCCCTTGGGCTCCAAATTGCATCATGAATTTGCTGCACTCCCAATTATCTTCTCTATTGCCATACTCTTTCCTTTCAGCACCTATTTTGTGTTTGAACTTTCAGGATGAGTGAGTCAGTTTCTCCAGGTCACACTTTTCTTTAACCTATGGGGAGGGAAGTCAAAAATTGCTGGTTGCTGGATTAAATTGGGGATGGCCAACTTCTGCTTTCTTTGTCTTCCAGTCACTAGTTTGCATCACTAGGTTGACTCATCGACATTCAAACTCTACAATATTTCATTATAAGTGTTAAATACTACAAATGTTACTGAGTGCATGCATAAATAGCCTTTCTAAAAATTCTGCAGTGTAGCTTAGCATTGGTTCTTTGATTTGAAGTGCAAATGGGACACCGAGGGGGGTTTCTTGACTTTCTAGTCCAACTTCTTGCTTGATGGAGAAAATCAAATCCTGGTAAACCCCCAACAAATGTCCAGAATCTGTTTGAAGACTTCCATCGTGGGAGAGTCTACCACTTCTCCAGGTAAAAAATTCTGTTGTTGGACTTCACAATAACAACTTTCTCCTAATGATCCACCAACATTTGTTGTCTTATAACTTTAAGTACATTAGATCAGGTCCTGCCCTTTGGAGCTGTAGAGAACAGGTCTTTTGCCTCTTTTGTGTGGCAGTGTATGTCCTTAGAGAATATTGTCCAGAACTGAAAAAGTTCTCCAGATTTAGTGCAAGATAAAATGGAATCATTACTGTCTATGACATAGAAGCTGCATTCACATGTATTACTGCCAGTCCATGCCGTGTTTCTGCACTTGATTTTTTTTTCAGTCTTCATACAAAACTTTGCATTTGTCTCAGCTGAATTTCATTTTGGTGTTTGAGCCCAGTTCCTTATTAACCATGTTAATTGGATTTTTTTGAGAACCAGTGTAGTGATTTGAGTGTTGAACTACAACCCTGGAGATCAGGGTTTGAATCCCAGCTTGGCCATGTAAACCCACTTGGTGACCTTGGGCAAGTCACACTCTCTCAGTCTCAGGGGGAGACAATGGCAAACCCCCTCTGAAGAAATTTGCCAAGAAAACACCGTGATAGATTTGCTTTAGGGTTGCCATAAGTTGGAAATGACTTGAAGACACACAACAATAACAATTTGAATTTCAGTCCTGCCACCATAATGTTAATTATCCCTTCCAGTTTTGCAACTTCCATAAACCTAGCAAGGATTCTCACCCCCAAATAGTTTAATTACTGCTTTAAAGCAGTTTTTCTCACACCACCTTGTTCTTGAAGTCCATATCAGACTGCTTATGCGGTTGAACTAGATCCACTGGCTGCCAGTTGACCACTTTAATTTTCCAATTAGACCAAGATAAAAATTGTATCTTCTTTCCTGTATAATTCAGTATAAAGGTTGTCACTTTTTTTTTTTAGAAAGCTATCTTTATTCTAACTGACACAGACGTATTGTCAGTTTGCACTCTAACAATAGAGATGGAGCAGAAGTCTGAAGCTGGCAGTAGTCCTTTGGGTGTGGCTCCGAAAAGGCCTGTTTCTGGCGGTGTGTGTTTGGTTCAGGACTAATTATAGGCACAGAAGGAAGAGGACAGAGTCAATTAGACCATCTAGCAATGTTTCCTTTAAATTGCTAGTTGGAGTGAATAGGGAAATATAGCATAGCACTGAAAAGCCTTCTAGCTTACTGTCCGTATGGAACTTTTCAATGGAATTTGTCATTTGCTGAAGTTAAGAATTTGGAAAGAAAACACTGTTTTAAACTTGCAGTTTTATTTCTACTAAATTGCAATTGTCGCTATTTCGTCTTAATGTGAGGCTTCATATTCTGGAATATCCTCACCGTTTCTCCCTACCACTGTTCTTCCAGATTGTTTTTTAAAAAGGGTTACTTCTCTCTTTAACAGTCAAGTGTGGCATAGTGATTTAAGTGTTGGACTATGGCTCTGGAGAACAGGGTTTGATTCCCAGCTTGGGCATGAAACCCACTGGGTGACCTTGGGAATAATGCTCTCACCAATAACCAGGCTCAGGAGTATTTCTCAGAACAGATTTATTGAAAAAAAAGATGACATAGAATAACAGGCACTAATGATTTTGAAATATTATCAGCTCTCAAGTCCATTTGGTAACACACATCTTTATACAGTTTTTTTTGGAGATTCCACCCCAAAAGTCAAGCAGCAGCTATAATTGGTTAGTTTAAGTGAGAGGTTCCCTCTCAACTAACTTTTCCACCACATTCTCACCACCATGTTGTTTGTACTATAATTCCCAAACATCGCATTCTTTCACACAGACTGGTTTCCCTTTTTTCATCCCTTCGAGACAGGGTAGCATCCAGATGGCCAGAACTATAAACATGTCCCTCTTCTCACAGCGATAGCACCCCACCTGGCTGTCTCACAAATAATCCCCCTTTCCCAGGGTTTCAACCTGCCCTGGGTTGACTCTTATATTGATATTATCCTTTTTGCAAACTCTACCGTAACATTGATCTGCTTGGTAGAATTCAAAGATATAGCCGTGTTAGTCTGTACAATCAGTATGTAGAGAGATCTTGTTGCACCTTTGAGACTAACTGAAAGAAAGAAATTGGCAACATGGGCTTCGTAGACTTAGGTCTACTTGACATAATGTCTCTTTACATAAACAGGCATTCAAAGTCACTAAATCCACCAGTCCGCTTTGACATCCATTCATCATTGGCTGAAGCAATCCACCAACAGAAATAGTGTCCTTATGACATCTAGTTCCAAAGCACACTATATAACAACTGGGTTGGACACTTGGCATCCTAACAGGTAAATATTATGGCAGCAGGTAAGACATAACAGGCATGACAGTTGTTAACATGTGAACATCAACCAATAACATAACCCTTCTGTCTCAAAACACACAATCTATGCACTCCCAATTATATGACCAGAGTTCTCTAACTCTGGTTCGTGGCATGGACCATAATGCTTATGGGACATGAGAACATATAAGAGAAAGTCACTCTCACACTGAAGGTGGTACTGAGGGTGTGTGAGAGAATTAATGTGTGTTTGACTGTGAGAGAGTGTCAGTGTGCTGTACCCCAACAGTTCTTATATTTGAGCTGTGTAGCTAACAGATGCCTCCGATTTCTGAGATGTCATTCCTGGGGCCTGTAAAACTCTTACTTGGAGGTGTTTGCAAATATGATTTTGTCTTAAAGACCAGAGAAACTGTTACACATAACCTCACATGTATATTTGGCTGAAGTCAGTGTCAGTTTTGATTTCAAGAGCCATTAATTGTTTATCATTAAACAAAATGGTTTTCCCTCCCATTGCAAGCGAATAGATTGTGCTGAATAGGGAATAAAAACAATTATGATCTCAACAATAAACTGGAGATTGCAGCTGAAAATAGAATCCTTGTCTGAGTACAGGAACAGTTACTGGGACTCTGCCATCTTGCAAGTGAAAGAGGAGATAATCATTATCTTCAATATCTCTCTCTTGGCATGGTGTATATCTTTCTAAGAGTTTTAATCATTGTTTAGTTCCATTGCAGGTTTCTGCTAAATGGTTTTTCATATAAACTTGGTCATTTATATATGCTTTTTATTCTGTTTTATCTTCATCGTTGTTTTTGTGGGCAGTAAAATTATATTCAGTTTTGTACATTTCAAACATTCTATTTTATTTGTTTATTTTAAGAACTCTAAGCACTGTTCATTGAACATTAGGAACTCAAAAAAATGGATGATATATTGTGTTTATATTCTTATTTTTGGTTTCACAAGTTCTTCTATATTTCTGGGAATATGATAGTTCAGATAGTTACCTGTGTTACATGATCTACCGGAGCAGTTCCTCGCTGTCAAAGGAATGAAGTCATCAAATCTTATAGTTTTGAACTGCAGCAGAGTAAGCCTCTAGACAGTAGACTTAATGTGCCAGGTTAGAATGGAGTGTGTCATCCCACCCACCCACCCCATTATGGTTCTGAGATGACAGCAGTGTGACCCCCCTTTATGTACTACCCTCCTTGTTCTTCACTGGGAATGGGAATGGGAAAGAATTCATTATATCTCTAATTGTAGATATCTGTTATTGTCAATCTCTTTAAAAGATCTTTTAAACCTATTTGCATATTCCAGGAACAATGTTGTGTCTAAAAGCACTCTCAATCCTGGTCCTTCAGAGAGTACTATCCTATCCAGAAGCTGTTGTGCTTGTAGTGCTGATCTGGTTGTTCTGCTCAGTAATAAGACCAACACCTTGTATCTATCTTGAGCCTCAGTTTGTTTCCTCACATTCAATCCCACATTATGTCTGAGCAGCAAAACAGGTTAAAAGGCCAATGTTTTGATTTTTCATTTTGCCTGGCACTGAATAGCTAATACCATCAGACAAAGCTTCCCAGGGGAAGACTTCAATAGGCAGAGTGACATAAGCAAGGGCATCCTTTTTCCAATTGTCCAACTTCTTCTCCTACGGGGAAGCTTTAGTAAATGATCTTAATGTATGAGCAGGTTGATATGAAGCAGGATACCAGTATTCCAGACTCTAGTGTTTTTTCATCATGAAATGTGAATATGCTGTGGCTATTTCTAGATATCCTGTAGTCAGTAATCTGATCAGCATGCACTGTTGTGTTTTTATAGATTGGCAGAATGAAAAAAATACACCTTTGTATCTTGATTCACATTGTAGTTTTGGATCTCGGTCTACTGGAAAATCCTCAGCCCTTTCTCATGTCACTGACAAATAACCAAGTAATGAAGCATCTGATTCAGGCTGAAAGGTAGCATCTGCCCTATGACTGACCCATTACTAGTGGACTGTGACAGAACAGGCTGCCCATTGAATGGATGGCTTGTTCTGTGCTTTCCCCTCCAGCAGTTGCCTGCTGTGACAAGTGCTGCTTGCCTAATGTTTGTAACTCTGCCAGTGAAATGGAGTGAATATAATTTTAAAGAGCACAGGGTTAAATTTCCCAGCATCTGATCCTCATCATCCACACTTTTTCATAATGTTTGTTTTGCCTGAAGGAAGAGACAAAGATTGAGCCACTAAATTTTCATGTCATTTAGTCACTTGTCAGTATTCCCTTTTCATGTGTTCCAGAGCTATAAGGAGCAGGATTTATGTATGATCAGTAAGTATATTATCCTGGTATCCTTGAGCAAATTTGACTGTGGCAGTCTTGATGGCAAACTGTAGTGTCTTGGTGTCACAGTATGTATTGCGATTACAATGAGGGGCAATGCATTTTAAGACATGTAACTTTATACAGTAGGCCTGGTAGGCTAGTGATCTGTGGATTTAACCGCCTGTGGATTGCCATGCCCCATATTATTTAATGGTGGCATGTACATGTGGACACACTGATGCGGACATGCACGCATTACTACCCATTGAATAATAGGAGGCTTGAGCATCCGTTTTTTTCCCCTCTCAGTGGTGGTAGTGGAACTAAACCCCTGGGGTGGGAAGAGTCCACTGTAATAGTGTTGGAGGTTATGCTTATGCCACCTGAAATAGAATTGTCATTTATACCACTTCATTAACTTCAGTTTCTTTCCATCTCTCTTTTCTTACCTGTTAACCAACTGAAGATGTGTTGGAGTGCAGATGTTTAATAACAGGGTAATAACATTGCTTGAAGCTTTTAAGACGTGTGTTCCTTCTCTAAAGCACATTTATTTGGAGAAGACATCCAGTTTGTAGAGAAATCCCAAATAGACTATCAACACAGTGCATAAGACTTTGAAATAAAAACAGTTTAACTTGCTTATTAGTTTACCCTTCTCTTAACTTGGTTACCTTCACAATTCTTGGACTTTCTTCTTTAATTTATTTAGAGTAATTTATTCAGCAGGAGAATCACACTCTCTGAAGAACTGCAGTAGGGAGATCTTTCCTGATCTCACAAATAGAATATACCTTCTTATGGGATAAGTAGGGGGAAATTTACACTTGAAGTTTAAGAGCAGTTCTTCCTCATAAGACACAGAGAAAATGATTTCCAAAAATAATATGCACATAGCTTCATATGATTTTGCTTACCTTTTAAAAACAGTGTTTCGGATTTTTCTATGGCACGTTTATTCAGTGTATTATTGATTAATTGTATTGCTGTGAGTTGTACATTTGGGCTGTAGTAGATTGCTTTTTAATAAGTGCCAGGATTAGCAAAACAATTTGGCTGGTGTCTTGCTTCACAAAGCCACTTTTTATTGATTTGTTCCTTAAGTGGAAGTTGGAGACATTCCTTTTTTGAATTTGGTCATAAATACTTTGACTACAGTTGGGTAATCTTTCAATATGTTCACAATATTTCTTGCAATACAGCATTATGAATCATACATAACTGCCTTAGAAACCCAAGTTTCCATTCCATAGTCAGAAACTGAATGCTGCTACAACAAAAACATTAAAGCTAAGAACTAAACAAATGTTGGAAGTGTAAATATTTTTCACCATATAATCCTAACATGTCATCCTATCTTTTTTTTTAATCTCTCTCTCTCTGTGTATTTGAATTGCTCTATGTCTGCCAAGTATGTTGAGGTTACAAGTCATTTGGAAGCATGATGAGATATGACACCGCTGAAAGTGAAGTAAGTTACCACAGTTGGATTGTGCATGGTAGTGTAACATCTGGCAAATTGTATGTGTTGCCTGCATAGCATTTGGGACTTGCAAAGACATAAACATTGTTTGGCTTTCCTTCTTTGCTTCATACTTCTGAGGTTAATGATGGTGACTACTACAGGGGAACCCTTCCTATCTGTAGTGGATCATAGTCCAGTGCTCAGACCACAGTTATTTGTTTAGTTTTTAATTTATTTGTTGGATTTATATGTTGCCTTTCTCCTATAATGGGAGAACTGCATATGAATACATATGGACTACATATGAATATTCTATTTATTTCAATCAGAGAACACACTATATTAAATAGGACTATGATTCTATGATTCTATTTGTTTCCTAGGAGCAGGTTATTTCACTTGAAATTGCTAACTTTCAGGATGATATTGCTATCAATATTAGAATTTAATTGCCAAGCCACCTTCTGATACAGACATTCTGGCTCTGATATAGTCTTTCCAGATTGCCACTGAGAGATGATCACTTTTGTGAAGAAAAAGCTTTCTCTTTCCTCTCGCTTGCTATGTTAGAGCTGTTTAAAAAAAAACAGGGAAGAAACTCCCTGCATTGTTCACTGACAGTGTATTAATGGTGCTGCTATTATTTTGTTGGACTGAACAAGCGAGATAGCCACTTCAGTGAGTACATTAAGTCTCTCTATATTTCATGAATGATTTCCAAATGTGGGTACACTGTATTGGTAATAAATATAGTACAGGAAGTATCCTTTTGTCTCTGATCGGAGTTAGGATATCTGGTCTCTTGTATCATAAAAAAGAAAGGAGTGTGTTTTGGTTAATTAGTGTGAGATTGTTCTTTAAGAATGCTTAGCTCGATAAATGTTTCCAGCGGTTCACAATGCTTTAAAATGACTTTACATGGTTTGCAGCGTTTTTACAAAGAACTGAGCTTTTGGAATCTTTAACCGAGAAGTAGAATGTAGCTTTCATGTCTTCCAAAGTTATTCTAAGCTTTAAACAAGAGACTAAGCATTTGTATGTGCATAATGCCAGTTCTTCCTTGAGTGGCTCAAAAGTGAATTTTCAACCAATTTGTTGGTAGAGATGTGTGATGTCAGAGCATATTTCAACTATTTGCAGAAAAGTAAGCAATAGTAACAGAGAGCAGGAATTTGGCTCTAACCATAAGAAGGCAGCACTCAGGGACTAGGCCGAGTAATCTCTTGCTTGGGAAAAAGACTACATGCTTGTCAGCAAGTATTTTTTAAAAACGCAAGCTTTGGAGGTCATTACAGTGTGATGCCTTGATTTGAGCATTGGACTATGACTCTGGAGACCAAGGTTTGAATTCCCCGCTCAGCCATGGAAATCCACTAGGTGACCATGGGCAAGTCATACGCTCTCAGCCTCAGAGGAACGCATAGGCAAGCCTCCTATCTTGCCAAGAAAAACCTGTGATGGGTTTGCTTTAGGGTTGCCATACGTCAGAAATTATTTGAATGGACATGCACATCCGCGCGCGCGCACACACACACACGAATCTCATGCTGCGGGTCTCTTATTGCAAAGTAGAGGCAAATCATTAGCCATCCTTGAGGAAAGTCCTTGGTCAAAGCCCTCTGTCCCTAACAAGTAGTCAGTACACGCAAATATTGGTTATATCACTACAAATTATTAAAATCCAAAATGAAACAATACAAGCCAGATTGAAACCATTTTGCACTGTTTTCTGAAAACCAGAGTATCATTCTCAGAAACATTACAGAACTGGTATAAACTACACCCCTTTTCATAGTGATCACCGTGTCCTGAGAGCGTTTATATACTCTCTTTTCTGTACTAGGAGCTTGTGAGGCAGTGAATGGAGAGTTAGAGCAATTTCCTCAGCTTGTGACAGCTTGAATGTTTTTAATGCTCCTTTATCTCTTAATTATTTCATCTTTGGGACACCAGGCTAGTGCCCATCTAATGAATACAGTTGTGTTTTACATGTATAATGAAGGTGAGATGTAAGTTTTTTGCCAGTCAGTTGGCAAGCATAGGTCTCTACAGTGACTCTTTTTTGGCAAATAGATTTCAGGAATTGTTTCTGTTCTTGTATGTTAAAAATAATAGCAGGCGCTCTCGTCTTCTTCATATATACTTGATACCTACAGAGAGCAAGACGCTCTTATGATGTTTGTTCTCTGAGATGCTGTTTTGTGAGGGGGGGATGCATGTGTGGAGTTCTAGCAAAGAGTACAGTAATTTGTTACCCAAACGTAAGCTTTGTTCTTGAGGATGAATCACCCTTATATAACTAGGTAACCCACAGAGGAAATAATTTTTGTCAAAATTGAAGTATAAGTCATCAAAACAGAGCTGGTTTTCTTTTGTCACCAAAACAGCATTATAAAGAACCATATCCTTTATTGGGCAACAATAATTTGAAATCACTTGGACTACTTAAAATTGAATTGGATGTTTGCCTGACAATGCATTTAGGTGTTTCTAAGCAGTGTTAATAATTGGTTTTATCACAATGCCAAACCCTACTTGTCAACAATATTTGATGGGCATCTTTGAGAAGGTAACAAGGAATTGCTTGACAAGATTTTTTATTTTGTGAGGCTGGCCAGCTGGCTACTTCTCTGTTTCCCATTCCTTCCCTCCAGTAACAGAGCAGATAGTGCCTTTCCAAGTACTTTATGATGTTTGTTTCAGCAAAGGAAGTGTATGCTTGCTATCTGACAGTCCAGACAAGATCACCTAGGAAAGAGGCTAAGAGGTTGGTGATCTGTCTTGTTGAGACTTTTGTCTGAGTTCACACTGAGGGCATCCATTTATGTGGGGTACACAAATAAGATGCCCTCATTATAAGCTTCAGTGTATTACTCCTTATTAAAATGACACCTGCCGAAATACTAATTGAAATATATCATCCGTGATCTAATTGAAGCTAAGAGTTCATAGAATCATAGAATTGGAAGAGACCCCTAGAGCCATCCAGTCCGATGCTCTGCCATGTAGGAAACACAATGAGAACATTCTTGACGGAGGGCCATCCAGCCTCTGTTTAAGAACCTTCAAAAGAAGAAGACTCCACCACACTCTCAGGCAGCATATTCCACTGTCGAACAGCTCTTACCATCAGGAAGTTCTTCCTAATGTTTAGGTGGAATCTCTTTTCGTGTAGTTTGTAATGTTGTGAGCCACTTGAAGCAAAGTACACTTGTCCCTCATATTTGCTAGGTTTAGGGGCACAAGACCCCTGTGAATATGGAAAAAGCAACAAATAACAAAAACACCATGTTTACTTGAGAGGACTCCTCTCTAGGGACCTCTGGGTCCTCCGGTGCAACTCTGTGGTCAATGTCTGACAGACAGTGACCGTAGAACTGCACTGGAGGAGCTACAAATGCCTGAGCTACAAATACTGAGTATACTCTCTAGGAATCTCTAGGTCTTTCAGTGCAATTTTAGTTAAACTTGATCATAGAGTTGCACTGGAGGACCTAGATATTCCTAGAGAGAATATATTAATCAAATCTGAACAATCAAATCCGCAAATATCAAAACCACATATATGGAGGGATGAGTATACAGTAATTGGAAAAGACACTCTCAGACTTAGGTGAAGGCAATGACTAATCTGCTCTGAACAAATCTTGCAAAGAAAACCCTATTATAGGTCTACCTTAGAGTCACCATAAGTCAGAAATGACTTGAAGGCACACAACAACAACAAATTGGAAAAGTGTGCTTAACACTTCTGTTTATCACTTTTCCCTACTGCAATACCATTGGACCCAAATACAGATGGAGAGAATGGAATGCCTTAAACAATACTGTACTGTAGTACAGTATCAATATTTTCTCTCTTTCATATTGCAGTTTAAAATCCAGAATACGAAATCTGAACTCTCATGTCACTTAGTCTTCCTATAGTGCCACATAAAAATCTCTTCTGTGTTTATACAGCATAAGAATTGTGAAGTATGTCAAAAGAGTTCTCTTTCACACTTTTAAAGTCATTGTATAGAGAAAAAGAGTATATCTGATTTTTTGATTCTATGATTCTATGAATGTAAGCAACAAATGGCTGTGCAATTCCTTTGGCAGGAGGATTCATCTGTTCTAGCAACTGTTCTAATAAGGCTCAGGTGCTTCATAAGGCAATACATAAGGAGGATGACTGGGAGCATTTTTTATTGTTTAAGGCATCTCATCCTCTCCATCTGCATTTCGGTGTGAAAGAGGAAGGCAAAGTGTGAGTACATAGAGGATAAATTGTAAGCAAGTACAATTTGTGACATTACAAGACATCTTTGGCACATCTATTAATGCATCAACTTGGGCTTCCTATTTCCTGGCTTTGTGTAGTTTGAGCAAATTTAAGGTAACCTTGTTTGATTTTAAACCCGATTTTCTTAAAAGCAGGGGTTTGAAAAGTATTTAAAATCACTTTTAAATAAAAGGGCCTTGAGCCTTTTTGTGCTATGACAGCAAATAAATACATGCCAGTTTGTGCCTCTAGTAATTAAGGAAGAACATCATCTTGTTCTTCCTTATCAATTAGCAATTACCAGACGAAATGCAGTATTGAATTATATGGGTGGCTTACATTGAGGTCTCTTAAAGCATGAATGAATCTCTTGATCGTAATTGTAATAAAATATGTGACACAACAACAACTCACATTAGGAATCTAAAATAAGTATAGCCTATTCATAAGCCCCTGAATTTGAAGGAGCTGAATTGCATTTGGCAGAATCTGCATTATTTAAAAACATATTTTGAGCTGTTGTTTTAAATTGCAGAATTTGAGAGCTACACAAATAAAAAGCATATGTCTTTTAAAAGAAGGTAATCTCAGTAGCTCTCTTATTGTTTCACTTGTATTCATTACCTTTGAATCTTCTTAAATAGAACAGAGCTGTGTACATCTGACCAATCTGAGATAGGCTTCTGTCTAGAAACTGGCTTGCCACATACTTGTTTAGCCTCAGAGAACAAAATAAACTTGATATACTGAGGCCATGCTCTTGCTGCATTTGGTTCCCTTAACTCGCAAACATGTATTTGTTCTCCAAATTTAATATGGTCCCAAACAATAGAGAGGGTAAAGAGTATAAAATAATTCATCCTGATTTAATTAAGAGCTTGCTAGAAAATCATCTTAAGTCTTATTGCCTGTTAGAGTTGGGGGGCAATTTTCTTGACGTTCAGCAAAATCTTCCTTTTTGTCACTTATAGCTGTTCTTGATAACTGTCGTTGTAATAATAAATTATGTGTGTGAGGCGAATGCTGGGGAAAGGTGGAATGGTAGCTTCTTTCTTTTTCATTGAATATTGTGAAAATAAATACCTGTGTGACTTTTTAAGCAAGATGGGCTTATGCATGCTTTTGCCATGAATGTATAAAATGTTCAAGAAGAAAAAGCATTTGAGCGGTGATCTTGGAAGACTTGACTGCTCATACATCCAAGCAAAAAGTGACTATTAAGAGTACAGTATATCTCTATTTGACCATTGATCCTGCGGTTTCTTATACTTGTGGTTAGACTGTTTTGGTGTTGGAGGAAAATTTCTTCCTTAAATATTGTGTATCTAAAGTATTTTTGTATTTATTGCAGCGATGATACCATGATCACTTATTCTGCTATTCCAAAGATGGGTTGCTGTTACTGATGGGAAGCAGTCCAATATGAGTGGAAATGATGTTGGAGGAAGAAGACGCTTTGAAGACAGTGAACACACACTACATATATATCCTGGGAGCATTGCTGAAGGGACCATCTATTGTCCTGTTATTGCACGAAAAACTTCCACTGCTGCTGAGGTGATAGACTCTTTAATCAACAAACTTCAGCTGGACAAAACAAAATGCTACGTCTTGGCAGAGGTGAAGGAGTTTGGTGGGGAAGAATGGATCCTCAACCCCACAGACTGTCCTGTCCAGCGCATGATGTTGTGGCCTCGTATGGCACTAGAGAATCGTTTGAGTGGAGAGGATTACCGCTTCCTTCTAAGGGAGAAGAATCTCGATGGGTCAATACATTATGCCAGCCTTCAGTCCTGGTTGCGAGTGACAGAAGAGCGACGCAGGATGATGGAACGTGGCTTCCTTCCTCAGCCGCAGTACAAAGATTATGATGACCTGTGTGCTTTGCCAGATCTAAATGAAAGGACACTCTTGGAAAACCTTAGAAATCGGTTTAAGCAGGAAAAAATTTACACATATGTTGGGAGCATACTAATAGTTATTAATCCATTTAAATTTCTCCCCATTTACAACCCCAAATATGTTAAAATGTATGATAATCATCAACTAGGGAAGTTGGAGCCCCATATTTATGCAGTGGCTGATGTAGCATACCATGCTATGCTTCTGCGTCGGAAGAACCAGTGCATTGTCATTTCTGGAGAAAGTGGGTCTGGGAAAACGCAGAGCACAAACTTCTTGATTCATCACCTCACTGCTCTTAGCCAAAAAGGATTTGCTAGTGGCGTCGAACAAATCATTCTTGGAGCAGGACCAGTGCTTGAGGTAAGGTGAAAGCCATGTTGTAGATTATGATGCAGCTTTTAAAAAATGAGTGATAAAGTAGTTGTTTTGTGATTATCCTTCTGACCATCTGCCAGTGGCTCATAGTGTTGCATATGAGAGGTTCTTCCTCTTTTTTTGTGTGTGATTCTGGTAAAGAAATGCATGTGGAAAACATTACCTTGGATTATTAAATCCATATGGATGTGTGTGTTTTTTTACACCAAAGAACTATTGAGCAGAGGCTGGCTGTCCTACATCATCCTGCTTGCAATTTTCTCTAAAAACGTGTACATACTATGCTATGGTATAATAATATCTTCCATTTGTGTATGTCAAGAATCACAAAATTACACCAGCAAGTGTACAGTACTTACTGTATTGGATATTGTTGATGGGAGATGCAGTCCAATAACATCTGGAGGACCGCAAGTTGTTAATTCTTGTCATAGAATAGATCTGGATTACAGATACAGATAAGAATGTATATGTAGCTCTTAAAAATTGGGATTTGTTTTAAAATTTGTTTAAAATGGGCACTACAGCCCAACTGCATGGAGGCACAAGGGCCAGTGCTGGGGCCAGTTTTCTCCTTTGTCTCCCCATGGGCTGCACATTGTGCTTCTTCCAGTTATCATTTTGAGCTAGTTTGATGCTTACAAAACTGGAGAGCAACTTATCTGCATATCTTGCTGTTGTCTCAAGTACTGTACTTTAGATAATTAAAGAATCATCATTCTTAGAGGTCAGAAGTGCTCTATTTCTGTTTATAGACACCAATGTTGATGCAAACAGGGTTATAGTCAGTAGTAATCTTTAAGGTAGTGGTTCTCAAACTGTAGGGCAGGACCATTGGGGGGATGTGAGAGTTGCTCAAGTGGGGCTTAGAGGCCCCGATTCCTCCCCCCTCCCACTAAACCTTTTCTCTCCTGGAGGGAGAAGAGAAATAGGAGAAGGGAGCTTGAAGCAGCCATTTCTGCATGAGAAGGGAGAGAATGAGAACAGGGGAGGCTCGCTGGTCTCTGGCAGGGTTCATTTCAAGCTGCTGCTTTTTCTTCCACCGCCTATCCCGTCTCTGCCCTCTCTCAGGACAAGATGCTGCTGCAGCCTCAACAAGCATGCCCACTCAGTCAAGTGTGCCCTAGATGCCTGGCTGCCAAAGGATTCCTTTATCTCTTTGTGACACACACAAGCCTGTTTCTTTCTCACATGTACACACATAGATACATGCTCATCTGCACATTTTTTCTTGCTTGCTTTCTGCCTCATGCCTTCTTATCCAATTAAGTCTTACACACACATCCAAATCATGGTCTCTCTCCTTTCCTTACAGGTACTGATTCACACACACATTCTCACATACTAATTCTTTAGCGCACATGCACACTCTGACACTCTTTCTCTCTCACAGTCACACAAAAATGAATTCTATCACCCACCCTCAGTCCCTCGCTTGGAGTGTGCGTGACTTTGTCTTACGCATGCTCAGTAATGCTCTTTTTCTGACTCTCTCAGTCTCTCAGATATATCTACACAGTCTCACATACAAATTCTCTCTCTCTCTCTCTCTCTCTCTCTCTCTCACACACACACACACACACAGAGTCACACTATTGATCTCTTTTTTACATACTCTCCTATGCATATACACAAGAGTTTCTGTGTGACTGTGTGTGAGTGAAAACAAAAAGCATGACTGAGTGTGTACATATATGTGAGCATTGGTGTATGTAAGTTTCTGGAAGACTGTATGTGGAAAATGTTCCTAATTTCAATAATGTTATATCTTATAAAATGTTAAAACATGCATATGTGTGTGTGCGCGTGTGTGTAAAATACACACACTAAACAAAGTATTTTTATTCCTATACTATGTTGAATGTGGGGGGAGGGTTTGACATACACATGTAGATGTAAAGGGGGTCACAAGGCTAAAAAGTCTGAGAATCACTGCTCTAGGGGTTGGCTCTGGTTAAATTCAGGAATAGAGAATATGTTTAGGCTTGCTGAGAGTGTGGCACAGGCAGCTAATTACTAATTAGTTATCAAGTTCGTTAAGGTTGCATCAGTTATCCTTACATTTGTGGGAGGAGTGATAATGACAGGTGATTCTAATAAAATCCTATTGTAGGAAGAAAATTCTGCTTCTCTTGTTGCATTGCATATTGTCCTGACGCTCTCTGCACCCAAATGGCAACAAATGTCCTGAGGCATAGCATACTCAAGGAAGTATTGTGAATTACAAAAGTTGTGCAGTGTTGACATGTGGATTATTGCACAGTATCTCTGTGTGTATGCTGTGTACAGTCAATTATAAATCTTAACTCACCTCAAGCGGAAAGCCTCACTTAACTTTATGGGGATAAAGATTTCATCATATGTTGCTTCCTCATGTCTCAGTTTGAATTCAGCCAAACTTGCTTGTTCTACCAGTCTTGCCAGGTACAAGCTGAGCCAAGACTGTAGATTGTGCACTTGATCCTGACTGATTCCCAAATATTAATGTTGAATATCCTTACTATTCCACACCTTTCCTTCCCTATATTGTATGAAAAAACTGTATATGTACATTTGGCTACATTGTCTTAAAGTCAAATTATACGGTTATACAGCCAGTATGGTGTAGTGGTTTAAGCATTGGACTATGACTCTGGTGACCAGGGGTCGATTCCCTGCTTGGTCATGAAACCCACTGGGTTACCTTGGACAAGTCACATGTTCATAACCTCAGAGGAAAGCAATGTCAAACCACCTCTGAACAAATATTGTCAAGAAAACCCCATGATAGAGTTGCCTTAGAGCAGTGGTCCCCAAACTTTTCTTCTTAGGTGACAACCCCCCAGCATATTTTTGATATTAGGTCTACTGTTCTACTGCAGATGCCAAACAAAATCAATCTAGGTCGCTTCTCCTTTGCACCCAGTAAGTTTGGAAGCAGCAACCAAGCAGTGGGCTGGGCAGTGACTGAGAAGCTTCTTGCTTGTTCCAGTCTTGCAGCAAAGGCAAGAGTCTTCTTGGTCGCTATTTGACTGGCTGCTCAATCGCTGCTCCCTTTTTGCCCTGTCATCCTCAGAACCGCCACTGAGCAGCTGGCAAAGCAGTGACCAAGAAGCATCTTACCCATGCCAGCATTGCAGCAAAGTCCAATGTGGACAAGAGGCATCTCTCCCTTTCTGGCCCACACTAGTCTCCAGTCCAGAGTATCTGGCCTCTGCAAACCCCCTACACACACATGGGCTGTGCATTTCTCTGCCCCAATGAAGGTTTGAGAGTCCATCCTCTCTAGAGGGAAGCTTCTCCCTTACACCTGGTCACCCTGGGAGCAGCAACTGAGCAGCTGCCTGAGCAGCAACCAAGAGGCCTCTTGTCCACATGGGACTTTGCTGCAAAGCTGGCATGGATAAGATGCTTCTCGGTCTCTGCTTTGCCAGCTACTCAGGAACCTCCCACCACTCCCAGGGGGACATACTGCCCACTTTGGGAATCATTGCTTTAGAGTCACCCACCGTATGTTGGATTCAACTTGAAGGCACACAGCCCACACTCATGCACTCTCTCCCCTCTGCCGCTCATATAAATTTATGATACAGCTTGAGGAAATACTTTGGTTATTGAAGGAATTTCATGATTCCCTTCTCCCAAATTGTAGTATAGCAAGAGAGTACAATCTTGGCATTATTTTTTGTGTATGTTTTACATCCATCCACGTACAATGTTCCTAGTTCCCCTGGCCAATTTCTAATAGATTTTAAACAAAGAGGCACTCATCACCAGGGAATATAGGATTGTTTATTGCTGCTTGAAGCCTGCTCAGATGCATTACATTACACAGAAGTTACAGTGAGAAGTTGCAAAGGACTGACTTCAATCTTGGAAATGTTTTGGTGTAATGGAGGTGCAAAAGCTTTTCTCCCTCCCCAAGATTTTGAAAAAGAATTCCTCAGACATCTGCATTTAGTTATTTCCTTTCCTATATGTCAGTCATAACTGAAACTGAACTTCTCCTTTCTTCATTACTGTTGCCACCCTCCTCTTTCCTTGATAGTCTCCTGTTCATGTCAGCTGTTTTCCTGCTTACCTCAGCACACCATCATCTTTCATTTGCCACTTATTTTGCTACCCATCACCCATGCTGTTTTCTCATTCATTTCTATTTCTATTCTGCTTCACCCTGGGTCCCATTAGCCCAGCCAGCTGCTGGCTTTCTTCATGCAGGCTTGTTTCACAGGCTTCATCCTCTCTCAGATTTTAAAATGAAATTATTCTTGGTGGGACTTCCCCTTTCTGTCACCCAGTTTCCAGCTGTTGTTCTTCTGAGCCAGATTTCATGACACTGCGCAAGCTTTTTTCCATTTGTCTAGGGATTTTGGGAATCCTTTCAGCCATCAAAATAAAGATAAAAATGTAAAGTCTGGTAAGCAGCATCTGTTTCAGTCACTTCCAGCTATTTATGGAGAAGCAATGGACTTTGTCCAACCCCCTTTTATATTTAGATTGATTAAACCAAGTGTCTAAAGAAGAAGAAAACACTCATTCATTCTTGGGTAAAACAATGTGCATTCAATAAGCAGTCATTCTGACAACTACCATTTGTTATCTGCCAAAGACAATAAACCCATTTTGAGGAGACTCACTCTTTCTCTGTATGAATCAGTGGAATTAACATAAGGAATTCTCTGGGCTGCACACATTTAGTGACAGAGCAAAATATTTATCCCACTAATTAAAAATTTTCAGAATTTCACAAAAGGCTCTATTCTTCAAGTGCAAATGGACAGAACAGCAGTATTTGTTTCCTAATCGTGATACTTCAAGAATAATTTCATATGCTGTTTGTTATATACAAGAATTGTGCTTTATATTGATAATTACATCTCTGTCCTACAGTACGTTCAATAAGGTATCTTATTCACATTCAAATATTCATAAGTGTTGACTTACCAAGTTCCAGTCATTTTGACTAGTCTGGGACTAACACTCGGATTTAGTATAATATATTGGCAATAGCCTGAATCCAAAAAGCACCTGATTCAAGCAGAAGGCAAGATGGCATGTCCCTGGTGAATGCCAATTTTTGTTAGTTTCAAGGCTTTTCATGCAAAACAGTAGACCTTGATTTCAGTTCAAAAGTGGTTATCACACGCTACTTCAGATTGAGATTTAGCAAGAAGTTGGTGGCAGCCAAAGGCTGTGCAAATCTAGAAAACTCATCAAAGCAGCACTGCCTAATTGTAGTAAAATAATAGCTCTTGTAGTCTTCTGGAAACTATCGACTGGAGCTGCCACAAGAGATATGCAGGGCCAGACTCCTCTAATTCAAACACTGACACTTTTTACTGTTTTTAGAGTACATTTTGGCAATAAATTAGAAAGCTAGAGGAGAGTCCCAATGTACTTGTTTTAGTTTTGCCTTTTCATAGTCATCTCTAGGAACTCTGACAAACTTAGTCCTTGTGAGCACAAAGGTGCTCAGATGTGCTCCAGAAAACTTTATTGTTTATAATTCCTTGGTATCCATTTGATATCCATTTGGTATCCATTTGATATCCAACCCCTCTCAACGCAGCTCTGATTGACAGTCAAGAATATTATTTTATGTAGTTATTCTTCATGTGATGAGAAAATACAGAGAAATCATTGCTAATGTATCTTAACTGGTCTTGAATTACAATCAGAGCATGATTTCCTTAATTTTAAAATCAGTGACGTTGATTTGTTTTGTTAAATAATTGGGGACATTATCTGTCTTAAATATTCTCTTTGCATAATCTCCCTGTTATGCTGATATTATATCATAATATTTGAGAGTTTCAGCTGATGTTTCCATCCAAAGGATTTAACTCTGAAATAGCGAGTCTTGAAATGGGTTAATATTAGGAATGTTGGCTACAGCTGTGTTTGTGTTCTAGGGTCTCTTTTATGTTATCATTCCAAGCCTTTCATAGTTGTCACAGAGAAAATATTTTTGAAGTCAGGCATGTTGTCACTTGTCATTTTTCTCCAGGAGGATTGTGTTATTTATAACTGTTATCTATATATAGATTGGTTGTGGGCTGAAAGGGAAAGTCAGAAAATTTCTCTACAGTAAGTGACTTATTGTTGCCAAATTAACTGGATCTTGGTATTTTAGTCATAGATATTGTGGCTTGCATTGTAGCTTCTCAGTTGAGACAGTCCAGAAAGGCAGGTTTTAATATTTATTGAATTTTCGTATAAGAACATTTATATTTGTCCTTGTGCTGTGGTCATACTGCACAGCCCAGCTCATAGCTGTTTAAAATTTTTAAAAAAGAATATAATGAAAATAATACTATATACAACAAAGCTCAACTTGTTTCTATCACAAGAAGCCCAGGTAGAAGCATTAATAGTGGCATCACTAGGGTTGGCATCAGCCAGTGGGATAATTCATGGTGTCACCCGCATTGACCTCCTCCCATGCCACACCATACAAAATCCTTGGTCATGTTTTTTGTACTAATGTTACTCATAAGCTGCAATTCCCATTTCTCACTGAATGTAGTGCAAAGCGTTCTGACATACACAGCTAGCAAAAATATAATTATACCTTTTAATTACAGAATCATATGCACAGTCTAAATGTATTTACATATACATAGTTTCATGTGGTTAAAGTGAAAAATTGATAAGATGTGATGTTTTTAAAGATAATTTTAAAATAATAAAAATAGATTTTAAAATGTTAATTTTTTTAAAAATTCAGAACCTGATACCTTTCTTCTCCTACTTAGCCTCATCCCACTCACGACATCTCCAACATTTTAAAGGAACATATGCAAATAGCACAGTTCATTTCTGTCAAAAGACAGACGTTTTGGGAACAGTGGTGTTACCTGTCCTGGGTGTTCCTGGTGTGGCCCAAGCCCCCCAGACCCCTTGAGCTTCAATCAAGAGTGTGTTGTTATCTGCTTAGGCTAATTGCAGCCATTTCTGATGAAATCAGATTTAGCCTTTGTTTATCCCCCACTAGTCATACCTAGACTGGACTGCTATTGTAGTGACTCTTCAGCTTTGGAACGATCTCTTGATGAAGTTGTTCATCACTTATATTGTTTAGTCTTTAAACAAGCCATAAAAGCCTTTCTTACTGAGGCAGTTTTGACTATCCTGTACGTGGACACATGTTAAAGACAGAACTTTCTTCCCCTTGTACTATCTATATGTATTTCTGTCTTGTATTCTACTGTTCTTTCAGTTTGCATTGCTTTGGGAGGGCAAGACCTTAACATAGTTTACAAATCCCTTTAAATAAATACATAGATAAAGATATTACTATGTTTGAACCATGTAACTGAGGTGTAGAATAATAGAAATAATAAAAGTATGCAGAATAATAAAAGTATGCACTACATCAGATATGAGATCTGTTGTTACATCTCAAAATGCAGCCTTAGTGAAACATGGTCTGCAAAACTCTACATTTTTCCTATACAGTATAATATAGCATCATGGATCTTAAGCTTGTCCCCTATAGCTGCTGTCCTTGGTGCCTCTCTCTAAATTGTTGTCATTGTCAGGCATGGGCACTGTAAATGGAGCAAAAGACTGAAATATTCAAGCAACATTAGAATTGTTTTTAGAGTGCTAGAGACTCCCAACAAATAGGCCTTAGCAACTTATTTATAAATTATAGTATTTTAGTTGTATTTGTAGGTTCAAACACAATTTTAGCTCATGGCATAACGCAGCTGCAGCAGCTTTTAGTTTGATATATAAATCCAGTCATGAGCCATGCCATTTGGTAGACATTGACTTAACCTATCTCAGGATCTTCTGACCATTCATTTGTTGGGAAGGCAGCTTCCTGTAAAGTTTTCCTGACACAGTATTTCACTTCCTTTTAACCAGATGGGATATAAGAGTTTTTATTGACAATCAGTAAAATGTTAATAAGGCAGAATATCAAATTCTGAAATATTTTAAAAATGCTTAAGTTAAAAAAATTACTTTTTAAATAGCAGAAATTGTAAAGCTCTTTTTCTGGACATATTTCCAGAGAAGGGCAAATCTAGGAGGAAATTTTTAAAAAACTAACAAGCAGATGCATAAAGATATATTTTTTAAAAATTGACCCTATAAATAAGAAGAAAAAGTCTGCCAAAACTTTTCGTCTTCTGTCCTGTCAATTTGGACAAGCAGAGCATAGGAAAAGTCAGTTCCACCACCTAGGTTTCTTCTCCTTCTTTCTCTTATAGAGTTGCTCTCTTTTTCAACACTTATAAATTTTCTTCTTTTGACAGGCTTTTGGGAATGCAAAAACAGCACACAATAACAACTCAAGTCGCTTTGGGAAGTTTATCCAAGTTAATTATCAGGAGACTGGCACAGTACGTGGGTAAGTGGCAATGAGCAGTGACGAAAGGGCTTTAAACATGGATCATTTGCAGCTGTTCACATTTGTCCATGAATGATGAGAATGTTAAGCATCCTGCGTAAATCTGTCCCATACTTACTTGTCTGGGAAAGATGTGGGCATGCCATGTAGAACAAATAATTGGCTTGATATAGACATCTTCTGTTAAGAAACTTTAACTTTCCATATTTTTCACACCACAATAGTTGAATCACAAGAGAGACTCCAAAGATAAATCTCTGAAACTTGCATTCCATTTATTTACTGATACAATATAATACATTGTTGGAGCAAAGTCCATCATATGTTTAAGAATCTTTCCATAGGTCAGAAATGACTTGGAGGCAGCCAACAACAGCAACTTCAGTATGTCATCTGTTTGATGAGAAGGTTGCATTTAGTTTCTGGGTTGAGCAAAACAGAAACAGAATAGCAGAACTGAATGTTATACCGCGAGTCTGCAGAATGCATTTTCTGGAAATGCCTCTGTCAAGTTATTGATGTGCTTGCAAGAAGGAAAGAGAATTTTATAGTGTGTGGCAGCACTATAGCCCAGCTGAGGTTTATTTCCTCAGCTTTCTAGTGGAAAACCAGTGAGAAAAGAACATGGCACTTATCCGTCTAACTGCCTAAGTTTGGACAACTAGAGAAGATGAGGGAGCTGCATTACCCTCCCAGAAGACTTTGGAGGCCTGGCCCCCACAAAAATAATTTTTAACCCCCCAACACCCTTGAGGGGATTTGAGGACACTTCAACCATGCTTTTATGCATTCCTGGACCATTTTAGGACCAGGAGAGAGCTTTTTTAAACAACAGGAAGTAAGTGAAGTCACTTCATGTTCACTTCCTATTTTTAAAAAGGCCTCTCCTAGGACTAAATTGACGGGGAGTGGGGGTGGCAAAATGTGGTGGAAATGTAAAATAAATGTGAGGGGATGCTTCAGTCACCCTCTGTATCCCTTGCCGTATGTACAAAGAGTTCCCTTATACCTTTTGAAGAACAGGTCCCTGGTGTAGTTAAAAATAAAAAGTTAAAAAATTAAATTAAATTAAATAGTTATTTTTGTACAATAATGTGCTAAGCTAACATCCTCTTTTCCTCTAGAGCTTATGTTGAAAAATATCTGCTAGAAAAGTCCAGACTAGTCTATCAGGAACATAATGAGAGGTGAGTAATAAATGAATAGTTCACATGAAATAGTTTGGGAAATAAAGGAGTATAAATAAAAAATAATTAGAATCCTAAAGTATAACAGTTATACAGGGCTACAAGCAGCATTTTTGGAGAAAGAAGAAATTGGAAAACCATATATTTTCTCAATAGTATCTGTGAGGTGATTCATACTTCTGTCTATATACAATATAAGCATTGTCATTTCGGGAAGTGTGTATGTGCATGTGCCTTCAAGTTGCCTGTCGACTTACCGCATAGGAGGGAGGCTCTTAAAGGTTAAACTCTAGAATTCTCTAAACAAGGGTTTCAGTTTAGGAAGGCAGTTTGCTCACACAGGTTGTAGAGTCTTTTTGCTCTTGTTCGCAAGTTGTTAGCACTTGGTCTGATGTTTATTACTTTTTATATTTCTAATTGTTTTTAACATATATATAGTGTGTGTGTGTGTGTATTGTGATGGGATTATTGATTCTTAATACATTTTTCTTTTTTACCAGGAACTACCATGTATTTTATTACCTTTTGGCAGGAGCAAGTGAGGAAGAGAAGTCAGCATTTCACCTTAAACAACCTGATGAATATCATTACCTTAATCAGGTGGGAATATACAAGCAGCTTTGTGGTGGGTGTATATGTCTCTAAAGCAATAGCATTTCTTTCCTGGATGCTGCTGTTTTAAAACTCATTTTCTTGTCATCTGCTGAAGGATTCATGATACTATAAATTCACTGTTGTGGGTAATACAAGTAAGTGGCAGACACTATTCTGAAAGCATTCAAGTTTTTTCATGCTATAAGTGACTAGAAGACAAATGTATTTTTGGTTTACATTTTTTTTCATAAAGAATACAATAATTCCCCACTTAAACTCAGCATAACCTGTAATAGCACTCTCCTGGAAGATACTGGTATTTTCATTTACAGTTAGACAGATCAGTTTAGAAATTTTGCATGACTTTGTAATTCTGCCTGATAGCATGATATTTCTCCCTTTTAACAAATGAGACTGACTAAAGCATTAATCCCAGCTGTGTGTGCATAATTGAGGTCGGTTGTGGGAACAGCATTTCATACTAATACTCCATAACGTTTATGTAATTCGTTCTCTTGTTGCAAGGGTATTTGATGTAGTAGAAAACAGATGGGAATGTTTGTGGTGAAGTTTCCCCCTGTTCTGATACGCTATTGGAATTATCCAGTAGTGTTACTTCCTGCTTGTCATCCTGGATTCTAAACACATTTCCATGTAATGGTAAAAAGATATACGATATATATTTGTGTATAAGTTGACCTCATGTACATGTCGAGGGCAGTTTTGGGGACCAAAATCATGGATTTTGATATGATCAGTTTATAAATCGAGGGTCAAATACTGGGGCCAAAAGATTTAAAGGGGGAAACAAAGCACCACTTCCTTCCCTGCTTCTCCCTCTTTGGATCTCTAAGGGTCACATTCTTGGCATGAAAAATGGGGAAACAAACCTCAGCACTCTCGCTCTCGCTCTCTCTCCCCCTCCCTTTACCACCAGGATTTCCAAGACTCATGGCTTGCAAAATGGGGTACAAACCTCTCTTTCTCTCTCTCTCTCTCTCTTCCCTTCACCCCAAGGATTTCCAAGGCTCATGGCTTACAAAACAGGGTACAGACCTCTCTCTCTCTCTCTTCCCTTTACCCCCCCCCCAGATTTCCAAGGCTCATGGCTTGCAAAAAGGGGTACAGATCTCTCTCTCTCTTCCCTTCACTCCCAAGGCTTGCAAAAATGTTGTGCAAGCCTCAGCATACTCTTTCTGTCTCTCTCCCTTGCCTCACCAGCTGTTTGTTAGCTCTGGCTATGAAGGAAGACTGAGAGATAACACACAGAGGAGAATACGCAGGTATTCAAACAGGGAGGCAAACTCTCCCTCCTTTCCTTTCCGCCCCCCCCCCCCCATCTCTCTTGTCTCACCAGCTGTTTGTTAGCTTTGCCTGCAAGGGAAGGCTGAGGGATAAGACACATACACAGAGGAGAGCGTGCACAGGGACTCAAACTGGGAGCTGTTTAAGATCCCTGGCTACTAAGGGCGGGTGGGCGCTTCTTTTAGGAATTTTATAAGCAGTATTAACTTATTGCCCCATATATAAGTCGACCCATGATTTTGGAGTCCATTTGGGGGCATAAATTTCTCGACTTATAGTCAAGTATATACGGTATATCAGTTCTTCCAGTTTAGGAGAATGTGGGATCAATTTTAAAAGGTACCAGTTTTTGAAATTCTTGACATGTGTTCAAAAGAAGTTTTATTAATGCGATGTGTATCTCCCAATCAGAGAAGGGAAGGGAAGGAGCAGTAAACATTCATGCTGAAAATGGGAGATGTTGAGTAGGTTCCTGAAAGTCATTGGCATACTGTGGAATGCAACCTGAACAAATTCAGGCCAAATTACTGACCATTTGCAGATGATGATGATGATGATTGTTTATCTTATCTTTCTCCCAATATAGGGACTCAAGGCAGCTAACAGCAAATTGAAAAGCAGTACAATTTAAAAAGAATACAAAAGCATTAAAAAGAATAAAGATAAAGTTTTAAAAACCAATTAAACCATTTAAAAACAATTACACATTAAAATATTAAAATGTATTAAAAGCTATATATAAACCTTGATCTGACTTGCACAGAATTTAAAAGCCCGACCCTCATCAATTTAAAAAGCCTGATGGAACAAAAAATATTTTACATGCCCCTGAAAAAAATGAGAGATGGGGCCATCCTGGTGTCTCTAGAAAGTGAGGTCCAGAGCCTGTGAGCAGCTAACCAAGAAGGCCCTCTCCTTAGTTCCCACTAATGGAGCCTGAGAAGATGGTGGGACAGAAAGAAGGCCCTCTTTGGATGTGCTCAATGCTCTAGCAGGCTCATAAAGGAAGATATGTTCCTTCCAATAACCCAGACCCAAGCCAAATTGTTGCATCACATTTCATAAGGAAAGGAAAAATAAAGGCGGGATCTAGCCACCTTTTTCTAAAATGGAAGAATGTGTTGCTTACTATTTTTCTGAAGTGTTTGTAGACAGGAAGACAAACTTAACTGCGAAAAGACAGTTGAGTGGGAGATGCAGTCTTACTTACACAATTTGCCTTGCTTTCAGATGACAAAGAAACCCCCCAAACAGACCTGGGATGACTGTTACTATGAGTCTGAGCCGGTCAGTACAAGTACATTCATCCATTCTGAGTTGCTGGTAACAGGCATTTCAAACTCTCTTGCCTTTCTTCAAAATATAGGACAAAGAGAAAACCAAATTCTGTTTGATTCAGAGCCAAAGGGGAGTTGTGTGTTATCATAATGTTCCCTGTGATCTTGTACCATCTTTTGTGGTTGGGTGACATTATTATGACATTTTGATTGTTTTGTAGTCTTCATGTCTTTCCATTTATATCTTACTTCAGAAAGCATGATTCTTCTAATTGCATGTTAACAATTCTAACATTGATTTAGTATTTTCCCTTTAATGTGATACAAGCCAAGTTGTTACTATAATTATTTAATTTAAAGATGATGTTTACAAATAACCATAAAATGAAATGCTTAATTTTATTGTGACCTTCATAGGTCTATTATTTTCTAAAGCACAAATACATAATTCTTCAATACTGCAGCAGAGGTGTTGAACATTTTCACTTAATGTATTTCCTTCTGTGGAATTGACTTGGGTTTATTGCAGGGAATCCTAGAAGCTACGTCAGATAGTCTTTCTCTTAGCTTGGCTGATGCCAATTTGATCACTTTTGATGTTGCTAGCTATCCTAGCTATCCAAGGTATTTTAGGCTTGCAATTGTTGCAATAGGTATTACACATATCCTTATTTCTTATTGTGAAGCATGATGTAGGAGTGAACATGCAACAGACTGAAGATTGTTCTGATTAAACAGCCTCTACCAGGGTCAGTGCTGCACAATCTCAGATCTATAGTGTGTTATGCAGCATTCTCACCTACTTGTGTATATTCACCTCTCCTAGTAATTGTACATATTTTTCACCTCTGTAGGACTGCTTTTCTGTTGAAGGGGAAGACTTGAAACATGACTTTGAGCGTTTGCAGCTAGCTATGGAGATGGTGGGCTTTCTTCCCAAGACTCGCAGACAGTGAGTTAATATTCCTCTTTATAACAGGGCATGATTTTGTTGCAAATTGACCTGGTGAATTAAATGCATATTTGATTGCAGTTCGTTACAGTATGTTTTCTTTATAAAAAGTTTTCACACTGAGTTGAATGAGTTGCAGTAGTCATTCAATATTTTATAGCCTGATCTGAACCTGAGGAATAGAGTTGGTTAATAAGACAGACACAATAGAAATAAAAATCTACCAGTGATGCCTTTATTGGCCAAACAAAATGCACAGTATACTTGTTGCAAGTGTTCGAAGCATTTACTGTTAAAGGGAAAAGGTGTTAGTGGTGTAATGAATCTCAAAGAGCTGTACTGTGTAGAACAAGAAACCTTCTCTGTTCACATCCTTCTCTGTCCCCATTGTATATTCATAATACTTAACATTTTTGATGTGATGCAGTAAACACTTCTGTATCAAACTATTTTTCAAGCTGGGAGTGTCAAATGCTGAACTATGTCTGTAATAAAACATTGGTGTGATCTTTTATTGTTGTATTCTCCCTTGGAAAACTCTCCCAGTAAGAAATGTATTTTTAATTTTTTTTTTAGGATTTTTTCCCTCTTGTCGGCTATACTACACTTGGGTAATATCTGTTACAAAAAGAAAACCTACCGAGATGATTCCATCGACATCTGTAACCCAGAAATCCTACCTGTTGTCTCAGAGCTACTAGAGGTAAGCCACTTGAATATAACTGGTTTGGGGTTTTGCTTTCTTCCATCTTTTTATTGAAGGAGCAAAGTATCTTAGAGATGAAGGCCCTGTACAGACGGGCAGGAAGGGGCAGCGAGATGCTATCCCTTTATGCCCTGCATCATTGCCGTGGCGACCACATGGCACCGGCAGCAATGCACTCCAAAAAGGAGCCACGAAATGTGGCTCCTTTATGTGCTGCTGCTGAAGCGTCCTTAGCGCCCTGGAATGGCGCTGCACCATCCCTTGTGCACTGCACCGTTTAGAGTCAGTGCACAGGGCATGTCATTGGCACATGCGCGCATTCTAAACACGCACATGCCAAAATGGCTCCAGGAGAGTACGAATCGTGAGGATGCTCCGCACTCACCAGCCCTAGTTTGGGTTCCAGGCCACTGCAAAATGGCAATTGTATCAGGCTGTAGTTAATGATGGTGAAACAATTTGTTTCAATAGTCTGTTGGTTTCTTGCCTACATATGTGGTGGTTTTGTTATAAGAATATTCTATATCTTTAATCTCTCTCTCTCCGTGGGTTCCTTCCTTTCGGACTTCAAACATGCTCTTGTTTCCCCAATTCTGAAGAAACCTTCTCTCGACCCCTCTTCTTTGTCTAGCTATCGTCCGATCTCAATTCTGGGGGATTTCTTTGTTTATTAGGTAAAAGAAGAAATGTTGTTTGAAGCACTGGTTACAAGAAAGACTGTTACTGTTGGGGAGAAGCTTGTCTTACCATACAAGCTGGCAGAGGTAAGTGAAGACGGCCTTTTACATTTATAAAATTGTAGGTGGGGGGCTAGGGTAAAATGTATGCAGTACTGAAGTACTTGGGAAATTAGGTATGTGTTTGGGAGGAGGGAATAATAATGCTCAACATTGCCTAGGAGCCTTTAAATCTACTAGATAATACCAAACTAATAATGATGATGATGATGATGTTTATATTTCCCACCTCTCCCTTCGGATCAAAGCGGGATTACAGCTTTATCTTAAATTTCACAATGAAATTGTTCCATTGTTTCACTCTGTTTGCTACATGTTCTTATCCAGGATATTCCATTACGTTCCCTCTTCTTTCTGGTTTTCTTGTCAACCTCTCAACAGTTTACCAGTAGTCCATGCCTATTGAGCATTCTTATTGAGCTGTTTGAGAGTATTTTGCTTCCCAGAGTTTTTTTATATATATATAAAGATTTTTGCTCCCTAGCTGGTCTTGTGCATTGATGGTGCCGTTTCAACAGTGTAACTTCTGACCTGAACATTTGTCAGAACAGAGGGGATTATATTGCAATGACATTTGTTATGGCATACAGTTTTTTATATATGATCTGTAACTAAACAGTTTGATAAAGGGTGCCAAACGGGTTATTGACTCGCTGTCAGTATGAATTGGAAGCAGTCTTCAGTCATAATGGAACTGGAAGCAGACAAGAAAGTAATGTTTTTGACTCCTCTGCTTGTGGCTATTGCTTATTCTTCCAAATTCTTACAGTGGTGGAAAATATTGTGTATACTGATGATGTGTGACTATTTCATCAGTTTATATAAGAACTGCAGCCTTTCATTATGTAAGCCTTGAATACAAATCTTCGTTAGTTAGAGGAATGCTTCTCTTAGGTCCAAAACACACTGCAGAAATAATCCAGTTTGAGACCACTTTAACTGCCCTGGCACAATGCTAGGGAATTCTGGGAACTATAGTTTTGTGAGACATTTAGCCTTTTCTGTCAAATTGCTCTGGTGCCACATTAAACTACAATTCCTAGGATTCCCTAGCACTAAGCCAGGGCCGTTAAAGTGGTCTCAAACTGGATTATTTTTGCAGTGTGCTTTGGACCTAAATTACCTTCTTGTTAAGATATCTTACAGAAGCCTTTAGGGGAATATTGACCTAATGTTGGCTTCCTAGTATAGTGAGAAGTAGCCACATTGAAAGATTGCAACTTACATGTTTCATTCATGATTTCTCTGAAAGGAGAACTTTATATCAAAAAAATTTTTTGCTTTTCTGTATCAATTTTGTCTCTTTCATGCTCCAAATTATAGCACTTTGATGCCACTTTAGCTGTCATAGCTGTAATTTGTGGAAACTGGGGTAGGCAGTCAAGATCTATGAAACTACAAATCCCAGGGTTCCATAGGATGCAGCCATAGTAGTAAAGTGGTGTCAAAGTGCTGCAGCTGTGTGAAAGAAATCCTTAATAAATTCTGGGTTAACAAACAAGTCAGGTACAAAATAGGTGTGCATATAGATATATATATATATTCAAAGGAGATCGTGTAAGAATATTTACAAAATAGTTTCTTAGCTTCTCCCAAAGATGGTGGACCTCTGTTGTGAGGATGCTGTTGTTGAAAAGGGCATTTTGATAACAATGCTGCCCTTTGAAATGAGCCTTGAGGGAGAGAACTGAATCAACAGAATATGAAGTACAGACTCTGTTCTCTCACATAGAGGGTGTCCCTTTTGCATGTACAAGCAGATGGCCTTGCAAGGGGCAATGTTAATAAAACAAGGATCAATGAAGAAATAATAGAAACATACCAAAGTGGTAGAAATTATAATCTCTCAAGGTAGAGCTATTTCAGTTGTTAGGAGCTGACTGGGAACTCATTCAAATGTTGTATCTCCCCCCAGTTAAATTGTGGAGCATATATTAAAACTTCATTATGAGACCCTCTGTAATCTACTAATTAATGTTGGACAAAGAGCAAGGAGACCCAGATTCAAAACTCAGGTATGATTCTTACTGAATCATCTTGAATCTTTCAAACACACTCAGCCTGAAAAACTACAGAGGATTATTGTGAGGATAACATGGAGAGCAGCATGAATGCTGCCCTGAACACTTCGGTGGGAGGGTAGGATATACATATAGTTTTACTGAAAATAGTGCAAGTGGATGGACATATAAAGTATACGCATTTAAAAACAGCAAACAAATTGTTACAAATGTCTGGATTTATTTCTAATGATTTCCTTTGTTATTCTAGGCTGTTACAGTCCGGAATTCCATGGCTAAATCTTTGTACAGTGCATTGTTTGACTGGATAGTTTTTAGAATAAACCACGCACTTTTGAATACCAAGGACCTAGAGGAGAGCACTAAGGTAATCCTTACCTGAGTAGGAGTTTGTATGTCTCTGTTAAGATGACCTCTTTCTGTCATATGTATACCTGTGAGAGTGTAAAAACATCAGCCATTTTGTCTTTATAGTTGCTAATGATATCAAAAAGAGACATATACCTGATTTTAAAACACTTTTGTCTTTTCGACAGGCAGGTCACTTCTAAGTAGTTAAAGGTTTTATTGGTTCCTTAAGATGTCTGTTTTGAGGGGAGGAGAAGACAAACTTACCACTTTCTTCCAAATAGTCACTGGAGAATTTAATGTTTCAGTTGTGGCACATCATGGGCAAAGGCCTCCAGATTTGCAAACTAGATAAAACCAATTCCAGATACATTTATAGGAATCATATATAGACAGGGAACAAAATACACAATGGGCTAGATTGGATAGTACCTAGACCCACCAGGTGTTGGATTCCATTTCTACTATCACGAACCTGTTTGTTTCTTTTACTTGAGCATACATCTGCATGGACCTTGATCATATGACTAGTTTTTCCAAGTAAAATCAAGGCTTGTGTACGTTAGATTCTACACAAAAACAGCTTTAACATTATACACAACATTGGAACAGTATGGAGTGATGTTTGCTCCCTTACTCTAAGGAAGTTTCATTCTAATGAAAGGTATCATTCAATATGGTCCAGTATCGTCGTTTGAAAGAGCAAAGGTTTTGAATAATGTCAGTCAGATCTGTGTCTGAGCGATTCTTAGCACATTTTGAATTATTGTGATTTATTCCTGATTTAGGGATTAATTCTGCTGTTTCCCCCAATTTTACATGGAAGATTAGAGTAATTGCACTCAGATGTCAAAAGACTGTAAACTCAGAGTTCTTTTACTGCTGAATGTTTAATGCATATCTTTTCTGATGGCACCAGTCAAGTTAGGGTTATGGGCTTAATGCACCCCGAGCAGATAACTATAATGTTCAGCACTTAGCAGATTGCAAATAAATCCCAATTGTTCAGGCTCAGTGTGGGCCATTATTCTGTACTTGGTATGATACTCACGTGAAGAGAACTGGTGACGTTATCTGCCACAGAACCTGCTGTTTGTAAGAATTAATTTTATATACTGTGCTCTGGTTTGGTTTTCTTGTGATACAGCCTTTTATGCCATTGCAAAACATTCAGCACTCTCCCCTGCCCCCCACAAGCTTTTCTCTTCTTAAAAGCTTTAATCTGCAGTGCCTATCTTTGGTGCGAAGCAAACAGCATGCTTTATGGCTTTCTGAGATTACAGCTACATCTGGTACATTAAATGCATTTGTGCAAAGTTTAAAATGCGTTGCATTCTCATATTGATAAATTCATGTCAATTCAATTGTACCAATTCTATTGTGGATTCTTAAAGGTATATATTTCAGTGGTTGAGTATTTGACAAAGTAGCTGTGAAAGTATTTTGACTTAATGGTTTCAAGTATCCTACTAAAGAAAACCATAAAACAATATATCCATTGCTGTAACATGATTTAAAATTTGTCATTGTAGGTAAAGGAAAAGGTGATTTTAAAAGAGAATGTGCGTGTGCATTCAAACATGAACAAATACATTTGTTCTGAATAAGCCTTCACTAGAATAGAAGTCTGGTCCAGCTATATTTATTAGTCTTTCAAAATGTAACCATAGCTGTGACTGTGTGTTTGCAAACATGTGCTTGCAAACAGGAGGATACCTGGCATAACAGGACTACATGTGAAAGGGATCTAGGAGTCCTAGTAGACAACAAGTTGAACATGAGTCAACAATGTGATGTGACAGCTAAAAAGGCCATTGCTGTTTTAGGCTGCATCAATAGAAGTATAGATCAAGGGAAGCAATGATGCCATTCCATTCTGCTTTAGTCAGGCCCCACCTGGAATATTGTGCCCAGTTCTGGGCACACAATTAAAAAAAGGATGTTGACAAGCTGGAGCGGGTCCAAGGGAGGGCCACGAAAATAGTAAAGGGTCTGGGAACCATGCCTTATGAGGAAAGACTTTGGGAGCTGGGTATGTTTAGCCTGGAAAAAACGGTTAAGAGCTAATATGATAGCCCTGTTTATGTGTCACATTGAGTATGGAGCAAGCTTGTTTTCTGCTGCTCCAGAGACTAGAACACGGAACAATGGTTGCAAGCTTTTAGATTGTAGGCCTGAGGACAGGGAACTGTCTAATTAAAAATAATAATAATTGTAAGTCACTCTGAGAGCCGTTAGGGCTGAAGCGTGGGCTATAAATACCATAAATAAATAAATAAATAAATGATTCCAGTTCAGCATTAGAAGGAGCATTCTGATAATAAGAAGAATTCGACAGTTGAACACCCTCCCTCACAGTATTGTAGAGTCTCCTTCTTTGGAGGTCTTTCAGTAGAGGCTGGATAGCCGTCTGTCAGGGATGCTTTGATGGAGACTTCCTGCATTGCAAGGGGGGTTGGACTGGATGGCCCTTGTGGTCTCTTCCAACTCTATGATTCTATTAAAGTGTAAAAGCAAATAAATAAATAAATACTAAATTAAACATCCACATTTTTAAAGTAAGCTATGTAGTGACTGAGGGCCAGAGTGGTGTAGTGGCTTGAGGGTTGGACTCTGACTCTGTAGACCAGTGTTCGAATCCCTGTCATGAAACTCATTGGGTGATCTTGGGCAAGTCACACTCTCTCTGCCTTAGGGGAAGGCAAGAGCAATCCTTCTCTGGACTAATCTTGCCAAGAAAACCCCATGATAGGTTCACCTTAGGGTCTCCATAAGTCGAGAATGACTTGAAGGCACACAACAACAACATGTAGTCCCTTATTCAATTACTCAGTAAATAACTCTTCTTGGCAGACATGGTACTTGAACACTCACATTTTTTTTTTCACAGTAGCAGCTTCAGATATTAAGTGCAATAGTTATACTTCTTTGTATGTTCCAGACTTTGTCCATTGGAGTTCTTGATATTTTTGGGTTTGAAGATTATGAAAGTAATAGCTTCGAACAATTCTGTATTAATTTCGCAAATGAACGTTTACAACACTATTTTAACCAGCACATCTTTAAATTGGAGCAAGTAAGTCTATAAAACTATAGTTTACTATATTTTTAATGAACATTGATATAAATTCTCCTGAAAGTAACTTCTTGATGTTACATCCTCCCTGGATTATAGTGTTTCAGATTTATTGCTTCCTTTTTATTGGAGATACGGTTGTTCTGCAGGCAAGAAAATGTTGGTTCCTTACTAAGAGTGCGTTCAAGAAAATTGCATACGTGGGTGGTCATCTCCCAGGTGCTGTGAAAATTCTGTCTGTAGCCTAGGGCTACATACTCCTCCTTTGAGTAAAAGGACAGTCTCACCTTAAGTCTCATGCAGTGTCTTTGGGGCCATAAATACGTTAGGCATGGAGTTGCCACAGGAAGTGAGGTTCCAGTTTATAATGTTGAGAAAACATTTCCTCCAAAAAGGAAATACAGTCTACATGTGCTCATTAGTACTTTGTTGTTAGAAATTTGGATTTGTCCATAGGCACATTATTGTATGTAGGAAAAAACATGCATGTTTACAAGGGATAGTAGTTTGCATTAATGTTGCAAAAAATGTTGCATATTTTTTTATCTCACTGTAACCTGTATCCCTGCCCCAGGAAGAGTACAGACTTGAAGGCATTAGCTGGCATAACATAGACTACATAGACAACTCTGGTTGTATAAACCTCATCAGTAAAAAACCAACAGGATTGCTCCATCTGTTGGATGAAGAAAGCAAGTGAGTATGCTGTCTTCCCTCTCTTCAGGTATTGAACAGATTTTGGAAAGTTACTTCTCTGGGCTACAACTCCCAGAATTTCCCAGCATGAATGGCTAGTGGCTTTCTTATGAGAGGGCTGTAAGTAATCTCTAAAAGAACTGCTTCCAAATTGAGTGCTTCCTTTAGTGCAAACAACTAGCATCCTAGAAGCAGAAATGTGAGAAAGGTGTTGTATGACATTTTACAGTTTTTCTTACTGTTGAACAAGATGATACAAATGAGACCAAACTAATCCCAGGAGGTGAAAATTCACTCCAGGTAGTCTGATAATCTATATGGGACTAACAGTACATGCAAGAAAGAATAACAGCATCACATTCATCTGTTCGTGCAGCTATGCCTTTTTCCAGGATATCTAATTCCTTTCCCACCAACACTATAATAGCCAAGCCATTAACAATTTGTACAAAATATGGCAGCCCGGTTGATTACAGGAACTTCTCGTAATGACCATATAACACCAGTCTTGAAGTTCCTTCATTGGCTGCCAATTAGTTTCCGGGCAAGGTACAAGGTGTCGGTGATCACAGTTTGGGTCCATAATACTTAAGGGAACGCATTCTTCCATACTGTCCATCCCACACCTTGAAAGCCCTACACGGTTTGGGTCCATAACACTTAAGGGAACACATTCTCCCATACTGTCCATCCCGCACCTTAAGGTCCTCTGGGAAGAACCTACTTCAGCTGAAAATATCCAGGTTAATTTCAGTCACCCGGAGGGCATTTTCTACTGCTGCTCCAAAGCTATGGAACGACCTAAGGGGGCCCAAACTGCTGGAAAAAAGGAGTGGGTGGGGGAACAGCTCCTGCTAGTGACTCATTTAGGAGAGTGGTTGCAACCTGCTTTTAGTTCCAAGCCACCGATGTTCTTTGCTCCTAAGTTACACATATGGTGGAATTGTGGAAGATTGCCCATTACTCATTGTTGTGCATTGATTGCAAGGTTGCACATAGTTGTGTACATCAGTGTACAGTGTGTAATGAGATAGTGTAGTGCAACTGACACATAACTCTAAATGCAAAGTTATGCAGACACTCCTCAGCGCAGAATCAGCCAAGTCTGTAAAATAGATACTAGGAGCAATTTCAGTATGCAGACAGCTTTGTTCTTCACTGGCTATACTGATACTTGAGGATAAAAATAGTGTTCTGTTAAAACTGTTGCATATATTATGCTTTTTTCCATCAAAATCTCTAAGTAGAACAAAATTATATATTCTGATTTGTTTGAAGTATAGTAGCAGATCTTAGATATGTATTGTCTATGGAAAAGAAGAGTGGAGTTCTAGTTAATTTTATTGCTAGTACATGTTGCTGTTTATAAGAATACTACTTAGTATGCTGTCACAAATCAAATTTTTACTAATCATTGGTTCAGGACTTGGTTTTTTCTATCATTATTAGAAGATTTACAGGAATGTGTATTCTTAAATATTTTACACATGATCAAAATTACATTACTAAGAAGAAAGCTTTCACATTTTTCTCCAATTTATTTAGTTTCCCGCAAGCAACGAATCAAACACTACTAGACAAGTTTAAGCGCCAGCATGAAGGGAACCTCTACATAGAATTTCCAGCTGTGATGGAACCTGCTTTCATTATAAAACATTATGCTGGAAAAGTTAAATATGGTGTGAAGGTCTGTATGTTGTTTATGGTTACTTATTTGTCCTGAAATGTGTATATCTTTCAGAACTTGCAGTCATAATAATGCTTCAGGCTCCCTGCTTGTTCAACAAAGTTCTATTATCAGAATAAATAGAGAACAGGGGGTTTATATTGTGTATTGTGACTCTTGAGACAGTAGTATACTGCCTTAGGTTTCTTTGTTGGAATTCTTTCCCAAGATAGATATGGACTGTATCCAGAATATATGTGCTTTCTTTTATCTGAAAGCCAAAAATTCCATCGTGGCCTTATGGTTACTCAAGTCAACTTAAATGAGAGTATGAATGGGACCAAATTTTAAAATGTTCAGCTATTTCTTTCAGTAGGGCCCATCTGCACAACATATGAAAGGTATGTCTACACAGCCTTGAGCCTGAGCTGACTTTCTTACATGGAGATATGATGATCATGAGTGGGATCCCATTGCTACCTTGGCAACACTTGACTCTTCTTCATTTATATTAATAGAATATATTTTCCTTCTTAGGCAATACTAGTAGAGAAGAGAAGGTATATTCTAAACTATAATCTGCATAGATCTAAATTTGCAAATGCTTGAAATCAACACTGATCATGCTTTGGGGACCTTTGAGATCCAAAACATTTAAAGTTTTTAAAGGAAATAGCTTGCCTGTAGAGTGGACATCATGGCATCAACTGCTGTAGGAGGATCCATATTGTTGAGCCTATAACCTGTGATCAGGTTTGGGGTGGGCATCAGCTTTCTCTTCTTGCAATCTTTCTCCCACATCCTAGCTTTTCTGCTACTGGAAGGAGTGAGGGCAGTCTCAGTAGAAGCCTGTGGACAAGATGTTTCTCATCCCTGGTCTGTACTGAATGGCAATTATTCTCCAGAGTTTCAATCTGTGGTCTTTCACAGATCTGCCTGGATGCACTAGGAACTATAATTGGTCTGTCTCCAAGCTATGTCTCATTACTTGAAGACAAAATTTACAGTTTCTAAAGAATTGTCAGCCCTCCATATCCACGGATTATACAGTGGATATACAGTCAGCTATCTGTATCCATGGATTCAACTATCCACAGCTTAAAAACATTTTTTTAAAATCCCAAAAAACAAACCTTGATTTTGACATTTAATATATGGGATACCATTTTATTATGTCATTTTATATATAATGGGATTTGAACATCAACTGATTTCGGTATCAACTGAGGATCCTGGAACCAAATCCCAGAGGTATCCAAGTGTCCACAATACTTTAAGAGTGGTGCAGTACAAATGCAATTCTCAATCATGATTTTATAATTACAGTATACGTGTTAGATCAGCTAAGAAGCATTAAGTGTAGAATTCATGCTCTTCTTAATCTCTGATGCAACAGAGTAAAGGAATAAATCCTAAGTCAGAAGGAACACTGTCATGAGAATAATAAAGCCACTACATCTTCCTTTCTTTTCCTTAGGATTTCAGAGAAAAAAATACAGACCATATGCGGCCAGATATTGTAGCACTCCTAAGAAGCAGCAAAAGTGCCTTTATCTGTGGAATGATAGGGATTGATCCTGTTGCTGTGTTCCGCTGGGCAGTCCTCAGAGCTTTCTTCAGAGCTTCAGTTGCATTTAGGGAGGCTGGAAGAAGATACACTGAAAAGAAACCCGGTAGGTGTCTAGTATTGTAACTCTTCTTTCATATAGAATTATTTTTCCTCTTAAATCTCTGAACACTATGCTTTTGATAACTAATATAAGGTCAAATTTTCCACTATGAGAACACTGAAACATTTTGTATGCTTATGTCTTTCAAATACATATGTTGCAAAAATTCTGACATGTTAAAGAAGAATGCACTTGTACCTATGAACACATTTTAAAATGAAAGATCATTATAGTTTAGATGAGTTCATGAGTTTATTGTGACCTTCCCTTTTTCAGGGTTCTTCTGGGAGTATATGATTTTCAAAATGTATTAAGCATTCATGTTTGGAATACTTTTTTGAAAAAATAGAGTTGTTATTGTTTTCTTTTTTTTAAAGTATTTATGCAGAGAACATTTTAAATCAAACTAATATATAGGCAATAGCTCACTAAGGGGTAGCTGGCTGAAACATGTTGCTTTATTGTGGAGCAGGACAGGGTAAATTAAAGGAAGGGCTTAACAATGAAATACTGGTTTTGTTTGTTTTTTTGTAAAACTTCTGTATGTAAGTTTCATACCTAACACAAAAATATACAGTACTCTTATGTTGCTCTTTGGAATCGAGTCTTTGAGAGCAGTAAAGGTTCACATACATATCTTTGCAGTGAATCTAGAGCTGCTCCTTGCCACCCAAAAGTGCTTTAATTTCTTCTGAATTCAAAATATTAATTAGAATCTTCTTTTACTCTTCTTTTGTTACTTTTTCTTGTCTCTAAAAGAATTTTGGCATACAGACTAGCACAGGGACATTGAATTCTGGCCAGTGGTGTACATAAGACTTGGAACGCATATATTTAGGCTTCTACATAAAAAGTTTTAATAATTGTACGGGAAAGGAGTCCAAAACTGTATCCTCCATTTTAAAGGATATTTTCTAACAAGTACTTATGGGATTTTGTGAATCTCCTTCTTGCCCTTCCTGTGCTGAGTTTTCGTTTTGTTTTGTGCTTTTTTCCTTTCAAATTTGAAGTATTAAACAAATGTGTGCAATAATTTCCTGTCTGAGAGGTTCACAAGTAACATATGTGATTGCAATTTGTAGTACAAGGTAGATTGTTAACATTATACAAAATATACCATTTAAAAATTACAGCATTCAATTACAGTTCACTAAGGATATTAATTTTGCAAATATGTTTACCAATATGCACAATAAAAGACTAGTGACTGATAGTTAAGCAATAGAGCATACTGATTTTATACTTGCACTGTTTTTACACAACATTCTAGTCAATTTTGCTATTCCCCCATAGGCCTAGCCCTGATGATGATGATGATGATTATCATTTATTTGTGTAGCCCCATCCATTTACATGGTGCTTTACAAACAGAATGAAACATTTCTAGCTATTTCAATAATATAAAATACCAAAATATAATACTAAAATATAATGCCAAAAAAGCCACACAGCCAAACACAAAATGCAGAATAAAACATAGTACAGATAATCAATTACAGTAAAAATATAAAACAGTGTATTTCCCTTCCAAGCATATATTGATTGCTAGAGGAACTATGGCTTTATGTCTGCACACTCTGTGCTCTCCCAGTGCCATTTTGGTGTGCGCACATTCACACGACATGCACACCGATGACGTGTCTTGTGCGCCGCATCAAATGGCACGGCGCACAAGAGACGTTGCCACTCCGCTCCAGGGTGCTAATGGCGCCTTGGAAGCGGCGCAGAAAGGAGATGCATTTTGCAGCTCCTTTTTAGAGTGGATCGTTGCTGCGCACCATGCGGTTGCTGTGGCAACAATCCAGAAGAGAAGGGGGCGGCCAGAGGCTGCCCCTTTCTTCTCATGTGTACAGCCTCTTAGACTGCAGAAATAAAAGTGGTGCTTCATCATCTCTTCAGTTCCTTTCTGTCTGCCTTAGGGTTTACTTTGTGAAGAACTTTCTGTGACCTATATAAAATTTGCTTTAACAGTGAATAGAGCATATGCAAGTGGAATTGTTGAGTCCCCCCCGCCTTAGTGTAAAATTGATAGAATCCTGATATATCTCTGATATGAGCATTTCACATGCCTATGCTAATACATCTTCATGACCATGCACAACTGTTAGTTTAAATTTCTTCTATTTATTTTTATTATTATTATTTTGCAGTGGTTGTAACTTTTATCTATAGGTAAGTGGAACATCTCATGGCCCTTCAGAAAGTACAGTGACAGCTGATCTGAGTGAATTTAGAGTTTTCCTCTAGAAAACTTTCATGTTACATTCATGGTACAAGTAGGAGGTATCTCATGCCTGTGTCTAGCTTGGCTTGTTAAGTGACTTCATTTTTTTGTTGTTTCTGTGAGAGTAATGTTGAGCAATTTTTGAAAATATGTCTTTGCCCTTGTTTAAATCCCTTTGATGTAAAGCAGATAGTTGTTATCATCTGCTGTTTGTGTGTGCGTGTGTTTATTTGTGTTCTTGTATTATAGCATATATGTCTGACGGCTTTGTAAAGGCAGACAGATTCAGCTGCCAACATTTTGTTGTGCCTTTTATAGCCTTAGTAAATAATGCTGTAGTCTAGGTGTGGGTAAAGTGCCTCACTGGGGCCCTATGTGGCACCCAAGGCTATTTTTTGAGGCTTTAGACTTTCCAGACTCCCCAGACAACAATTTTTCAGGTCAAAAAAGGGGTGATTGTGCTGTTCTGGATGCCTCTGAATATGACAATTCAACTTTTATATAGTTGCAAGGCTCTTGCACTGCTTCATGTTAAAAGAAAGACAATCTTGTTGTTCAAAACCAAAAATGGAATTCCAGAAGCTTTGGTTTTTGTTTTAATTTTCCTTTTTGGACTTGTGTGTGTGTGTGTGTGCACAGTTTCTGTGGCCTTCTGAGGCAGAAAATTGCTCCATTGCATTCGGCTACTCCTGTCATTTATTTGACTTTATATTGACTGAAAATATTATTTTTTCACATTTCTCCCATTCCAATATCCAATAAGATCAGCAGTCCATAATAAAACCTTATTAGACTTTCTCACACCTGTGAGACAAATTCAAGGGTCAAATCATAAGACTACAAACAGCGACTTCTTAATTTTATGATCTTGAGGTTATAAAGAATGTCTTAGATCTAGAGATAACTTGCACCATTGTACTGTCTGGGAAGAATCGGTCCAATATTAAATTTTGGTACATTTCTTCATGTACCCTTTTTTAAAAAATGTTATTTTCAAGATCTTACTACACATTTGAACAGCTTATTGAATTTGCACAAGATACTGTCTCAGGTATAGGGCATGTCATTCTGAGGTTATGTTTGTGTCACTTTTAACTATTTGATGTTATTTCTACTGTAATCCCTGTTCCTTATTACATAATCATTTGAGGTTGCTTGATACAGTGAAGCCAAAGAAAGAAACACGAAACTGGAGTCATAACCATTTTGAAAATGACATTATTTGAAACTGAATGAGCACAAAGGATAAATATGCAATAACCAGTTCAAAAGGAGCTTTTTTTGTTGTGTCTGTCCTGATCTGTGCAACAATATTCTGAAATCTGTCCAGTCAAATTCACCCCGTCATTTAGCCTCTTATTTCTATTACAAAGAAAATGGTGCCTCAAAATTTGTAACCCATTGGTTCCAGGCGTCCAGTACCGATACTATCAAAGCTCACAGCATCAAAGAAATATCATGGCCTCCTTATGCCCTAAGCAGGAATTGGTCTTGCAAATAAAATGTCAAACTGAAAGTGTCTTGAATGTTTTGTTTGCCTGGCTGCAGAATTACTTCTACTTAGCTTATCTCTTCCAAGTTACATTATGCCATCAGCAATCTGCTCTGCACCTCAAATTAATAAAACACATGTGCTCAAAAGTAAAGGAGCTTCAGCACAGTTGGAACCTAAAATGACGTCTGTCATTTTTGGAATCTCTGAAATATCAGGAAAGTAGTAACTTAAATTACTGGAGATATAATTGGTGATTATCAGATCTTAAAGGCTGAAGCCCTGCTTATGCAGGAGCCATAAAAACTGATGCAATATAACAAAAATTATTATACATATTGTTTGGTGTCTCCATGCGTTGTAACTTACCTGTTAGTATATTCTGTTACATATTGCTTCAGTATTAACAATACTTGCATTTTTAATAAACCATACATGTGTAAGTGAGCTAATTGGTTTCATTACAGTTTAATCTTTAGCCACTGAAATGTAGGATGTGTCATATTTTATGAAAATGACATGATGTAAATATTTATCCTTGTCAAAACCACACTATATAATCTGCAGTGCAGTTTCCCTATTGATCCTAGGTAAAATCAGTGGGCCAGATAATAACTATTTGGGCTGCAGAATTACTTCCACTTAGCTTATATCTTCAAAATTTGAAGAGCACCTCTTTGAGACTCAGAAAGTTTACTTACAATAGTTCGAGGCAAGAGGAATCCATCTTATCTTGTGCAGTCAATTGAAATTGCTAGAAATAAGAAGCTGTTGTCCATAGTCAGAAGCAAACATGACTTTTAAATAATTCTTTGTCAATACAGCAGTTGTCCGCACTGTGTTTGACTCTTCCTTGGTTTCTGCTTATGTAATCTTTCTCTTCTCTCCATGTTTTTGTTTTTGTTTTGCTTCCCAAGGGCATGATGATGCGGTTTTGAAAAGTGTGGATAGTTTTAGCTTTCTCCATCACCCAGTTCATCAGAGGAGCTTAGAGATTCTGCAGAGATGCAAGGAGGAGAAGTACAGTAAGGCGCCATATCCCACCATCTCTCTGACATGACACTCACACACAGCAGGAAATGGAAACCAGGAGCATACTGAATGTCAAGGATGGGCGGCCATGCTTGGAACCATTTAATGCAGAACCAAGTGTTCCCTTCACTGACAGAATATAGGACAGATTTAGGTGCCCTTCAAGTGGGAATTTCTAGGTGGCATGTAGTTCAGAGGTTTGAAATAGGTGCTCTGATCTTTACTTAATTGCAAAAATATTCCCAGTGTACAAGCATAACTAAGGCATGGATCCATTTGCAAAAAATAATGGTGTATTGAGCTCCTAGATATCCTAGGGTTTAATAGCAGTAATTTTAAATGCAAGGAGTAATATTTTAATATGTATTAATATTCCAGGGACACAGGAATTTTTCAGTGGGATTTGACCAAAACTTTGGTCCTCTTATAGTTCCATCATAATATCTGCATATGGATTTAAAAATAAATTCTCTTCAAAACTCCCACAGTTTCCCAAGACTCTAGTGCAACTAAGATTCTATACTAAAGTTTCTCTTCTCTAGTGCAACCTGTAATAAATGTTACACCAGTAGAAGATTTCTTTTACAGAACAGAATAGCAGAGATGCACTTGGTCTCCATTTCCTTCTCTTCACTTCTGTTTGTTACATAATGAACTAGTCCTGCATGAAAACCAGGCCCGTTTGCCTTTGTTACTAATGATGGCTGGATTCTTCTTGTGGGAGTCAAAGGGATCCAGCAGCATGAAACATAACACCCTATACCATAAAGAGTAGCACATGGTGTTTCCTTCTTATAACTACATTGAAAGCCTACTGAAGGTTGCCATAACACCAGCTTGCTCATTAAATAGCTTTGCCTAAACAGTAATGATTTCATCTCAATGATCATATGCATTGCCATGACAGAACCTTCGTAACAGGAGATATAAAAGTTTTATTGAAAGTTTGCCTGATAACTGGTAGAGAAAATGTTTCGTCTTTTCAGTAAGCATTAATGGATCATATTCCAAGGAAGGTTTAAGCCTTTTACCTCCATTTAGCATTTGATGTACTATAAAAGTTTACAGAGGCACTATATTGCTGCTAACCTTACTAAAGGAGGTCTTTATTTATGTTGAGAATTTGCTGGTGTGTCAAGCCCCTCTCCCAAAATGTTTGTTGCTTCTTCTGAATGGAAATGGATGTTAATTTTTAACTTTGATTTTGAAAACTGAACAGGTGCTGCAGGCTAAAGGAGAAATTGAATGACTCTTACGTAAAATTGATTTCCCCAAACAATTTAATCTGAGATCGTCATAACAGTCTGCTCCAAAATTCATTTTTGATTAAACTTCATTAAAAACTGTCTACCTGGGTCAAGTCAGAAGGCCATCGTGTCCAACATCTTGGCTGAGATACAGTGGACTTGTGTAACTACACCAGCGTAGGTGATAGTAGGAGTGAAATAACCTTCAGACACAGCAGCACTGGGGAAAATATCAAGCTATCTCCTGTCTGCAATGCCTGGCTTCTGGGTGGTTTCTCAAAACCAAGGTGTTCTGGGAAGGCTGCCTTGGAAAATTTACTGCACCAGAAACAATTTTCCAAGATAGCCTTCCCACCTGGCTTCAGTGACCCACCCAGAAGCCAGATACTAAATAAACAGGCTGCTTAGGAAGTGACAACTTTCTCTCCCAACAGCTTTCTCTCCTCTCCCTCCCTGCCATCTCTGTGCAGCCCTGCAAAGTTTGTTATGTTGATGTAGTAAACCATTATTCCAGCATACCATACCAACAGAATTCTGGCCTATATGATCGGCTTCCTGCCAACTGACTTGGGGAAGCTTGAAACCAACAGCCTTCCCCTGTTTTTTTCCATCAGTCTGATATACAGGGAGATGCTGCCTCAGAAGTTCTATTTAGCCATTATGGAAAAATTTGTTGATTAGGCATATTCTCTATTAATTTATGTGATCCCAAACAAACACAAACATTAAAGATAGAAGAGACTGCCATATTCTGTGGTAACCTTAAGCTATTTTAGGTTTAGGTGAAATAATTTTTTATCTTTTGGTAATCAGTTTTGCTAGGGGACCTTTCATCCCATTGCTGAAAGAGGCAGAAATATTACTCCATCTACTTTCCACTCTGTCCATAATGTTAGAGGCATTTACAGTGAGCCCCCTGTTATCCGCTAGGGTTAGGTCCCAGGACCCCTGTGGATATCAAAATATATGGATGCTTGAATCCCATTATACAAAATAGTGTAGCAGAATGGTGTCCCTTATATAAAATGGCAAAATCAAGATTTGCTTTCTGGAATTTGTTTTTGTGAATATTTTCAAGTTATGGATTGTTGACTCGATGGATATGGAGGGCTGACAGTACTATGCTTCCCTGCTCAGATTTTTTTCTAAACCATCTCAAGCATTTCCTCATTAGAGTAAGTGCTTCACCCCTGAATTACTTTAGTTGTCTTTTCTCTACTTTTTCCTGATCTGTTGTATCCTTTTTCAAAATGGAGCAACCAGAACTATATGCAGCATTTTCAAGTGTAGTTGCAGCACAGACTTTATGTAATGATATTCCAATAACTGATATGTTTACTACTTTGTACTTATACTGAATCTTATCTCTCATTTTGTGACACATTCATCCAATTTAGAGCTATGCACAAGGATAACAGATAATTACCAAGCTGTAATTTTACCATATTGTGCGTGTAATCTAGATTAATCTGTATTCTCTCAAAAGCAGAACATTACAAATAAATAGTTATGTACATAGTGTACAAAGTTACCAATTGCCAAAATATGTATTCACAGCTTACTAGGTTATTTATAACCCTGATTAGTTTGATGTCATTTTTTTAAAAAAAAAACCCTATATTTGTCCATAAGAAGACTGTCTTAACCTGTGGTTCCCAAATTTTCCTAATAGCTTTTAGTGAGATCTTTGAAAAAGGAAAAAAATGTTTAAATGTTATGAGAGGGAGAATCTAGTTTGCATATAGTTATTTTATCATCTGTAAATCAATACTTTCATGGAGGTAACTGAAGTCAATTCTAGTCAAACATAACAGGATCATGCACTTCCAACCTATAGTATAATGAAGCTGGAATTCTTTCTTGTTGAATCACCTAACCTACTAATGTGTGCAATGTTTGTTATAAAGTCAAATTAATGAGACTTAAGAGTGACAGTTATTGTAAGTAATAAGAATGAAATAAATTTATTATTTCCTGCATCTCAGGCTTTTTTTAATTGAAATCTTTGTAGTCAGACAAGTAGTAATAATAGGCTTTAACATCTTGGAACTAATTAGTTCTCTCCCAGTTTTATCTATTTTTCTTACATAGAGGTAGATCAATCCAGATAATTTATCATGAAAATCTTATTTTTGCGCTACCTAAAATTTTGTAACTTTTCATACAGATGATTGGCTATAAAGATCCCATTGCTATTGATCCTGTATTGCATATTTACTTTAGCCAGTCTCTCCACCCTCTCCATTTTTCCTACTCTCTAAAGCATGAAAGATGAGTGAAATACACAAGGCATATGACACAAAAGTTTTCTGTTTTCTGTTGTATCACATCAATCACTTCTTCAGTTATATCATCCTGGAACCTATGAACCTATTTTTAGGTCTCTGACAATAACAGTAATGATAGAAATGTATATAATGCTTTGCAGTGTTCAAAGTGCTTCACATATGTTGTTATGTAATTGTTTCTTATTTATTTGATTTATATCCTGCCTTTCTCCCAAATGGGACTCAGAGTAGCTTACAATTCTTTGGACAACTTTGTAAATCCATCTATGATTAAGGAGTTGTAGCAAAAAGAGTGTCTTGATCAAGACTGCCTAGCAAATTCATAGTAGAAGCATGATCTGAGCCACCTCTTCATGATTTATAGCTCAGTATCTTAGCCTCTCTGATACCCCATCTTGAAATTCTTTCTTAAACATCCATCTCTTTCCCATCGTTAACAGAACTTCAATTCGCAGAATTTATTGAGAAGAGAGTATTACTCTTAAAACAATGTTATGATTGGTAGCATAGATTCAACCCTATAGTCTTCTATTTTCAATTAGAAGGAGCCTCATTAGTTGTTAGACTGTAACAGGAAAAACAATATTTATGTTACATACTGGACGTCTGCATCAGAGGCAGAGACCTGTTGCATCATGAAACAGATATGAAAGAGCAGATTTCTATAGAACTGGCCTTCAGCAAACTTAATTTGATGACAATTTGTAGTGTGTATATTCTCTACAGTTGTGAGTAAAGGTAAAGGTATTCCCTTGACATGAATGTCTAGTCGTAACCAACTGTTGCAGGTGGTGCTAATCTTCATTACTAAGCCGAAGAGCCAGTGTTGTCTGAGGATTACTCTGGTGGTCATGTGGCCAGCATGACTGCACGGAATACATTTACATTTCCACCAAAGTGGTATCTATTTAGCTACTTGCATTTGCACACTTTCGAACTACTAGGTTGGCAGAAACTGAAACTAGCGACAAGAGCTCACCCCATCATGTGGCACTTCGGCCTTGAATTGCCAATCTTCCGATCTTCCATTAATAAGAATTGGCTTCTTAACTGCTAAGCCACCACATCCCTTTCACAATTGTGAATTCACAGTTGGGAAAAGAAAATTCTGCAAACACAAAAGAGATTAAAGGGAGTTTAGAAGGAAAGAAGTATCTGACCCATAGAAATGGGCAATTCACAAGCAATAATAGCTAGAGCTTTGTCTTTCAATAATTCCATTTTTCCTTGTAAAGTCTTTGCAGTGACTCGGTTATGGAGGCCAGTGTTTGTAATGTTAGGAAAGCTTAACTGATAATCTTCCTTTTGGCTTTTTTCCCCTTTGAGACTAGAAATCGGTTTTTGGTCTGTTTGTTTTTTAACTAAAGTATGGTTGCTATGTAGGATCGCAGGTTGATTCTGTGGTAAACCAACTATCTAGCACATGGTTTCCTTTATTTTAAGAGCATATGTTAAATATAAGATATCAGCCATGGTTTCTCTATTACAATCCTCCCAACCCCTCCTCTCCCAGCATGTTATCATTTTCAGCACATTATTGCAGTCTGGTGGTCTTTTCATTTGGCCCAGTGAGTTTCTTTTTCACAAAATAGAATGTTAATGTTATTGTTGATATGCTGCTACAGGTATTGCTCGAAAACACCCAAGAACACCCCTTTCAGATCTTCAGGGAGTTAACACTATCAATGAGAAAGCTCAGCGGTAAGTTAAGTTACATGATAAATGAAATTGCTGAAGAAAGACTACAATGTGTGAAATCATTACTATTTATATTAAATATCTGCCATTGATCAATATTATTTATGAAAGCTAAATAACTTGTATCCTTGTTTTATATATTGTAGTGACGCATATGGAGTTAACTGGAATAACAGGATAGGTGTCCGACAGAGCCGGCTATCCAGTCATAGCAGTTTACTTGATAAAGATGGAATATTTGTGAATTCAACTAATAGCAAGCTTCTGGAGAGAGCCCATGGCATTCTGATGTTAGTGCATATTTTGCTTTTGTTTGAAAAATAGATTGATCTATAGAGATAGCAATAAATATGGGACAAACTAGGATAAAAGAAGTCCTGAAGAGATTTCTGTTTCCTGTTCATCAGCTAACACCTGAGGCACATAAATTGCCATTTGAAAATTCTCAGAATCCTCCCATTGGGTGAATGAGGCAGTTATCTCTGGCAGATGATTTAAGATGTCATGAAAGGGTAGCAAATTGTTAGCCAGTAAATTCGTAACTGCTGCATTTTTCTGTCAGAGTTGTATAGAAGTATTTATGGGATTTTCTGCATCATCTCCAAGTCATCTACCATTTACTCTCCTGCTCAATCAGCAAAATATATAGTACCCTGGAATGCTGCATGCAGGACATGGACGCATTCTGGGAGCTGATATAGACACTTATCTCACAAACTGACTTAAGTGACTCTGATATGGCATGTCAAAGCATTTCTTTGGACATGACCTCTTAGGATTAAAATTAAAAAGGACCTTTTGTGTTTGCAGAATTTTCTTTTTGGATTTTTCTGCAAGTCTTGTCGTACATTAGATTTTTCCATATATTATCCACATGTGTCTTAAAAGATGTAAGTGAATAATTGAGTGTCTGTTTAGGTAAATTACCATCAAAGAATATAGTATTGTGTTTTTCAGATCATTAAAAATATCTCCATGTGATGTTGTATGGGTTTGGGAAAAGATGCATTAAACTTAGTATTTTTGACAATGTAGTTTCTCTTCAAAAATAACTTTCACAAACAAGTTTGAAAATTAAAATGCATTTAAGAAATAGGAGAAGGGAGTCTAGGAGCTCAGATGTCATTCCATATCCATGTGGTAACCAAAACATATTTTGTGTTACATCTGAAGCAAGACTGCTTCAGTATGTCCCTACTAAATTAATGTAATTCTTACCATTTTTCTTAGGAGAAACAAGAACTTCAAAGCCAAACCAAATCTTCCAAAGGTGAGAACATTCTAATAAACTGTAGCAAGCAATGCATGTGTATATAATATAAAACTGCTTAAAACATGATTTTAGACCAATATTTCCTCCTCATACAAACCAAAACTATTTATGCACACATTTGTACGTTTGCTATATTCTGAAATGTAATGTACATTTCAGCTTTGTTCATGATTCTCACAACCCATGTTAGTTCTTGTTTTTGTATTTTCTCAGCACTTGCTGGATGTGAAATCACTCAAGCACCTTGCAAACTTGACTCTACATGACCGCATCACAAAATCTCTCCTCCATCTTCACAAGAAAAAGAAGCCGCCAAGCATCAGTGCACAATTCCAGGTTAGTTACAACTATTCCTTTCAGAACGTTTAACTTCATAAAAAGATAACATAGATTTACTCTGAATTTTAAAGGGAAATAAGAGATAATTTGATAGTAGCACAGCCTATTTTTCACATTCATATTTTGTTTAAATCCTGTGCTTATGTCTAGACAGGCCCACATACTGTTCGCTTAGTTGTTTCTATCTGATGTGAGAGCAACACTGGAACATTTTGTGTTGCCACTATTGTCTCAGCTCCTGAATAGCTGTTTTGTACTTGGTATTTTACTTGAATGGTCTAAATACCCTAACGGCAGAAGATCCCCTCTGATCTGACAATCTGAGTTCATCAGGTGTTTGTGGATTCATCTTTGGTTTCTTCCACTGAGGTGTTGCTTTCTACTTCAGATCCATCTCCACCCTGACACTAGATAGCTGCCAAGTTCAGCAGAAAGGATTAGAAAAATGCTTAATTGTTTATTTGTTGATACTTTCTTTTCATAACAAAATCACATCCATGTTTTGCAGTTTTCTTCTTCCTTTGTTAAGCTTACTGTTATACACTGAAAAACTTTAGTTTTAAAAAAGCAGTGTTTGTGGACCACTCTGGGAGAAAGATGGTATATAAATAAATTGAATGAATAAGCTAGACTACTGTATAATACAAGCTGGTAATATAAACTGATAATTGTTACATCATGTATACTAAAGAGAGCTAAGAACACTAACTGAAACATAAAAAAATACTGTAAATCTCATCAAAAGGTATTGGTATTAGGAGAGTGAATGAGTTTGTCTCAGGAGAGTAGTCCGGGAGTGCCTTGACCAAGTGGCTGGCAAGCAAGCCACAGGAATGAGCCTGAAACATGAGACAAATTCATTTTCTTATACTTCCATTACTTGTTCAATTTCAACAGTATCATGCCACTCAGTAAAAAGATGTATGATGTTTCCTTGTCTCAAGTGTATAAATGAAATTGCGTCATGTAATAAAATATGCAGCATTCCATAATGAGATTCATTGAAGGATATGCATGCTGTTCTTAGTTACAAAGCAGTGAAATGCATTTGAGGGAATTAATGGAATGTGGTGGCAAGTATACATAGTTGTAGAATGTATCTGGTATATATTAAGGGTCTGTAGCTAAAAATGATTGTAGACATTACAGTATTTTTCATAGCTTAATATAAAACTTAAATTTATTACACTAACTTTAAAATAAAGATGCTACTCAATTGTATAATTTGTTATTTCATTGGAGAATAATAATAATAATAATAATAATAATAACTTTATCTATGCCCCACATCTTTGAGATCAGTCGAATAGCATCCAGTGCTTGCTACTTCGCTAATATTTAAGTCTAGAATCCTTTCCAGTTAGAATATAGGCTTAGAAGAAAATGAATTTGTCTCATGTTTCAGGCTCGTTCCCTGTGGTTTTTGGAATTAGCTGAGGATTGATATTGAGCCGCTGTGTGGAATGTGCTTGGAATTGCAGTCTGCTTAATGGGATTATATGGCAAAGCCATTTTTCTCATTGCTAGACACTACAGTAAAATCACAGTTCCTTTTCCATGTATTATAAAATAACAGGTTAAAAGCAGGATTGGTAGAAACTTGGCAAAATATTATTAATAGAATGATTGCAGAAAATAATTAAATACAAGTCATTTGTATTTTACTGTTTACTTTAGGCATCACTTACCAAACTGATGGAGACTCTTGGCCAATCAGAACCCTACTTTGTCAAGTGTATTCGTTCCAATGCTGAAAAGGTAAAACACAGACACACAGTACAAAGTGAATTGCAACTAAAATCAAAGCTTCAGTAACTTTTTATAAGGCAAGCATTGTAACGTAAAGGTAGCTTTTTAAAATTTAGTGTCTTCTTGTTCTCTGATATCAGTTTAGGAATACTCCTGCATACCAGCCTTGTTTATATCAGCTAGTTTTAAATTCTTCTCTGAAGGAAAAATCCCATTTTTAATTATTATTTTTTAACAAACAGGTAATAATAATAATAATAATAGTTTTTATTTATAGCCCGCTCCTCTGAACTGGCAATTGGGGCGGGGTACAACATAGACTAAAGTTGTTGACAAATTTAAGGTTTGTTGATCAATTGTCTTTGGTGGCAACCAAATAGTACCTTAGTAGCAGGAATATTTAATGAATATAGCAGCCATTGAATAAATATTAACAAGCTTAATTGCATAGGAAACAGAGGTATTTTTAAAATTATCAAAATTACTTTGAATGAAAAGTATACCAAGATCACAAGCAATCAAAATAAGAGCCCCCTGGTTCCTTGAGGCTGTGCCTAAATGTAGTTTAATAGTGAATTAATTCATGGATGGTAACAGTCTGCAGAGTTTGTAAACCTGTTCCATGTTCTGGTTTGAATTTAACCATGATTAGTGTTAAGAGTGGTATAAATCAATGCATTATTGCTAGCTTTGAAAAATTGGGTGGATTTTGCATGTTCAGTGGGAAGGAAGCATTTTAGGCCCCTGTGAAATCAGAAAAAATATTCTTAATCTTGGAGGCAATTCAACCAAACGAAATGTGTTCTAGGAAACCTGTACACAATATCTGTAATTGACAGAAGAAGTTGTATGCCCAGATTGCAGATATAGGAGTGTTCTTCTTCTATTTCAGTCATGTCTACAAGCATATTTATCTGAAAGAGCTTACATTTAGCATTCAACCACCTCTGCCCATTATATGTTTTGCTTTTCCAGCTTCCTCTGAGATTCAGCGATAACTTGGTGCTTAGGCAGCTGCGGTACACAGGGATGCTAGAGACGGTGCGCATTCGGCAGTCAGGATACAGCTGTAAATATTCTTTCCAGGTCAGATCTTTTTGGTTCAATTCTCACAAACATTTCTAAGGAGTGAGGCTGAGGGCAGTTTGGTCAGTTGGGCAAAGCTTTCATTATAGAGAGGAATGCATAACCTAAAGAAGTATAGGAAAAAAGTTATGCTGAAATTAGCCTCAGAATTAAAACTGACAGAACAACTAGTCATCTCTAATTGATGCTTCAGGCTTACAGAGCTATCGCTGGAAATGGTTTTTGTGAGGTACATCAGTGTATGAAGTGTATAAATTTTCCGGTGTCTGTAGTGACAGTCCATTTAGATTTGTGAACATAAATGTGTTTCTGTAGATACAATTGGCTAACGGGAGCTTTTACAATAGAAGGAGAAAATGTATGTTTATAGCCTGATGAGTGTCATGATGGTGTCTACTTTTCTAGGACTTTGTAGACCATTTCCATGTGCTTCTTCCACGAGGCACTATTCCATCTAAGCAAAACATCCAAGATTTCTTCAGGAGGACAAAGACTGACCCTGACAATTACCAAGTGGGGCGGATGATGGTAAGTTTTGCCTCTAGCAGATTGCTTTTTGGTACAGTGTTGAGAATGAGTCTCTTTGAGTGAAGACAGATAGCACTGTTTATAGATGTGACCTGCTGCAGTCAGGTTTTTTTTTTTTTAGAAATGTATTTTTTAGAGTCCAAAAGGAGGACTGACACACCAAAAGCTTCTTCCTTTAGGAGGCAGGCTATGCTAGGCTGCCAGAAGAAGGTACGTCCATCAATACCATACTCTGTTCATTTCCATCTATCTGAACAGTAGTTGGGATTTCAACCTCTGAAGGAAACAGTAGTTATAATGCTGAATTAAAAAGGAACCTAAATTTCCATAACAGATTTGAGTACCTTTCCTTTTAAGACTTGTACTTACTTAGTTCTAGAGTACTCCTTCAGGTATTGGAGTAAGAGTAATCTGAGAGTTATCCGCACGATGCAGCTTTCAAAGATTCTATAGCTGCAGGCTGTATTTTGCACAAGGGATAGATTTTAAATACCTGATGGTGGGACTCAATAATCTCTGCATAAATTTCAAGATGTGGACAGATTAACATCTTTTAAGTATATTTTGATACTTGCACAGTTATGTGCATATTACCAAAAATCCTCTATAGAAGCTTGGTAAAATGGCCATAGAACCCACTGGTTTACCTTCGGCAAGTCACACACTCAGCCTCAAAGGAAGGCACTGACAAATCCTCCTCTGAACAAATATTGTCAGGAAAACCCCACAACGGGGTCACCTAAGGTCTGCCACAAACCAGAAACAACTTGAAGACATACAACAACAAAGATGGACTATGGTCCAAACCACACTGCTGAAATAATCCAGTTTTAGACCACTTTAACTGCCCTGACTCAATGCTAGGGAATTCTGGGAACTATAGTTTTGTGAGACGTTTAGTCTTCTCTGTCAGAGAGCTCTGCTGCCACAACAAACTACAGTTCCCAGGATTCTGTAGCACTGAGCCAAGCAGTTAAAGCGGTATCAAACTGGATTATTTGTGCAGTGTGTTTTGGACCTTTGTTGTATAGGAACAGACATTAATCAGCTTCATTTGTGAATGAATGTATATTACTTACTGCTGTCATGTTGTATGTATTAGGTTTTCATGAAGGAGCAGGAGCGGCAGCTTTTACAGGGCCTACTACATGAAGAGGTGCTGCGAAGGATCATCCTACTGCAGAGCTGGTTCCGTACTATGCTCTATAGAAGGCACTTCCATAATTTGAGGCAGGCAGCTGTTGTCATACAGGTTATTATTATTATTAACCTTTATTTATATAGCACTGTAAATTTACACAGTGCTGTACATACAATCTTATAATTGCACTGGTGTTAATTGCATGATTTCAGTTATTTTATAATATTTAGCATGTCTACAGCTTCAGGAAGAGAGCACTATTACCTTATTTTTCTTCAATACGTTTCTCGATTTTCCTCATCTCTTGCCCTTGATTGACAAAAGTGTCTCACACTGAGACTTCTTCCCTCCTAAAGCCAGCTGGTAGAAACCTCTCTTCTCCAAAGGGATCCAGTTACAGAGTGTCTGTTCTGAGACAACAGAGACATACCTGTGTGCGCATGCACACACATGCATTCACTTATAGCTCCACTCTCCTTTTTCAGAAGCCTCATGCCCAGCAACTTCCTTCCATTCCACAGAGCTAAGGACATCTGCCCATGTGGCTTCTCCTCTGGGAGAAAAAAAGTCTCCATAGTTCTGGAACCCACAAAAGCTTTATTGCTATGAAACCCCTCTTGCATTGTTCCAAGTGCTGTTGAAGTAACTTTATCTTTCTTCAACTACCTTCCTTTTTCACAGCAAAGTTCCTTTTCACACACTCCCCCAACCATGTACTTAGTCCCACCGTGCTGTTGCCGTGTGCTTCATGTTCCTCCTAAAAACAATGTTCAGTGGGTTATCTGCCCCTGCTTTTGGGGGAGGCCACCCTGTTAGGCAGATGGCAAAGGCTGTCTAATTTGGAAATCTGTTACCGCTTTCCCACTTCTTCTGGAATATGAAGGATCAATTTATTAAGCTTGTTCATCACTTTCAGTTTTTTCCCTTCCTTCTAACATGCAGCAAAGAACTGATAAAATGAAGGGGTTCATAAGTAATCTTTATTCTGAACAAGAAAAACATCACCAGGTCATCAGAATCTCATAAACATGGAGTTCTCTCTCCAGATACAGGCTGAGGATAAACAAAATATCGAACAATAGTATGCCTTATGCCAATAGCCAAGTCAAGAAAAAAAATATAAATCCCTAATACACCAAGCTAGACTGATCGCTTTTCTACTTATATACAGAGTGATTTTTCAATTGCCATGGTTGAGGACAGAGATCTGGCAGCTTCCCAAGCTTCACACCTCCTAGAGTCGCGAGACAAAAGAAAAGGGAAAATGCCACACAGGAGAGAATATAAAATCAAGGACAGTCACTCTTGAGGAGTTTGTTTACATCCATGCCTCTTTGAAGTTTCTCCAAAGCTTGATTGGTCATTGATCATTACAACTCTATACTTACTTACTCTATACTTACTCATGCTACTCACCACTTTGTAGGGCTGTTGTACAGAATAAGAAAGAATACACATAATGACATTCTGTCATTATTAAAACCTGTATGGGTTGTTATTTAAGTTATGACAATGACTATTATCACAATTCATATAGATTTGTATTTAAATACAATCTAATGTTGTCTTGGACCAATATAAATGTGTTTGTGATCACTGATAATTTGTGGTTTTCTTTCTTCATTTTTTGTTTGTTTTACGATTGGTCTGAAGATTAGTAAATAAGTGTATGGAAATAGTTTCCCTACAAGAATCAGAGGAAGGCTTTCCAGACAGTCTACTTCAGGCCATCTACTTCTTTTAAAAGCATTTAATGGTCTTGATAAGTCAAATTGTAGTAATGCTATCAGATCCTTCAAGAATATTGTCAAATGTTTTCCCCTTCTCTTTTCATTTCCTTTTAGAAAAGTTGGCGTCATTATTTGTTAAGGAAGAAAGCTGAATCTGAAGACACCTCAGATAATTCAGTCTATTTAGACAAGGCAGCGATTGTTCTTCAGGCCCACTGGCGAGGCTGGATGGCAAGGCGAAGATTCCAGCAGATGCGGATGGCAGGCTTTATTATCCAGAGGTCTTGGCGGGAATGTCTGAGACGCAGGCATGCTGCAGCTACTGTCATCCAGGCAAAATGGCGAAGCTGCCATACCAAGAGTGTCTATAGGGAGAAAAGAAACAAAGTAATTTTGTTGCAAGCAGCATATAGAAGACACAGAGCACAAGAAAGGTAATTACAGACTTTAAGGAAGGAATCATGTGCATCCAGATGAAGAAAATAAATAGGAACTTGCTTAGTTTATATATGACCCAGTTACGAGATCTCAGAGTGGGATTCAAATAAAATCAGTGGAACCAGTTTAAAATAATTTAAAATAGCAATAATTTAACAGGCTAAAAACGTAATTAACCATTAACAGATTAAAACAGGCAGCTTAAATATACTGGAAATGTGCTGAATACCTTTCACTGTCTATGTGACAATCAAGAGTTTGATTTGTAGAAGAAATAAACAACTCTATGTCTTATATAATTTGGTATCCATTCATTTCATTTCTTATGGAATCAACCAGGGCACAAAGGTTCTCAAATCAATTCATTCCACAACTCGTAGAAACATGATACATCACAGCAAAGTTACTGTATTATTGTTATGATGCAGTAATTTTTATGTTCATGAATGATGTTTTTAAACTGTTAGAGGAAGTAGCTTTGAAAGGAAGTAGATGTCATGACTAAGGGGACATTTTAGCTATCAATTGAATATCTGATTTTTCTCATTTAAAAAAAAACAGGTTTAGAATTTTAAAGGAGCAGAGCTTAAAAAGAACTCCACTGAAAAATGGACTAACAGTTAAAGAAGATGATGGACTGGAACAAGGGGATGACTTGAACATTAAGGGTACAGACCCCTGTGAATGGGAAGACTGTTCATTTGAAGAGAGAGTGAAAGCTGTAGAAGAGCATAAATCAGGGATGGAAAATAGAGTAGCTCAAATAGATCCCTTGGATAATTCTGAGATTTCCGTATATAAACACCATGAAAGAACCAACAGACAGAGTGGAACAAACATAGAAGAGCAAGTTGTTGTGAGAGAGAGACCAAAGTCACTCGAAGACCTCAATCAGAAAAAAGGAGTTCGTGCAAAACGAGAGAGCCGGCGGATGCGTGAATTGGAACAAGCAATTTTCAGTTTGGAGTTGCTTAAGGTTCGGTCCACTGGTGGGTCATCACCATCAGAGGAGCGCCAATGCTCTCCTGAGTTCATTTCCGAAGAGATTCACTCTCCCCGGGGAACACCAGAGAGTGAAAGCTCTCAAGGAAGTTTAGAGATGCTGAGCCATGAAGAGATTCAGAAAGGGAAGCGGGATCCTATGTTCCTGCAGGAGCATGATGCCCAACTTTTTCCTAGAAACTTGTTACCAAGTAGCCCTCAACTGGACGATGTTCAAGGCATTCCAATCTTTGCTGCCGATGTAAATAGCAATGTGCCAGATAGAAAACAGTCAGTCTCAAGTTCTGAATTACCAGAGTGCCTTGCAACTAAAGAGCAGTCAGTTTGTGACCCCCAGAGAATAATGCATAATGTACACATAAGAGAACCACTCAATTCAAGCAGTCTCCCTACATTTTACCTGCCTCCACAGGACAATCTGAAGTCTGGTCATTCAGTGATACAGAACAATTTAAGGAACAAACAAATGGAAACAGGGGGCACATTTTTGTTTCCAGAAGTAAAGAAGAATGCTAAATTGGAAAATCAAGAGCAAAGCTATCATGGGGAGTGTCAGCCTTCCTTCAGTAAAGAAGAGGGCTCAGCTCGTAAAGCTTCAGAAGTACCTTCTTCAGATTCTGTTATCAAGAAGCTGGAGAAGCTCAATGTGGAGAAAGAGGAGCGTAGGAAACAAAAACAACTGCAGAATGAGAAAGAAATGATGGAGCAGATACGGCAGCAAAAGGAAATTTTAGGGAAACAGCGTAAAGTTTTTGAAGAACTTGAAAGGCAAGAGAATGAACAGAACAGGATCAGAGAGTCCTCCCAAGGAACCCCACTCAAATCACCAAAGAAAACAGCTGGGCCTCAGTCTGTTCTCATTGTGAACCCCCAGAACAGAGGAGAACATTGCCTTTCAAAAACTTCAGAGCCCGCAACATCTTTGAATAATACAGCTCTCACTGCCATAAAAAAAGGAAGCCCACCTGCCAGCCATATGACCCAAAAGGAAAGGACTGTCATCATGATCCTGGAACGAAAGGAAGGTCAGGTTCCAGTTGCCAAGGAAGGGTCGGCCAGTACGGAACAGTTAAATTCACAGATGGCTGCTGAGTCTCAAGAAGTCTTGAGGAATCCATCTGCAAGGGAGAAGCGATTCAGGTTGCCCAGAATTCCTAGCCAGGGCACTGAAAACTCATCCAGTGAAACTAGAGTTGGTTCCATTTTCTTTACCCCAAAGGACAGTTACATGGGCATTAGGTGAGTGTGTTGATGGGATACTTCCATTTTAAAGAAGCTGTTTCATAAACCATCCTGAAGATTACACTTTTGCGGGAGGGGGAGGAGGGCAAAGAAAAGCAGTTCCTCTGCCAAAAGTTTGAAAAAGGGAAATATAAATATGCATGCACATTGAGTCAGTATCAAAGCATGTTTACAAACAGCCAACAACATTGGATTTTGAGAGCCCCAGGAATTTGACTGCAGCTGTCCTAGATGTATATTTATTTTGTATGTCACTGGTTTGTAGGAAGTTGATATTTTAAATATTATAAATAAATATGGCAAATGTAATATCAGAAGCATTGGCAACAATCTTTGAAAACTCCTGGAGAACAAGAGAAGTCCCAGCAGACTGGAGGAGGGCAAACATTGTTCCCATCTTCAAAAAGGGAAAAAATAGATGATCCCAACAATTATCATCCAGTTAGTCTGACATCAATACCAGGAAAGATTCTAGAGCAGATCATTAAAGAGAGAGTCTGTGAACATCTAGAAGGCAATTCCATAATCACAGAAAGTCAACATGGGTTTCAGAGAAACAAGTCATGCCAGACAAACCTTTCTGGCTAAGGTGCTTTCTGTTCTATCTGTAACAATTCAAGTCATTAATTTGCCTTCTTTGCATTCTAATCAACCTCACCAGCTTGAGAAAAATGACACGTTTTAGATGTGCACCGAGGAATGAAAGTTTTTCTGAGAATTCACTCTTTACACTGCACTGATCAGCGTATCTCTCATTCCCCAAACAATAGGCAACAGGGCAAAAGACCATCCCAAAAGACTATGATTTCCAGGAGTATATAGGCATGCATTTACCTGTATTATGACCACATAAATGTTCCTAGACCAGTGCATATTTGGGCACAGTCCACTAGGTCAGTGGCAACTTCAAGGACTTTCATCAGAAGTGATTTGCAGAGTAGCAGGTTGGAAGGAAGCTTCCACTTTTTGTATGGCAGTATAAAATTGTCAATTTTCAAGCAGCTTTGGTTAAAAGTATTTCAGGAAGTAGTAAAGTACAGTACCACGCCCACGCAAAAGTAGAGGGCCTGGGTAAATCCACCATGATCTGTGGACTGCTCATCTGTACTATCTAGAGAATGACGTGTTTGTGCTCACCATGAATTCTTGGATGTGCAGAGGAGCAATCCTCAATCCCCTCAGTCAGTGTCCCCTCAATCAGTGGCTGCATAAGCAATTTTCAAATCAAATGCATAAGAGGGGGGGAATTTCTGATTTCTCTCTCGATACTAACTTATCTACTGGACTGCCAAAACAGCCAAGGCTATATAGCTAAACTAAGAGGTAGGGAAGGAGGGCATCAGCAGTTAAAACAGTAAAGAACTTGGAACCCATACCTCTGAAACTATTGCCAGAGGAATAATACACATAGTTTATGGATTGCTGCTCTGTACATCCAAGCATGAGAACCAACATGGTGAGAACCAACACCTCATTCTTTGTCCCAGACTAAATAATATACTTGCATCTTCTCCTCTTCTGGATATCATACACCACAGAATCTGAGACCTATTTGTGTATTGATGTTAAAGGATTTCACATGGGCTGTTAACATGTGTTCAGTCAGTATGAACCACACGCTTTTAAGGAGCTTAGCAGTAATATGGAGCTTTTAGGAATTATCTCCTAAAAGAAGCAGTATATTCTGCTTTTCTTCAGATGGCTGAATTAAATAATGTTGAAGGCTATATTTGTAGTTTTAGGGGAATAGCAAAATTCTCTTTGAGTAGGAGACTCTCCTTTAATGGTTTTGCCTACCATTAACAATTGTCGCATACCACCATCTGGCCTTTATATCATGTCCTTTGACTGTAGCTGGTGACTTGATGGTGCTTTCCAAAATTATGCATTTTTGAGTATGCTTGGAACCTGTTGCCTGTTAGATTAAATAATGATGTTTTCTGATTTCAGCAAAGAATCTTCAACTCATCAGTTGGTTTCAAAACAAGAACATAAAAAGCCCCTAAAGATTCCTGGACCTGGCAGGGGAGAGGTAAGCAACTGTGTTTTAATTTACCAGGCTTAGGCTGCCTTCCAAAATTATGAGAAGTTGGTACAGGTAATACAGAAACATAAGGGGTATGGGCAAGTTCTTCAAACTAACCAAAACCCTGCAGCTAGAAAGCTAGTGTGTTGGGGAGAAGCCAAGTAAAAACATTCATGGACAATTTACTATATAGAAGGAATATTTTTAGGAAGAGGAACATTCCGTCATGGGCATTCTCGTAGCCTGAAGGGCAACCCAGCCACAGATGGCCCCTCATTCAGAACTAGAGGATTATATATATTTGCCAGAATACTTCAGGCTGCCCTCGGAGTATTCTGGCCCTGAATTCCCCCCGGATTTCCCCTTATCTGCTGCGGCTTTTGGGGGAACGATGCACATCTGCCTTCCCACATGGTCCTTGTGAACTGGCTGCTGCTGCTGCTGTGGGCACAAGTCACTCTAAGATCAGAACAAGGTTCCAAGCCTGACTTCAGAGCAACTCCTGCCCGCAGAGCAATTTGGCAGAGATGCTCATAGGGACTGAATGGGAAGGAAGCTGGCCATCGTTGCTGCATTTTGGTAAGTATTTTAAAAGGTAAGTCTTTTTAATGCAGGTCAAGAGGTGGTAACCCAGATCATACCCAGGCATTGTATAAACAGCCTGGACCCGTTTTGGTGTTTGGGGCTTGCATCATGTAAAGAGCACGCAATTAGCTGGGGTGAGTGGGTTATGAGTAATTCCTAGAAGACTAGGAGTAGGGAGGACAGCTATGAAAAAACTAGGAAAGATTCTAAGGTATAAAGATACATAACAAATAATTAAAAAGTTAAGAATCATACAAGCCATTTTATTCCTCATCACCATGTATGGATGTGAGAGCTGGACAGTGAAGAAAGCGAATAAGAAGAAAATCAACTCATTTGAGATGTGGTGCTGGGGAAGAGTGGTGATGATACTGACGTCAACCAAAAAGACAAATAGGTCCTTGAACAGATCAATCCTGATCTCTTCCTGAAAGCCAAGATGACAAAACTCAGGTGGCCATACTTTGACCACATCATGAGAAATCATGACTCATTGGGTGGGGGGGGGGGGAGCTAGGAAACATAGGGGAAAGAAGAAATTGACGAGGACCACATGCTAGATGGATGGACTTAAGCAAAGGGGTCACAGGCCTGAGCCTGCAGGACATGAGCAGAGCAGTGGAGGACAGGGTCTTGGAGATGTTTCATCCACAGGTTCTTCATGAGTCAGGGTCAGCTCGAAGGTAGTCAACAACAACAAGAAGCCCTAGGTCCATGTTCGACTGTGGATTACCCCTCTATCTAAGTTATATCAAAAGTAATTGTACTGTCCATTTTAATGTCCCCCGATTATTTTTATCAGTTTCAGTTACAGTATACTTTCTCTGTACTAATTCATTTTCTTGTTTGGTACCAATGTGTTTTTTTTTTTTAAGTAATGTTTGAATTTGGAAATAATTGTGTTGTTTAGCTCCTCCTTACTGTTGCATGTTCCCCATTTGAAGCATCAGCAGAATCACCTATGTTTTGTTTGTTTGTTTAAAACATTTTCATGTTATTTGTTTTATCATTTGGTATCAAGCAGGTTGCCAGACCAGCCCATAAAAAGAAAGCCCGCATGGCACGGACACGCTCCAATTTCTTGACTAGAGGTGCTTTTGCTGATTGGGAGGGGGATACAGAGGAAGAGGATTGCGATGACAGTTTTGAATTCCTTGTCTCCCTTGACCAACCTCCTCACCCAGATTTCGGCTGTCCAGCCAGACTTGGGCAGCCCTGTCACAGTGACTCTGAAATGGTAATTTATCCAACATGCAGCTTTGTGGGAGCATTTCTTGGCTAACCCTAGCTGTGCAGACACCTTCCACTGCTGTTTCTCCCATCTTTCAGTCGTCTTGATGGTGGATAACCTTTAAGAACACAATTACAAGTACATTGAATCCTGTTGTCACTTCATACCTTTCGCTGTTGCTCTCTCTGTCAAGTTCCAACATTACACCCCACCTTAATTTAGCTAAAATTAGAACTACCCTGCACTCTATTTTTACATAGGCTCAGCCAATGATTTTTTTAAGTTAAATAATAAAATAAAAATCCAGGAGTGGGGTTGTGCAGTTGAAGTGGTGGGCCCAAGTTTGATGTTAATTGTGGGGGGAAGCAGTTAGCCCTGTGCCAGTAACACCCTTGAGTGTCATTCACAGGGTAGTCTGCAGCAGTGGTAGCAGCAGGCAGGTGGCAAGAAGAGTCTCCTTTACCTGACTCGGGAAGAGAATTATTTAGTCGGCCCTCTGTATCTGCAGCTTCTTTATCTATAGATTTAACTATCCATGGCTTGAAATTATTCAAAAATATATAAAAATTCCAAAAACAAAGCTGGATTTTGCCATTGTACATAAGGGAAACCATTTTACTATGCCATTTTATTTAATTAGAATTGAACATACACAGATTATAGTATCCACCATGGGATGGTGGTCATGGAAACAAACCCTAGCGGATGCCAAAGGCCCACTGTATATTTTTAAATGTGGGATCTCAAACACAACAAAACAGGTCATAAAATTGTAAGAATTTACTGTATAAATGTGAAGTCATAGGCTTTCATGACTGGCATCCAGTTTTTTTGTGGGATTTTCAGGCTATGTGGCCATGTTCTAGAAGGTATTTTTACCATATATCAAAGGAGTCACAGACAGAATAGGTAAACTGGTGAGGAAACACAACCTCCAAATGGTTTACAAACTGATTTTCTTAATCCATCAAATGCTGTGCTCAGCAACAGACAGGAGAGACCCTCCCACAGCTGCAGTTTACTGCATACCATGCAGCTGAGGACAAGTCTACATAGGGATCACCAAATGCAGTGTTCAAACATGAATCAAGGAAAATGAGAAACACTGCAGACTGGGTCAGCCAGAAAAATCAGCAGTAGCAGAACACATTATAAACCATCCTGGGCATAAAATGCTGGGCATAAAACATTGAAATTCTAGACCATGCCAACAATGGTCAGGTCAGAATGCACAGAGAAGCCATTGAAATCCACAAGCACCTGGACAAATTCAACAGGAAAGAAGAAAACCCTTAAAGTTAGCAAAGTTTGGCTACCAGCCTGAAAACACTAAAATCAAGACCCAGCAAATGCAAATGAAAACCACCCAGGGTCAGGGTTTTTTCCAAGCAAATGTACTGTGTTCTTGGAAATTTATCCCCATCACAGCATAATATTTCTACAAGGAGAAAAGTCTTTCACGCTGAAATATGAAGGGTGATGAACTCACGGTTTGCTTGAACGATTCTATTCTTGGAAGGAGCCTCTTTCACATCACTTCTCAGAGTGCTCCTTTAATTCTGCTGCTACCATTTAATTGATGTCATTTGCATGGAAATAGTCCTAGGATTCATCTCCTTCAGCATTCTTTCCTCTGCTACCCTTGGCATTCCCTCAGGATTTTCACTGATGGTTTAACACAACTACTTCAAGGCATCTGCCTGCATCATCAAGCTTTGCTTTTTACCTAATGCTACACTTCATACCCATTGTTTTATATATAAATACAGTATAAATATGTATACCATATTTATTTATTTGTTATTCTTCACCGTATTTTTGTGTTGCCATATGTATCTTGTATTTCATTTTGGTCTTTCTACCCTGACTGAATAGAACAGACTATAAGCTGTGCTGCATTAGATAAATTTTCCAGCAGCTCATTAGCTTTCAGCTATCAAAGGCAAGTTTTTGCCAATGCTGTTTTTAATCAGATGATAAAGCAAACTACATGCAACAGTGTATGTAGGAAGTGACACTGTTTCTGTCACTGAATACATGAGCATGTAGGCTATTTATCTTGAGCTTTCAGTACAAGAAGCTGAGTAGTCAGGCAGTGTGTAGAGTTCATTATTTCCATGAAAGAAGCAAAATGGGTTATCACCTCTATGCCAGTTGATGCTGAACAAAAGCCCTCAAACATTGCATTTTCCCAGTTTTGCACATTTTTAATAGCTTCTTAGTGCATTGAAGCAGACCAGTGTAATTGCAGTCCCTACTGCACAGAAAGATTGATATCTGTTCCTGAGAACAATGTGATTGGAGAATATAAATTGGAATACAATTGTTAAACAACAAATCACATTTTAAAACTTTAAAAGGATTTCCTGTTAAAATGTGTCTATGGAGTATGTTTTCCCCCAGTAACATAAATTGTTTACTTGAGAGAGAGAGATATCAAATTTAAGAGGAAAAGTTAATATTTTATGTGGTAGATAACTTTACTGGCCTTATGTTCAGCCAATTACACAGAGAGGAATGGCAATTTCCTTTTTGGTTTTCTTAGTAATAGGTGTTCCCAAATTATCTTCACTGTGTAGAAAAGCAAGGAGATAAACAAGGTCTTCCTATTTGTCTTTCAGATACAACTAGAAGGTACAGGAAAAACATCAAATTTAAAGCATAACAAAATGTATGCATTTGGGGCCCAATTACCTACTTTTAAAACTAAGGATGGAAAATTCTCCTGAGCAGCTATTTGCATTTTTAAAGACAAAAAGCCTTTCAGATGCTTTTTGGGGCACCAAAAAGGGCACCTTTTCTGTTTGCTGTGAAAGACTTTACATGGCTATCCCTTTAAAAATTTACCACCAGATTAACTGGTAAGGGGCAAGTCTAGAGTAATACATTTCATAGGCACATAGTAGATAATCTTTATGAATATGTACTTTGGACTTAAAAACACTCTTTATGTATTTTCTTATGCTACGCTAACATGGCTGGGTACAGAGCTTCAGAAATTTGTGGTGTACTTGAATATCTGAGACATAGAATCATAGAGTTGGAAGAGACCACAAGGGCCATCCAGTCAAGCCCCTGCAATGCAGGAACTCACAATCAAAACACCCCCCCCCCCCCCGACAGATGGCCATCCAGCCTCTGTTTAAAAACCTCCAAAGGAGACCAGCACACTTGGAGGGAGTGTCTTCCACTGTCAAACAGTTCTTACTGTCAGGAAGTTCTTTCTAATGCTAAAGTGGAATTTCTTTTCCTGTAGTTTGAATCCATTGCTCCATGTCCTGTTCTTTGGAGCAGCAGAAAACAAGCTTGTTCCATTCTCAATATGATACCCCTTCAAATACTTAAACAGGGTTAATATATCACCTCTTAATCTTATCTTCTCCTGGCTGAACATACCCAGCTCCCTAAGTCTCTCCTCATAAGGCATGTGTGTGATTTAGAATTTTGGCTGTGTTGAACTAGGAGGTTTCCATCATGTGTTGTTGTCTACATGGAACAAAGGAGGTTGCAATCTGCCTTAAATTAAGTTGTTCAGTTTTGCTGTCAGGCTCCATATTATCTGCTTTGATGGCAGTGCAGAAGTTGAAGAATTTCCTATCACTTGCTACTTGGTCTTTTAAAATGTTGATGTTCTCCTACTTATAAGGAAACAGCTTATTCACTGAATTATGTCCTCTCTATAGTAAAGAGTAACATCATTAACTTTTATTCAGTTCGTGAAACCCGATTCAAACGTCACAGAAATAGCAATAGTATTTACATTTCTATGCTGCTTCACAGTGAACTCAGCACTAAAGTGATTTACAATCTGTAAGCCAGTTGCTCTCAACTAGCTGGGTACTCATTTTACTGACCTACAAAAGGATGGAAGCCTGAGTCTGGGATTGAACTCACAACATTGTGACTGCAGTACCAACATTTAACCGCTGCTCCACCAGGGCTCCATTTAAGAAATAGGTTTTATCTAATTGTTCTGAAAATTCTGGGAATGTGTTTACCTCTAAATACAAAGTTTATTTTTGTAGGATATATCAACAATTTCCCATTTGATAATTTTGAATTAACTTTGAAAATCAAACTTACTTACACACGGGTTCTCATATGCTGTTTTGAAATCTAAAAAGACAACATGCTATTTCCAGATTGTTTTGTAATACATGAAGTATTTTTTTGCTATAAGGGAGTGAAGGAGGCACAGACATCTCATTAAGTGTGCAGCTAGCTACAAAAGCTTTATCATGATAGATTAGATAGTGATCTCTGTGACTTGCACATAGGTTCTCCCATTTCGTTTTGGGATATTGTAGAGCATCTAGTGTAAGTCCTTGCCTCTTTAGCATGTCTGTCCAGGCTCAACTTTTCTGTGGTCTAGTTTCGGCTAAGGATTGGATTTAGGACTGTAATAACTGTAAGCCATGGCTAAAGAGCCTGGCTTTTTTCGACCTAGAAACTAGGGTTTGCCAGCTTGGTCATAATGGGAATTGATAGTTAACTGGAGATGCCCTGGTTCCTCAGCTATAATACACCCAGAATACTCAGCTATTATAATTACCACACCTCCAAAAGCTATTTTAGTGTTAGAAACGTTGCAGAAAATTGCAACTCAAATAATGGAGCTGGAGCAAATCCAGTGTGCAGGAGGATTGCAATATTTGGGTCTCTTTAGTTTATAAAAACATACAAAAGAATGGAGAACAAGGCACTAAAAGTATAGATGGTCTGGAAACGGGGTAGAGATAGGTTGTTTTCCTCATGTTATTAGGATACTTGCTCGTTCAGTGGAACTGAGTGGTGGACAATGCAAGACAGGCAAAAAGACTATTTCTTTATCACATAAAGACTGTGGATTTTACTCTTACAAGGTTTGGCTTCAAAAGCGAAGCAGACAAACTTAAGAAGCAGGTGATGTATATACCCCGGAATTTGGCCAGTAACAAAGCAGTGCAAATACCAATTGTTGGCATTCATCCATTTCTCTCCCTGATATGTACATACCAATTGTTGAAGGACAGATTGACTATGCACCTTGCTAGCTAAATCTATATCCGTATGGAAGGGCTGTTCTGTAAATGGTGCGTAGATCTTATTTGCATGTAAATATCTTTTAATTGTGCCCAGCAGTAAAGCTGATAAAAGGAAAACTGAAACATTTACTTAGAAGAACTACTTCAGTTGGCATTAGAACAGGGAGTGCACAGCTCATAGATATGACTTAGGAGAATGGACTAGTCTATTTACTCCAGGCCCCACTCAGTGCAAGCAGGAATGACAAGCAGGTGCAAACCATATTGACTGAAGTCAATATTGTGCACATATTTTTATTAAATAATAAATAAACAGTAAACCTATTTGTATTTACAAGTTTCCAATAAACAAGGCTCTATTTGAACTTACTTTTCAAATCTGAATTTCCAATAAATTACCAAGGCTGCTCACCCATCCACCTCCATTTACCCAGAAATGTTGTTATAACAAGGAGCTTTATAATAGCCTTTTACGGGTAGGTTGTGAGACATTATCAGAAGTATAATAATTGAGGTGTGTAGCCACCCACTGTCAGCTTCCAAGAATGCCTCAAATAGACATAAAAGAATATGTGGGGCTGTTTGCTGTTCTTTCCAGTATTGATTTTCTGAGCTAGTACTGGCAGGAGAATAATGTGCTGCATATTCCTTCCTTCTGTAACAAGGGACTTGTAGATGATTTCTTTATATATAGCCAGTTCTTTGTCAACCGAAAAGAAGCCAAGGCAAGTCATTCCAATTAAAAGCATCTTTACATTGTGAGTATCTTTCTCCACAGCAGCTTAAATAGCTAAACCATTGTAAAATAATTATGCCTCCTTTATAATATCCAATAATGCTCTGAGTGCTGAAGTATTTATTGTGCTTATAATTGTTGCAGATGCTGCAGAGATTCACATCAAGTGAAGGTCAATCAAAACTCCACAAAACAATGTCTCAAGGAGAGATTGGAAAGCTGACATCTTCACAGAAGATTGTAGCTACAGATGGGAGGTATAAAATGTCTAGCAAGAAGAATGTAGGCAAAGGATTCTTTGAAACTAACTCAAAAAAAGGAGCTGGTAGCATGAGCTTTTGTAGATTTCACCTACTTCCTCAGATGAATGTTTGGAGTGGAGAATCCAGAGGTTCCACACTATCAGGAAAAGATGGGAAAATGCAAGATTTATGTTTAATATTTTTGCATTTCCTGTATAATATTTAGTGTGGCAACGTAAACATTTCTTACTCCACCTGATAAAATGTGAGTTTCAGAGGTGGCAGGTAGCAATTTGTTCTTTGCACATTTAAGTCATGCAAAAATGTGAAATTCACTCATGCTACTATGAGAAAGAACTAAATTCTCGTTAAAGTGCTTGATGGGTGTTGGACACAGTTGGGATGCAGTATATGACTGCCTCCTAAACTAGTGAAGATGTTCACAGAATCTTGTTGGGAGAGCAAGGAGAGTGAGCCAGGAACTGGAATTTTATCTAGGCATTTGTTTATTGCCTCTCAACCCATCAGGGCTTCTGAGACAAATTTCTTTTTTAAAAAAATCATTCTTTTGGTCATTACAATGTTTGAAAAATAACCTGTTGCAATTACACTCATGACAGCAAGAAACTTTCTTATTTGTTACACTTCTCACTACTTTTTTTTTTTTTAACTTTCTGGTACTTTGTTGAGAAAAAAATCTTTGATGAGAGAATGGGGAAAAAATCCTCTTTTTAACAGGTTTTTAAAAAATAATTAGAAAAAGTTATTCCCCGCAGTAGAGTAATTTGCTCCTGCTCCTTGCATTACATTTGAAATAGGGATAACACCCTCATTACCCTCAGGTACAGTGCATCCGCATCTTAACGCGGCTTTCAGCATACGCTGAATAGGTTATAGCGGTGCACGGGACACACTGCAGGCACGAGCCCCATTATTTTTAATGGGTCGAGAATATGCAGAATTCCCCTTACGCGAGGAGGTTTGGAACAGATCTCCTGCGTAAGGGAAGGTCCCACTGTATGTAGTTGCACTGTATTTGGGTTTTGTTTGGTAACTCATTATTTTGAAGTTTCTGGGATTGTCTCCTCTCCATATATAGGAAATTGAGCATCACATCTTGAATTCAGTATCTATAGTGAAAGGGAGTCATTTAATGTCCAGATGGTACAGTATTAAACAGTCCAGGATACAAAATATCAGATCGATTGCTGTAGCAGCTAGGTGTCAGCAACTGGATTTTGTATTGGGAATTTTAAGACACACTCTGTCATTAGCTAATTTAACTGCTTGAGGATTTTTGGTCTTCTCTCAGGTCAAATGTACATTATTAGGAAAAGAATACACACAGATACATCCATCAGCCCCATATTTGGAATGGGATTTTTGCTCTAGGGTTATTTATTTATTTGCATTTATGGAAGTCTCATATTAATTTTTTTAGATATATACAGACAAAACAAAAATTATTAAATTCTCATGTTCTAAGTTGTGAGCTTTGATGTATGTTTGTATCAGACATCCTCCTATCTTATTAAAACATTTTGTTGTCATGTGCACTGTAATGAATATGATGTGTTCTTCCTTATCTGGAAGACAGCTTCTGCTATCATGTTCACTGTCATAGTTGGAAAAGTTTGTCAAGATACAAGAGGTATTTTAACAGCAGTTAAAAGACAGTGAATAAAATGGACAACCAGATTTAATGCATCTAATCTTTTCTGATTTGTCATTTAGCAGACCTCAAAGAGCCAAGATGAAGTTCTGGGGGAAAGGGAGACAGGGAGAGAAGAAAACAAGCCGGGAGAAGCTTGCTACCCAGTCAGAGCTGTTGGAATTCTATTCAGGTCAAGATTCTACAGGTCTACACCTTGAAGAAGGTAAACTCGGGGTGTGTGGCATAGTGGCAATTTAATTCAGAATTCAGATAGAAAAGTGCTAAGAAACTATTTCTTATTCAGGAAACTCAGAGAAAATTAAATGTTTAATAGCTTAATAAGGTGGTTGTTTACATTGGTCTGTCAAGTGATAAGAAGAACATTTTCATGCTTGACCATCTGAACATAAATTAGGGCAGGAAAAAGAAATGGCAAGCTTCTCTTCACTACAGGGCAGGACAGACCAGCTTATACAAAATGGTTTCAAGCACACGATAGTAAGTGACCACTTGATGGTTGCTCATCTGGATTCACCTTCAGTTTGTCCAAGACACTAAATTTCCTGGGGTGACCTAGACAGTGCATTACATGGATAAGCTTCAACTGCTTCTTTACATCAGGACTTCAGATGCAGAAGAATTTGGGTCATTAATGCTTACAGTATGTGTCTGGAAAATAGTTCTGCTCATTGTTGGACAGATTTTTGATGAGAAGCATATATATTTATTTAGTTATTTGCACTCTTAGAGCTAACTCCCCCAAGGAGTCCTGAATTGTCTGGCATCTATCGAAGGGAATGCAAGGAAAACAAAGAGCCATCTCCCAAGGTGAAGCGAAAGCGCAGCCTGAAAATCAGCAGTGTAACTATGGAACCTGCCCAGTGGCAAAATGATGGTCTTCAGATCATAACCAGTGTCAGAGACTTGAAAAGCATGGATGAGTTTCTTTTGAAAAAGGTAACTTGTCTTCAGAAATGAATATGCCAAAAATTGTGTACAATATACAATTTACAGAGAAGTATTGAAAGGATCTTTCTAGCAGTGATTGCTAGTCATTATAAATAGGACCTTTCTCGAAGGTATATATTTCAGCATATACCAGTTGAGCCAAAATACCAGACTGGAAAGGAAAGTTTTCTTTATACTCTGATTTTGGGGCACTTAATGGAAGCATATTTACTTGTCATTGTTGGAAATGGTGTGCTGGATTATATAGGTCATAAGGTTGTATCAAGCAGGGCTCTTTTATGTTATCAATAAGCAATAGTATATTATAGGAGAGCCAGTGTGATGTAGTGGTTTGAGCATTGGACTATGACTGTGGAGACCAGGTTTTTATTCCCCAACTTGTCCATGGAAACAGACCTTGGGCAAGTCACACACACTCAGCCCCAGAAAATCCTGTGATAGGTTCACCTTACGGTTGTCATAAGCTAGAAATGACTCCAAGGCAAACAACAAGTACCTTAAATATATATAAATTGTTGCCATCTTGGTGGATAACTTACACAGGATATAACCATCAGTGTTGCAGTCTGGAGGATGGTTTTTGTTATCCCTATTACAACAAAGTGCAGTGCTTTACCCTTCCCTATAAGTATGGTGTGTAAGGCTTCACTTATTCTGGAGAAAGGAAATACTTTCACTATCTTCCCTGGGGGTTGGGGCTAAACCTGCTTCCTTACCCCTAAAGAGGGCAAGCTCTCTCTTAGTTGTGCCCCACATTGTACCTTATTGTTACTTATGCTAGAACACAATGAAATTAAACCCTACATTCTCACATCTGCATTAAGTTAAAAGCTCTAATGATATAGTAATTATGTAATTACTTTGTGATTATTTTGTGATTCACAGATGAATGATCTGGACAGTGAAGATTGTAAAAAGGACACAATGGTGGATGTTGTCTTTAAAAAAGCCTTGAAAGAATTCCGACAAAATATTTTCAGTTTCTACTCTTCAGCTTTGGCAGTAAGTTACAGGACTAATTTATTTTAAATTTAAGAATTTGTCTTCCTGATACTACTAAACTACAGAACTGTTGATCCCTGCTCTACGCCTCATACATATTGTGATATGTTGGTTTTCATAGAAGGGATAGTGATTACTCTTAAATGGGTTTTTAAGAAAAAGGGATTAAAATAGGTTTAGAAGGAATGGAAAGATCAACTTGACTTCAGCCAAAAATGTTCATACAATTCATTTTTATGGTGAAGCGTTGTTATACTCTGAAGAGTCCCTCAAATCCAATTATCATTAATTCTTACAAAATTCAACCCACATTCTGAGTTGATTTTTTTAAGTCCAGACTTTTGGTGGTTTTATGTAGAATTGACACACCTCTTCCCCATTCTTCCTTCTTACTAGTTAAACCTCTTAGCAAAAGAACCCAATCTTCTGCTGTCCTTTTTAGAATTAGTTTATTCTGCTGAGCACTTATGCTTCTCTTTTGATTCTAGATCTTTTAAAAGCCATATTAAGATGTTAAAGTTTCTTTAGGAACATGTTGTTGAAAAATGGCATGAAATTGGTAAATTTGAATGGAATTCCATTTTTATTTCCTCTCTGTATGTTAATAGGTGGGCGATGGAAATAGCATCCGGTACAAAGACTTGCATGCCCTTTTTGAACAGATTCTGGAGAAAACAATGAAGTTTGAACAAAGGGACTGGAATGAATCCCCTGTTGGTGTCTGGGTCAATACTTTCAAGGTGTTTTTGGATGAATATATGACAGAATATATGCCTCAAGATTATACTGCCTCAAAGGTAAACTGGTCCGGCACAACCCAACAAATATTTACTTCTTACATGCCTCTGGAATGAGGGTTGTGTTCTTTATGTCCTTGAAACAGTCTCCCTCTTGTGATTTCATTGCCTCTTCAGGCTTTGTTTTTCAGAAAATGTAATTGTTGCTGAAATACTGGGACAAATTATTTTCCTTGCAATTCTGAATATTATTTTTAGTTTTTCTGGTAGAGACGTTAAATAACAGATGCTATTTGAAAATGATAGCTTGTCGAACCGATGAAGTTAAGATCACAAAGCACAAAAGGTATTGTGTGTGGGCATCTTGGAGCCAGCATAGTGTAGTGGTCTGAGTATTGAACTAGGACACTGGAAACCAGGGTTCAAATCTATCCTGAGCCATGGAAGCTTAGTGGGTGACCTTGGACAAGTTGCATTCTTTCAGCCTCAGAGAACAGCAAGGGCAATCCCCCTGGAAACAAATTTTGCCACGAAAACCCTGTTGTAAGTTCATCCTAGGGTTGCCATAAGTCTGAAACGACTTGAAGGTGTAACAATAATAACAACAACACCATGTGGACATCTCTTTGTTCTACTATAGTATATATGGTTGTGGACCGCTCACCAATAAAAAATATCAGTGGATAAAGATTTATATTGCAAGTGATAATTATATAAGTGTATGAATACAACTTTCTTATGACTTCAGTTCTGGAGAAGGGTAAAGACTAGTGGACATAGCTAGAAGCCCAAAGAAATGTCCAGAGGAAATTATTGGTGCCAAAATACCAATGTAACGTTTGTTCATTAGTTCATTTCTCATAGTCACAGTGCTTGGTACTTTTATAATAGCAGTCTTGCCACTGTTAGCCACATCACCAAGAATCCCAACTCTCCTGATTACCCCAGAAAATATAGACCTATACAGTCAGCCCTCTTTATCCACTCATTTTTTAATCCTTGGATTCAAGCATCCACTGTTTGGAAATATTGCAAAAATATATAAACTCCAAACAGCAAACCCTAATTTTGCCATCTTATATAAGGGGCACCATTTTACTATGCCAATGTATTTAATGGGACTTGAGCATCCATGGGTTTTGGTATCCATGAGGAGTCCTGGAACCAAACTCCAGCGGATACCAAGGCCCCACTGTATTATATAAATACCAAGAGAGTGACAGCTTGGAGAAGGAAATACTATATGAGACAATAACAGTCTACTTGATATAAATAAATATTGTGAGGGATGGAAGCAAAATGATGTGGCGGGGAAGTTCAAAAGACTTAGAACTGTTGATTGCTTATTTTGTTCCTTACTGTTTTAGATGACAAAAACAGAAAGAAAGAAGAGACGGAAGAAGGAAGCAGATGTTGTAAGCTGAAATATTTCCTCTTTTACTGAGATGTTTCATTGAAAGATTTATTAAGGATATTACTGTGTTGTTCAGTTAGTGCTTCCAGTGTTGGTGACCATGGCATAAGAAATGTATGTGTTCACTAGTGATTATGCAGTAGTTATAGAACTCAAATCATTCAAAGCAAACACTTCTTAAGCACATTTGTGTTTGGATTGTCAATTTGGGATTGCATCCAGATTTTGGCACAGAGTATTGAAGTCTGTTCAGGTGTGACTATATGTGGATCCATCCCATAACTGGCATGTCTAATATGCCTGCAGCCATCTAGGTCTATCCCAGAGAAGAACAAATTCAATTATAAGACAAAACAAATCAGAATCTTACAAATATATTTCCAATATACTGCATTCTCAAGAAAATATATTCCCTAAATACAAAAAAGCAAGGCATGTAGTTGCACCAGTTGTATAAATTACAGAGGGCATAAATCGTTGTGTTCTCATACAACCATGCATCCTGTGAGTCTAGGTGGAGTAGCAGGTACTAGAATTTTCTGCTAATATCCCAAAGACCTGGATGCATTATTTGTCTGATTAAGGAGGGCATTTTTATATATTTTTAAATTGTTCAGCATAGCAAAATGTAGCTCTTCAGCATTCTGAGTCAGGGAGTTGGCATGATTAGGAATTCAGTTTTGACATTCCACCTGAACAATAAACTAGCAAGTTTATGAAATGCTTTTTCACAAGTTAGTTTAGGTTTTTAGTAGAATTAAAAGATGCATCCATGTTATAGAATTAGTATGTAGAGAGATCTTGTAGCACATTTGAGACTAACTGAAAGAAAGGAGTTGGCAGCATGAGGTTTCACAGACTTAAGTCTGCTTCCTCAGATACATTTGGTCTGAGGAAGTAGACTGAAATCTACGAAAGCTCATGCTGCCAACTTCTTCCTTTCAGTTAGTCTCAAAGGTACTACAAGATCCCTCTACATATAGGTGTTTAGTGTAAGAGTAAACACTCTGATAGATATGCCTTTGGCTATCTGGATATCAAACTGTACTTTTTTCTCCCTCTTTTTGACAGGTAGAAGAACACAATGGGCACATTTTTAAGGCCACTCAGTACAGCATACCCACTTACTGTGAATTCTGTTCTTCCTTGATTTGGATAATGGACAGAGCTTCTGTTTGCAAATGTAAGCCTGATATGTTATTTCTATTGTTGTCCTAAGTCCCCTTTCAGTCTGTACTCTTCTTCTAATTCGTTTTTAAAAAGTGTTTACGCTAGACCAGCCTTTCTTCACCTTTTTTCTCTGAAAGAACTCTTAAAATAATATTTAGGTCCCACATTAAAATTACTATGTCTACCACCCCCTAAAAATGTTTTTTTTAAATTATGATCTCTGTGAAGTAGTAAATTTTTTTCTCCCCTTGTTTCAGTGTGCAAGTATGCCTGCCACCGAAAGTGCTGTCTGAAAACCACAACAAAGTGCTCCAAAAAGGTAAGGTTTCTTCATCTGTGGTTGTTTCTAATCTTCACATATGGAATGCTCATTACAAGATTTTGAGAATTTTTCTTCTTAAAAGACACAAACTCTTCATCTTCAGTTTCCTCTGATATAGGTCCTGTTTTATGATGGCTTATCATGTCAAATGCACAGATGGCCTCTTCCCTGGGCTTCTAAACAATACCTAAACTGTTGTTTGTAGTATGCCTTGCCATAGCAAAATGGACTTCCTATTACTTAGGTGGCCTAGTATTAGCTGCTTCGGTTCCTTAACTTCTGCTAATTTTTTGTTTTCGAATTAAATCTATTTTTAGTTCCTGCCACATTAGATAGGAAGTAAGGAAGATTTTGTTCTGGATAATGTATTAGGCAAGGCTTTATCAACATTTGAGATATTCTCAGGGTGTAAGTTTTCTGTAGGATATGTATGCCTTTTCCTATATAACTAAAAGTCTTTTTTAAAATCTCATTGGAGCCTGCAAATGCATCTGGATGTACTCCATTCCAGTTTATATTATCTCTGGCTACCTTTGACAATGCATGTGTTATGTTGTGAATAAAATAGGTTTACCTATAGGCAATAGGCCATATTTTATTTGGGTACTGATGGGATTATTAGTCCAACTATTTTGCTTTCCTGTAAAATATTCAATTCTTTGTGAGACTGAAGACACAGTCCACAGCACATGAATTAATCCCCCATACAACCAGTTCAAGAAGGATCTCAAAATTCTAAACCATTGTAACTGTCATTAATGTGTGTGTTTATATGTATGTATTCATGCATGTATGTATGACTAGTATTATTTTCAGACTAAAAACAGTTCACCTATCTAACTAGCTGTTTTCTGGGATTAGATCCTATTGTCTGCTGCCATAATTTCAGCAAATAAGAAAAGAGAGTATTCCCTCTAAAGGGAAAATCTAAGTATTTTATTTTCTTAATACTAGTGAGAATGTATGTTGTTGTGTTTAACTTCATGTTTTAAGCAGAAAGAGAGAAGTTTTAAGAAAAATAGCTGATCATTTACTGCTGGGAATGTTAAGATGGTTTTCTCTGCTTTGAGTCAGAATTTTCTATCGTTAAGGTTTTTTATCAGGCTATGCTCCGATTCCAGGGTCTTATTGATTACCTGTGCTGTATGCAAAGATCTATAGACATTCTCATCTCCTGGTCACTTCATTTAGTACAGTTGCCTTACAGTGAAGTTACTGAAGAGCTAATCTTTTACTTCTAGCTTTTTATTGCCCAATCATAGTGAGAAATAATCATATGCTATAATGAAGAGATCTTACAAGACTATAATTGGAGAAGCTTGATTCTGACAACCCTGTTTGCAAAAGCTGAAACAGCCCTCTCTGTAAGAGCTGAAACAGTTATTTTTCCTTTTTCTTCTGCTGTATTACTGCATGGAGAGTCTGTTCCCCAGTGTAAATCACTTCCTAATCTCCCCCTTTTACTTTTATGTGCTTAATAGTGATGCTGAATGAGAAGCTCCAGGTCCTGGAGATCCTTGGTCTTGTGCCCACTTTCTCATTCATTCCTTGGGTGAGGACCCTTTGCACATATTTCCAAAGCCTGTTTTGAACCGCTATGAATGTCCCCTCACCAGAAACTCTTGTACAGATTAAAATATGACCTAATTGCTGAGTGCTGAGTCTCTAAAGTGGCTCTGTATAAAAAACAATCAACAAGACTCTAAGTTGCATTCTCTTGCTCTATGACGTCCTAGTTATATAAAATGCTCATGGTGCAAATGATTTGTTTATCCTTGCACTGAACATCCCTGCTGTCACAGAGTTATGGACAAAGCTGAAGTCATTGGAGCAAGGGTTCTGAACAAGCAGTAAACCCCGGAGTGAAGAGCTGAGTTAGGAACATTGTCTGTGGGCTCTTGTCCAGAGCCATTTTGGTGGCTGCAGGCCTGCTTTAGCTCTGAATTGTATGCCCCTTCTGTTAACTGGACCTGTGGCAATTCTTTCAGCACAGTGATGTGAATGCATTTGTGGCTATTGTAACCTGCTTTTGATCTCTTTTTGGGAGAAAGATGTGGTAGAACCAAATTAATGCAGGAGCATTTGTATGAACAATATTTCTACTGCCTCCTGTTGGCCTGACATGTTGCAAGAAGTCAGGCTGCTGTTTTGACAGTAATATGCTTCCCTACTCTTTGCATCTGTTGACACAATGGGTTTTGAAACATTCCTAGATTCACTATTGCCAGCAGTGGTTTGATGTAGCTAAGCTTAATCTCTGTTCTTATAGTATGATCCTGAGCTTTCTTCACGACAATTTGGGGTTGAACTCTCCCGTCTGACCAGTGAAGAGCGAACAGTGCCAGTAGTGTTTGAAAAGCTCACTAGCTATATAGAAATGCATGCACTGTACACAGAGGGCATCTACCGGAAATCTGGATCGACCAATAAGATTAAAGAGCTGCGACAGGGACTTGACACAGGTAAGAAAACATTCTAAAGAAAAGGAACCTCTCTTTTTTTTTATTTTACATGTAGCAGAATTCCAGATTTGACAGTCATTTCCAAATCAGACAAATGTTTTCTCATTTTGTCTCTTCATGGTTGAGGTCTACCTATGATGTCAATTACAGGCCTCACTCATCTTTTTAAATGGGGGAACTTGCACAATTGGTGGCTGACTAAATACTTTTTTGCCCCACTGTATACTGAACTGTGTAGGATTGGAACTAATATCTGTTTCTATATCATTTTGTAATTCAGGTTAGGATAAGGATACTCATTTGTATCATCGGGCCTCTGGTCATACTGATACTGGCTTGTCCATTATAGTGTTCTGAAATAAAGTATTTTTGTTAATCTTTTCTTCTACTGTGTTTTTTTCCATTCTCCCTGTTAAACAGATATTGAGAGCATAAATCTTGATGACTACAACATCCATGTCATTGCCAGTGTGTTCAAGCAGTGGCTGAGGGATCTGCCTAATCCTCTCATGACATTTGAACTTTATGAAGAATTTCTGCGAGCGATGGGTAAGGAACTGCCATATGTATATAAATACAGTTGTTCCTCCCGATTCACAGAGGATCCATTTCACACACACCCCCTGATGAATTGGAAAACTGCAAATATTCACACCCCCCATTGAAAATAATGGCACCGTGCTCCTGTGCCATTTTGTCCCTCCTGGCTTCCCATCCATGGAAATTCAAGAATGCGAATGGGAAGTCAGCAAATCCAGCGGGACGACTGTAATAACCTTAAATAAGTTTTGTTTGAGTGTAATAATAACATTACAAAAGAAAGAGCACAATGCAACTGTAGTGTTCATCTTCTTTCAGTGAACAAAACAAAACATTGGGATGGGAAATTTTGTGCTGTCCTCTAGCTTATCATTTCTCCATCGTGGTTTTCCTTGCCCTATGGAATTTTTGTGTTCAGAAAGTAAGAGGATTTTGCAATATAATCACTATGAAACTAGATTATAGTAGTACTCTTTTACACAGGGCTACTCATGATGACTTTCTGGAATTTCCAGCTGGTTCATAACCCTTCCAACAGGATTGAGATACCCAGGCTGTATTACAAACAGTTAAACATTTCTGCTAGGTAGCTTATTTCTTTAAATTTCAGACACAAATCAATGTGCTGATTTTTAATGACTACCTGAGACACAGCAGTCCAAGACTGTCTAAAGAAACCTTTTAATCGTTTGAATCCCTTTGTATTTACAAAGTGAAAGCTAATTTCCAATAACACTTAGGCAATATTTGGAGAATTATGGGGCTTCTAAACTGTCTGTGTACTGACATTTGGAGAGCTAAAGTAAAGCTGGTAGGTATAGAGCTGTGGTATCTGTGTGTTTACCTACATAGTTAAATCTTAAATGTTCATTTTAAGAAGGATTTGTATTATCAAGAATTCTTGTGTACACTGTTAAGTCGGGTATGGCTTCAATGAATTTTTACAGGCTTGCAGGAGAGGAAGGAGACCATCCGTGGCGTGTACTCTGTCATTGATCAACTGTCTCGAACCCATCTTAATACCTTGGAACGGCTGATCTTTCACCTTGTCAGGTACCAGTATTGAAGGAACTTGGATTTCATTATTTTTACTACTTTCATTAATGAATACCACATAAACTTTATATATGTTTCCTATCATCAGTTCAGCTTCCTTGTGATAACAACTGCTGTTTTTAAAGGTCATTACACCCTCAGAGACTTGCGCATGTGGATGCAATATGGCATACTGACACACTGTCTTTGCAGGCAGTTTTGGAGATCAATTCTACATATTATTCTTACAGACCAGTTTTAGTTCTAAATTATCTGAATGGAGACACTGCAGGCAATATTCAAGAGAAAGTTTGACTATCATAGTTTCAATAGATTTTAAATACCAGGAAAGATTCTGGAACAGATCATGAATCAAGAAGTCTGTGAACATCTGGAAGGCAATTCCATAATCACAAAAAGTCAACACGGGTTTCAGAGAAACAAGTCATGCCAGACAAGACACGACTAGAGTGAGATTTCTACATTTTTACGAGATGTATGCAGAACAGCAGGGTGGAAGGAATCACGCATGCTAATTAGGCACTAAAAAGTAGTCAAGGTTAAATTGGTTCAGGTGGTTTTTGCTTTTTAGTAGCATAGTGTTGCAATCAGTGCTGCAGGGTGGGCAATCACACCCACCCAAAAAAACTAAGAGTTTGGGTATACTGCCATGTGTAAGTGGATTAATCCTTAGCTCATCAGAGAATGCACTGAGGTAGAAATCCTCATATCACCCAGGATTGTGGCTATCATGTAAATACTTTTTGAAAATACCAGAAATAGAATAGGGGTTTATTTTCACATTTTAGTTTTAGAATTCTTTCTCATTTTTCTCTAATAAGTTAAATATTTGTAAATGAGTTCTTGGGGTGATGGCAAGGCTATGTAACAAAACTGAAATGGAATGGAGAAGTGTCAGTAAACTTAACTGAAGAGAACATTGGACTCCTGCCTCGATAGCTGGTGTGTGTGAATAACCAACATGTAGTTGGATTGCTTCTCAGATCATCCAAAAATGAACTTTTGTGGTTAGTACCAACCTCTTATTAGTTTCATTGGTGTTGTATTTTGATGCTTATTAGGATTGCTCTTCAAGAGGAGACAAACCGAATGTCTGCTAATGCCCTGGCTATTGTATTCGCTCCATGCATTCTTCGTAGTCCTGACACCACAGACCCTTTGCAGAGTGCTCAGGATGTCAGCAAAACCATCAGGTAAAAAAAATGCAACAACTCTTGAGGCAAAACATTACAAATCTTCTGTAATGTACCATAGTTATTAGTCTGTCGGTCTTCTTTCAGAACTGCTGTGTCACCTTACGAATACTGAAAGGACAGGCAGAAAAATAAACTGTGTTTGGGAAACCTCTTGCCTTTCAGCTGGGTGCGATGTTCCCAGCAGTTGTCACTTCCACCTAAGATCTGTGTAGGGAGATGGCACTGCTTATCCCACCAATAGGTTTGTGTAATATTAGTAGATAATACTTAATTCCCCATTTATCATTTTAGTATAGTGTACTTACTCAACAATCATCACACCTTACACCAAAGAGACAATCCACACTAAATGTGGAAACATAACTTCCCAATTAAAGGTTGGAATAAGAGCAAATCACATAATTTTTGTCTGTTAAAACAACTGAGTGACATGGTTAGATGTGTTGTTTTTAAATAATAAAAAAGTCTAGAAAAGTCTATGAGTCTAGAAATGTTAGTCAAAAAATCGACTCCAAAAACCTGAATCGACTTATCCACAGATCAATGTAAATACTGTACTGTACTTTAATTCTTATAAAAAAGGAACCATGCCCTGGTGAAAGGCTAGAGTGTCATCTGTTCTGGAAGCACTCACACCCCCTTTATATTTTCTCTTTAGTATTAACACAAGCAGTCATGCCTGCTGGAATTTTGTAAGTTTTCTGGCACTGTTTTCCTTTGCTTCACCCTTTGCATCCTTTGTTACACACCATTAAGTTTTACTCTCGACTTATCCACAAGTGATATCAAAATCCATAATTTTGGCCCCAAAATCTGCCCTCGACATATACATGAGGTTGATTTATAGTCGAGTATATATGGTATGTAAAAGGAGGAGAATGGACACATCCATTGGCCATGGCTCAACTTTATGTATTTATCCAAAAGCCAGAAATGGCTCCTGCATACTTTCCATTCTGTGATCCAAACCAGGGGGGGGGGGAGGGAATGTTGCTTGTCTAGCTCCCACATTCATTCTGAAACACTTCACATAATTGGCATACATGCATTCTTTTGCCTAAATTATGATTATGCAATTTTCAGATCAGCCTCAATATTCAAATATAATCTAGGAGAACATCTCTGTGGGAAAGCAATGCATTTTCTGTTTGGATATCTCTGTCACTCATAAGGATTTATAGGAGAAGCTACAAATGTTGTAACAACAATGAGATCCCTGACATAGCAGCTGTTTGGATATACTAGCTATTCCTATTTCTCAAGCATAACTTTCAGAACAAAAAAAACCAATGGGCTGACTTCTAGTGCAGAGATGTTAATAATCAAATCTAGCCCAAATAATAAACATTATCTTTCTATTTTTCCTCTGCCATTTTTTTTTCTTTCAGCTGTGTGGAACTGATAGTTGTTGAGCAGATGAATAAATATCGGGCTCGCCTCAAAGATATCAGCAGTCTGGAGTTTGCAGAGAACAAAGCCAAGAGCCGGCTGTCGTTGATTCGCAGGTCCATGGTAAGGGGCAGGATATGGAGGAATTCCAGGCTGACTGACCTCCAGGCCAAGAAGAAATGTATTCAAGAATCAGCTGTATCCCCCACACCAGCACAATTCACATTAGCTGATGTAGTATTCCTCCTTAAGAGAGAATTTGATACCTTGCTTGTACCTGTCCCAATGTTGCAAACGCGCAAGATAATTTCTGGTGAATTGATAATGTGTGCATGTAAATGAATTCTTGGGGATTGGATAGAAAGACATCTGTCCTTTTCTCTCCCCCCCCCCCCCGCCCCCAGTAATTTTCTCCTCTTCCCATCTTTTCAAAACCTTACACATCTCAAACCCTTTTATACATAATCAGGTCCAACACAGAAGCTAAAGACTGGGCTTTATTGCTAATACATTAGTGTTCAGAACTGTGAACATCTACTGAAAACAAAACAGAAAACCCTGAGAAGATGGGAGCTCTGTTGTCTAGTGTAATCTGACCTACGCAAGCATGCATTCCTTTTGGGATGTTGTTTTAAATAAAACTTTTCAGGGTAACATTAGTGAACCTGAGTTGCTTTAGCTTGTGTGTGTAATTGATCTTACTCCATGACCTTTGTGTCTGGTTCCCCTTAATCACACAGTGCTCACATCTGACACTGCTTACTGAAGAACAGGCTTCCATTTACCTTTCCCAACCTGCACGTGCCAGTGGAAGAACCTGAGGTGAAGCTGCCACACGTAACTTTAGTTTGGCCTACACTGAGCTTCTCATGATAGATTGCTGCTTCTTTCCTTGCTTTATGAGATGTGAAAAGCTTATGCACTCCTTGTTGGGCTGCTGAGTCAAAAGGTAGCCTTCAGCACTGAAATGGCCTACATTGTCCTCTGCTGTGAGCTAAAGATATGGCAGGCTGTGTAAATGTGTTACATTATCTGCTTACATAAGGGAGACCCGGGGCTTGGTTGTTCATGTGGCAGATGACCCAGTTATATTCTACTGGAAGCAAACATGAACTATCTGGGTCGTCTTGGCATGTTCTACTATGAGTACATTTTAGTGGTCGCAACCTTTTTTATGCCACTAGCTTGTCACTCATATGTGCTTTCTCACAGTTGCAATAAAGAAACAGCTATTCTTTGAAAGCCCAGCAGCTGCGTGAGAAGGGCGTTGGCACGTGCACTCTAACCTGCTCCTTTCCTTTTCCTATCCTCTCTAATCCAGAAACCTGTACTAATTGCCGTTAGATTTATGAGCATAACCCGCAGTTCGGTCCCGGTAGGTATTAGAATTGCATTGCACTGACCTTGTGCTGTAACCCTTCACTCATTCCAGTGCTGCTGCATGCTCCATGCCACAACCTACACTTCATGACACTCTCTGTGTTTGTTCTTCCCTTAAATTGTTCTCAATTTCTTGTAGTAGAACTACCAACAATAGGGAGTGCCCATGAGGCTATTTTTTCCAGACGATTTATTAGGAGGAAGAATAAAATAGTTACTGATATTGCAAAGGATGAGTCTTCTACCAATATCTGATGCCAAAGAGGAAGAATGTAAGATGCATCCTACCTTGCTATACTACTTTTCCTCAAGGAGCAGTGAAACTAATTCCAGATCAATCAAAATATTGTGGCTCCCTATTTTAACTCAGATCTATAGAAACATATTTGTCACTAACCACTGGTAAAAATGAAAGTTTTGTTTTGTAGCCATAGGCTAGGGAAATTTCCGACAACTGAAGTAATTAATGTATCCTTGAGTTGTTACACACTTTCTGTCCTGTTTGTGTCTCTGCCAGTCACCTACTGATATTGTTCACTCCTATTGTGTACATGTGCTGAAAGATGTGTATACTACTCTGGTTTTGAAGTTGATCTAAAACCATTCTCCTCATTAGCACTTCTGTGCTTACAGGGTAAAGGGCGCATACGTCGAGGGACCTATCCAAGCCCCACATCCCCAGCTGCAGTTCGGTTACCATCTGTGTCAGATGTTCCTGAAGAAGCACTGAGTAGTGAGGATGCAATGGAGATGGATGTCACAGAACAGCAGCAAGTAGCTATGCAGCAGGAAGAAAGGGTGCTGACAGAACAAATTGAAAGCCTGCAGAAAGAAAAGTGAGTCATGATAGATGGAGCTGGAAAATGTATAAATGGTTTGTCAGGTTGCAGGTTCTAACTGGACTGGCTGCCTTTATAGAAGTGGACAAAATCTTCCTCAAGCCCGAAATGAAAATATTTCATGATATGTCTTTCATTAATATTGTTCCATTTTGTTTCTTTGTTCCTGATAGTGGGTGTTTTCCAATAACCCAAATACTCCATTACTTCCATGTTCCTTGCCCACTCTACCTTGTGTCTCTTCTTCTATTCAGTGAGATTTCTGTTTTCCTCTTCAGGGAAGAGTTAACTTTTGAGATGCTGGCACTGGAGCCACGAGCCTCTGATGATGAAACTCTAGAATCTGAGGCTTCTATTGGCACAGCAGATAGCTCTGAAAACCTGAACTTTGATTCTGAAGGAGCCATCTCAGACAGATCAGGTGAGAAAAGTCTGTTTTAAATTAGATTGCCCAGATTTGTGAGATGAAATTAAACAGCAGTACCCTTGAGCAACTGTCAGTGCTTTTCCATTTAATTTGAAATATCGAGGACTGGGAGTAATATAACTACAGCTTAGAGGAAGTGATACTCTAATCTCCTTTATGAGTCATATAACATGATCTATCACATGGAATCTAACACATCCCTTGAACCATGTATATCTCTTCTTTGTTTTTTAAAGCAAGGTTCTAGATCTCACGATTGCTAGACTGAACTGGGATGCCTCTTGCAGAAGTCTTATTTTTACCTTTAGCTGTATGTGCATGGGGAAGAAATATCACATTAATAACTGTAAGGCTCCTGAGTGTCTTGTCAGAAAGGTATGCCACCTTCATGGTCTCTGTGATCCATACAAATGGGCACAAACCCATTTGCATGACTTTACAGATGACAACTGCAAAAACCTCAATTACAGATAAACAACCTGTCCTTCTGTTCTTGTTTTCTGTAAACAGAAAGTGAATATACACACAAGCATAAAGAAGCTGGATCTTTTCAATTAAGTAACCTCTCACTGAGAGTTAAACATGTTTCATTCAAATTATATCCCTCTTCAAACAAATAGATAATATATGTTTCGGTCACTTAACGTGGAACATACAATCAACAGAATAAGCCCAAAGGGTTTGATTTTATTAGTGTAGGAATGAAACTTTGTTGTTTATGTTTATATGTCCCCTTTATCTATGTGAGTCACTTCTTGAAGCTTCTCTTGCATCTTTTTCCTGCTAGATAGAAGTTTGGCACTTGGCTTGGCAAGACCCAGCAAGACAGAGCCTCTCAGTACCACCAGATCTCGACGGCATCTGAGAAAACAGCAGGAATCAGTGGATTCAGTGGACTCCTCAGTTTCTTCTCCTGCTGTGTCACCGTCCTCCTCTTCCTCCTCCTCCTGCTTACCTCATGTCACTAGGAAACGATTCCAGATATACTCCAAATCACCTTTCTACCGAGCCTCTCCCTCTGGAGGTGGTGCCACACTTGAGCCATCAACAGGCCTCATTAAGGGTTTGGATGACAGGCCACAATTCACCACTCGAGGGACATTCAATCCAGAGAAAGGCAAGCAGAAACTGAAGAATGTGAAAAACTCTCCCCCCAAAGCCAAAGAGCTCCCTGAGGGGGCTGCTGGGACAGGCAAGAAGAGACACCCAGATGCTGCTGATTACACTAGTCCCCAGCAGCTAGTGCTGCTTGGAAATAATGAGTTCATGGTATGAGCCAGTCCATCGCGGCATCAAAAATATCTCATCCTAGCTATCGCCATCTGTTGCCACCTCCATTGTCAGAACTGCTGCCATTCCTCAAGTCAGCTTCTCCTCCTCACTCATTGCTTGGAACCCCAGCATTGCATTGCCAGTGCAGAAGAGAGGAGGCCAACAGTTGATCAGAAGCCAATGGAGAAAAGTTCAGTTCTGGCCTTAACTGACTTTAACTTCTGGAACTCAATGAACTTAGTTCGTCAGGCTGGGAATGGATAGTAAGACCACAAAGGTGTGGGGATAATGGCTGGTGAGCTTGAACCATGATTCCCATCAGTCCCTGTCTTCTATAGGCAAGGGAATGTGCTCACCAGCAGTAACATTCAGAGGTCTGTTGGAGTTCAGGGAACTGTTCTTGATCCTGATTGTCAGAGTTGCTGACTTTGCAATTGGGTATTTGCACTGGGATCAATAAGCGTGGACCTTCTTGGGAGAGGAAGCCGAGCCCTTTGTTGAGAGCTATTTATAATGCACTCCATAGTGTTGTGGGATGATATAAAAATACACATTTCCACTCAAGCACTTCTCAGACATCCACCAGGTACAAACCTGTTGTGGGAAAGAATTATTTGTTTGTTTTTTTGTTTAGTTTCAAGCTTCTATGTTTCACAATGTTTGAATAACCAATGCCAGTTCGATTCCAGGTAGGTCAAAGCCAAATATTTGTGCCGAATTTCCAGTAGCCATAACCACAATGTTTCCTGTGTTCTCCAGGCACAGGAACAGTTTTCAAAAGACAAAAGAAACATTGGGAGGAAGAACTCTTGTTTTTGTGACTGTGCCCCAAATACTCTGTGCTGCTGGTTGAGCATATAGTTTGCAAATTCTGTCAGACAGGAAAAACATCCCATTCAGAATTGCTTTATTGAAGCAAGAAGCAGATCTTTGGAGCGGCAGTAAAGAAGGCTGCTGTTAGTGTCACTCTGTTGATTTCACAACACTTAGCTTGCTGAACATCAGTATTAAACAAAGGCACAAAACAAAAACACAAAAAAACCAACCCCGCAATCCTCCAGACTACTTGAAGCTCTTCATTAGTATTATGGTTACTGAAGTTTAATGTAAATAAAACATCTTATTTTTTTAACTTTTCTTTTCCACAGTGTGGGACTTTAAAAAAAAATCTGGGACATTCAAGCCAGAAAGAAAAAAAAGAGGGACAGTATAAGATACTAGATCTCTTTGCTATAAGGAATGGTTGTTATTTTCTGCCAGTTCTGTGCAATCACAGCATCTGGAAGTTTGCCCTTCTAATTTAAGTACTGTGAATGTTTAGGAAGAGCCATTCTTCACATTGGCAGTAAAGTCTGTATTTTTTAAAAACTTGTCCTTTTTAAAAGCTCTTTCCCCTCCCCCCAAAAGAGCATTTGATAGCACCATAGCCCTGTTGTAACTAGATGGTTAAAAACACTTATTGGGTTAAGGTTTGTTCAGCTGGCTGTCAAGATATGTACCCTCCTTACAAATGTAGCTGCAATTTAAATGAATTGATAAATGTGTTTGTTGAAAATGTTGAACAGGGACAGGAGATCATGACTAGATCCATAAATCTGGGATATTTGATACCCTTTGCAAACCACATCCACATTTACGTGGCAATGAGATTCAGAGGTTGGGAACATTACCTTTTTCAACTTCAGCTCCCACAATCTCCCAAGCATCATGTTGTCTAGGGACATTGTGGAAGCTTTAATCCAAAAATGTAATGTCTCCAAGCTTTGAGTTGGATCCAAACAAGTCATTTCCAATGAGAGGTTTGATGGAATGAAAATCAGTTGTGAGTTAACTGCTTAACACCAACCTAGAATAAACACAAGTATCCTCTTTAGATTCAACTAAGGTTTGCATGTAGTCATTTGCTCTGGAGCCCTCGTTTCAATAATTTCACCCCCAATAATAGATCTTGACATGTTCAGTGTGTGGACAAGCTACCTTTATTATGTGAAAACAATTTCAAAAACCAAAGCTGAATATATTCAGCAAACCAGCCCCAGTGCTATCATTTTTGATCAGCATTATGGGCATAATGTACCTTTTAAAAAAAAACTCAGTCTTTTCAAATCTTGAGATTTAGAATTGGATATCTCACTATAAAGAGGCCTTATTAGAGAATTGAAACTATCTCTTCAGTGATTGTGGCTAGCACTTGCTCTCTTAGAGCCTGTCTAGCAGCTTCAATCCAAGCCAAAGTAGTGCATTCAAGAACAACCAGCCGGTTGATGTAATGGAAAGCACTAGGCTTTGCATACACTCCAGGTGGGCTAGTTTGCTTTTCTTCCAACGCAAAGCTCTTCTTCCCCAGGGGGAAGGATGGGTTACAATAGAAAGCAATTTCTTGGTTCTATTTGGAAGGATTTCATAAAGAATAATCTTTACAGTGACCGTTGACAGTGGAGAGGGGTGTCTTCTTGCAGTGGCGTTGAATTCTACAGATGGAATTGGGAAGGGGCAAGATGTCCCACCTTGCAGTTGTGTATGTTTTTGATTGATATTTTTGTGTTTCGCGAGTTTAAAACCTTTCTCTTGTGACCTGCACAGTTGGAATGATTGTGCATGAGCTACCAGTTTTTAACATTAAAGATAATTCCTGTGTCCTCAGCCCATCCACCATTACAAGTGTGCTTTTAAAAGCTTCGTGAGAATTAGATTTTTCTCTAAGGAAAAGCACCTTATTGTCATCCAGCCTCTTGGCCACTGCAGTGATATGTTCAGTGTTCTTCAAATTTTGTCCCCACCGTGATGTTCCTCATTGGTTCAGCTTCAGGTTAGATTGTACTCTGAGGAGATATGACAAAGCAGAAAAGGAGCTCTTGGTAAGATTTGGCCAATACCCATCGACACTGAACTAGATAGCAGATCCCCAAAGGGCAGCCACTTCACCTCTTCTTTCATTTCATTCCAGATTAAACTCCCTCCCCTTTACCCTAAAACCATGCAATACAATCAACACATTTATCACGAAAATGCTTAGGTGCTCCATTTGTGCGGTGAAGATCTTTGGAAACCTTTTTTTTCTAATCCTTGAGGAACCACCAGCTGATTTATGTGCTGGAAAGTACTAGGCTTTGCATACACTCCAGATGGGCTAGTTCCCTTTTCTTTTCTTCCAATGCAAAGCTTTCTTGTCAGCATTGACCCTGGGGGAAGGATGGGTCCAACTGAGACTTTGTTTGTGAATATGAGCAGCAGGAAGAAATGTTTCTTGGGGGAGAAAAAAATCCTCGTCCATGTTTCTGCCTGTCACCTGTCTTCCAGGTTTGCAGTCGTTCTTTCTTCACCTGCCCCAGCACAGCCTGTAAGCATGGGGTCCCAACCCTTGTTTCACTCCATGGTTTAAAGTGAATGTACTCACCACTAGGAAGGACATTGGCTGCATATAATTATTTTTAATGGAAATTTTTAAAATAATTTATAAGTATACTGAGTGTAAATTTTAAAAGCAGACTATGTATTGTAAAAGGATATATTGTCCTGTGTCATATTCTATAAATTTTACTTGTTTAAAGAACTGCTTTATTTTGCTCACTGAACTGGGTGGCTTGCAGTGATGCAGTCAACCAGCACATTGTAATTTCATGTCTGGAAGTTTCTTTAATGGTTTTTTAAAATTAATGTTATGTTTGTTTTCCTTTTTATTTTTTGGAACAAGGCCGTCATATTTAAAGTGCAATTTGTGTAATATTTCGTAAATATACTATATGGCTGTACAAAAACAACTTTATGAACAAATAACCCTTAGCTTATTAAAGAACAAAGCAATGGCAAACAAAATGATAGTGGCAGATATGTTCCATACATTGTGATATTCATTGCTCAGCCTGGTTTTTTTTTTCTGTTGTAAGATCAGAGAATTTTGAGAGAAGTAAAATGTTCATGTAAGTTAAGACACATACTAAGTTTTTTAACCACCTATGGGACTTATTTAATAGCAACACGACATAAGGTCAGTGCTTCTAGGATGGCCATAATTTCAGCCTGCAAGTCATTTCCTCTAATGTGGCAGTGCAAGGGTTAATTCACACACTATGGTTTGTTCCTCTGCACCTTTGAAAAATAAGTCATCATGGTAAATAACCAGTACTTTCTATTAAGACTGATGTGAAATTAAGTAAAACCATGTAAATCCAGCACTTCTGTCCAGCAAAGAGCTAAAACAGAACTCATAATAACCACAGTATGCATCTTCCTTTTACTGATCATCAAATAAATACGTAAATGAATACCCAAAAATACAACAAGGAACCCCAAAAAAGCACAAGCTAGCCAGCAGATTTGTGAAAAGTCTATCTCACATTTTAATACAGAAGAATTCAAAGTACAGTTGTTCTGAAGTAAAGGAAATGTAATAATGTCTAAATTGAATAAATTTAATAACTGTCTAAACAACATATTTGCTCTCTAAACAACAGAAACCACTAGGACAATGGCAAAGTGTTAGCTATGGTTTATGTGTACAGTGGGCCCTCCGTAAACATGGATTTGCCATTCATGGATTTTGAGCATCTGTGGATTTGATCATCCGTGGATGGCAAGCCCATATTGTCCCCAATGATGGTGTGTATGGACTCGCACCACTGTTTGAGGGGAAAGACCCTCCCCTTTCTTCCCTCCCTCCTTCCTTCTTCCCTTCTGCCCTGGCTTCGCTGTGGGGACATAGTCTGCTGCCCAGTCAGCCAGGGCAAGGGCTGGGGCTGGAACCAGGGCCGAGGCTCGAGTCTCAGAGCCCCATTCCCACGCAGGTCTGTTCATGCCGTCATTTGGGACAATATGGGCTTGCTATCCTTGGATGCTCAAATCCACATGGCTGTGCCACCATTAAGGACAATGGGGCTTGAGCGTATGTGAATTTTAGAATTCACGGGGTGTGTCCAGAAAGGATCCCCCGTGTATACCTAGGGCCTACTGTATATACAAAATGGATTTTGCCATTTATCCGTTGTTCCTCCCTCCCTCCCTCATTATTGTTATAATTGTTGTATGGCCTCTTGCAGGATAGGTTGTTGTCTGGTGGTTGTTGAAGCTGCATGGAGGCTCCCCAGGTGGTCGGCGGTGCTTCTTCTACTGAGGTTGTTCATAATAATGGTGTGGTTATGTATCTTAGAGTCGGTTGATGTTCCCACCATGGTCCTTCTGCCACCTGCCTTGCTCTGCAAATAAAGGAAGGGATCAGGGAAAGGGCTCAGTCTCTTTTGCAAGACACCCAGGAGTTGAGTATTTTTGCTGCCTTTTTTTTCCTGACCAAGATTACATGCAACCTTTGGGGTTCTGCCTGAGCTTTAAAGGGAATTTCTGCCAGAACACATCAGTAAGGGCAATCTCCTGTAAGGATGCTTAGGTAATATGCAATTGTCATGCTGTTTTATGGGTTGCTTGTGTGATGCATCAAACAGGCAATTGCATTTTTATCATTTTGCTGAGATTGTTTTTAATCTTATGAAGCATCAGTTATACAATTATAAATCAGTGGATGGCTACACACAAATTCAGTTATGTGGCAGCATGCAAGGTCCCCCAAAGCCTGAAAGCTGAATAACTGAAGTAGTCCTTCTCTCCACATACACTGGGCAGGGCAGTTGAACTCTCTTCTTCTGCACAAGCATTAAAGGAAGAGGAGCCCTCTCCAGTTTTCACTCCAGCCACCCGACAGAACAAGGACTTGGGAAAGGGCCTTCTTTTCTGTGGCTCCCTCAATGTGAAATTCCCTTTCTTTGGATATCTGGCTTCATTAGCGTGAATTAACAGGAGGTGTTGTGTGTCAGCTTCTACCTGGTCTCTTACCTGAATTCCTCGGTTTGGGTGGTCGTAATTTGGGGCGTTGGTTTCCGTACATCTGGGGGGGAGGAGGAGGAGGCTGGCGGACCATCGGAGGAGGAGCATGAGGTGTCTGAGAGACTACCGGTTTCTGGCTGGTCCCAGAAGGCTCTGGCTGAGATGGTGCCTTGATTCCCACAAGCTCTTCTGTCTTTGTCTGTTCATATCAAGAGCAAAAGAGGGTGGAGAGGGAGAAGTTAGTAGCAAACTTGAGAGCAAACAGTCCAAAAAGGCTTCTGAGTCCTGACCGAGCTGCCTGAGGGCAGCATAAGATTGGAGGGGGTGATTTCCCTAGATGCCCCCTTCCCATATCTGGAGGGTGCAGTAAATTCACTCTAGGTTCTAATCTGAATTCTAGAGGGACTATCAAAGGTACTACGCCCAATGCAAGGAAAGCACTGGGGATAGCCTTTTCAACTTCGTACTAAAGTCCAGGGCAGATTTACTGCCTGCTGGCATGAATGCTCCTGAGTCTACATGCCCTTGGACACTGGTCTCTCTTTTACCCCAGAGTCCTAGTTTGACGCTTAAACAGCCAGAATGAAGGAAAGGAGACAAAGGGAACCCTTTTTATTCCTTCTTTCTGCTAAAAGATGCCAAGGAACATATTTTCAATCAAAGAACAAGCAATTCTTGTTTTCTTGTTTTCTGCTGCTCCAGAGACTAGAATGCGGAACAATGGATGCAAACTGCAGGAAAAGAGATTCCACCTCAACATTAGGAGGAACTTCCTGACAGTAAGGGCTGTTCGACAGTGGAACACACTCCCTCGGAGGGTGGTGGAGTCTCCTTCCTTGGAGGTCTTTAAGCAGAGGCTGGATGGCCATCTGTCGGGGATGCTTTGATGGAGAGTTCCTGCATGGCAGGGGGTTTTGACTGGATGGCCCTTGTGGTCTCTTCCAACTCTGTGATTCTATGATTCAAGATGTCATCCACTGGCTGTTCTTCCAATGGCCATCCTTCCTCCCAAATCCTAGCTACCGATGCCTTTTACTAAACTGGGACAGGAGAGACAGTGATGGTGAGATCCACTGCTCCCCTAAATGGGATGCTTCCAGCTGATCCTATTTTCCTCCTTCACTGGGCTTTCTTTCCTGCCTCAGATCAAGGTGGAAAAGAGGAAGCCCTCTGCAAAGAAGGAGACAAAGTCCATCAAAGGCAAAGATGAGCAGAGGAATGAAGTCTCGCTTCAGCACTTGGACAACCAGGGGGAAGAAGGAAAGGCTTGTTCTTTCTAGCAATCTCTTAGTCCTCCCCTTCAGGGCAACTTTTGGTTCAAGTTGACCATAGAGTTGCATTGGAAGACATAGATCTTTCTAGAAACAACATATTAATACAATTCGTGAATAATCAAATCCGCAATAGTCAAAGCCACAAATGTGGAGGGGTGACTGTATGTTTTATTTTTAGAAAGAGGCTCTAAAAGGGGAACACCGTATCCAGGCTAGCAATTAAAGGTTTGAAGTTGAAGGCTTTCACGATAGGCATCCATAATGTTTTGAGGGTTTTTCGGTCTCTGTGGCTGTGTTGTGGAAGAATTTATTCTTCCAGAACACAGCCACATAGCCCAAAAATCCACCAAAAAAAAAAAAAAATTTAAAGGTGTGACTGGATCTTTCCCTAGAGGATGAGTTTTTTGCTCATTTAATTATTTCTTTATTCAGGAAACCCATCTTGTTTCCATTCACTGACAAACATCCCCATGAGAGTTAACACATGTCCTTCACCCATTTCAATCTCACCTCCTCATCCTTGGCCCGCTTCTTGCATGCCTTCCTGTAAATACTGTGCAGCATCTTCACATCAAATGCAATCACCATAGATACAAATATCCACAGGTTTCTGGGAAATCAAATGAATTATATTTTCACTTTGTGCTGACTGCTGAGCAGCCATTCGACAACAAATATTCCAGGTAAGTTTCTGTTGAGAAAAACCACCCTCTCCTGACCCTAAAACAGCCTGGGAACAGCTGAGAGTCTGCCAGAACACCCCCCCCCCCCCAAAAAAAAGGTTGTAGGTGGCATTTGGGGGCAATCTGGGAGGTGTAGCCCTGCAAGGTCCTCTGGGGCAACAATTCAGCTTTCTAACCCTTAGACTGCTATAAAGTTGGTCTAGATCTCTAATTCCCAAATGTTGGTTCTTCAAATGTTTTGGACTTCAGCTCCCAGAATAGCCAGTCTGTCTGAGCAACAGTCAGGAGTTTTGGGAGCCAGAGTCCAAAACATTCGAGTCTGGAAATCACTCTGCCATATCAGAGAGTGGCCAATTGAAGTCCGGTCACCTTGTCAAATTTAGTCTTTGCCAAAATTCCCCACAGCAAACCGTGGGCAGAAAACTCTCATGCCATCTCAGCCCTTAGAGCAGTGGTTCCCAAACTCTGATCTTCCAGATATTCTGGACTTCAGCTCCCAGAAGCCTCAGCCATCTTGGCCGATGGTCGAGATTTCTGGGAGCCAAAGTCCAAAATACCCCAAAGGCCAGAGTTTGGGAGTCACTCCCCTTTAAGAATGATCCTAAATAGAAAGTAAGAGCGGCCAAAAGATCGATAATGGTAGAATGGGGTATGGCTAACTAGTGCCATGAGCGAAATGTTATTGCAGATTCCATTTCTGGCTCCTAGCACCAACAGGACCATACTCTTGAGACCTAAGGAAGGACTTCTCTGCAGCCAGGACAGAAGCCCCTCTACCCAAAGTGGGGGGAAGAGGAAGCAGGTATCAATCTCATTCCCACCATCCAGGGATTCCTAGTGTATGGAAGTGCTGAATCAGGGTTATATTTCAGGTTTTAAGGTTCATTGTGTTGAACCATATCCCTCCAACTCAACATCTTAGCAGGTAATAAAACTGAGAGCAGGTTGAATGAGGCTTGACGTGGAAGCCATGACCCATCATTGCTCCTCCATTCAATTACATTCCAGACTGCAATCTTCCCTGTCCATCGGACCTCAAAAGGAGCCACCGAGAGCTAAACAAGCTCCATTTCTAGAACCCTTTCCTTGGTTTTCCTTCTAGATCATTTGCAACCATGGCAAAAGACTTGGCAGGAAAGTAGGTGAGGCTTACCTTCTCCAGAGGGTGGCCTCCTGCTTGTTGGAATATACTTTCAGGCAGTCACAGATGTGGTCGCCAATTGTCAACAGACAGGTGTGCATATGCTTCTCCACTTCTTGCTCCGAGAGTCCCTTGGCCGGATTGTCCAGCTCTTTTATGGCGTTCCAGACTGGCCGCATCTTCTTTTTGCACTGAAGAGGGCAAAAAACAGAGAGCAGAAGCTGTACATTAGCCATGTGAAAGTGACGGGTGGGAGGGAAGTTGGGAGGAATTTTTTAAACCTGCCTATTGCATTGACAGCTAAGGAAAGAGGAAAATCAGCTCATCTCAAATGTGATGCTGGAGAAGAGTTCAACAGTGACCTTTTTCTGCACGCTTTCAGAGTGCTATGAGTGGGGGGAAACTTACAATCTCAAATGTTTTTTCATCCAAATGTTCTTTCTCCTTTTCTTCCGCATGTACTGTGATAGGTACGGACTCGTAGACAGGGCCCTGCGGTGGATTCTCTTTTTCTCCAGCACTGGCCTCAGTGTTTTTGGCCTGTGGAAGAAGAAAATTGGGCAGATTAGTCCTAAAGCAATGTTAGAGATGAGACAAAATCAGGGATCTGACCTTTGAAAGAAAGGAGGGGAAGAGGGCATGGGGTTGCCTTGTTGTTGTTGTTGTTACTCCTGAGGCCTTTTTCTAAACTAGGACTGGAGAGACAGTGATGATGGGGTCTATGGGGTTTGCTTTACCTTGTCCTTTCCTTCTTCTGAGTGGTCATCTTGCTGCTGAAGAGGGACAATCCCATACTGAACCTTGCCTTTGGTGGAATTGTTCTTCTTTGGACAGGGCTTCTGTTTTGGTGGGAAAGGATGCCAGCATAAGGATGGAAATAGTACCAGCCGGGAGCATCTCATTTAGGTGAGCATTGGATCCCATCCCTGTCAAACCTCTCCTGGGCTTCAAGAGATTTCAAAAAGTGCTTCCCGCAAGTTGGCAAAACTAGATCCGCTACCATGGGAACTAGGAACGTCATATTTTACTAAGTTATTTAAAGATCTAAATAGCTTGGGTAGCCCAGTATTTGAAGGAGTGCTTCCCATGTACTCATCTGCCTAAGGAATAAAGTCTTTTGGAAAGGACCTCCACAATGTCCCACCAGTGGGCTCTGTATATGGTGGGAGAACTATATACGGCCATATATGCTGGAGAAGCTTTAGCTGGTTTTATTGGGTGCTAAATAAAACAAGGCTTTTTGCAAGAGCCTTTCCAGTGCCATTGTATTTAATCCCCATTTGTGCACGTGTTTGGCTTCAAATGGTTTTAAAAGGCTGTGGGCTCTTCTGCTTTAATTTGTCATATTTTTTGAAGATAGGTTTAGCCTGCTTGACTCACTCTTGTTTAATTTTGCAAAGAAATCTTGTGGCACCTGTGGGACTAACTGAGCAAAAGAAGTCAAAGCAGAAACCTTTGTAGATGACCTTTGCAAGAGGTCTCTTTCTTCAGATGCGTGGAGTCAACGGGTGCCCAGGAAGGACCCTGGATCCTATATCTTAAAGGTATAGATATTCTGTGCACAAGTAGCCCCCAGAAAAAAGCAGCACAGCACAGCCATAACTTTCAAGGTTGAAGTTTATGGGACACTCTCACCTCCTATCATTTATTGCATATTTCTGCCTTCACTTTTAAAAACATCTTCGATGCAGTGCAATTCAAAAACAAAATATATTGCTAATCAGATGACAAAACTAGTGTTCGGTTTCCCCCGGCAGGTCCCTACATCAAGCTCTCGGTTTTGCATCTTCGCTGCATGAGTACTGCTCTGACTTCCTTTATTTTAGGGGTGAATTCTCAATGGGGAGGAATAACTGTCTTTGCAAGATAGCCAGATGCAAACATGTTGCCCAAACCTAAAAGACCACAGCAAGTGCATGAGGCTTCTTCAGTACCTTATCAGTTTGTTTTAGGTCATGGCCTGATTCTATGAGCTCCCAACTTCTTTGGGCTTGATTGGTAGTGGCCTGCAGCAAAACTGGGTCATCCTTCAATCCCCATTCAAGTTCCAAATGGTCTGCTTTGACTTGAAGAGAACACCTGTCCATTTGAACAAAGAGTAGAAAAATTAGGTGGTGCCCTTTTTCCATATTGTAGGGAGAAATAAAGAAAGAAACTGGCACCTCTGCTATGGACCCTTGGATTAAATACCAACCTCCTGTCTTCGACGTTTGTGAAGCCTTCCACTGGATTCACATGGATGCTCTGGGACTCCCCTTCCAGCTTTGGCTTCATATCAAAATTCAAGTCCTCCGTCTTGTTCTCGGAGCTGGATGATTTGTCCAGCTCACTCTTCATGTTGAGGTCTATAGCCTGAAGCTGGAGAGACTAAAAAGAGTCAGTAAAATAGCTTTCAGAAGGTGTTCCTCCACTGCTTAGCCTCTCAAGTATAATTTGCTCCATGACATAAAAGAAATACTTGCACTCATGGAATTGTGATATTCTTTAACAATGTTGTTGGGGTGTGCCTTCAAGTCTTTTCCTACTTCATGGTGGCCCAAAGGAGAAACTATCCTAGGATTTTCTTGGCAAGATTTCTTCAGAGGAAGTTTGCCATTGCCTTCCTTTGAGGCTGAGAGAGCATGATTTGTCCAAGGTTACTCACAAAGTTTCCATGGCTAAGTGCAGATTTCAATCAGCCCTCTCTTGGGCTTCAACAGATTACATAAAGTGCTTCCTGCAAGTGTGCGAGACTACCTCTGCCCCCATGAGAACTAGGAACTTAAATTTTATATTAAGGTGTTTCAAGGCTTCAATGGCTTGGGAACCTCATTACTTGAAGGACTGCTTCCCATGTACCCATCTGCCTAAGGACTAAAGTCTTTTGGAGGGGACCTCCTCCATGCTCCACCAGTGGGAGCTGTATATGTTGGGAGGATGGGAGAGAGGGCCTTTTATGAAGCATAAACTTTTGAAGACTTGAGCCCGATACAGACTGTGGTCTGGAGCCGAAATTAGGGCTTGGGAGAGTGGAGTGTTGGCACGCTTCAGGCTCTCCCAGAGCCATATTGGGCGCATGTGCGTTGAGACAGTGTGTGCACCGATGACACGCCTTGTGCACCATGTCCAAATGGCACGGTGCACAAGAGATATCACCTTGCTGCTCCAGGGTGCTTTTGGCACCTTGGCAGCAGTGTGGAAAGGAACCATGTTTCATGGCTCCTTTTTGGAGCACATCGTTGCCAGCGCTGTGAGGTCGCCATGGCAAGGATACTGGACAGAAAGGGGCAGTGTCTCACTGCCCCTTCCTGCCCATCTGTACAGCCCCTTGGTCTCCTTCCTCAGATGCATGAAGTCAATGGGTGCCCAGGAAGGACATTGAATCCCTCCTGGTACCCTCTCACTCCATGCATCTGTGGAACGAGATCAAGTCTACAAAAGCTGATGCTACAACTTCTTTTGCAGGCACAAGACATGGTCCAACACCTCTTGGCTTCTCCATCGGGTTTTTGGCAAACTCACCAAATAAAACATGGCTTTCCCCTTGCTGCTGATATTGGATTGATCCCCATTTTTGCAGGTGTTTGGCTTCAAATTGTTTTAAAAAGCTGTGGGCGCTTCTGTTTTAATTTGATTTTTTTTTTTTAAGATAGGTTTAAATTTGCAAAGGGATCTGGTGGCACCTGTGAGATTTTCTTTTTCAAGTGCTCTTTTGCCTCCTTTCTTTTCTTGACTGAATTCATCATGTAGTCAAGCTGGGCTTGGAGCTGCTTCTCCCGTGGCGTTTTGTCTGTCTCAGGTGGCAGGATCTTTGGATGGGAAAATTCACAAAAACAAAATAAAATTACATATACCAGAGCAAGGTAAGCAAGGGTTGGAAGGTGAAAATTATTTGGGGGGGGGGGGGAAGTTGTAGCTGATACATCTGATTCACATGATCATGATGGTATTACTGGTTGTTCTTTTATAATAGGAACTCTACAATGCATGATCTGTGATTGCACAGTTTTTCTCACTCTCATTCTGTAGTAATAAGTATAACAAGGAGAAGTAACAGTTCCATAAAGAAAATGATGCAATATACAAACAAATGAGTTTTGACAACAATCTCCAAATCAGCTAAAAGATCAAAACCCAGCAAGACAAATCATTTGGACCTGTGCACCTTTCTACAAATAGATGCAGCATTTTAAAAGGGAAATGTGCCTGTTTTAGTTTACATATGCAATGCAGATATCCCAAATCCCCAACAAAAAAGTTAGAGCCTCACATATTCCCTTGCATCTGTTACCTAGTTGTGTGTTTATTTTTATTAGGAATTCACTTGCTATATTATATTATTATTATTATTATTATTATTATTATTATTATATTTTCCTGTAAAAAGGTGGTATCTAAATAAACCTGACTTGTCCCGTAAAATTCATTGCACGGCTCTCACTAAAGACAAAGGTCCGTTCTCATTGTGTCTAACTCCTTAGTGGCTTCCATCCTAGTGGGACAATGAATCCATATTGTTTTTCATCTTGACTATCCAAAGAATAGAATTTATTGGGGAGAAGAGAGTTCAGTTTATACTTGGAGTAGATTTAATGCTGCTCTGACTCAGAAACCACCACTCACCCTTACAAACTTGTAAATTAAATGGCATCCCCATTGAACTCAATGGGATAGAGGACTACAGGGTTAGGCTCTGAACTTGGCCACAAAGACAATGCAGCCAATTGCCTGGACTCTAGGGATCATGAGTTCAAATTATTGCTCCAGGCTAGACTAGAAACTTTCTTTGGGGTGCGAGGAACCAGAAAAATGAAATTTTAGATCTTCTTGAAGCAAAATTCCACGGCTAGGATCAATTGCTCGATCCATTGGGAGAGGCGTGAAATATAAATAAAGATTTTATTATTTATTGATTATTAACAGAGGAGACTGAAAAGTGCTTGGGAGGTGCGAGGTATAGATATTCTGTGCACCAGCAGCCCCCAGAAAAAAGCAGCACAAAGACAGCCAGGACTGTTAAGGTCAAAGCTGGTGGGGCACCCTCACCTACTCTTCTCTTCTTCCAATTTTTCCTGCCTCCACTTTTTCAAGCCTGTTCTATGCAGTGCAGTTCAAAACAAAAGAGGGTGATCATCAGATTGCAAAGCAAGGGTTCGGTTTCCCCCAGCAGGTCCCCACATTCAGCTTCCACTTTTGCATCCTCACTGCATCAGTACTGCTTACTTTTAGGGTGAATTCCAGGTGGGGAGAAAGAACTAACTTCTTTTACAAGACAGCCAGATGCAAACATGCTGCCCAAACTCAAACACCACGGCAAGTGCACGAGGCTTCTTTTGTACCTGTTCGGTTAGTGTCAGGTCGTGGTCAGATGGTATCAGCTGCCAGTTCCTGTAGCCGCACTTGTCCCTTTCAAGCAGCAAATGTGAGTCTTCCTCCAAGCCCTGTCTGAGATCTTCAATGGCTGCTTGGACTCGGCAGGTCAGACAAAACCTGTCCATTGAACCAAAGAAGAAAAAGATGAGGTGGTGCCCCTTTTCCATATTGTGGCTTTTCTCCTAAGGCCAAGAACCTACTGGATAAAGTCTCCCAGACTCACTTGGCTATATTCTTTGGGTCCTCCCTCATCCTCATATCTCCTTCATGTAGGGAAGGGTCTTTGGTGTTGACCCTGACGTCAGACAAATTGATAGAGGGATGTTTCTCCTCTTCTGGTCCTTTGACTGTAAAACATTTTTTAAAAAAGGTTTAAGGACAGCTCAACAAATAAATATACGTATACCTCAGCAAATGTAAGTGAAGCTCTTGATACAGGTTATATCAGGTAGAACTCTTTTCATGCATGTAAACTTTTAACAGGTTCCCTAGTGGTCAAGTTGATGGCACCTATTCATTTGTTTGTTTGTCTGTTTGTATTTGCAATCCCACTCTTCTTGGAATTTGCTGTCATCTGCTTCTTTGAGACAAATCATTTATTTATTTATTTACTGTATTTATATATCATGTTTATATATATATATATAATTTATAAATCATGTCCCCAGGAAGCCCTCTTGTGCTAAATGCACCCCCACATCCCCAATAAAATGCAAGCTGCCCTTCCCCAGAGGCTTCTGGAGATCACAGTTTGCCATTTTTCTTCCTTCCCAAAATTTTAGGGTGGCCAGAGGAGTGTTTGCGGTTTGCAACCCTCCATAGTCTACCAATGAGCATCCTGAAGCATTTCACACCGCTGGTTTAGTAGGGATAGCATAAACTGTGAAAACACAGGTACATATTTTGCATAATTCCTGCCAGTGGAAGAATTCCAATTTAGCTGGCACAGAAATATCATCGTGGAACCACAAAGCTCAGCCAAGCAACCAACCTGGAAATTCAGAAAGGTATTCCAGAGGATGTTCCAAACCTCTGCCACATAGACCTCCAAAGCCTAATACACCAGCAGGCTCAAGAAGCACAGGTCCTTTATTTACCTTCTCCTGGGATCTGTGTCAACTGCTCTTCGTTTTCCTTCATGGATTCACAGCTGTTATGAGCCACCGGCTTGTCTACCAGTTCAGACTCAAGACTGGAGCTGGGAAAGGAAACAACCAGGATGCTTAGTGTCCTGGGATGGGGCACTGGGACTGTGTTACATTTGCCAGAAATCCACTATGGGGGAACCTGCAACTCCCTTAGAATTATATCTCATCACCTCATGAAAAGGTGCTTTGAGACATTTTAGCATTATTATAATTAACAGGATGAGCTAATGATACATTGGATCCTGACAGAGATGCTAGAACAGGGGAGAAATAAAGAAAGAAACCTGCACCTCTGCCCTTAGAATAAATACCAACCTCCTGACTTTGGATCCTTCCATTGAGTTATTCGGGATGCTTTTGAGCTTCCATTTGAACTTGGGACTCATTATATATTTTGAGTCATCTCTCTTGCTCTCAGCTCCAGATGATTTGTCCTTGCTGCTCATCATTTGGAGGTCTGAACCTGTAGAAACAGAGCAGTTTCATTGGCCTGAGCCTGTAGAAACTAAGAAGGGTCAGGAATATGGCTTGCAGAAGATACTACTCTACTTCTAAGACTCCCAGGTACCATTTGCTCCATGGGATAAGAGAAATACCTGATCTCATGGGATTGTAATATTCTTACAATGTTGTTGGAGTGTGTCTTCAAGTATTTTCCTATTCAGGGTGGCCCAAGGTGAACCTACCGTATCTTATGTTTTCTTGGCAAGATTTGTTCTTAGGAGGTTTGTCATAGGCTGTGGATGAAAAGCCCCACCAGCCCCTATGCCAAAGAAAAGGAATTTAGGGCACGTTCCTGGTAGGACTTTTCTTGGACTGCCGCCCAAGTAATATGTCTTCTGTGAAATTTTACAACCAGTGTGTTTTTTGAGGAGCAAAACTGTGAATAAGCATGACCATGAAAGAAGTGCATCAATTTCTGCATGGGGTAGAGAAAGTGGAAGGAGATACAGTTTCCCTCCTTCTCTCATATTGCTCAATCTTGGGGTCATTTAGTGGAGCTGGGAACAGACAAAAGCAAAACAAAGATCACAATTTGCCATTATTCTTCCTTCCCAAAATTTTAGGGTGGCCAGAGGAGTGTTTGTGGTTTGCAGAAGAGCATCCCTAGGCATTGTGTACACCTGGGTAGGCAGAGATGGTGTCAAATGTGAAAACACAGGTACATATTTTACATAATTCCTGCCAGTGGAAGAATTCCAATTTAGCTGGCACAGAAACATCATTGTTGAACCTCAAAGCTCAGCCAAGCAACCAACCTGGAAATTCAAAAAGGTATTCCAGAGGTTGTTCCAAACCTCTGCCGCATAGACCTCCAAAGCCTAATCCACCAGCAGGCTGAGGGAGCACAGGTCATTTATTTACCTTCGTATGGTACAAAGAAGTTGTCAAGACACTCAGCCAAGTGTGTCATTTCAGCCTCCGACTTCTCTTCCAGCTCAGCGTCTCCGGTGACAGAGTCAGGACTGGAGCTGGGAAAGGAGACAACCAGGATGTTTAGTGTCCTGGGATGGGGCACTGAGCAGTCCTACCACCTGCAGCCTGTCCATGCAGGCTTCCCTGCCTCTAAATATTTCCAAAGTAAAGAACAACCATTCAACAGAGTCACAGATCCCACCCTGCATGCTTGGATGTTGCACCTCTGGTTTCTGAAAGTACCAGAAGTAACTAAAAAGTTGTTTCTGATTTCTTCTAAAGCTCTTTGAGACAACTAAAGACACAATGATCAGGAGACCTTCCATGCTCTCCTTAAACATTTCCTGCCGAAAAGTGAAAAGGAAAACTTTATGATATTCCTCACTGCAGTAATTTTCCACTACTTATTCTTACTTTCAATCACTTCTAAATCTTTTTAGTATTGTTCTTAGCTGTTATGCTCTGACTTTTTTGTGATTTAATTAATAGTTTTGTGCCATTCCATCTGGTATGCTTCAGTCATATTAGGTGTTCCTCCCTCTATTTGTGAATTGCCCAGAGTACGGCTTTATGGAGGGAGGACTGAAAGAGGAATAGAAGTAAAGGTTTCTATCACAACAGTAAGTTCAATAACAGCAGCAGTTCCTAATGAAACCAGATTCCCAGCATCTTCCAAAATACCCAAAGGCACTTGTCGCTCCAAGGGAACTCCAAACTTCATGTAGGACTTAATAAACTTGTGGTGTTAAAAGAAAAAGGTGACAAGAGCTATCAGAGATTTCCACCAAATCCATGCCTACCTCTCTTCTAAGAGAGCTGGGGAAAACTCTCGCCCTGAAGAAGTTGTTGGCTAAGAACTCCCATCTGATATTACAATGGCTGTGTTACATATGCCAGGAATCCACTATGAGGGAACCTGCGAATCCCTTAGAATTAGATCTCATCACCCCATGCAAATGTGCTTTGAGTATTTCTCTTTTTTTAGTAATATATTTTAATTAACAGAAAGAGTTAAGGATACATTGGATACAGACACAGATGCTGGAATAGGTGAGAAATAAAAAAAGAAACTGGCACCTCTGCCATGGGCCCTTGGATTAAATACCAACCTCCTGTCTTCGTATCCTTCCATTGGGTTATTTTGGGACCTCCATTGCTGGAAGTTTGGAGCGTTTATGTGTGTCAAGTCATCTGTCTTGCTCTCTTGTCCAGATGATTTGTCCATCTTGCTCATCATTTGGAGGTCTGAACCTGTAGAAACGAAGCAGTTTCATTGGCCTGAGCCTTTAGAAATTAAGAATGGTCAAGAAGATGGCTTGTAGAGGATGATACTCCACTTCTTAGCCTCCCAGGTATCATTTGCTCCATGGTATAAGAGAAATACCTGATCTCATGGGATTGTGATATTCTTACAATGTTGTTGGAGTGTGTCTTCAAGTCTTTTCCTATTCAGGGTGGTTCAGGGTGAACCTATCCTATGTTTTCTTAGGAAGATTTTTAATAGGAGTTTTGTCATAGGCCACCTCCACTGTATAACTGTGGATGAAAATACCCACTAGCCTATATGCCTAGGAAAACAAATTTAGGGCATCTTCCTGGTAGGATTTTTCTCGAACTGCTGCCCAAATAATATGTCTTCTATGAAAATTTACAACCATTGTGTTTTTTAAGGAGCAAAACTGTGAATAACCATGGCATTTAAAGAGGTGCATAAATCTCTGCATGGGGTGGAAAAGGTGGAAGGAGAAACAGTTTTCCTCCTTCTCTCTTATTGCTTGATCTTGGGGTCATTTAGTGGATCTGGGAAACTCAGGACAGACAAAAGCAAAACAAAAATCACATTTCATACAGTACACTGTGACAGGCTTTGACTTTCATGTTATTGGGGCATTGAATTTCCTCCAGGTTTTCCTCCATGGTACTGGAGCCCCATTCCAAGATAGAGTCAGCACCACAGAAAGTTCAGACTAAAAGATAGAGCAGATTTGCCAACCCACTAACATGGAAATCACATTGATCGCTGTCTATGTGATATATCTGCAAGCCATTTTCCTCCAATTTCTTACCCCCCCCCCCCCCGTCAACATTTGTAGATTAACCTTCACAGATCTTTGAAAACTAGCTTCCAACCAAAGGAACAGTACCATCCTTTTTTTTTTTTACTATTAAAAAATGCTTTTGTTCATTCTATCTTTTGTATTCTAAGCCACCTTGAGACCCACCCATGGGAGAAAGGGGGGATGAAATTTAATAAATAACACAACCATATAATTTAATGAACGTACCAAATTAAGAAGGAGGATTTCTGGTGAGATCACCCAGTCCAACTGGTGATGCCTTCAAAAAGCAATAGTAGGGTCTACTGAAACAAAGACTGGACTCAAAACACTTATACCAAATAGGAAACAGGCAAAGCAACCAACAGAAATGTCTCTTGCGTTGAGGTCTCTCCACCTCTCAACCTCCGCTCAACCTCAACTGACACAACTCCCACCTTGCCGAAGATTCTCTATTGTTTCCATGGAAACCAAACAAACAAACAAGCAAACACTTTCCATTCTGCTTGGTCCCATCTGACCACTTCTCCATGAGGTCCAATTTCATGGGTTACATTTCTCTTATTAGGATGATTTCAACTGATTTTAAAATTTTTACTCATTTTACCTGACTCTTTTGGTGAGCCACCTTGGATCCTACTCTGCATATAAATGAAATTAAATAATTATTTGTATCAGAAACTGGAAAAGCTGGCTCCCATACCACGAGAAAGGCAGCCTTTAAGTGATATTATGATTATGTTTATGAATATTACAAGTTGAGTCTCCCTTATCCAAAATGATTGGGACTAGAATTGTTTTGAATTTCGGGGTTCTTCAGCTTTTGAAATCATTGCTTCAACATAATAAGATACCTTGGAAACAGGGCTCAAGTCTAAACATGATATTCATTTATGTTTTATATACACCTTCTACACATAGCCTGAAGATAATTTTATACACATTACATTTGCTACTTAGTTTGTTTGTTTCGATGCTGCTTTTCTCCCAGGCCAGGAGCCAAGATGGCTAAGAATTTTGTGCATGAAATAAAGTTTATTTACATTGAACGATCAGAAAACAAGGGTGTTTATTTGGAATCCCAGATAAAAAGTGCTCAACCTGTTTTACACTAGCCACAGAATTAAAACCATTTAAAAACTTAGTTTAAAACAGGACAGCACTATAAAACCCCTTCTCTTGTTAACAATTTGTTTCCAAAAGCTTGCTGCAATAGAAAGGTAGCTCTCCAACATTCTTTGCAAAGTGGTCATTTTTGGATTTGTAAAAAAGCAAGGGATGAAAACTTGGCTGGACTTGTGAACTAAAGTTACATCAGCAACAGACATGGAAATGGAGCATCACTGGAAATGCACAAAAACTACAAAGCAAAACAAAAATCAGATCAGAATTTGCCACATATCCAGTTCCTGATTTGACTTTTGAGACTTTTGCATTCCATCTGCAGTCTTGCAAAGCTTGAGCTGTGGAATCTGGGAAACATATATACCTCCTCCAGCTCCTTTTGCCTGTACCTTCCACTGATTTCAACGGGCCTACATCAGATCAGATGCAAATTGAATTTAAACCATTCATGGCATGCCCATTGAAACAAACGAGATGCACATGCTCACCATCCGGAAGCACAGTCTCCACTGAGCCATCAGACTATCTAGTGACGTGAGACCAGCCACTCCCTCTTGGGTGAAGAGGATGGCGAAATCAAAATCAATGCATACCACCTTGAACTCTTTGTAAGAAATGTGTGTAATAAACCCATCAAGTCAATAAAATACAATCAACCCTCAGGAGGAGGTAAAGGTCAGTTACTACAGGTGTTGTATCCAGGGTTGAGGGCCACTTTTTGCCCTACTTATAAAAAGGAATGCACTGTGCTGGTTTCATTAGTGCCTTTGGCTTCCACAGCCTTGAGGACAAATTAGTTGCCAGTGGAGTTGTTTATACTTTTACAGCTGTTAAATTATTTTATGTATTTTTAATTTGTGTTATACCCCACCTCAAGCCTTGGGGAGAGGTAGGTATAATAAATAAATAAATTGTTGTTGTTGTTGTTGTTGTTGTTGTCTGAGACTTTTCTGTCTACTTGTGAGCAGCTGCACCTGAGGTATATTGTTGGTACGCCAGGTCTCTGGTTAACAAAATCTCTTCTAGAGCCCTGGCCGCATGGCTGGAGGCTTACATTTTCACTGCCTGACTCTAGTTGTCTAGGCCTTTTAAATGTAATGGCACGTTCTACCAGATCAGAGATTGGGTCAACGTCTTTTTCCACTGACACACACCTTTGCAGAGCTCTGCAAAGCACCCATTTGGTCCACTCTTCCTTCATGAGACACTACAAAGTGGATGTGGATGTCCCTGCTGAAGCAGCCTTTTAGAGAAAAGTTCTTAGCTAGGCAGCAGGCTTGCCATAAATCCTGAAAAGCTAGGAAAATCCCTGACTGAAGGGACTAAAAAATGTCCTCACCAGCTGGGGCTGGTTGAAGGAGCAGATTCCAGATTCCTCCTTTGTCCCTAGGCCACATTCTGTGGGACTTCAGCTTCCAGTGTTTGCACTGAAACTGTTGCCTGAGCGAGGCTCCATCTCTCCCCTCCCCTCCTTTTATTTTTCTCTGCACAGCAGCAATGCAATGAAAAGAAAAACTGATTGAGACATGAGAGCCCTTCTAACACCAAACGGCTCTACCTTCGGTGGCAGCAAAGGTAGCACATGGATAGCTTTCTGGCTATGTGGCCATGTTCTAGAGTTCCTTTCTGATGTTTCGCCAGCATCTATGGCTGGCATCTTCAGAGAATGATAACCTGGAAAAGGATTGGATATATATATCCTGTGTGACCCTGGGAAGGGAGGAGTAATTTGCAAATGTATTGTTCTATTGCTAATGGCAGACCTCAGGGTGGGAGGATATGCAAACAAGGATTAATGTCAGCTACTTGGTGCTCATTGTCTGCTGGGAATCCTCTGAAGATGCCAGCCGCAGATGCCGGCGAAACGTCAGAAAGGAACTCTTCTAGAACATGGCCACATAGCCCGAAAGCTCCACAAAAAACTATGGATGCCGGCCATGAAAGCCTTCAACTCCACATAGCAAGGGTGGGTTAACCCCACTGATGGATGGCTGTTGCTCTCCAGTCCAAAATGAGCTCTCAGAATGGGAGTAACCAGTGCGTCTTTTTAATGAAACTAGGAAGCAGATACAAGAGCAGAGTGCACATGGCTGGAGGATTGCTTAAGGCTTATCAACTCTTGAATAGGAAGAACGCTCTCCTCTCTGCAACCTTAGATATCCATTTTCCACTGTTAGTAAATCTAGATCAGAAATGCATCCTACAGACAACATTTCCTCAAGACCTCTCCACAAGAAGTGGGGATGTTCAGGTTCAGGCCATGTTGATTTCAGGAACCAGTTTCGCTGCTTTCCTTAGCTCTGAATGATGCAGAGCTGTAGGCTATGTAGGCTGCATTCACACTGGAGAAATAAACCGGTTTAAGTGCCATGGGTCAATGCTGTGAAATTCTGGGAATTGTAATTTGTTGTGGGGACCAGAGCGGAGCCCCCACAACAAACTACAATTCCCAGAATTTCACAGCATTGACCCATGGCACTTAAACCAGTTTATTTCCCCAGTGTGAACACAGCCGTAGATGGAATTGGGAAGGAGGCATGTGTGATACTTACACAAAGTGGCCAACAAAATCATGCTCTCTGCCACCACTTTGTATCTCAGCAGTAGCCACCAAAGAGACAGGATCCTGCATTTATACTGAGCAAGGTCTGTTTCTTTATATACTGTACCCTTCCACAGTTCACATTTATATCTGTACGTGTAATTTCTTGGTTGTCTTTGCCTTTCAGATGTTGTTTATATATTGAATTCCTCTTACAACTTCCACATTGTTTCCACCACAGGGTCTAAAACTGAGGGTCTCATGAAGCTCCATGTTTCCTTCAATTGGGGAAGGGGACACAATCTAGCTTTTTCTGGTGAAATACTGCAAGCCGTGCGCTCTACTCCCTGTCTTGCATATAAGCAATTATCCTAGAAGCTGATTTGATCTTGGAAGGTAACAGATAATTTTTCTCTAACAAGAGATGCTGTAACACATTCAGACTGAGATCCAGATTTAGATGCAATTAATTTAAATCCTGTAGATTTCAGTAGATATATACTTAATGTATGGGAATTATGCAACCCATGGGCAGCCTGTGGCCCTTTAGGAAGATCTGTGCAATCCTTGGGACACCCTTTGACAGGAAAGAATGGCTGAAAAAAGTTTAAAATATTTTAAAACTGCCCCCCGAATGTCAAAAGGTTGTTGGGGGGGGGGTGATTACCATGAAACAGCAGCCACAAATAATTCTTTAATGGTTTGGGAGCAATGCAATTTCACTTTTTAGTTAGCCAAAATGACAGCTACAAAATGGGTTGAGGTAGTCCTGAGCTCCAAAGCATACCCACCCAAATCTGCTTTAAGTTTGTCATCTGGATCCAAAACATTGGTCTTTCATGGTGTTCTCCTCTAGAAATACAATTCGCCTTGTCCCCTCCTTCAGCTCTTGTGGGGCTGAAATGTGTTTGCACCAGAGGGTTCAATTCATTTATGCTTTGAAGTTGCAACTTACTCTGAGTTCAAGAGTCTGTTTTCAAAGCCAGGATTCAGCCTAGCACATGAAAAAAACCTAAGAGTTCCTTTGAACATGTACAAAATGTATTTTGATCTATATGTATGCACATCCCTTGATCACCACAACCCATTTGGGACTAGGATGGGATCTCCCTTGTCAGGAACGGGCGGGTTTTGACAATTGTCATTCTGGAATTGATAACATTGCTTCTACCCACTCATTCTATGGGTCCCAAAGACTTTCCTTATCATACAGCTGGTCCCCAGTTAAAATGCCACATAGCGATCTGAAGTGCTGGGAGTGGTATATGAGCCTGGGACCCCATTGATAGCAATGGCAGTGGCTCTTTTTCTCTCCTGCTTCTTGCCTTTCAAACCCAGCTTTTTATACAGATATATGTCTGAAGTCCTAGAATAACTCCAAGGAGGATGTCAGTTTTTGAACATGTCACAAAGCAGCTTCTCCATAGGAGTGTTTCCGATGGTCCTGCGGAAAAAAAGCAGCTCGATACGATCTGAAGAAATACATTTCAAGGAAGGCAGGAGCAGCAGGAGCTTCCCAAATCTGAAAGGAGGAAGAAAAGTATTAAGCTGGATTCGATGCCTCCGTTCCGAAATCTGAGACAGCAAACTTAGCATTTTTTCCCCCTTTTTACTGTATCGGGACTCAATTGTTAGCAGTGGCTCTTTTTTTCTTTTCTTTTTCCCCAAATTTTTGAGAATGGCGTGGTGCTGCTACAGTAATCTGCAGTTCTTTTACATCATCCCCTGTCTTTTGGTGTTGATGTGTACCTACACATGTGTTTCAGATAATGCGTATAATCGGAAGAGATATGACAGCTGAATACACTGCCCGAATTTACTGTATATACTCAACTATATATATGTATAAGTTGAGGACAGGTGTTGGAGCAGAAATTATGGATTTTGCCATGAGCTGTGGATAAATCGAGGGTAAAATTTGGAGGCTCCTTCAGTGTGTGTATGCATGCGAGCGGCAAGAGAGACTCTGAGGTTTTTTGCTTCATCGTTTCTACTTTCCTTTCGTCTTTCATTCCACAGACAGCGGGTAGGAGAGGGACTCTTTTTAAAAGCAGTCAGTCACCCAGGACTCTTTATGTTTGGTTCAAAAAGAGAGAAATAAAGTGCTCTGCCAACTGTATGAGGAAATCTGAAAGAGCTGCTACCACAGTACCATACTGACCCATAAATATGTTGGCTTGGGATTTTGGGGTCAATTTTTGGGCACACATTTCTTGACTTATAAACGAGTACATACAGTAAAACTGCATCAAAGACTCTTCCAGCAGGCCGATCCAGATGATTTTTAAATTTCAAATTTTAAATGATGAGTTTTACATACAAAGTTCTAGTGAGCTGCCTTTTACCCATCCCTAGGGAAGAGTATTGGGCTGCCCGTACCTGACAGGCTGGCTTGGGTAATGTATCTGATTATGTTGTCCCAGCATCACTTGAGACTGATCCTGCAAATTCTCCACCTGGTCTGGATCTTTCAGGCCTCTTGTTTCTGTTAAGAAAAATAAAACTGGAATTAAGTAATATGGCAGAAATAATATAATCGTTTATTTATATTTCCTGCCTCTCCCATGGATCGAGGCGGGATTACATCAGTAAAATAATATAATACAAATACAAAATACAGTCAATAAGAAAGACTTGCTTGCAAGGAATCTCACATGTCAATTGACACTGTTTTATTGGAACTAGGCATGAAGAAGAAGGACAGCATACAAGAAAGCGTAGGATGTCGTAACGTTTGCAGAATTCACTTTCAGGAGAATCTTTGCTTTCAAAAACAAAGCAAGATTTCTTCAGAATTGTATCCCTGATTGTAAAGTGAGGATAAGTGTTTCTGTTACTAAATATTTCAGAATAAGCTAAATAAGAGGCTATGCCTAATTTGTACACTGTAGGCTGTTAAATTCACATATTCTTTGTGGAGAATTTGCACTGTCTCAGCTTTAGTTGTTATGTGCCTTCAAAGTCCTTCCGGACCTCTTGAAGGGTGTAGTGATTTGATTCCCAGCTCGGCCATGAAACTCACTGGGTGACCATGGGCAAGTCACACTCTCTCAGCCTCAGGAGAAGGCCATGGCAAACCTCCTCTGAACAAAGCTTGCCAAGAAAACCCCATGATAGGGTGTCTTAGGGTCTCCATAAGTTGGAAGTGACTTGAAGGCACACAACAAGAGGCATTTTGTGGGGTTTTCTTGGCAAGATTTGTTCAGAGACAGTTTGCCTTTACCTTCCTGTGAGACTGAGAGCGATCCCAAAATGGGTTTCTTTGGCCAAACAAGGATTCAAACCCAGAGTCATATTCCAATGGTCTAACCATTACACTGTCCGTACTGCCTTCATGCTGTACTTTCAATTAATAGTATAGTAAATGCACATCTTGGCCTGTAATATCCCCACCCCTCCAGCCAGGCAACTCACCTGGTTTGAAGAGTACAATTGCCTTCATACAGGCAAACTCGGTGGGGTCCACACTTAGGGCTTTGAAGCGTGCAATGACTTCTTGAAGGGCACGAATGTCCATTCCACCAGATACGAGCTTTCCATTGAGAGCGGGGGCCAGCTCTGACACAGAAAGCAGGGGACAAGTTTCCAGCGGTAAAGACCACTGGATGGCACAGAGCAGGAACAGCTCACTCCAGGCTTCCTCCAGTAAAATCACCTGCAAGTGACATGACAGAAGGCTGAAACTCGATAATTTGGGAAGCGTGTCCCATCATCCCTGGCAGTCAGCTATGCTGATGGAAGTAGTGTTTCAACAATAACTAAAGGTCCACAGTAACATATTATACATCTCTATAGCAAGTTCTTTCCATTTTAAAACTGTCAACCTGGTTTTGTCAAACCCATTCTGCCATCTACTAACTGGCACTTTCTACTTCTATCGCTAGTACTGCTACTAAAATAATAATAATCAACCTGAAAGTTTTAAATAGGTGTTTGTTGTGTAATTTTCTATTATGAGTTAATGTCAACTGTTTAACAATTGGCTAATATTTGTCCATTTTATTCATATGACTTTCTGTTTGTTGTTTTATTCTGTTGCCAGGTAGATCTTCTACAATTGCCATTAACGATAAAAATGTATGCTTTCTTTGGTTCTAGATGGCTCAGCTGCAATACTGACATTTGGATCAGTATGTCAATAAATAAATTGCTGTCTTTATCTCACGAATGCCTCCATTCTTGAACCCAAAAAGGAGCACGTGTTTCCTAGGACTCACCTGGTCTCGGAAGGGTAGGTTTGAGAAGACAGGTAGGTTCTTTGCCCATTTCACAGCCATGAAAAGGAGTCGGGCGGAGGTTTCATAGACGCTCTCAGGGCTGGTGGCTGGGTATGGGGAGACGTGAGCCTCACCCACCGGGCGTTCTGGCTCATTACCAGTTACATCGATGTTCTCATCCGCTGTAGAAAACCAAATCATCCATCAATACTGTGGAGTCTCTAAGTGCAAAACAAATGTCAACACAAGTCTGTTCCTGCTCCTAAGGAAGGCTTAGCACAAGTGGAGTTGTCATGTACCAGCAGTAATGGGCTACTGGAATAGAGAGGAGCAATGATGCTAAAATATTGAAATGAGCTTTAATGGAATTTTAAGTGAGCAACACTGGACAATCCTTTCAGAATACTCCCAATGGCTATGCAGTTCAATTTCGAAGCATCAGCACCTGAATTTCAGCCATGCTTGCATGCATTTGCAGAAAGTAGTGGGGCCAGGCTGGAATTTAGTTAGATTTGTTCTGTCCAATCTGCTCAGACAAGCACAAGTGATCTCTTTCCTCTTCTCCTTCCTGGTGTTATCCTGCTAAGAACCCTGTGAGGTAGGCTTGGCTGGGAGAGAATAGTTAACCTAAAGATACCTGATGGACTTCGTGCCTGAATAGGGAATTTGGAATCCAATTCCTCTCGGTCCAAACCTTTCACAAGCCCTTTTCAGCAGTGAAGAAATGATGTTGTGTTTGTACTGAAAGAACCCTTATTGTTCCTCTAGTTCTCCCTACCCTACACTCTCTTTCGATGTTTTTTCAGAGAAGGAGTGGAATGTTTTAGTGGATTCGGTTAAAAGAAGGCTGGTGTTACAGGCTTTGTTGTCCCTCCCATCTTTTCTGCTTCCTAGTTTATTCACATTATGTTTGCTATCCATTTCATGAAGCCTTTCCCCCTTTTAAATTACTCTGGATACTAAAGTTGTGCAACCACCTACAACGCACCTGTTGTGCAAGGGTTTTATTGGATCTCGCACCCACCAAATCAAAAACAAAGGGTGGGGGGCCATGTGTGCATGTGCAAATGAAAAAAACACCAATCATGCAGCAGAAGGTAGGACAAACAGTAGTGTAAATGGTATTGTTGTATATTGTATGTAAGAAGCATGGAACTAACACCTTTGAAGCATAAATGCAGTGATGCTGTGAACGAATGCATTGTCACTCTGCTACCTTTCCAAATACAAAAGTGGAGTTCAAGTGGAATGACCCAGTGGCATCACTAGTAGGGTGTAAGGAGTGTGGATCTCACCACACGGGTGTGTATGATACTACTGCTCCTCAAACATCTGCCTTTTGGCAAAAGTGCCCTGTGACATTTGCATGCATCCCTTTAAAATGCTGTAGAGATTGTGGGAGTGGGGTAAGGCTCAGTGGGAGGAGAAAAAAAAGGCTCCATTAAAAAAAAATATTAAAATTTAAAATTAAAAAACCCTAATATATAAGTATGTATGTATATATAATATATATATTCTTTTAACATTTTCTTTTAAAACATTACATTTCACTAAATTTTCACTTCAACCACATGAGACTATGTATATGTCAATGCATTTAGATTGCGCATACGATATCGCAGCTTAAAGGTATAATTTTAATTTTGCTAGTTCTTTATGTCACAACTATTACCATTATATTCAGTGATGCACAGGAATTATGAATAATGATTAACATTAGAAGAAGAAACAAACATGACTAAGGGTTCTGTATGGTGTGGGATGGGAAGGGGAGGTGTGGGGTTGACACCATGAGTTACCGCACTGGGTGATGCCAACCCTAGAGAATGATCCAAAACAACTGACTAGTGTGGTAAGCACCCAAGTCAGAAAGAGCTAGACTGATGCAATACTGATGCAACACAAACTGAAACAGTACAAGCCAGACTGGTGCAGAACAAACAGTGATCACTAGATAGCAGCACAGGATAGTTCGACAGCCTCATTGAAGCACATGCAGACGATCCCGACCCTCTATATTTGCCTTAAGAAAGCATGCTCAAAGGCCATGAGTTCAACATTCAAAGTCCATTGTGGGAGAAGGGGGGGATTATAAATCCTTGAAATAAATAAATAAAAATAAATAAAAAGCCTCATTTAGCCTCTTAGGCCAGAAGTAAGCAGACTTCAGATTTGCAGCATTTCCTTTGTTTTCGCTTTTGTTGATAACAACCCTCAAGTGGATCTTGACCTATGGCAACCCTGTGGAAGAGACATCTCCAAGATGCCCTGTCCTCCCCTGCCCCGTTCAGTTCCTAGAATCCCTAAAATCCATAAATTGGAGTCCGATGTGAAAGCTTTCAAATGCAATGATATAATTCTTATTCCAGGAATGTATTTTGAGCTCTAGAACTGAACAAAGTTCATAGTTCTTACATACATTGAGACACATCCTACATGCTCACTCTCAAGCCTTATTTCAGCCAGGACTTGGAAGTATTATTTGTTTGGACTACAGTTTCTAGAATGCTCCTCCTGCCAGCTTGTCAGCTTGTCAGTCGATCTAGATTTTACCTTCTCAGTCCATCACTCACCTAGGGACAGTAAAGCAGGATCATTGGAATATGTCTACACCATATGATCACAGCAACTTCAAATCACTTTACGTGTCATGATATCACCATTATTCATAATCCTATGAAGTATTTAGCATTCCCTGCTACAGAAATCTAATGCTATGGTTGACAGTGGTAGACTAGAGCACTCTAGAAGAAAATTCTAAATATTTCACCAGTCTAGAATTCCACAGGATGAAGCCATGACACCTAAAGTGGTATTAAAGTGCTATAGCTGCTCAAAATAGATTCTTAGCTCCCAGTGCATGGAGTTTATCAGATGACAGAAACTGGAAGCATAATCCAATGGCAGCCTGAACGCAATCGTAACGGTTTCACGTTATTGCATGAGAAACTATCACATGCAATTTTGGGCAATTTCTGGCAATGGGAAGTCATTCCGAATGCAATGCAGCATCAATATGCAATCACGTAAATTTGCTGAACTAGCGAATTAACTCATTTCGAAATTGAGAGAAATTCCTCCCGTGTGATAAACTCCCATGACAAGCCACCTACCGTCCTCTGGCTCCAACTTGGCACATGTCTCAGCGGTCATCAGGCTGGCCATAAAGCGATGGTTGCTGGGGGGAGTTGGGGCTCGGGCCCTTGAAGCCCCAGTCATGGAGCAGGAGTTGGGGGCCCTGAGGCTCTGTAAGGAAGGACAGGGTGGCTGTGGTGGCAATGGAGGTGGCGCAGCATCCCGTGTGGTAGCCACATGCTCAGGTTGCTGTTCGGAGTCCAGGTCAATGGCATCAAGGCGAACCTGTGCAGTGCTGCGGGGCTGGCGTTCATTCTGTACAGCTAGAGGCAGAAAAGTGGAGAGGTAAGCAGCCAAGGAAGCAAATGGATCACTGCTCTCATGTCCTGATAGTACGTAAAATACAGTAGGCCCTTGGCTGGGGGTTGTATACCAAAATCTGTGGATGCTCAAGTCCCATTAAATACAATGGCATAGTAAAACGGACAGAGAGAAGAGCCTCTCCTGAAGATGTCCAAACAGACTTGTTTAGGAAGCTACAGTTTTTCAGATTTTCTGGACTTGAGTCATGTAGGTCTTTGTAGGTCATAACCAGCACAGATTTAGAATTTGAATCCCCCCATATGAGAGCCATTGCCCACCCGTTCTTTCCACCAACTCGATCTGTGCTCACCATCCTTGTTCATTCCTGCCTGTAGGCATTTCTTCAGGCGACAGGCTTGGCATTGGTTCCTGTGCGCTTTGTCCACCGGACACATCCCTGTGCCAGCTTGACACCTGTGGAGAACAATACAACAGTGTGATGGTTGTGGTCTCAGCAATGGGCCCACCTGTTTTATGTACTGTGGCACTTACTTTTGTTCTTTAAGACACAAAGCAAATGTTCTCAACCAAGGAAAATCAGATTCTGAGCTAAGAAAAACTAGATTCAGTGGACTATTTTATTATGTAAATTCATATATTTGTATTTTTTTTTCAAAAAGAGATTAGCATTCACTAATCATGGAACAAAGCAAAGAGACACAAAGCTCATTGGTGCATTACCCCCTGAGGACAGAAAATCCTACAAAGCCTGCATTTCTGGATGCTCAGATTAGAGCAAGCACTGTCCATGTATTTTGAAGCCTAAAGACTAGTAGCTTGCTTTTGAAAAAGCACTGAAGCTAAGGATGATCTGAAGAAGTATTTTGTGCTTAAAATGTGTACAGGAAAGGGAGTTACAAAAGACAGAGAGAGCTCTGCCTTAAGCAGACCATCCTAAAAAGATGGTTTCTTTCACACTACATCATTACAATACTGCAAATCGTCTGCCGCAGCTCCATGTTACGAAATCCTAGGATCCATTGTTTCGTGAAGGATTTAGGATCCTCTGTTGAAGAGGATCTGTGCTTCACCAACTCACACGCCCCAGGATTCTGTAGAATGCAGCCATAGCAGTTAAAGTGGTATTTTTATTCTTGTGGTGTGCCTTCAAGTTGTTTGCAATTTATGAAGACTCTAAGGCAACCCAATCATGGGATTTTCTTGGCAAATGTCTTCAGAGGGCTTTGCAATTGCCATCATTGCCAGACTAAGGGAGTGTGACTTGCCCAAGGTCACCCAATGGGCATTTGGCTCAGCAAGGATTCGAACACTGGTCTCCAGAGTAGTAGTCCAAAGAGATTTTCAGTCAGGGGAAAAAAGAGGGAGTAAAAGACATAATCCTGGCATAATCACATCATCACACTGAAGATTTTCAGACAACGTTGCATGGCATCCAGGACTTCTCCCATGAAGAATCTGGCATCCTCCGGAAACAAACCATTCATGGGGAAGTCTCATGAATTGCTTCTCAATAGCGTGAATGAAGTGTGATTGAGAGAGTGTGAAAGTTAATCACACTTCACTCACGCTATTGACTAAGCAACCAAGGTTATTTACAGCATTTCGGTGGGGGGCAATCCATTCTCATTGCCAGAACTAGTTTTGCAGTGGATTTCTGTTTTCTTTTGAGATATGGGGCACAATTTTGTTTACACTGAATTAAAAGAATGTGGTGAAGTCACAAATTTTATTTTATTGTATTTTATTCTGTGCGGGATGAGAACATGATTTGCAGACATGTCCCATAGTGCTGAAATGACGCATGCATGAAACAATCAGTTCCAATGTACTAATGATTCATTCACGTATGTGTGCAGAACTCGATCTCAATATTATTTGGCAATGGCAAACCCCTCTGCAGTTATCACATGATAGTCTGTGAGAAAATATTGAGCACTATAGCACTACTGTTGCCTTAGCTTTCACTACCATAATTATTGATGAATTGGCCCTGGTGTGATAGTCTCCCAAAACTCAAATCACTATGGCGTTTATCATACGACGGAATTTGGCGGTATAATGCAATGGCAATCCAAACACAATCATGGGGTTTCACGTAATTGTGTATGAGTGTATCTCATGCAATTTTGGGCAAAGGGAAGTCATTCCGAATGCAATCATAGGTTTTACGTTAATGCGTATTAGAGTATCTCACGCAATTTCAGGCAATGGGGGGGTCATTTTTGGGAAATGAGAAGTCATTCTGAACGCATTCCGAACATAATCAGATTTCATGTAAATTTGCTAAACTAGAGAATTTACGTGAATTTGATTGGGCTCCATTTGAAATTTGGGAGAAATTCTTCCCGTGTGATAAACTCCTATATCACACTGTCTCTCAAAGGTCGTAATTATGTATCTTATGAACAAACCTAGCTCCCTAAGTAACTCCTCATAGGTCATAGTTTCCAGACCATTCACCATTTCTGTGATCAGCCATAGAAGTAATTTCCTCACACTCTAGATCCAAGCCTAAATCTACCCCTACTCCTGCCGTCACCAAATCTGGGCCACCCAGTGCTCTACCTGCTCTAAAGAAAATGTGAAAACACTGGGGGATTTGACCAGGGGTCTCTTACTGTACCACACTGGATTTTCCCTTAATCCACATGCTGTCCTCTTTACTTTCCAGCACAGACGCAGTGGATCGGACCAGGTCCAAAGATGGCCACACCTTACCTGTAGATCAGCTTCCTGCGGACACTGCGCTTGAAGAAGCCACTGCAGCCATTGCAGGCATAGATACCATAGTGCTTCCCACTGCTGGTATCTCCACACACCTTGCAGAGCAAGACTGGGCTTCCGACTTTTCCAGGAGCCATGCTGAGCCCTACTGGAAGGAGACAAAATAGGTCTCAGAGTAAAGCTACCCAAAGGGAGTATCACACATCAAAACAAAATGGACAGCAGCATTCTTTGATTTGATGCTTTGATTTGCTTTGATTTGGAGGTCCTGCATGGCAGGGGGTTGGACTGGATGGCCCTTGTGGTCTCTTCCAACTCTATGATTCTATGATTCTATGATTCTATGATCATTCATTGGTACTTATTCCCAACATATGTTGAATTAATGTTGCCAAGTTTCCAAAATAGTAATATGAGACAATTAAAATTCATGGCCTGTGGGGTTGACAGTCAGGAAGGAGTTGTTAACACGTTTGTATTCTATTTAAATACCAAATGAAAGTGTTGATTTCAGTTAATTTAGCCATGTATTTTCTGCAAAATTAACATATTTGTTGTTATTGTTGTTGCTGTGTGCTTTCAAGTTGTTTCTGACTTATGGCAACCCCAAGTTGAATCTATCATGAGGTTTTTTTGGCAAGTTTCTTCAGAGGGAGTTTGCCTTTGCCTTCCTCTGGGGCTGAGAGAGTGTGACTTGCATTTCTGTGTCACTGATAAGATTTGTGTTTTCAAAGGTAATAAAAATAATGGATAAGTACTAAGCAACACAAAAAACTGTCCTTTTCATGTAATAATGGCAATGAAATAATTTATAGAACACTAGTAATAGGAACAAATTTGCTTTTTAAAAGCCACTTTCCAAACTTGACTTCTTTCTTGTCAAATCCCCAGAAAGCCACTTTCAATTTAGACAGCCATATAGGCAGTCAATATCTTGCCAAGAAAGCTCTGTGATAGGCTTGTTTTAGGGTCTCCATAATTCGGAAACAACTTAAAGGCACACAACAACAACAACAGTCAATAATAAAACTGTCTGACTACACATCTACCAATCTATTTAACAAAACAGTTTTCCATGAGCTCACTTTTATTTGTCTATAGCAGAACCAGCATAGAGAAAGAGAACCAGCATGGTGTAGTGGTTTGAGCATTGGATTACAACTCTGGAGACGAGGATTTGAATCTCCGCTCAGCCATGGAAACCCACTGGGTGGCCTTGAGCAAGTCGCACTCTCTCAGCCTCAGAGGCAGGTAAAGGCAAATCCCCTCTGAACAAATCTTGCCAAGAAAACCCCACGATAGGTTGGTCTTAGAGTCACCATAAGTCGGGAATGACTTGAAGACATAGAACAACAATAGGAAAGAAAATTTGCCTCCATTTTCACTGTGTTTAGTTAACATGTGCCCTTAACAGTTCATTTTCAGCCTCATCTCAAACTGTAGTTGTACATCCCTACCAATGGCACCATTGGCACACAACTTTGGGACAGATATTCTGGGTCCCATTCAGCAGAATGAGCAGGTTGGCCACAGCAGAGGTGCCTTCCCACTATATAGAAACTGAAATAATACACAGCATCCTTTAAAGAATATCTTTCCCTAAGACCATAAAGTGCAGAGTCTAAAATCCAGTGACTGAACCACTATTCCCCATCACTCTATAATCATTTCCCATATTTGATGGGATGAGCCCAAATAAGCCAAGAAGATAATATGCCACATTGGTTTGAAAATTTGCTTGTGAGTTTTGGTTTGGTTTTGGTTTTCAGGTGTTGGTTTTTGATACAGCATTTTGCTCTCACCCCTTCCTCCAAAGGCTCATTCCCGCTACAATTTACACCCAATCGCAGATCATGTTATATGACCGTCGTTCCCACTTGTAATCGATTCCGATCCTTATTTGATTGATTTCTCTTGCAATAAAGTAGGGCAAACCCAGAAAAAACAACAACAGTCTTTCCTAACAGTATTTTCCAAGCAGTTCTTTTGCAGAAAGTCAAATTCCAAGTGGTTCTTTTGCAAGAAAGTCAAGATGATATACATGGTTCACCCCACCTTAATCTTAACGTTGCAACAAGTCAAGTTATCCTGGACTTTCCTGCGCGATAGGTTTTGCTGAGAGATGCTGCTTGCCCAAGACTGCCCAGTAAGCTTTATGACAGAGTGAGGGGCTTCAAGTCAGATCTCACTAGTCCTAGTCCAATACTTCTAACCATAACTCCCCCTTCCAGCTCCCCATATATTATAAACTTGCTTGGCTATTATTTAACCATTTGTTCACTCAGTGTTTTCATCCTAGTTGGGGCTAGAGGACCTGCGTACTTCTAAATGAACTAGTTATATGCAAGTGAATATAGGATCCTTCTTCTCCTCTATAGACATGAAAAACAAAGTAGACTCACAGAGCTTTAAGGTGCTCCTTGAATGTGGAATAGTTCTCAGGGCCAGACCAAGAGATTTAATTGCCTGAGATAAAAAAGAAGGTGGTGTTGCTTCCAACCACTCTTATAAGAGGTCCGCCTCGTATTCTTCAAATCACACTTATTCCTCAAATCAGAAGTACAAGTGGGCCAATTGTATCTGCTGAGGTTTGGTTCCAGGATGCCCCATGGATACCAAAATCTGTGAATGCTCAAGTCCCAGTAAATACAATGGCAGAGTGGAATGGTGTCTCTTGCACAAAATGGATAAATCAAGATTTGCTTTTTGAAATTCATATTTTTGAAATATTTTTCAGACCATGGATGCTTGAATCAGTGGATTAAGAAAACCGTGGATATGGAAGGCTGACTGTTCACTAATGATGGGACTGTGTTCCCCCATCACATCTGTTGGAGCAAATATGTTCTAGACTAGGGAAACTAGGAAGGAAAATTAGTATGATGCTATTTCTGAGGAACAGGGGTGGCAGGAGAGTTCCCCTTTGGCTCCAGCATCAAGACAGAAGTGAGAATCCTGTGGCCCTTCTTTATTGAACTACAGATCTCAGGAGTTGTAGCCAGCCCAGTCGAAGGTGGGGCATGCTGGGAGTTGCAGTGTGAAAACATTTGGAAGGCTGAAGGATTCTCACCCCTGGTCTAAGAGGACATCTCCCAAAGTTGTCTTGGTGCTCATGCTTCTGTCCAACTACAGTCTTGGCCTACGGCTACCAGAAAGCTTAGACCTGAGTGGGGGACAGATGCAAGAAAGAAGAGGAGCGATGTGACTTACCCGGCTGGTTGCCCTCCAGTCCTTTGTTTATCACAGACTCTGTTGGGGATGCAGTCATGCTTGTGTTTGATCAAGGCAAGGAAGATGGGTAGGTCTTGCCACTCTGATTTCCCAGGACTCTCCTTTGCTCACAGATCCAGCCTCTTCCTCCTTGGATGTTGATTCAGTGCCCAACAGCAGGAGAAGCAGTTGTGCCCAGGCTAACGTGGACCAGCTGCTATCTACGATCAAAACTGGGCAAGTTGTTGGCAGAGTCCCTTCAATGCAAGCCAGACTCTTCCATGGGAGATGGGGACTACCACTAGCCTACCAGCTGCCCTCTTCCATGTCATGGAGAGCCCTGCTCTTCCTTGAGGGTCTCTGGATAGTTTGTGTGTATCTGTGTGCCCTGCCCGCGTGCAAGTCCCCTTCTCTTCAGGGCTCCTGTGGCGTAGCGGGGAAGATTAGCCCTTAACGCTGTGTAAGCAGATGCCTCTCTGTCATCCTCTTAATCTTTAGCCTCTCTCCAAAGGTGGAACCATCAGCCATGCACAGAAGAATGGGAAAGGTGCCGAAGAACCGTCAGTGAGGCCCGAATGGTGCCAGAAACCTGTAACCAGAACTCCCCCTGACACCGAATCTGTCCGCACCATTTCTATCCACGGCTGCTTAACAAAACAGCCCCCATGCCATGCTCTTGCCATCCATCTATGGGGCAATTATGACTCATTTGTTCAGCCATCAGCTGGCGGGCCAAAAATGAAGGTTGGCTGTGTTTTCTAGACATTTGATCTACCTTAGCCCTCACCCCCCACTAATCACCACAACATTGTCTACTTTTGCTGGCATATTGAGACCAATAGACGTCGTTTTTGGAAAGGGAGGCTAACCTACAAGGACAGCTGCTGATCAGAACTAAATATTTAATGGGGCATTTTTTCAAGCAGGTGAGTGTACTGACTCCCCAGGTAGGCCCTGTATAATTGATGAAGGGAAAGGTGAGGGATAAAGAAACTTGCCAAGGAAATCACAGGGCCTTGAAGAGAAGGAGGATGCTCAAACTCACTTCCTGGGATGTTCTTGTAGAAACTTCTGGAATCAAGCTAAAATTGTGGCACTGATACACTGTTAACGCTGCCGCATGGCTGGATCCACACTGCAGAAATAATCCAGTTTGATGCTGCTTTAAGTGCTGTGGCTCAATGCTATGGAATTCTGAGAATGGTCATTTGTTGTGGCACCATCTGGGCACCAATCCCAGAATTCCATGGCACTGAGCCACAGCACTTAAAGCGGCATCAAACTGGATTATTTCTGCAGTGTGGATCCAGCCACGGAGAAGGAAATGTATTGCCTCTTGATGCTAAACTGGGAAAAGTTACCTTTCTGACTTCTCACAAGCGGGTGCGGGGGAATGGACCGCACCAGGTGACACCCTAAGGATCCTCAAACACCAACTTTTTTTGGCAGAAATGGGCTGTGGCATTCCTCTGTTTCCCTTTGGCACTCATTGAGAGTGCAAGTATGGCTGGGTGCCATCCAGCTGCTATTGTAACTGATGAAATGAGAAGCCCAAATTCCAGCAGAAGTATGCTGGAAGGGCTTTGGACTCTAAAAAAACCAAATTTCAGCTAAGAGTTGTGTCAGCAGGACATTAACACAGTGTTAAAGGCCCTTATCAGAGAAGAGTTTTTGGAGCCCCAATCCAGAGTTACTCTGCATTCATCCAAGTGAATTCACATGAATGCACATTGAATTATCACACGTGAATGCTGTTACTATGAAGCCATTCCAAAGCCAAGCCAAAGTCAAGCCAAAGTCACCCCAGAATTCAGCAAATTCAGTAACAACTGTATTCACAGAAATCAGTTCCAAGGTCACTTCAGATTCAATCCGAATTGGTCTGGTGTGATAAGGTCCAAAGAGTAGAGAGTATCTATTCAGTAATCTGGCTTTGTTCTAATTCATGGATACTGCATTCCATTCCCCTTTCCATTGAGGTTTCCCATGTTCCCTCTGTTATAACCTTTAGTCAGTCAACTTAGGCTGCATCCACATTGGAGAAATAGCCCTGCTTTAACTGCCTTGGCTCAAGGCTATGGAATTCTGGGAGTTGGAGTATGTTGTGGGGCCCAGAGCGGAACATTGTTTTCCACTTATGGTGTCCCTAAGGCTTGGAGTTTTTTTGGCAAGTTTCTTCAAAGGGGGCTTGCCATTGCTATCCTCTGAAGCTGAGGAAATGTTACTTGCCCAAGGTCACCCAGTAGGTTTACCCAGTGGCCAGATTAGGATTCGAACCCTAATCTCCAAAGTCATAATCAAACCATTAGGTCATACTGACTCACTCTATATGGGCCGGGGGCGGGGGAGTTCTCCAGACTGACTTATTTAGTTTGTGTTTTTTCACAATAGATTTATAACACTTCCATCTTAAGTCAAAAAGTGAATCCTTATATTTCAGAATGAGGTACCGCAGTCTAAGCCAGTGCTACTCAAATGAGATAGTCGACAAACCATTGGCTGCCAGTCCATGGTGAGTTTCCAGGAAGAAAGGAAGGAAGAGGGAGAGAGGGAGCCCTTTTAGCCATTGGACACAAATATGGTACCGGTCCCTGATGCATTTAATAAAAAAGCATGTGCCAGTCTCGCTTATGCCATAGGTGAAGAAGCGCTGTTCTAGGCAACTGGCTTGGCCAAAATATGGATCCCAATTGGGGACAACATTCCAATATGACAGGGAGGCTGTCAGAGATGAAACATTTGTTTAATGTTTCATCTCTGATGCTCTCCTGCCTGTCAGAGATGCAGGGCCAGGAAGGCAGGGAAAAGGGGTTGTCACCTTCAGATCATCTGTATAGCCACAACCAGCTGTACTTCAGACCCTCTTTTCCACAATCTGGTGACTAATCCATTTACTCTGTGTAAGTAAGGGGGGGGGGAGACTACAGAGCAGGCTGGAGGGAGTCTGCTAGTTTAACAAAAACAATTAGCCCCAGGATTGCGATAGCAGCTCTGAGTCAGTCAATCCCTTTGGCCAGTCAGAGACCAGATGGTGATGGATGCTTCATCAGCCATTAGTGACAAGGTCATAATTAGTCTGCAGCCCTGATCTCTCTCTTTCTTTCTCTCTCTCCCTCCTCCCTCTTTCTAGGAGACCCTCCATAAGCAAGGAATCGCCTAGATGCCATAAGCATGGAGTTGCCGTTCACCCCAATTAAACAATGACGGTTCACTGTCCATGGATTCAACTCTTTGGTGTCCCCCCCCCTCGCCAAGTGACACCCCTGCAAGTTGGGAATGAAAGGAGTTGTAGTCCCACACATCTGGAGGGCACCAAATGAGGGCCATATGTCTGATCTAGGACCCACTGTTGAAACTGAAGTTTCTTCCTCATGGACAGCTCCTAGGAGTTTATCATACGACGGAATTTGGGGGTATAATGCAATGGCAATCCGAATGCAATCATGGGGTTTCATGTAATTGCGTATGAGTGTATCTCACGCAATTTCGGGCAATGGGAATTCATTCTGAAGGCAATCATAGGTTTTACCTTAATGCGATTAAGAGAATCTCACGCAATTTCGGGCAATGGGGGGTCATTTTCAGGAAATGGGAAGTCATTCTGAATGCATTCTGAACGCAATTAGATTTTACGTAATTTCACTAAACTAGCAAATTTATGTGAATTCGAATTGGCTCAATTCGAAATTGGGAGAAATTCCTCCCATGTGATAAACTCCCTAGTGATAACAAGCAAAAGGTATTTCTCAATAAACTACTTTATCTCATCTTCAATAACAGATTCTTTTTTTTATGTTATTTGTGATAAAAGAAAGGACAGGAGAATCTGTGGGAAAGCATGGGAATGTTGCAAATGGAAGAGGTTATTAATGCTGGGGTGTGCCTTCAAGTTGTATCCAACTTATGGCAACCCATGGGGTTTCCTTGGCCAGTTTTGTTAAAAGGAGACTTGTCACTGTTTTCCTCTGAAGCTGAGAGCATGCAACATGTCCAAGGTCATCCAGTCAGTTTCATGGCCAAGCTGGGAATTGAACTCTGGTCTTCAGATTCATAGTCCAACACTCAAACCATTATGCCACGCTTGATCTCAAAAATGTTTGTGTGTTGTGTGTCTTCAAGTCGTTTCCGACTTATAGCAATCTCAGTCCGAACATATCATGGGGTTTTCTGGGCAAGATTTCTTCAGTCATTATTAATTGTACAGAAGCACACTTACCTCCTACAAGTTCTGTGAACAAAGCCAAGCAATTGTATAATAACTGCCTCAGCAAAGTGCCCTGTTTGATTCCTGAAATTGAAACTAATTCTTAAGAAAAAAACAAATACCTCATGTAGCCTGGAGGAAGTGAAACACAGAATTGAAAGGGGTCCCACTGGCCATCTAGTTCAACCCTGTGCCATGAATCCATAGCTCAAATTGGGCTGAGTTGTTGTCCTGTCATATGGGATTAAGTAGTAGTAAACTGTGCCCTGTTCTTTATAAGCCTAGGGAAGATTTCACAGAAGGCAAAGCCTCAATGTTGGCCTATTCCAATGTAGCCCAATATTGTCTACTCCAACTGGCAGTACTGTTGTTTTTCTGGATCTCAGAAATGTTCGTTTTTACCAAATACTCGTAGTAAGCTGCACAGGAGGCCACCAAGGGCCACAAAAGATTTACACGTTGGCCATAATTGGGCTAGATGTTTGATTGACATATGCCCAGATTCTCGCACAGTGTCAGTAGGGTTGCAGGAGCAGGAGCAAAATATTTTTGGCTCTGAATTGAGACAAGCTTGAGAGGGCAGTAAGGATCCCAAGAACTGCACTGGATCCTGCTAAGAGCCACAGATGACACACGGGCCACACAATTCCCACCTCTTCTTTCTTATGCCTTGTCAGAACTGTATTAGGCCTTGCCATACTATTATGGAATCACAGAATCCTAGAGTTGGAAGGGACCTCAAAAGTCTTCTAGTCTTGGGTTGTTCGCATAGGCTACTGCAATGACAGTCGCTACACAGGAGGGTCTGGGCACCTGCTGAGATAGGACAGCTATTTCTGGCATCTCTTGATCTTCCTCAGATCACACTGGCAGGGTAGTGGTGACCAGAAGGCATTTTTCAGGTGATCAAAGGTCACTTCCAGTTATAGCTTCATGGCATTTTCTGCTGTTTGGCAGCTGGCCTGAAACTGTGTTTATAAGCCAAAACTAGGATATTTTTGACCAAAACTTCCCTCCAATTAAAAAAATAAGCTGGGTGGGGTGGGTCAAAAGGTTACATGAGACCTCCCCCCCCAGTGCAATTTCTACCTACATTGAGTAATGCACAGGTCTTTTGGCTCATATGGACAACTCCTCAGTCCAGAAACATCTGGACCACATCTTTTCCACCCCTGCCTTTGACTGTTGCCTTTGCCAAGCCTTGACACTCGGCCTCTCACTCTGATTAGCCGAACCATCCAAGATAAGAAGACCTATAGAAGACTCCTTGCTTGGATAGGGGCATTGCCCAAGCAACAAGGTCTTCAACGGCTGTGGTGTATTTCTGTGTATCCCTCATTTCTCTAGCTTTTTTTCAACTATCTCTTGGCTAACCTCTGGGGAACACCCAAAGGTAGTACCTGATGATGGCTGGGCCCTGAATATCCTCTTTTTCAGTAGTCCTGTCATCTGATCATAGCGCACAATTCCATGGTGGATATAAGCCCCAAACTAGTAACTGGACCACTTTTCTTTGGGCCACAAAGTAGTCTTCTGAAAACCAGCTGAACCGGGCCACTTGCAGGCTTGCTTCCTTGTATGTTGGTTTCCGCCAAAGCAAAACTGTACGTAAGGATGGCCAGTGATAGAATTATCTCTTATTACACTGAGAAGTCATTAACCTCTCTCTCCCTCCTGTTAGGGTTAATAATTAATTGCTGATGATGAGAGCCGGAGGAGGGAAGGTCCTGCTCTTTTAATTACCACTTTGCATTAGGCTTCTTAAAACTCCTTAACACCAGGGCTTACGTGCATCCTGGAGTTTTATCTGGAAACCATGCCACTGCCATCTTTTCATTATATTTGAGAGTATCTTGCATACAAGTTTCTGGCAGACTGGGTAGTCAATATACGGTAGTATACAAAATATACTAGTATCACAACATTTTGTGACATAGTCGGAGCATGTAAAAATGCCCTGAGAAATCCCACTCATTTCAATATACGAGCAGAATTACAGAATTGAAATGGGAATTGGAGATCATGTAGTCCAACTATTACTCAGCACAGGATCTACTGTATGAGAAGCAACTATAGCAACCATCAGATGGCTGTCCTCCCTCTCCTTACATGTCTTTGGGGGGAAAAGAGGTCCCCATCTCTCAAAGCAGTGCGTCCAACTCTGTGATTCTTTAGATATGACCAGCAAACAGTCTTAAGCAAGACTTGTAACTTTAGGAGGCCAGGTTCTACTTTTTGTTTCAGTAAACATGATGACAGGGATGAGAAACTTCTAGATTTTTTGATCTACAACTCCTTTCAGCCCTATTCAATATGGCCAGGGGAACTGTAGTCCAACTGGAGAATTAAAGTTCCCCTACCCTGCCTAGAAATGTGGATACAGTGTGCCCTTGGTATCTGCTGAGGTTTGGTTCCAAGAAGACCTGGCATGAATATCAAAATCCATGGATGCTCAGGTCCCATTAAATACAATGGCATAGTGAAATAGTATCCCTTATATAAAATGGCAAAATCAAGGTTTGCTTTTTGAAATGTACAGTGGTCCCCCGGGTTGTGAAAGTAATCCGTTCCGGGATTACTTTCATAACCCGGAAGTGTTTCGCAACCCGAGGGACTGCATTTTCGGATGCACAGCGCACCGGAGCGCGCTGTTTTAAAGGGCCTGGGTTGCTTTTTTTCCCCGCAACCCAGGGATTTTTTCGTAGGCCGGGGGCTTTTTTTTGGCCCCAGCCGTTTTGGGTCCCAGGGATTTCGTATCCCGAGGGATTCGTATCCCGGGGGACCACTGTATGTTTTTTGTTTTTTGCATATTTTCAAACCACGGATGGTTGAATCTGTGGATATGGAGGATCGATTGTACTGTACATTTCTAGATTACACCGTTTCAGACTGAAGGCATGGTATCTTTATATTGTACATATTTCATTCTAAAAACATTCTGACAGTGAAACGTCTTTTTACAATGCCCACCCAGATCTCTCTTCCTTTTCCACTCTGGTTAGCTGGAAGTATTTGGTGAAGGAGGACTGGAGAAACAGAGACTTCTGGTGTCAGGATGCAGTAGCACATCTTCAGTAAATAGTGCAATGAACAAAATTTCACCTGGGAAAGTACTCCAAGAGACCTTACGGATTTTGTGTGTGGAGCTTATCACTTGGGCAAATAAGCTGGCTTCCTTCTTCCAGCTTCAATTCTGGATCTGGGATGCCCCTGGATGTTATCATACCTAAATCGCCACCAATCTAGCTGGAATGTCACTGCCTGGATGCATCCTGGGTCGAAGCCATGCTCAGCTGGCGAATTTTTGAAGTTGGAAATTCCCCGATTTCGAAAAAGTGCTGGCTGAGCAAGGCTTTGACCCGGGATACAACCGGGCATTGGCATCCCAGTTAGATTGGTGGTAATCTAGGTATGATAACATCTGGGGGCATCCCGGATCCAGAACTGAAGCCGGAAGAGGTAAGCTGGCTTATTTGCCCAGGCGAGGTAAACAGCAGGTGTTGCCAGAATCCTGCTTACTAAGTACATGAGAAGAGCAAAACAAAAGATTTTCGGTCCAGTGCTTACCGTGGGGTAGGCACTGGTAAAATGCTGCTAAAACGTTTAGGAAGCATGTGTGTGTAAAAGCCTGACCTGCTTCCTAAATGTCAGGGAACTGTTGGCACCCCTCCAGCGTCCCTGATTCGGGAAGCAGCCATTTCTGTGAACACAAAGTTTATGTTCAAAGGAAACTGCAGCTCCCTGAACAATTCAGGGATGATGGAGGAAGCCAACAATTCCCTGACGTTTAGGAAGCGTGTCAGGAGTTCACACACACGTGCTTCCTAAATGTTTTAGCAGTGTTTTACCAGTGCTTAAGCACTGGTCTGAAAATCTTCATAGTGAGCATATAACTCTCTTGTTAAAACAGTTTCACTGGTTGCCAATTTGTTTGGGGCCACAATTCAAAGTGCTGGTCATGACCTATAAAGCCCTAAATGGCTTAGCTCAAGACTTTCCGAAAGACCATATTGCCCCATACGAATCTGCCAGAGTCGTAAGATCTATAGAGGAAGGCTTTCTCTAGACACTTTATCACACCAGCCTGTTGTCCTGCCACAACTATTCTAGTTTAAGAATGGAAACATACCATTTTGGCATCATTTCCTATCACACATTTCCCCATGATGAGCTTTGGCAACTGATGGTCACATACGCCCTTTATGCACTGCCAAACTCCATCTTCTTGGAAGGAAGAGGGGAAACATGTGATTATGGGTGCCAACTGCCTTCAGAAACCAGCTGTTGTGCGAATGTGCACACAGGAGCCAGCTTCAAGAAGATGTTGTCTGCCATGATCACTACAAGGGCGAAGGGAGGAAGAGCAAAATCACACCCACTTACACCATATGACTGCCTGAGAAGCAGAACTGCAATGGAAGGGATCTATCACACAAAGACAGCAATGGAACAGCGGTGAGATAGAGAGCCTATTGATGGGTTTGCCCATGAATGAAAAGGTATGATACAATAATGAAAGGAATACAAGGCGGCAGCAGGACAGACACAATGTCATGTGATAAGTACCAGCCAAAGATGCTTTTCAGGTCTCATATATTTGATTGTATCCCCATCACAGGTTTGCTTGGTGAGGGCAGGAGAAAGAGCCTTTTCAGTGGCAATATCCACCCTCTGAAATTCAGCCCTCTCCCAGTAAGTCTTGCATAAATTCCACTGAGGTCTCTTTCACTTTTCAGAAACTGATGACAGAATAATGTTGACTACTGTACTATATTTAATGCATAACTGAATTGTTAAAGCTGTTTAAATACTTAGACATTTTATTGTGTATTTTTGCTTATCTATCAAATGTGTATTTTGACCTGAGGATTTTATGGCCTATCAATTACAAATAAAGACAACTGAATACCCTTCCAAATTATAGAATTTTTTAGGCTTTTATGAATTTGAGAGCGATAGTCCTTCACCAAACTACAAATCCTCAGACTTCGTAGGATGCAAATATGACAGTTAAAACGGAATTAAACTGTTATAGCTAGGTAATGTGAAACAGACTTGAGATTCATTGTCTGTTCACTTTTTAAATACCTCCACCTTTCTGTAAACTACCAGTTAATTCTCTGGTTAAACTGGTTGATGTTACATTGATGAGAGTATTATGCACATTTACCCCACTACTGCAAAAAAGACTTTTAATCCAAAATGAGTTATGGAAGCACATGGCTCAAAACGGTTATTTTTTTGGACTACAGTGCTCACTCTCCATGCAGAGTGGGGGATTCTGGGGCTTGTATTGTTAAGAAGTGACTATTTTATGCCCTGGACTGAAACAGTGGCACTCAAGAGTATATGTGGACAGGACTGGCAGCCTGCCCTGTGTTCTGGGATTTGGTTGGGTCACGTCTGCAGCATTCAGTGTTTTGAGCTGCACCAGCTGAAAGGCACGGCAAAGGTGAATCAAAGCTCCGAGGCTCCCCTCTTTATCCTTCTGCAATCCTCAGCCCCATCTATTTGCAACAGCAGCAACATTTGTTTTTGAGACGCTAAAGCCGCCAAAGCCCTCAAATCTCAAAATGTGCTAGGCTGTCAGAGAGAGCGTTACTGTCATAACTTGTTATATAATCGTCAGGGACACTCAGGTGTGTCTGTGCGATGGGGTGAGGAGATGAGGGATTGAGGAGAAGAAGGATCAAGCCTATAGAAAACACTAGGGTCAGCACTTTGGGAATAAGACACTATCAGGGATGTAGCGGGGGGGAGGGCAGCAAAATGCGGGTGTTGTTCTCTCTCCATAAGCACCTTCTCTCCTCTCTTTCTGTGATGTGAATGGCAGCTTATCTCAGGTCGTGATATCATCATCCAATATATTGCCCATTCCCACTTCTCACTTATGGGCAGTGCGTCATGCACTGTCTTGCAAGGTAGAGGGACAGAGGCCACATTGATCACATACAAGGTAAAGTGGAACCTATGTCTGTATTGCCAAAGTGTAGAAATACCTTTCCTGGGCCAACCCAGTGTAAAGTGATTTTATTGGGCAAATCATTGTAAAGTTACTAATCACAGCCTGCAATGTATCTTGGGCATGGTTGAATGGAAGAGAGAGAAGTAAAAAGAACACGGCTTCCTGTCAGAGGACCTTATCAGATGTTGGAAATTGGAAGTATAATCTAACGGCAATCCGAACGCAATCATGGGGTTTCACATTATTGTGAATTAAAGTATCTTACGCAATTTCAGGCAAAAGAGAAGTCATTCCGAACGCAATCATGGGTTTTACATTATTGTGAATTAAAGCATCTCACGCAATTTCAGGCAATGGTGAGTCATTTTCGGGTAATGGGAAGTCATTCTGAATGCATTCCAAATGCAATAGGAATTCACATAAATTCACTAAACTAGCAAATTCACATGAATTCAAATTGGCTCCAATTGGCTCCATTCACAATAAAGAGAAATTCCTCCCGTCTGATAAGGTCCAGAGTGATGCAGGACAAGAGCAGTTGTATAAAGCCAACAAAGAGGAAGTCTGTTCACTTGCAAACTGGGGGATTGTGTGACTTGTCCAAGCTCTGTGTGTTGCAACAGACTCCATTCATCTTGCTAATAGCAGGATCCCACCCAGCCCCTATCCCAACAGTGGCTTTGCCCTTCTCTGGTTAGGATTAGCTCTCTCTGCACCCTGCTCCTTCTGACCTAGATCCCCCATAGCTACCATCTGTAACAGCAGCCACCTTCCTGCCCTTGGGAGAGTGTCTGCTTCTGGATGCATGTGTGCTTGCACATACGTTTATCCAAACCCACTTTGCCCTGGCTCTTCCTGCCACCCCAACTTTGCCAACCAGAATGTGCTTCTTCTACCAGGAAGAAGGGGGGGGGGTGTAAAAATTGTTTCCAGAGCAAATGATTGTGCAAACAAGTGCCAGCAAGACATCTAGTCCCATGTCCGTCCTTCTAAATTCCTGCGCAGACCAGCAGGCCTTCACTTGCAAGACGGATGGAGGATCTCCACATTACATGCTGACTTGGCTAATTTGTGCCCTGGTTGATCTCACCTCCACTCAGTCACTAAAAAGCCAGCTCTGGGTTAGGGATTTGGGAGGGGGGCTGGGGGATTAGCTTGGCCACCATCTGTCACTAGGCCAATAATCATTGCCTGAGGCAAATCCAATCACCACCAAAATAAATAAATATAATATGGTCCTCTGCCCCTCCAAAATTGGTTTGTTAACACCACAGAGCAAGGAATGGAAAGCAGGGCAGAGGTGTGGGGAAAACAGGACTTGTCACATTTTATGGGGTCCAACGTGGTCAGTTTTGGTGGCGTCCATCACCCAACTTGCCACAAGTGAATCCAAAAATGCTGGCATCTGTGTTGATCCTTACCAATAAGTCCTTTTTAGCAGTTATCATTTTCCCCAGCAGGGGCAGGTCTTTTGTAAAGCTAATGGCTCTTCATTTCAGTTCCATATTACCTGGCATCACAAGAATGGCTTATAACAACATATTGTTTCTGGGAAAGTCCACCCCACCAGCTGCTACAGAGGTGTGTGTTGATAAACCGAGAGGGGACAAGAAAGCCTGAAGGAGGGAGCACATATCATCCCAGTTAACACTGGGATGTGTGAACTGACTGGCAAGCATTAGTGCAGAGGACCACACAGTGGATGTGCCAGGACCTCTATGTGGTCCGCTGCACTAATGGTTGCCAGTCAGTTTACACAAAGGATTGGGCTCTTGCACTTTTTAATCCACAATCAATAGTTAAGGGGAAATTTCAGCCAGTAAGGGTTGCATGGGTGCATTGTTCCCAGATCTTGGAATATAGATGCGTCGAGATACAATTATTTGCTAATTTCATGCTCAAGGGAAGCAATGAGTACTTTTAGCAATTTTCTTCCCACTGTGAGAAATTCTGGGAAAGTTGCACAGAGTCTACACCTGGTATTTTTGTGCAGAAAACATTATTTTCTTGAAAATAATTGAAAATTATTTTCAGTGATTGAAAATAGCATCATCTTATCTTCTATTCAGAAATGGTATTTTCTGTAGAGAAAACAGTGCAGTTTGGGACTTACTCTGCACAAAATTCACACATGGTATTTTTTTGTACAAAAAACGTTTTCTATATGGGAAGCAGCAGAGAAAATATTTTCTGTGACAAAAAAAAAAGCAGTACAAAAAAACCCCAACAATGCACAAGTAATTTTTGTACAGAGTAAGTCCCAAAGTGCAAAGATTCTTGTCATCCCATGCTTGTCCTCACTGGGGTTTTTCATATGAGAGCAAGGATTTAAGGCCAGCCCTTTCTGCTTGAAGTGTTCCATTCTTCTTACCCACTGGTTTACACAGCACTGCAGCCACAGTTTTGAATTGCTCTGAACTAAACCCTTCCGTCTTCATTACATGTCTTAGCTGAAACTTTCAGTTAAGCGTATTGATTGGAACATGCTGGAAGAGGTACTTTCCTCTTGTACACGAGGAATCTCCCCACGATTCCAAGAGACAAATCAAGTCCTAGGAGAGCCCTGTCTTTAAGAAAGTGGAGTGGGCACTTCAGGCAGTGGATGCTGGGGAATGGAGTCAGTTTGTGGTATTATTATTATTAACCTTTATTTATATAGCGCTGTAAATTTACACAGTGCTGTACATATAATCTTATAATTAGACGGTTCCCTGTCCTCATTCTCCTAAGAATTGCCTCTTTCAGTTACCATCGTCCTAGGCCAGAGTTCCAGTGGCATCAACATTGCTGAACATGGGAAAGTCATTTGCAGTAACCTTTGGGCTCTGGCTCCTGTTGGCTACAGAATTCTGTCAATTCCCATCCTCTCCTAAAATAACAGTTCTGAACAAGAGCCAGTATTCTCTGTCAGCTACTTAGTCAAGTCTACTTTACTAAGTAATTTCTGGTGGTCCACCCACCCCAAATGTGACAGAAACATCCATTCATGCTCCAGTCACTGGCAGAATGGACCTCCTTCTCCCCATGCAGATGATACCCAGGGCTATGATTGTGACAATAGTGTCACAATCATGACTAAGTAGCTGTTATGACTATGTAACATTTACCTAGATATACTCATCCATAATTGTCTCATATTCATAATCGCTGCCTTATCACACTAGAAAAGAAAACTAAAATGGAGCCGAAGAGTAGTGTCTTTCCCTATGCCTTACTACATGACATCCGTAGCACTTCAGATCTATTTCCACAGGAGATGGTCGTCAAAACGTGTCTTTTGTCAAATGGATTTTTCAACCCCACAGGCCCTGGGTTCACTACATCATTGCTGCCATCTTCGTAGTTAAAACAAAAAAGGGGGTTATGATTCCAGAAAAGGGAGCAAAATCACCAACCTCAGTTGTAAGAGGTGGGTCTTTGATGGCAACTTTGAGACATGGAGAATTGCATTTTCTTTTGTAGGGGGTAATATTTTCTCATAGTGGAAAGTGGGGGTGTCTGAGAGAAGGAGACCTACAAAATCCAACAGTGTGGCAAAGGAGCAAACATTAAATCCAAATGCGGGGAGGGGAACAGGTCCTCATAGCTACGATTTGTGACAGACTCCGGGGCAGATGCTGTGGGATTACAGAGCCTAAAACTTCCGAATTGGCTCCTCCAGCAGGCAGAAAACATTTAATTACTAATTTACTAATTACCAGGGGACACCCGCCGTCAACCATTTCAGAAATCACAGCTTGGCCTTGGCGCCACCCTGGCTTGGGGAACGGTGGGAGGGGTATGGGCCCGGATGCCCTGGAAAAAACACTTCCTTTTGAATCCTATTGTGGGAGAAAGGCAGGATATAAGTCCTTGAAATAAATAAATATAACATTCTTACTTTTATTTCATGTGTTGTTCTATAAATTGTTAAGATTCTGTTGTTTCTGATATTTGGATGACATCATACAACTAGTGGAAAAAGTTATTGAATTGGAACAAATACTAAGGAAAGTCAAGGTAGAAAGTGCAAAAACAGGCGTACTACTGAACATAAAGAAAACAAAAATAATGACCACAGAGCATCTACATAAATTCAACCTAGATAATTAGGAAATCGAAATAGTTAAAGACCTTCCATACCTAGGATCAAACATTGATCAGAACGGAGACTGCAGTCAAGAAATATGAAGACTAGGAAGGGAAAGGCAGCCATGAAGAAACTAGACAAGATTCTAAAGTGGAAAAAATATATAACTGAGCACTAAAGTTAGAATCATCCAAGCCATTGTATTCCCCATCACCATGTATGGATGTGAGAGCTGAACAGTGAAAAAAGCATACAGAAAGAAAATCAACTCATTTAGGATGTAGTGCTTGAGAAGAGTGCTTAGGATAGTGTGGACAGCCAAAAAGACAAACAAATGAATCCTTGAACAGATCAAACCTGAACTCTCCCTGGAAGCAAAGATGACGAAACTGAGGCTGTCATACATTGGCCACATCATGAAAAGGCATGGCTCACTAGAAAAGACTATAATGCTAGGCAAGGTAGAAGGAAGCAGAAAGAGAGGAAGACCACATACCAGTTGATAGGTTCAATCAGAGAGGTCATGGGCCTAAGCCTTCAGGATTTGAGCAGAGCCGTGGAGGACCAGCGTCTTGGAGATGTCTCATTCACAGGGTTGCCTTGAATCGAGGTTGACTCAAGGGCAGTTAGCAATAGCAATGGTTCAGTGTTCTGGTACTGTTGTTGTAAGGAATTTAAATCTTGAGTTAAATTTTGGGGGGGTGTCTTTGCAACTTCAGATATTTAAAGTGGGGTCCCTGGTAAAGAAAAGGTTAAGAACCATTACGATAGAGGAGTATCTTAACTACATCTTGTAGTAACATCTCCTGATGCAGGATCATAGCCCTTGTTTGATTCAAAAAAAATACCGCACAACTCACTCAAGGCAAGATTGTTTTGAAAAAAATCCTCATGCCTGAGGGTGAACTGCCAAAGAGCAAATGCAGGTTCCCGCTTCCTTCCATCCTCTGTCCTCTGCCATGCCCTCTGTCACCCCAAGTCAGGCTGGATGTCACCTGGCTCCTGTTTCACAGATAATTAGGTCTCCCTGATTGCCAGGATCCGTTTCCCTTTGTGTGCTTTGTGCTCACAACAGGAGTGTGCTCCCTGACATGATCAACGGTGTCTGCTGCCTGCCAGAGTCAGGGCATGACGGAAGGGTGTGGACGGGTGCTGTCAGCTTTGCTCCTGCTACCCTAGGGATCATCGGCTGCCAGGCCTGACAAAGGCTCCAATGATGCCTGCTGTGCTTGGAATTAAAGTTTCATATGACCTCAGGCATGACCCAGTTTCATGCAAACCCAACCTCGGAAGGCAAGTGTCAGCCAGGCCCCCAAGGCTCCTCTCTTGACTCTGTGACCTGAGCGTTGCCCTGTATTTGCTCCCTGCCCTTCTCAAGCCCAAGAGAGAGCAGGGAAATTTAGCTGCCTGCAAGTCTGGATTAAGGCACATGGAAGCCCTGAACCATGTCAAGTTTCTTACTGCTGTTGTTGTTGTGCGCCTTCAAGTAGTTCCCGACTTATGGCGACCCTATCATGGGGTTTTCTTGGCAGGATTTGTTCAGAGGAGGTTTGCCCTTGTCTTCCCTTGAGGCTGAGAATGTGTAACTTGCCCAAGGTCACCCTGTGGGTTTCATGGTCAAGCAAGGATTTGAACCCTGGTCTCCAAAGTTATAGTCCAGTACTCAAACCACTACGCCACACAGATGTCAGGTTTAGGGGACCGCATTCATACTCTCCAACATTTCATAGAATCATAGAGTTGGAAGAGATCACAAGGGCCATCCAGTCCAACCCCCTGCCATGCAGGAACTCCCAATCAAAGCATCCCTGACAGATGGCCATCCAGCCTCTGTTTAAAAACCTCCAAAGAAGGAGACTCCACCACTCTCCGAGGGAGTGTGTTCCACTGTTGAACAGCCCTTACTGTCAGGAAGTTTCTCCTAATGTTGAGGTGGAATCTCTTTTCCTGTAGCTTGCATCCATTGTTCCGGGTCCTAGTCACTGGAGCAGCAGAAAACAAGCTTGCTCCCTCCTCAATATGACATCCCTTCAAGTATTTAAACAAGGCTATCATAAGACAGTGTGTCCCTTTTGCTTGCTGCCTGTGCACATATTTTTGCCTTCTACTGTTATGTCCTTTCACTGTTTGCCTTGTTCCGTCTATGACAGTATGACTATTTTCTCCAGCACTTTTGTCTCCCTTCCCCACATAACTCAGTTTAAAGCCCTCCTGATCAGATTCTTCAGACTGTTGGCAAAAACATTTTTTCCAGCTGGCGTGAGATGCAGCCCATTCCTTGCCAGAAGCCCCCTCTCATGGAACCGTAGCCCATGATCTAAGAATCCAAATTGTTCTCGGTGACACCATCTGTGGAGCCAGTTGTTGACACCTGCTATTTTCCTCTCTCTTCCTGGACCATGCCCTTCAACTGGCAGAAGAGACGAGATGACAATCTGTGCATCCATTTCTTTCAGCTTCTTTCCCAGAGCCTTGTAATCCCTTCGGATATTCTGAAGGCTGTGTCCTGCTGTGTCATTTTTCCCACGTGGACCAAAAGAAAGGGGTATTGGTCAGTAGGTTTGACCAGTCTTGTCAGCCTCTCTGTCACATCACAGATCTTTGTCCCAGGGAGACAACACACCTCCCGAGACATCTTGTCAGGCCCACAAATCATTCCTTCTGTACCCCTCAGCAAGGAGTCCCCCACCACAACCACACGCCTTCTCCGAGGCTTAGCTGCAACTGTTCCCTGCGATGGGATTCCCAGACTCTCCTGCTCTGTCCCTGAAGTCTGTCCATGCTGGTCTTCCTCATTCTCCTTGATAAGTGAAAGGGCTTCAAAACGTTTCTGTAGCTGCAAGCTCCCACAGCTATCCCTTATTTCCCTGCTTCTCGGTGTGACATTCCTCCAGCTGTCTGCCTCCTGTGTACATGAAGTGACCTTCTCCTCCCCAGCAACTTCCTCTGTGTGGTCCCCATCCAAGATCCTTTCTTCAGTTCTGTCCAGCAAAATGTCTTGCTCCCTGATATGCTGAAGTGTCACTACCCTGGATTCCAGCTGCTGTACTTTCTCCTCCAAGAGGGCTACCAACTTGCACTTGGGGCATGTGAAGTTCCCCACATCTGTAAGCAAGAAGACAAACATCCCACAAGTGTTGCAGGTGACTGCAGAAGTTCCTTCAGTGTACATTGTGAGACGTCTTAAGGAGGCACTGAAACAAGATTGTGAGCTTCCTCCTCAAATAAAATCCCCTGGTAAACAGCAAAGTCAAAAACCCCTAATGGCCTGGCTTATTTCACCAATCTCTGTCAGTGAAGTCAATCTACTGGGAATATAACTTTATACAGATCTCCTGGTTGCTAACTTGTAATCACTTACCTCTGGGGTCTGGGAAATAAATTCGGCACGCGGCTCTGAGAGGAGTTATATATAGCTGGTCTCTTAGCTCTTCCCACTAATGACTCACAGATGTGACTCACAGAAGCTCCTCCTCCTCTGCAACAGACACACTCCCCCAAGAGATTTAAAAAACCCAAACTCTCACCACTTAAAATGGCTGCCAAGAAGCTGCTCTTCCTTCTTCCCTCTAGCTTCAAATGGCCTAGAAGAGGCTCTGAGGAGTTATATATAGCTGGTCTCCTAGCTCCTCCCACTAATGACTCACAGATGTGACTCACAGAAGCTCCTCCTCCTCTGCAACAGATACATTCCCCCAAGAGATTTAAAAAACACAAACACTCACCACTTAAAATGGCTGCCAAGAAGCTGCTCTTCCTTCTTCCCTCTAGCTTCAAATGGCTCTTTGCATGTGATGTGTGTCATCTGAATCAGGTGACAACTCCCTCTTCTCTACCAACTTCACTTTATAGACGTGCAGGTAAGCGGTCAGAACAAAGGAGAAACAAAGGCTTTTTGATTAAGCCCTTATGCATGTATTTCTGGAATAAACAGTTGTGTGACTAGGCATGAACTGGTACAGCAAATTCATGCACACAGTAAAAACACCCTCTTGCACTGATGTGGCTATGCAATGGAGATCCCATGTGGCTTTCCAAATTGATTTCAGTTTGGATTAAAACAAGTAAATGTGACACTAAAAGGGTCAAATCAAGGCAGTGGTACGGTAAAGCGGAGCTGGGATGCAGCCCTTGTGTAGATTCAGCCCATGTTCCACGCTGTCTTCCTTCTTGATGAAGATCTAGAAATCTGTAAAAGGATGTTGTTCTAAAAAGCATTGCACTGCAGATCCGCACTGGACACTACACCAATGGGATAAGAATAAACAAACAGGTAGGTCTGGGGAAAACTTTTGCTTCTGTAATGATCCATTGAGCCTTTGATGGCAAAGGATTTGTGGTGCACAGCACCCTCTACTGCTTTTGATGGTAAGCAGCATAACATTTATTTTTGTCCACGATATCATTGCCACATGAAATGTAACTTTCATGCAGGAGCATTTGAAGAAGCTTTGCATTGTGTGTGGATGCTGCAGGAAAAAATATCTCTGGAGGAACCAGAGCAATGTAAAGTACTGTATTCATGGTCACTACTTAGTCACAATTTTTACACTATCACTACAATCATAACCCACCCCAACCTACTTTACTAGGTATCAGCTGCATGTAGAGGAGAAAGTCCATTCTGCTGACAATAAGAATGCAATTGAATAATGTTTCTCTGAGGTTTGGGGAGGAGGAGCAGGCCAAGAGAAGCTACTTAGTTAAGAACGTAGTTAATTATAATTTGATAAAGGATTCTGGACAACTTATTTGACATATCTAAATCCTGACTGACCGTAACAAACTAACTCCCATCTTTCATTTTCAGTCCTAATTTACCTAGTCTAGCAAATCTGTATCTCTGAGCCTAACTCACCTAACATCTCTAACTCATATTTGTAATTGCACAATTGTCATATGCACCAGTTCAGTCTAGAACAATTAGGAAAACATAATTCCCTAACTTCACAATTGTCATATGCACCAGCCAACCGCCTTTTGTCAGCATGCATTTCTTATCTCCTATTCCCGCCACAATTTGGGGATTGAAGAAAATGTACTTAATGGGCTGTTCTTTAAGATTAAGTGAACACACTTGAATGAGGAAGGCATTTCCTTACTTAAAACTTACAGCTTCATTTATATACCGCTTCATACCGCCTAAGGAGTGTCTAAGCGGTTTGCAATTGTAAGCTACTTGCCCCCAACAATCTGGATACTCATTTCAGCGACCTCGGAAGGATGCAAGCCTGAGTTGAGCTTGAGCCCTTTTGCTGGTCTTGAACTCGCAACCTTATGGTTTTGAGTGAGTGGCTGCAGTACAGGCATTTAACCACTGTTCCCCTCACCATCATCTGTAAATATGGAGTGATGCCCTCAGACTATACATCTGAAGGACTATACATCCACAGTAATTCATACAGCCTCCTCAGGGATCACTAAACCTTTCATCTGGTTAATGAGGTATTTGGTATCACTTGCCCAAGATGAGACTGCTCTCACACAAAGTTGCCAAAAAGAATAATAGAATCATAGAACCATAGAGTTGGAAGATACCCCAAGTGCTATCTAATCCAACCCCCTGCCAGGCAGGAATTCACAATCAAAGAACTGTTTAAAGACCTCCAAGGAGGGAGACTCCACCAAACTCAGAGGGAGTGTGTTCCACTGTCAAACAGCTCTTACTGTCAGGAAGTTCTTCCTAATGTCAAGGTAGAATCTCCTTTTCTCTAGTTTAAATATATTAATCTGGGCCCTATTCTCTGGAGCAGCAGAAAACAATATGACCTTGTCAGTCGGGCCTTTGACAAGGTTCCCCATGACATTCCTGCAAACAGGCCTGTAAAATGTGGGCTAGACAAGGTAACCGTTACATGGATTTGTAATTGGTTGACTAGCCACACCCAAAGGGTGATCAAAAATGGTTCCTTTTCATCCTGGAAAGAAGTGACCAGTGGGGTCCCACATGGCTCTTGTCCTGGGCCCAGTGCTATTCAATATCTTTATTAATGACTTGGACGACAGTATCAAGAGCCTAGTTATCAAATTTGCATTTCACACCAAACTAGGAGGAGTAGCTAATACCCCAGAGGACAGGATCAAAATTCAAAATGACCTGAATAGACTAGAAAGTTGGGCCAATGCTAACAAAATAAATTTCAACACAGATAAATGTAAGGCACTGCACTTAGAACGGAAAAATGAAATGCACAGATATATGATGGGGGACACCTTGCTGAATGAGACAACATGTGAAAGGGATCTAGGAGTCCAAGTAGACCACAAGTTGAACATGAGTCAACAGTGCAATGCGGCAGCTAAAAAGGCCAATGCAATTTTAGGCTGCATCAATAGAAGTATAGTGTCTCGATCCAGGGAAGTAATAGTGCCACTCTATTCTGCTTTGGTCAGGCCCCACCTGGAATACTGTGTCCAGTTCTGGGCACCACAATTCAAAAAGGATGTGGAGAAACTGGAGTGGGTCCAAAGGAGGGCAACTAAAATGGTGAAGGGTCTTCAAAACATGCCTTATGAGGAACGACCCCACCTAAAGTTTTCCTGATGCAAAACATGATTGTTTGGGTGTTCCTGGAGGCCAAGATGATGGAGCTGAGCTTGTCCTCCTTTGGCCACAGCATGAGAAGGCAGGAATCCCTGGAAAAGACAATAATCTTGGGTGGAGGGAGGTAGAAAGAGGGAGCTGCTCCTTCCTTCCTGAGGCCAACTTGGGCACAGATATTGCCCAGGCAGGCTCCTGGCATCAGGAAAGGCAGGCCTAGGAAGACTCACACAGTCCATGTCTTTCTCCTCTTTGCCTGATGATGGAGAAGCCAGGATGGGCTTGGAAAGCTTGCAAACATGGTCTTTGCGCATTTGGGTTGGCCCCATCAAGGCTATCATGGTTTGGATGTTGAAAGAGAGAAGGGGCAGCAGGAGCTTTCCAAAGGCTTCAGCCTACTTAGGTGCATTGAGTTCATGGGGAATGAAGGGATGTGATTGCAGAGGCTGGTCCTCCTCCATGTGACAGGCATGAATGGTGAGCATCCTTCCTTTTTTGCAGCCCTTTGAGTCTTCCCTGGTGGCTGCTGCCCCAATCCCTCCTTCCACTGGTCCAGGCTGTCTCTTTAAGGGGCGGGGAGGCTTTCCCAGCCCCTCCCGGACCCCCCCCCACAGATTCTGACGTCAGGATCCCCCCCCCCTTTTTTCACCCTGATCATCATCATCATCATCCAGCTCTTCTTCTTCTTCTATAAGGAGCCTTTGGAGAGAGAGCCATCCCTCCAGCCTCCTCTCCATCGGAGCCATGTCTGGGGGCCAAGCCTACAACGAGGAGAAAGGGGGCTCTTCCAGTTTGGGGGAGCCCGAATATGGCCACGATCCGGCCAGTGGGGGGATCTTTTCTTCGGATTACAAAAGGTTTTTTTTTGGGGGGGGGGCTTTGGCTTCTATTTATTTCTTCATGTATTGATATATTTATTGCAAAAGCTGGGGGGGGGGGGCTTTCACTTTTATATGTTTTTATCTTTATTGCAAAAAGATGGGGGGCCTTTGACTTTTATATGTTTATGTTTATATATTTATTACAAAAGGTGCGGGGCTTTGAGACACACACACACACACACACACACATATATTGCAAAAGATGGGGGCTTTGACCTATATGTGTATATGTATATATATATTGCAAAAGATGGGGGCCTTGACGTTTATATATTTATTACAAACGGTGGGGGCTCTGACATATATATATATTGCAAAAGATGGGGGCTTTGACTTCTATATATGTATATATGTGTGTGAGTATATATATAGCAAAAGATGGGGGCCTTGACGTTTATATATTTATTACAAACGGTGGGGGCTCTGACATATATATATATTGCAAAAGATGGGGGCTTTGACTTCTATATATGTATATATGTGTGTGTGTATATATATATAGCAAAAGATGGGGGCCTTGACGTTTATATATTTATATGTTTATATATTTATTACTAAAGGTGGGGGCTCTGACATATATATATATATTGCAAAAGATGGGGGCTTTGACTTTTATATATATATATATGTATATATAAATTTTGCAAAAGGTGGGGGCTTTGACTTTTATTTGGGGAGATTTTGTTTTGTGGGAAGAGGAGGATTGCCAGCTCTGATTCCTATGGATCTGACATACCCAGCTTGCACCTGCACTGCAGATTTAATCCAGATTAAACCTGCAGTGCAGATGCAGCCACAGACATCCCAATGCCACTTTTTTTTCCCTTGCAAGCTGGCACCCTGGCCACCCCCTTTGCCTCCCCCCCAACCCACCTCCCCAGCCTTAAAGGCAAGGCTGCTCCCTCCTTGCCACTCGAGGGCCTGGCTTTGTCTCTGGATGGCCCAGATTGAGACTGTGCCCTCTCTCCCTCCTCCCTTGCCAGCTGGAGAGTGACGCCAGGAGCTTGCCTAGCCAATCGGTGCCCCAGCTGGCATCAGGAAGGAAGGAGCACCTCACTCCCTCTCTTTCTAACCCTCCTCCACCTTTTCCCAACAGTACTGTCTTTTCCAGGGATTCATGCCTTCTCATGCTGTGCCCAAAGGAGGGCAACCTCAGCTTGTTCGGCCTCCAAGAACATCCAAACAATGATGCCTTTATGGGGCCAACCCAAATGCACAATGACAGGTTGCAAGCTTTCACAGTCAAGGCTTCTTCACCAGTCAAACAGGAGGAGAAGGAAATTGAAAATGTTAGCCCTAGGCCTGCCTTTTCTGTTTCTGGTCTTAGTTCGGATGGTAGGGAGGGCTATCTGCAGGCTGACACTTTCCCCTCTGCCCGTTTTGTCACTGGTAGATTTTCAAATTCAAGGAAATTTAATGTCCATTTGCAACGACTGTGTGCACGCAGTCATGCACACGCTCTAAATCAAACATAGATTGGCTTTCAGGCCTTGAATCATAAATACAGCTGTGGTATTTCACTGTACTGCCAAAATGCTGATCTGTGAACTGGCATATATACAGAACCCAAGGCACTGGTATATATAACTAGTTCAGCCTGTGGTGGTGTATACATAAAAGAATTAATTGTCTTTGGTTGCAGTGGAAGATTACAGCAGAAGGGAACCAGCATTGCAGTGAGAAAGTGTTCCTCTGAGTCCAGTCTTACAGAGGTTCCTTACAAATAGGCATATAGTACTACAATTGTGAGTTATTGTTGTCCCAAACTAAAATGCCACTCAGCTGCTGTGCCGACCTTATTTCACAGGGATGCTGAGGCTAATCTGGCTTAAATTTGGAAAAGTTACTTTTTTGGACTACAGCTCCCAGAACCTTCAGCCCGTATAGCCATGACCATACTGGTTGCAGGATTCTGGGACTTCTAGGGGGCAAGAAACCTTTCAAACCTTGGGTCTATGTGAACTAAATGACTAGTACACAAGGCAATGGTGCTGAAGTTAGGGGTTTTAGCTCTAACACAGAAATGTCCATAACAGTACCATGTTTCCTGATTATTTCTTATTGCTGTGGATTACAAGAAACCTGCAGAAGAGCCTTGGCTTAGTAATAAAGCATTTATTAACAGTTGAGCACAAACCACAACACCACACTGGCTCTCTCAACTGCCGTACCATGTTGCAGTTAACATTTAACTCCACTCTGTTAGTTTTTGAAGAGGATCTGGGCCTCTCAGCTGTATTTTATGTAGCTGTTCCCTTAACAGTGTCATGGCCGGGTCTAGCACCTTTTCAATGGCCATATTATATCTCAGGCATTAAAGGGCCTCAGCAAAAGGACCTAGGCTTGGCATTTCTTGATGTGACAAAGAGATGCTACCTTTCACATCTTCTCTTCTCAGAGTATCCTAAAACAACCACAACAACAACCAGATTTGATTCCAGCCACAGAATTGCTATTCAATAATAGTGCTATTATTTGATTTTGACTGCTATGACTGCTTCCTGTGGCATTTTGGGGTTTGTAGTTTAGTGAGGTCCAAGAGCTCTCTGGATGAGAATTTTAAATGCCCCTCCCGAAAATGCAAATCCCAGGATTCCACAGAAGGCAGTAAAAGTGGAATACTAGTGCTATAACTGTGTGGTGTGGTATTGTCCTAGTAATTCCCATCTGGGGAAATTTGGATGTGATGTGGTGAATCAAGATTTATTGTTGCTGAAATTGGGAACTGTGGGTTGGAGTGGGAATGCTTTCCTCCTTATGAGTTTTTTGCAGTTGTATTGTACTACAGCTCCCAATTGTCACATGCTAGGAACCAGGTTGTGGGAATGCCACTACTGAATACCCCCTGACTAATGGTATCTCATTGATGTGAAAGGGCTGTATGAATCTGGGCCAAACATATTTGGGGTGGGAGGCTGGTGACGTATAGCCGTTGCCAAAATTAAAATTAATTTGCATGGTATGTTTGGATTTTGTGAGTCACGGGAAAAGGCAAACCACTATGCAGGCTATGGAAGATATTCCTGTGTCCCATGGAAAGAGCCTCTTTTCTGGAAACACAGGAGCCTGCTTTTTATTAAGCAGATGGTTTGTTTGTCCATCCCAGTATTATCTGCTGTAGCTGGGAGAGGCTCTCCATAATTTCAGGCAGAGGAAGGTATCTCTGATCACCCGATACCTGATCCTTCCCTTTATTCTTTGGCCAGGTTCGCATTCAGGACCCTTCATAAGGCAAGAAGGAACTCTGTTTCTGAGCTATATTCTGAGATTTCACAAACAATTGCACAGATGTTTCCTGTTTTCCACTCATAAGGATTAGAAGCTTCAAGGTGTTTTTTAATGAAACATGATGCCTTTGGGAATGTTGGCTGTTGCTACAAGTATTAGTTGTGCACAATGTGAATTTCTCTACAAAATATAACTGAGTTTTAAGCTAAGTAACCATACACGATCATACACAGGAATTATTGGTTGGGGTGTGTTCTGCTTAAAGTATCCAGATTAAACCCCTCATTTATTCCATTCCTTGGTTTATTTCTTCTCACCCTTTATTCCCTTGACTGCAGCAAGGGCAGATTATGAGCTCTTTCTTCTTATGGTTGAGAACTGCCTTGGTACGTTGGACAGCTCCCAAGGCTTTTATGAGGTCCCCAGTAGCAAACTGACTCCTGTTTCCTTTCTCTCCAGCTGTTTTCTATTATAGAATCCTGTTTCTCTTATCAAAGTGGACTTTGGCTGATCCTTTTCCCAGCAAGGGAGTAGGATCACATTAGGCCCTTTTCCTCCTCCACTGCCTCTGAATATCTCAAGAGATAGGAACATTTGGAGCTTCAGAGAGGAGATGAAAGCATTGTGTGCTTAGTTTTTTTGTGGGGCTTTCGGGCTCTGTGGCCATGTTCTAGAAAGAGTTCCTTTCGGACGTTTCGCCAGCATCTGTGGCATCTGGCATCTTCAGAGAATGATAGCCTGGAAAAGGAATGGAGATATATGTGGAAGCTGGACATGAAAGCCTTCGACTCCGCATAGTGTGCTGTTTGCTTTGTAAATCAGTGAACATCTGCAGACCCACCCTTCTGCTTGTGCCCAAAGGAGCAGCTTAAAGATATATCCCTCCCTTAGCCCCATGGCTGAGCTTTCAGTCCACTTACAGTAAATATGTTGCTTTCTCTGTAACCAAAATCAGTTTTTACCTTGATTCTACAGACTAACATGGCTATATCTTTGAATTCTAGGACTATTTCTGTTTGTTGTTAACTGCCCTCCAGTTGGCCCTGACTCACGGTGACCCTATGAACGAATCTTAGAAGTTAATCACATGGGACAGATCCCCTGCAGAAACTGAATTTAAACTAGAAAATACCTGCAAAAGCAGGCAGCTTTTCAGACAATGTCGGGGATTAACCCGAACAGAAAGCGGACAAAACCCGCTAAACTGGGTTGATTTTTACACAACGTAAGGATTATAAGCATTAATGCGACCATTAACCTGAATGGAAAGTAGATAAAACTGCTTCTTTTTACTTTTGGAAAATCCCGAAAGTAAAAAGGAGTGGGCTTTGTCGACTTTCTGTTCTGATTAATGTTGCATTATAGCTTATTAACCCCGGCGTGTCTGAAAATCAATCCACTTTTGCATCCCCCATCCAGATTTTAAAATCCAATTTCTGCACAGGATCCGTCCTGTGTGATAAATTCCATAGAATCATAGAGTTAGAAAGAGACATCATGGGCCTTCAAGTCAAACTTCCTGCCAGACAGGAATACACAATCAAAGCACAAGGACCCATTTGTTTGTCTTTTAAGCCATCCATCAGCACTCTTCTCCAGCTTGTTGTTGTTGTGCTTTCAAGTTTCCAACTTCTGGCAGCCCCAAGGTGACCCTATCATGGGCTTTTTTTTTGGCATTGTCATCTTCTGAGGCTGAGAGAGTGTGACTTGCCCAAGTTTACTCAGTGGGTTTCCATGGCCGAACTGGGATCCAAATCCCGCTCTCCAGAGTTTGGTGCTCAAACCACTATAGAACACTGGCTTTTCTTCTCCAGCACCACATCTCAGATTAGTTGATTCTCTTTCCATCCACTTTGGTTACTGTCCAGCTTTCACATTGATACACAGTGATGGGGAATGCAATGGTTTGGATGGTTCTAAATGTAGCATTCAGTCAGCTCCAAAGCACCCTACAGAAATAATCCAGTTTGAGACTGCTTTAAATGTCCTGGCTGAGTGCTAGAGAATCCTGAGAGTTGTAGTTTATTGTGGCACCAGGGCTGTCTGGCAGACAAAATTATAGTTTGCAAAATTCTGTAGCATTGAGCCAGGACAGTTAAGGCAATCTCAAACGGCATTATGTCTGCAGTGTCTTTTGGTCTTATATCTTTTGGTCTTTTGATTGCCTTGGCTCAAGGCTATGGAATTCTGGGAGTTGGAGCATGTTATGGGCTCAAGGGTCTGGAATTCTGGAAGCTGGAGCATGTTGTGGGCTCAAAGGGTCTGGAATTCTGGGAGGTGGAGCATGTTGTGGGCTCTGGGGTCTGGAATTCTGGGAGCTGGAGCATGTTGTGGGCTCAAGGGCCTGGAATTCTGGGAGTTGGAGCATGTTGTGGGCTCAAGAGTCTGGAATTCTGGGAGTTGGAGTATGTTGTGGGGTCCAGAGCGGTGCTCTGCTCCGCTCTGGACCCCACAACATACTCCAACTCCCAGAATTCCAGACCCTTGAGCCAAGGCAATTAAATCGGGGCCAACCCGGGTTATTCCCCCAGTGTGGATTTGCAAAGAAGGGGAGCAGCAGCTGCAGGAGCTAAAGTCCTAGGCTCCTTTCCTGAGATCTGCTTTTCCTTGTGGGCTGCAGGGGGCGCTGCTGCCTCTGCCTTGGCTGGCTGCAGATGCTGCTGCTGCTGCTGCTGGAGAGCTAGACTGCCTGAATGGCTGGCTGCTGGGTTGCAGGGAGGAGGCTGCCCTGGGACCCACCTCCAGAAGCAGCAGCAGCAGCCAGCCTGGGACTTTGACTTGCTAACGTGGCTGCTGGCTGCTGCTGCTGCTGCTGGGAGCCCTAAGCCTCTGGCAGCAGCCCCCCTTTGCCAGCTTCCGGGGGGGGGGTACTTCAGAGGTCTGGACTGGGGCTCCTTCCTTCTTATTTAGGGGTCCCTTAGAAGTCTAGACTGGGGCAACTTTCCTTCAAGGCTCTTATTTAGGGGTTCCTCAGAAGTCTAGGCTTTTTATAGTCCTTCTTATTATAGTCCTTCTTATTTAGGGTTCCTTCAAGGCTTCTTATTTGGGGGTCCCTCAGAAGTCTAGACTGGGGGGGATTTCTTCACTTCAGGGCTGCTTATTTGGGGGTCCCTTGGAAGTCTGGGCTGGGGCTCCTTCTTTCTTATTTAGGGGTCCCTCAAAAGTCTAGGCTTTCCTTCAAGGCTCTTATTTAGGGTCCCTCAGAAATCTAGGCTTTATATAGTTCTTATTACAGTCCTTCTTATTTGGGGGTCCCTCAGAAGTCTAGACTGGGGGGTTCCTTCCCTTCAGGGCTGCTTATTTGGGGGTCCCTTGGAAGTCTGGGCTGGGGCTCCTTCCCTTTGAGGCTTCTGGAGTTGGGGGTCCCTCAGAAGCCTGGCCTGGGGTCTCTTCCAAGGAGGCATCTGGCTGTCAAGGTCCTCCTAGGGCCATGCAAAGGTTTCTTCAACAGCTCCCTGCTGGGGCGGCCAGCCTGGTCAAGTCTTCTCAGGGGCCACCTTCGCCATCATCGGGGCTCCGCTCAGAGGAGGCCAAGAGCCCCGTCTTGGTCCCCGATGGCACCCAGCAAACCTGGTACAGCACCCTGGAAGGCGACGAGCTGAGGCTCCTCAAGTCCCCCGACCAAGAAGGAGGGTCCCAGCAAGAGGGGAGCCCCGATGGCAGCCCAGCCCAGCCACTACGGTAGGGAAGGTTTGGTCTGGTCCCCCTTTTCCTCTGCAAAAGCCAAATGGGTAGCCAGCATTGAGTTGTGGTTGGACTAGGACTCTGGAGATACTGTTGTGTGCCTTCAAGTCGTTTCCAACTTATGGGGTTTTCTTGGCAAGTTTCTTCAGAGGAGGGTTGCTGATCCTATCCTCTGAGGCTGAGAGAGTGTGATTTGTCCCAGGTTACCTAGTGGGTTTCCATGGCCGTGCGGGATTCAAGTTCTCCGGAATTGTTGTCCAACACTCAAACTACTATGCCGCATTGGAGACCAGGGTTCAAATCCCAGCTCGGCCATGGAAACCCATCTTGGGCAAGTCGCACTCTCTCAGCCTCAGAGAATGGCAATGGCAAACCCATCTGAAGAAACTTTCTGAGAAACCCCTGTGATAGATTTTTCTTTGTTGTTGTATGCTTTCAAGTCCTTTCCGACTTCTAGCAACCCTACAGCAAGGTGACCAGGCGTCTTCCTTTTCCAGGAACTGTCCCACATTTCTGCCTTCTGTCCGGCAAGAATTTCAAACTGTTATCCATTTTGAGCATGACTAAGAAGCATGGATTTTTATTTATATTGGTAACTTTTAATTTGTTATGTCCTATGTATTTCCTGGATGCTTGTCCTCCTCTGCAGTTATGGTGTCTGTTCACCCTGCCCTAAGGTAAACCTATCATGGAGTTTACTTGTCATGGATGTTCGGGGGGGGGGACCCTTGAGCCCATAACATGCTCCAGCTCCCAGAATTCCAGACCCTTGAGCCCACAACATGCTCCGCTCTGGACCCCACAACAAACTACAATTCCCAGAATTTCACAGCATTGAGCCATGGCACTTAAACCGGTTTATTTCTCCAGTGTGAACGCAGCCTTGGCTTGGTAACTTTTACCCTCTGAATTCATTTTGCAGTGGTTGAAGTAAGCTGCGTACAAAGGAGGAAATTGAGAGGAAGGAAGAGAAACTGGCACATTTTAGAAACAGCTGAAAGGTTGGAGAACGGTGGAATAAGTGGGATTGTCCCTGCCAAATCGGGTCAGTTGGAGGTTATATGATATAAGTTGTGTTTTTGCTAGAGAGCCAAAGCTTGGGAACATTAAATTCTTGAACTGCATCTCCCAGGATCCCTTCCTGTTGGCCATGCTGGCTGGGGAATTCTGGGATGAGAAGTAGGGGAAAAAACTTCCCATGTTCTGATTGATACATGACTGCTTCTCTTTATTGAGAACAGATTCCATTGAAAAGGATTCGAAGTGGAGGTTATTATTTGTGCGTTTGGATCTTTGTTTGATGCTGCACTTGTCAAGTGATGGACAAATGTGAACTGAGGCCCTTGTGTCCTTACAGGAACAAAGAGCTGCAGTGATTCATAATCAACAAAGTAATCAACAAACATACATGGCCTCCTTTGTTTTGTTAAATGTAGTGTGAATGAGTCCAATTTCTGTCTCTATTAGCAAGCTAGATCCCCCTGCCTTCTGTCATTTTGGCCAGCCATTGCTGTTGGAGATGGCTGTAAATTGCAGGGCTAGCCCTACCATTAGCCAGAGTAAGGCAGCTGCCTCCAGCAGTCAGTTCTAGGTACAGTATCATGAAAGGACTGCAAATTGCTGGTTATTGAATTATTATAAGGACTATAATTATTTTTCTGTGTCAGGGATGGGGAGTGATGCTCATAGGACTTGACTGCTTCAGGTGCCAGAATAACTAGCCAAAGACTAGCCTTGAAAACTATACACGATATATTGGAGGCGTAGTGGTGGTGCGACTCAGAAAACAAAATGTCTTTTTGGAGGGGGGAAATGCGACTCAGAAAACAAAATGTCTTTTTGGAGGGGGGAAATGCATTGGCCTGGATTAAACGTGAAGGACACCTGTTTGGCCCTAAAGGAAACATCTGGATAGAGGCTGGAGGAGGCATGAGGAAAAACAGAAATATACATGGAGTGGGATGATTGTATTGAGGACATGTAGAGCCGGGCCTACTATTGGGTAAAGTTAGGCCATTGCCATAGATGACAGATATCAGGAGCAGCACTGGCAGGCTCCCTCTTCTTCCTCCTGAACCCTCCCTTCTGTTGGAAGAGAAAAATATTTGTTTTACACAGCCTGTCTGCACCCCCCAAAACAAGCCCTCTGCCTTTTGGTTTGTTGTTGTGTGCCTTCAAGTCATTTCTCAGTTGAACCAAAGGCAGAACTATCATCATGGGGTTTTCGTAGCAAGATTTGTTGAGATGAGGTTTGCCATTGCCTTCCCCTGAGGATGAGAGAGCGTGACTTGCCCAAGGTCACCCAGTGGGTTTCATGGTCTACTACTCTGGAGTTGGAATCAAACCCTGGTCTCCAGAGTTGTAGTCCAACCTCAAACCTCTACACCATGCTGACTTACATTTAGGTTTAATGGAGAAATAGTATTGGCCTAAATATCTTAAAGGTGCCAGATACTCTCTGATCAAGGGTCAGCCTTGGAGACCGCCAATAAATACCAGGTGCTGTAGGCTGTATTTCAGAGGACTGAACTGACAAAACCACTTCTGTGTATTTGTTGCCTAAGAAAAGCCTAAGAAATTTATGGGGTTGCTATAAGTCAACAGGCAGCTTGAAGGCAAATACACACACACTTATACACACACTTTTCTGCAACCTGCCAGCTCCTGCACATTCGGGGAAAGGCACCATCTTGCCCTTCATGGGCAGCAAAATGTCTGAAGCAAAAATCTGAAGCAAGAGGGCAACTCTCCAAAGCTGTGGCTTTTGCTGGCTGGCTACACTTGGTCACAACTAGGTTATTAATGGCTGCCCTGGACCAGTTTGTATAGCTGAGCCCAGATCTTTTGGAAACAGCCTCACACACTGAAGTTGCTGTAGCAACTGCCTCTGAGCCATGGCTTCTCTTTCTCATGCTACTGTGAATGAATTCCTGATGGAGATAAATATTTCACAGGGTGCTGTGGGTTCAGATTCCTTTGGCACAAACAGCTCACAGGCCTCATGAGGAATCAGGTTTCTCATCATTCCTCTATCTGGATCATGTCTTCACTCCTTTCATTACCTGAAGAGAGGCTGCTTCTTGTTGGGGGTAGAGTTTGATGGTTTCATACTGCACACGAATGAGCCACGGCCAAGACGAGGTGGGTCTGTGACTCACCAACCATGTGCCCCCATGTGTCAGAATATATCTAAGGTTGAATCCTCCCATGCATCCTTGGGTTTTGTCAAAGCCATCCTTCTTTGAGAGTCTTACATAGAAAAAGCGAGTGGCTGTGGGATTCATTGTTGTCAGTCCTGGGTCAACTATGAGGTAGAGTGTGACAGTCACCTCAGAGGTGGGCAGCTATGAGTCTGTTTTCTGTCCCAGAACCCTCTTTCAGGCCATTTTCCATCCACCAGGACCTTCTTGCAGGGCCACTTTGTATAAGTCGAGGACAAGTTTTGGGCCAAAATTATGGATTTTGCTATGACTTGTGGATAAGTCGAGGGTAAAATTTAGGGGCATATAGCAAAGGATCTAAAGGATGAAGCAAAGCAAAACAATGTCAAAGAACTTAAAAATTCCAGCAGACATAACTCTGTGCTTACTCTTAAGCCTGGATGGATGAGAGAATAGAGGGGTCGGTGCTTCACATATTACACTCTTGCTTTTCACCAGGGGTTGGTTCCAGTTTAAATTAAGATACAATATTTACATTGACCTGTGGATAAGTTGAGTCAGTTTTTTGGGGTCAATTTTTTGACCTAAATTTCTAGACTTATAGATGAGTATATACAGTAGCTATAAATAATATGTATATAGATACAGGCAGCCCTCCATATCCACATATTCTTTATCCGCAAATTCAACCATTCACAGCTTGAAAATATTCCAAAAATATATAAATTCCGACAAGCAAACCTTGATTTTGCTATTTTATATAAGGGAAACCAATTTACTGTGCCACTGTGTATAATGGTATCCATGGGGTTGGGGGTTCTGGAGCAAACTCCCAGTGAATAACAAGAGCCTACTTTATAAAGTAAGACATCTTCATTATTCAAAAGTAACTTGCTTGTAGTTACTGTTTTTCCAACACCAGAATGCTACAAGCCACTCTCTTTTAGTACAAAACTCTCCAAATTAATGAGTTAAGCAACGGAAGGATTGATATTATCCCTTCTAACTTTGCAATTGCAATATAATTTAGTTAAGTTTTCATTATTGCTAAAGTGTAATTCGTTTACAAGTAACGTGTTTGTCAAATGTTATGACCAATCTCTGATTCTGCAGTGGAGCAATGGTTGTCCAAAGGAGACAGAAGGACTGGGGTGGAGGGATGAGTTCTCTTCTCTTCCTGCAGTGAGATAGGACCATGAGTTAAAGAGATCAAAGTTTCTTACACTTACAACTGATCACCATAACAACCAGAGATAAAATGAAAGTTTGTGTAGTGAAGTGTAATAGGGATGGATTACTTTATGGGCAAAAGAGTTATAGACTTTGCCTTAGACTTGATTAAGCTCTCCTCTTAGTTACCCTGAGTATTCTGCAATGGTTTTTCTCCCTTACATTTGATTTCAGTGAAAGAGCTTCTTTGGGGCTTGTACTGAAGCCAGGAGCTGCCCCAGTTTCTTGTGGCTTTGGGTTTCATGCTGCAGACTTTTCTTTTTCCAGGGTTGATTTAGCACTATTATTTGGAGCCAATTTATTCTCTCACTCTCTCTCTCTCTTTCTCCCTTTATCACAGGGCTTAGAAAGTTACGTTAAAGATTAATTCCCATAAATTGTTACAATGTTTGGGAAATAATTTATATTATTGTATTATTTGTTGTGCCACTTGCTTTGTTTACTGAACAAGCCCTTAGTATCAAGGGCATAAACTTTCAAACACCTTGTCAAAATGCCTTAAAATGATCCCTAAAATGATCTCAAATTTTATAAAGGATAATTAAAAACTTGTCATTCCATCAGCATTTCCATTTACTACATTCTTTTGGAATTGATTGTGCTTTCATGAGCAAAAAAAAAGTATTTTTAATATATTTTTAAGCTCATTGCAGGTAACTATATTACTTACAGTTCATTGTATGACAACCTCTCTTACATGATTAGAGGCTGTGCTGAAATTCAATGAATTTGTAAAGGTACTTCCAGATTGCTAAGACCAGAGGCCTATTCGCACCAGACAATTATAGCACTGTTATTCCACTTTAACTTGACTGTGAGGTGAGGGAGCACTATGTGCTACTTCACACCAGGCAGCAAAATATCCTGGGTCAATCCATCTGGCACCTGTGATAAGAAGCCTCTTCCTTTTTTTGCAGACATGATGATCTGAAGGAGATGCTGGACAGTAACAAGGATTCGCTGAAGCTTGAGGCCATGAAGAGGATTGTGGCGGTGAGCATTTTCTTCATGCTTGGCTCTCTCAGACGAACAATTCATTCCCAGGGATTTTGGATCGCTTTAGTTTTAAACTTTGCACTTCAGGGGTGTTAGTAAAATATATGCAGTGTGATGCTAGATGCTCACCCCCTAAGGGGCATAGATTCCCATAGGTGCAAGGGGAGAGAATTTTATTAACTATTGTGTGAGTGTCTGTGTGTGTGGATAGGGGGAAAGTTACCTTGGAAATGTAGTCTTACTAGCTACCTCTACCCCACTGTTTCTTCTCCTGCCCCCAGATGATTGCCCGGGGGAAGAATGCTTCTGATCTGTTCCCAGCTGTAGTAAAGAATGTGGCTTGCAAGAATATTGAGGTAAGCAGTCTCTTAGAGAAACCAAAACTGAACTTGTACTAGAAGCCAAAATGACTAAACTGAGGCTGTTGTACAGTCACCCTTCCGTTTCCCTCCCATTGGAACATCTCTGAAATGGAATTTGTCTCTCAGGCCAAATGAGTTACCCCATCGTTGTAGAGAAAATAAGAAGTGGCAATATCATGAAGGTTTTGAGCAGGACCTGATAAATGGTGTTGTTTCTCTGGCAGGTGAAGAAACTTGTATATGTCTACCTGGTTCGATATGCAGAAGAACAGCAAGATTTGGCCTTGCTCTCCATCTCTACCTTCCAGCGAGGACTCAAGGTTGGATGCTGTGATGCTCAAGGGAGGGCTAAGCCCAGTTTGGTTTTCTCCATGGGATTCACAGATGCCTTGTTGCTTTTAGATGGGGCATTGTATAATGGACTGGGAGAGGCTGTTTAGTAAGAGTTCAATAAACCACCGACTTGCTGTCTCACTCGTGGTGGGTGCCTTCCAAATAAAAGCTTTGCTATTGCTTCAAAAACCTGAAGGGAAGTGAACCAGACCTCCTTCCTTACCCTGGAAGAAAGAAGTAGCCTCTTCCAGTTCATTTTTTACAGAAAGAACCATCAAGCTGCTGATGACACTTGTCTGTTTCTAGGCACTAGTCAAAGCTTCAGTGAGCCTGTATGTCATTTGAACCAGACTATATGAAAAGTATGTAAGCCTCCTCTGCCTGCTCTAAATCTCCCCTTTGCTGCAGGATCCCAACCAGCTGATCCGAGCCAGTGCCCTCCGGGTCCTCTCCAGCATCCGTGTGCCCATCATTGTGCCCATCATGATGCTAGCCATCAAGGAGGCAGCATCAGATATGTCTCCGTATGTGCGCAAAACAGCGGCTCATGCCATCCCCAAGCTGTACAGGTAAAGTGGGAGCAAGGGCATGCCATTCATCTTTCAATACCAGATACAACTTTACCAGCAGAAAAAAGCTTTAGTCTTAAAGATATCTGCTCTGAGAGATTACAAAAGATATTACTTGGGCCAAAATACTAGAATCCCTCAATTAGTATGGCCTGGTGGCTGACCTATAGTCCAAATAGTATCTTTCTTCCAATCTCAATCTAATCCAGCATCCTGCCTCTGTGTTTCTGTGTTTGTTCATGTGCTGAAAACAGATAGAGGGTTGAGCTGTGTCCTGAACATGCATCCAAAATTTTATTCTTGTAAATATGTTCAAAGCTGATATTGTAATCTAAACAGAGACTGATTTAAACCCCCTGTTTTGCATTTACATTGTTTGGCCAATACAAATATATTCATTTTATTTTTCTCCTGCATTCAGGGGATCATCCATGGGCATTCCTTCCCTCCAATATAATCTCCCAACAACCCTCTAAAATAGTTTAGGCTGAAAGTAGTGACTGTGCTGAAGTCACCTAACCAAGTGTCATGACTAAGAAGAGATTTATGACTGTGTTTCTCTTATTCTGAAGCTCTAACCCCTGTACCACACATTATTTTAGGGAGGGTTAAAGATTCTTGACCTCCCAGAACAAGAACTGTGCTGAGGGAAAGCATATCAGAGGGACAAATATTATTTTACTTTGGCGAAGATAAGACACCCCTGAGAGCAGATGTTTCTGGTGCCACAACTTGAGTGATAGTGGCTCCCAGCAACTCCCCAGCCAGGTGGTTCCCACTGATATGGGATGAGGGGATAAACTAATCTCAGTGTGAGGCAGGAACAGCATGTAAAAAATAAATTTATGTACGGTATTTATACCCCACCCTTCAGCCCTAAAGGCACTCAGAGTGACTTACAATTATTATTATTTTTAATTAGATGGTTCCCTGCCCTCAATCCTACAGTCTAAATAAGCCAGTGGTAGATGTAGCTTTCTTTGACTTAGACTTAGTGACAGGAGCACCTCTCATTTTGGTAAAGCATTTTTTATGCTATCTTGAAAATTGAACTAATTGTTTTTTGTTTTTGTTTTTTTTAAATGCTTCCTTATTTTGTAAAATAGGGATTCCAGCAGAATTCCAAATCACATACCTTCATAGTCAGGGATGGTGTGAATTGTAATTCAACAACATCTAAAAGTCCATACATCCCACATCCCAGGCCTGGAGGACACCACAGCTGGTATTTCAGGCAAAAAAATGTGCTTGTCTCTTCAACTGATTCATGAAATTGCTAATTCTACCCCAATGCAATCAAGATGAACATCACAAACTAAATTATATAACGGGATTATCCACATCATGTTTTTGTCTCCCTTTGCAGCCTTGACTCAGACCAGAAGGATCAGTTAATAGAAGTAATTGAGAAGCTGCTAGCAGATAAGACAACAGTGAGTATAATTTTTCCTCTCTGACAAGTTTTGGAATGATGGGCATGATATTTTAATACACACGCACACACAAAACTCAAAAGGGATCTTATGATAATTTAAAATCTAAAGATATATTATGGCACAACATTTTGATGTCATCAGATTTTGGTTTTATCAGGTGCATAATTCTAGCATGCAGAACCTCAGGTCATAGTAAATCTGTAAATCTTTAAGGTGTCACACAACCAAAACATTTTTGGTGATTTTTGTTATAATAACCTGAATCAGTGTGAATGTTCCAAACAGATTTATAAAAGGATGTTGCTATTTGCCTATTATTGTATTTATTGTTTATTGATATCAGCTTGGCTGCTATGTTTCTTTGTTTCTTAGTCATCCAGCAAAGAACTGTTGGAACAGTGGCCTCCCCTGTATGGACCTTAATTTCGAGGTGAGCAACATCTGGACCTTCAAATGTTCCTGGACTGCTGTGCCCATCTTATCTCATTGTTTGTGCTGTCCAGCAACATCTGGAGAGTCATATGTTGCTCATCCCTGCCTATTTTGATTAACCTTCTCTTTGTCACATCTGAGCTTCTTGTCATTTTCTCTAGCTAGTGGCTGGCAGTGTGGTGATGGCCTTTGAGGAAGTCTGCCCAGAACGCATTGACCTCATCCACAAGAACTACCGAAAACTATGCAACCTGCTGATTGATGTGGAGGAGTGGGGCCAGGTGGTGATCATCAATATGCTGACACGCTATGCCCGCACTCAGTTCCTCAGCCCCAACCAAAACGTGAGTGAAGGGATGGGCAAGATAGAAGCTTGTAGATAGGAGCTTGACTCGGGCTTGCATCTTTACAAGGTTGCTAAAATGAGTACGCAGATTGTTGGGGGCAAGTAGCTTACAGTTGTAAAACGCTTAGACACTGCTTAGGTGGAATGAAGTGGTATATAAATGAAGCTTTTTGTTTGTTTGTTCCTCCAGAGGTAATGGCTTGATCTGTCTTGAAAAAAGCTGAATTTCTATGGAATCAATATAACATTATATTAGTAATTGTCATCTAGTAGTTCTGAACTTTGGATCCATTATTTTTTATTAGTGGTGAGCTCTGGGAATCAAATGTTGGATAACCCTCTGAGCATCCATTATTGGGTCCAGTATACCCAAAGCTTTCTTTTGCCCCAAGTAGTGCAGTGTGGTAGGTATAGTGGTTTGAGTATTAGACTACAACTCTGAAGACCAGGGCTCAAATCCCTGCTCAGCCCTGGAAATCCATTTGATCAACTTGGGCAAATCACAGTCTATCAGCCTCAGAGGAAGATGGATGTTAGTGCTTGTAGGCCCAACAGTATGTGGAGATCTACATGGTTTCCAACCCAAAGTATACTCGAGGAATATGTTGAGTTAAAAAAGAAGAAGCTGTACATGTGTGAATGTTCAGATGAAGGTAACAAACTCTTCCAAGAGCTGAGCAGTCTATATTATGTACCTCCCATTCCTCTCTTGTGCCTAACAGGAATCTCTTCTGGAAGAGAGTGCAGAGAAAGCCTTTTATGGATCTGAAGAAGAAGACTCCAAGGATGACAAGGCAGAACCAGCATCATTGGTGAAACGCACACCTTATGTCATGGACCCTGACCACCGCCTACTCTTACGCAACACCAAACCTCTTCTGCAGAGCCGTAATGCTGCAGTGAGCCTTTCCTTTCTCTTTTTTGGGGTGGGGTGGGGAATGTTCTTGCTTTCAATATTGTATAGGTCCCCTTGCCCTTCTATAGCATATCTGCTCAGAACAGCTATAGCAGTTTCTGCTTTAACTGCCATGACTCTGTCCCTCGGAGTGTGGTGGAGTCTTCTTCCTTGGAGGTCTTTAAACAGAGGCTGGATGGCCATATGTCGGGGATGCTTTGATGGAGATTTCCTGCATGACAGGGGATTGGAGTGGATGGCCCTTATGGTCTCTTCCAAATCTATGATTCTATGATTCTATGAGTTGTGAGGTTTGTACTTCTTGAACTTTACAGCTTTATTAGAGCTCTCTGGCAGAGAATTCTAGATCCCTCACTTACCAGAATACATCTTCCAGGATTCCATAGGACATAGCCTTGACAGTTCACATAGTATCAAAGTGCTATAACAGAGGTAGATACACCTCTGATCATATAAACGGATGCAGACAAGATGAGTGTGGCAAGACCCATCTTTTCACAAACATTACACAAACTTTTCACAAAACTGTACTAGCTAGGGGATTATGAGACCCGCAGTCCCAAAAAGTAATGCTTTCAAAGTCTGTCCCTGAAGATCACAAAGTCATGGAGTTGCTTCTTGTTTTAGGCATCCTCTGGATGGATATGAATGGTTTAACTCTCCATTCCAGATTCCCAGACACCTTCAGCTTCCCAGCATGTCTGGTCTGTCCTTCCTATGATATCTCATCATCTTACTGTGGTTGATGCAACAAACAGGATAAATGTCTTCCTTTTTTATAAACCTGTTCTTTTTATTAGCATGTTGTGATGCCAGTCATTCCATTTCCCCCTTCTCTTTACAGGTTGTGATGTCAGTTGCTCAGCTTTATTTCCACCTTGCACCAAAAGCTGAAGTTGGAGTCATTGCTAAGGCACTAGTGCGCCTCCTCAGGAGCCACAGGTCTGTAAATATCTCTCCCAATACTAAAATCTCTTTTCTTTTCCTAATATTAACTACTTTATTAGCAAAACTGGGAAGTTTTCTTAGCATATACGATACAAGTGAAGGTCTTGGCTATGTTCTACTGTGGCTGTATGTGTGTTTTAATTAACACTGGTGTCTTTTTGAAAAATATGTGCAAACTACCACAAAATGTTGAAGTGTAGCAGGGTTCCAAGAAATTATGACCTTTTCCATGATACTCCATTCCCTCCCCTATGAAATTGTAAATATCCTGTACTGAGCTGTGTTTTGCAAGCAGGTAGCTGTGCTTTTGAGCATCTGTCATAATCTATTTTAAAGGCTGTGGTCATTGCTGGGTATACTGACAATGAATCCCAAGTCACGCTTTGCTTGTTGACAGTTTTCTTTCTCTCTTTTTCTTGTGCCAGTGAGGTGCAGTATGTGGTGCTCCAGAATGTAGCCACCATGTCTATTAAGCGTAGGGTGAGTATCTGTCTATCTCTCCTTTTTTCAAATGTGAAGGAGTTACATGAGCAAAAATAATGTGAATTCCAGATCTCTGGAGATCTACTGTGCTATAGCTATGAACCACTGCTGGTCAGCCTGTGCTTCCTTTGTACCAATGCTAGAGCCCCCTGTATGTCCGGAGCTGTCCTGGGGAAGCTGATCCTGTTGTTTCTGTCTCTGCAGGGCATGTTTGAACCATACCTGAAAAGCTTCTACATCAGATCAACTGACCCTACACAGATCAAGATCCTCAAGGTGTGTCAGATACTCAGACATCCTAGTACATGGCTTTCAGGCCACACTGATGCTATAGGAGTACCAATTCCACATGGTGCTCTCTTCAGATTAATGGCTTTGAGCCAAATGGGAGCAAGTCTTGGCTTTCTTACCTTTCATTCCTATTAGCATCCACCAGAGACAACCCTACCATTGGGCAAAGTGAAGCAGTCACCTTAAGCAACAGATACTAGGAGTGATGGTGGCAATCCCCAGCTATTCCTCCTGAACTCCTTGACCATTCTTTTTGGGAGGACACCCTGACTTGCACCTACTAAATCTGCTCCATTCAGGTGTCCAATACTGAAGTAAAATTAAGTCCAGTCAGCTTCTGTATGTATAAGAGAGAGAGGCATTGCTTTGTGCTTTGCTTCAGGCAGTAAATGATCTGGGGCTGGCCCCAGCAACTTTTATTGCAGGCATAAAGTTAGAGTTCATGATGCTTGTTAACAGTAACTCCTCCTTCTCCCTTCCTTCCTACCAGCTGGAAGTTCTGACCAACCTTGCAAATGAAACTAACATTTCTACCATCCTGCGTGAGTTCCAGGTATGGCGCAGCCAATGGGGAGAACACAGGTCTAAGCACAGGAGTGAGGGGGTTGCATTGGGCCAATGCTAAGACTGTGTCTTTGATTGCCTTTGGTTAGTAACTGTAGGTCCAGCAACATACTCCTAAGCCAAAGTGATGCTAATCATACAGTCCAGCAACATACTCCTAAACCAAAATGATGCTAAACCTACTGCCTACAAAACGATTTTTAAAGAGGTTTTCAGTAAAGATAGTACATTTGAAATGATTTAAAGTTGTTAGCCACCTTCGTCCAGCAAATTAGGCACTGATCCAGCCAAAAGGCTGCATTTGGTATGGCATGGCTAAGTAACTTCTTTAACACAAAAGGGTTGAGAGTGAAGTTAACTAATAGGTTTGAGAAGTGACTGCATATACATGGCATTTTACTATTGGGTATTGCAGGGACTGAGCTAGGAATCTTTGTGGCACTAAGTTGTGGTTCTTTCCCTATGGTTCTGGGAAGCATAGTGATACTTGTGGGTATCAGTTTGAAATCCTAAGTGGCACAAATACAACTCCTTGCCCCATGATTGTGAGCATGACAGGAGAACTACTTGCGACTTCTTTTCCCACAGACCTACATCCGGAGCATGGATAAAGACTTTGTGGCAGCCACCATTCAGGCCATTGGTCGTTGCGCCACCAATATTGGCAAAGTGCGTGACACGTGCCTCAATGGCCTTGTCCAGCTGCTATCCAACAGAGATGGTGAGAGCATGGATCTGGGGTACATCAGTGCAGCCCAGCTAGGAAATGAGGGGACATGAGGCAGAAGTGAGGTAGAGGAGTTAATTTGGATTGGATCAGAATATGTAAATTGTGGAGAAGAGACATAATGGAAAGGTTTTGTTGTGCATGGGTTCATCATGATGGCTGTCTTAGCTATGCCCCCGGGAAGAATAAAAATGCAGTCAGCTGTGTTAGTCGATACAAACAAACCAGTTTTTAACTGCACTGCAAGCAGGTCTTCTGAGTTAATGGCTCTTCATTGCCCATTCAAGATCAAGCTGTCCCCAAATACTTCACATGTCAACATGCAACTCCTGTGGGGTTTGCAGCTAAGCTCAGAGGGAAGAGGGAAGCATGAGAGCGGTGGTGGAAGATGTTGTCAAAGTGCTGGCATGTCAACCATGCAAGCCTTGGTTGCATGAGAATCATAAGGATTCATAGTACTGAGTATTGCATATATCCTTATGCTTTTTCCTACTGTCACTCTTATTTAGAGCTTGTTGTGGCTGAATCTGTGGTCGTCATTAAAAAACTCCTCCAGATGCAACCATCTCAACACAGTGAGATCATCAAACATATGGCAAAGCTAACCGACAACATCCAGGTGGGAGCATGAACTGGGAAGGAGTTGGCGGACTGCCCTCTTTGCCAGTCTGTCAGTGAGGCCCATAAAGAAAGAGGGTGAGGATGGAAGGTCTTGGGAGTCTTGGAGATACAGAGCCCCCTTGTCTTGCAGGTACCAATGGCCCGAGCTAGCATCTTATGGCTTATTGGTGAGTACTGTGAACACGTTCCCAAGATTGCCCCAGATGTGCTGCGCAAGATGGCCAAGTCCTTCACTAGTGAGGAGGACATTGTGAAGCTGCAAGTCATCAACTTGGCTGCCAAGCTTTATCTGACAAACTCCAAGCAGGTAAAGTCCTTTATGTTCTCTGCAATTTCTAGGGTGCCTTTTCCAATGGGGTTCCTATTTGTGATGCCAATGATACCTGTTCAAGATCCCTTGCTGCATTGTAGCTATTCTTCTGTCCTCAAGTGTTCAAAGAAAAATACAGTGGGCCTTGAATATCTGCTAAGATTTGGTTCAAGGACTCCCCCAACCATGGATACCAAAATCCATGGATCCTCAAGTCCCATTAAATAGAATAGCATAGTAAAATGGTGTCCCTTATATATATAAGCAAAATCAGGGTTTGCTTTTTGGAATGTATATAATCTTAAATATATTTTCAAACATAGATGGTTCAATCCTTGGATAAACAGTCTATGAATACAGTCTATGAATACAGAGGTATGACTGTAGGTGTATGGATTTCTCTGCTCTTTCACTGCATGTTTCTGCACTGAGGTGCAGAAATACACTTTGGTTGGCTTTGATAACCTTCCTCTCCAAAATGCAAGATGAAGGCTAGGGCCAGGCAGTTTGCTACTGTGCGTCTTAGAGTCTCCAAGTGTGTGGAATGAAGACTCCCTAAGAAGGTCTCAGATTTGGAAATGAAAGGAGAAACTTGGTAAAGCTGCTCGTTTGGACTACTTTGGCTATGCTGCTTGTAACATTTTGGCGCTTGTAGTCCAAACAAGTAAATTTTCCAAGCTCAAGAAAAGAGTGGGAAGAAAAAAGCTGAAGACAATACTATACGGCTAGTCTAATTTTGGTGTGTGTGTGTTTTATGTTAATAGTTTCCCATGTCTGGGTATTTTGGGAACGTTTTGAGCTACTTTGGGGATTCCAGAAGGATTATAAATTGCCTAAATGCTAAATAAAATAATAAAAATTGCAAACTGTAGTTTCCTGTGAGCTGGTGTGTGGGGTGGAAGATGTGCCTTAAAAGTTTCTTTAACTTATCCTAGAACAGGGTGGGGAATCCTATGCCCTCCTGAAGTTATGGCCTACAATGTACACAGCCCCTTATCATTGGCCGTGCTGAGAATTGTAGCCAAAAAACCTAGAAGAAGAACTATTTCTTTTTCCCCTCAGCAAAAGAGATAATTAGTATTGGATAATGTTGTACCCAACTCTTAACCAACTCACTTTTTAAATATTTATTTATTTATTTATTGCTGCATGGGTATTTTTGCTGCACATGTATTGTTTTCCATTTCCACAGAGTAAGCTGCTGACTCAGTATGTGCTGAATCTAGCCAAGTATGACCAGAACTACGACATCCGGGATCGTGCCCGCTTTATCCGCCAGCTCATTGTACCCACTGAAAAGAGTGGTGCCCTCAGCAAGTATGCCAAGAAGCTCTTCCTGGCACAGAAACCAGCCCCCATCCTGGAGTCATCTTTCAAAGGTGGGTAGGGCGCATTAACTAAAAGGAGCTGCAGTAGGCAATTTGAGAGCAGTGGAGATATAATCATAATGGTGATGATGCTCTTATGTTGTATCCTTGCTGTCTCTGTGCTAGATAGCCACTGATCCCTGATTGTTCCTTCCAGACCGTGACCATTTCCAACTGGGCTCTTTGTCACACCTCCTCAATGCCAAGGCTGTTGGTTATCAGGAGCTCCCCGACTGGCCCAGTGAAGCTCCGGACCCATCTGTGCGCAATGTGGAGGTATTAGTCAATCTTCCATCTACAAAAGCTAGTGTTGCTCCAGGACATTATGAAGTTATGGCCCTGTGTGTCCTGCGCAGAGCTCAGTGAACTTTTAAAATTACAAGTATTTATTATAGTGTTTGGCAGGTATGTGGTGGCTCAGCAGTTAAAATGCTGACTCTAACAACGGCAAGGTTGTCAGGTCAGCAGTTTGAGGCCCAAGCATCACATAATGCAGTGAACTCCTGCCGCTAGTCCCAGCTTCTACCAACCTTGTGGTCTCTTCAAACTCTATGATTCTATGAAAGTATGCAAATACAAGTAGATAAATAGGTATCACTTTAGTGGGAAGGTAACAGCATTCTTCCCAGTCATGCTTACCACATGATCATAGAGTCATCTCTGACAACGCTGGCTCTTCAGCTTAGTAACAGAGATGAGTACTGCTCCCTACAGTCAGACATAACTTGACAATCATGTCAAAGGGGAAACCTTTGCCATTGCCTTTTGTTAGCTGGGCCAAAAATGCCATAGATCCTCAACTATAAGTTGATCTCATGTATAAGTTGAGGGCAAGTTTTGGGGTCAAAATTATTAATTTTGACACAACCCATGGATAGGTTGAGTGTAAAATTTGGAGGCTCCTTCAGTGTGTGTGTAGGAGCGGCAAGAGGGATGAAGCAATCAATATGAGGCTTCAGTGTTTCAGTCTTCACTCCTAAAACAGCATAATTTGAGCATAATTTTTTAGACTTATAGATGATTATATATGGTAATTGGTAAAAGAATAGAATGAGCTTGAAATACTATCATTAAAATGACTGTAACTTGCCCTTAAAATCCATGTTTTTAAAATAACTAGAAAAGGTTACTTGTTATACCAGTAAAATTTAAGACCACATCCAATCATTACATAACTTTTGAAGTGTAACTTCATTGCACTTTTTTGCTGAAAAAACCAAGTACAGTGGACCCTTGGTATCTGCCAGGGTTTGGTTCCAGGACCTCCCTCCCATGGATATCAAAATCTGTGGGTGATCAAGTCCCATTAAATACAGTGGTACAATAAATTGGTGTCCCTTATATAAAATGGCAAGGGATACGGTGGCTCAGATAGTTAAGATGCTGACTCTGTTGATTGCAAGATCAGCAGGTTGGCAGTTTGAGGCCAGTGTGCCATATGATGGGGTGAGCTCCCATCACTATTCCCAGCTTCTGCCAACCTAGCAGTTTGAAAGCATGAAAATGCAAGTAGATAAATAAGTACCACTTCAGTGGGAAGGTAAACAGTGTTCTGTGCGATCATGCTGGCCACACGATCACAGAGTAGTCTCTGACAACATTTGCTCTTTGGCTTAGTAACGGAGATGAGCACCAACCCCTATGGTTGGACACGACTTGACAACCTTGTCAACAGGGAATATTTTTACCTTTTATATAAAATGAAAAAATCAATGTTTGCTTTTTTGAATTTATATATATTTAAAATATTTTCAGACCATGGTTACTTGAATCCATGGATAAAAAATCCGTGCATATGGAGGGCTGACTGTAACTCATCATAAGTAGCCATATCACAAGTAATGCAATATGTCCAAACTCTGATCCATAGTTGAGTGATTACTAAAGCACTAGTCCTGAGCATTGTTGCTTTCCTTAAAATACTTTATAGGGATATCCAGCAGGCTGTTTTTGTGTTCTGATGAAATTCCTACACACTTCCCTTTGTTTCCCTCCTAGGAGGAGTCAATTGTACCTGTGGAAAGCCATATTGGGCTACTAGGCAAACCAATAGAGGTCATGTTTGTGGGTGCGGTGGTGCTTTCCCTCTGCTGTCCTCATTGAACTTCAGTCCCCATCCCCTGTGACCCTTTTCTCCTGTGTGCCACCCTGTTTTCTTCCTGCACTGTGTGGCTCTGACTAATTTTGGTGCTGGTTTGTGTGCTGATTAAGGCTGCAACTTTTCACTGATTGATTGGTTAGCTGTGCTGGTTAAAAAATTACTTTTGATTAACTAAAAGGCTGGCCTGATTTATTCAGGAAAAAAAGGTCTTTATTTTACACATATACATATTATTAATACACAAGTTGCGCTGCTGCAAAAGAGATCTAGAAGTCTTAGTGGGCCACAGGTTGAATGAGTGTCAACAGTATGGTGCAGCAGCTAAAAAGGTCAATGCAATTCTAGGCTGCGTCAATAGAAGTATAGTGTCTAGATCAAGGAAAGTAATAGTGCCGTTCTATTCTGCTTTGATCAGGCCTCACTTTGAATACTGTGTCCAGTTCTGGGCAGCACAGTTCAAAAAGGCTGCTGACAAGCTGGAGCATGTCCAGAGGAAGGCGACTAAGATGGTGAAAGATCTGGAAACCATGCCCTCTGAAAGGCAGCTTAGGGAGCTGGGCATGTTTAGACTAGAGAAGAGAACATTAAGGGATGATATGATAGCCATGTTTAAATATTTGATGGTGGAGCAATCTTGTTTTATGCTGCTCCAGAGACTAGGGCTTGGAGAAGTGGATTCAAGCTACAGGAAAAGAGATTCCACCTAAACATTAGGAAGAACTTCCTGATGGTAAGAGCTGTTTGACAGTGAAATATGCTGCCTCAGAAGGTGGTGGAGTCTCCTTCTTTGGAGGTTTTTAAACAGAGGCTGGATGGCCATCTGCCGGGGATGCTTTGATTGTCTGTTCCTGCATAGCAGAGGGTTGGAATGATGGCCTTTGGGATCTCTTCCAACTCTAAGATTCTTTGATTCTATGATGCATCTTGGCTCACCCTTCTGATGGCTACTCCATATAAAGCTAGATCCTACATAGATACTAGGTTCTATATTAGAACATATTACATGCTATCTGTAGGTCTAATGAGCAGTGGAATACATGTCCCTCTGTTCCACTGCCTCCAATGTGCATATGATGTAACCTGCCATCATTCGCTCCAAAATAAACAATTTAGAGGTTACTGTGTGCCAATCTGGATTGATTTAATTATTTTTATCCCATACAGAAGAGATAGCTATGTTGGAAATCTCTTAAGTGTAAAACACATCTCAGTTTGCCTTACTATGGCTATTCTTTCTGTGGTCCTCTCTCTTTCACATAGAGGGTGTTCTATACACTTGCTCACTCTTCTTAAAATATGATTCTTGCTTTGCTCTGGCCAGGTCCCAGAATGGACCAAGTGCACCAGCCGTGAGAAGAGGAAGGAGAAAGTGGAGAAACCGTTCTATTCTGATTCAGAGGGAGAGTCTGGGGCAACAGAATCTGCTGATAGTGGTGAGTGATGGGGGTGTAACTCATTCCCCTGCCTTGTATGCAGAAGGTTCTGGGTTCAGTCCCTGGCACTTCTAATTAAAAGGACTGGGTAGAAAGTGACAGGTAAGAATCCAAAGTGGCACTTTCAGTAAAAGCCTGCAATAGTAAGGCAGCTGGACAAATAGGCTGACCTGCTCTAAGGAATCTTATTATGTCCCAACCATCTTTTGCACAGCTTATAATAGTAAAGTATCAGACATGTAAAAGCACTGGAGAAGGATGCTTCCCCAAGCAGTGCAGACTTCCCCTGAGTATATGTGTTGACTGCCTGGGCAACTCAAAACTCAGAATCGCAAGTAGTTCTACCACTACGTAAAACAGGCTGCAGTATCGACTGCAAAGATGAGCAACATAGGGTCCTCCAGATATTGCTGGGTCCCCCCTCCAGTTAAAATAGGCAAAGGTTGATGGGACCTACAGTCTATGGAGGTTACCTCTTGCTAAGATCAGTTCTAATAGGATGCAAATATCTTTCAAGCAACAGCATAAGAGCCATTTCTGGGGTCTCCCTACCCAAAGTATTCAGTTTAGGATATACTCTTCTTGGTTTCAGGCTTCAGTTCAAAGCAATTCTTTATAAATAAAGCTTTTAATTTGTATTTTTAAATTCTGTTTTGTGATGTATCTTCTATTTTGACTTATTAATGTGTTTGTCATTGCTCCATATGATTTCTTTCTTCCATTCTTTCTTGTACAGCGTATAAGCTGCCATGCGAACATTTCACTTATATTCAAAGGCAATATAAATAAATAAGATGGAATACAGTGAGAGAGAAGGAGACACTGGCACAGCCTAGTGTGTGTATGTGTAAATGTGAGCTGCCCTCTCTTTTCTTTTTCCCAGAGCCTGAGACAATGAGTGGGTCAGAAAGTGAGAGTGGGAGTGAAAGTGGCTCTGGTTCTGGCAGTGAAGAAGAGGATGAGGAGGATGAGGATGAAGAAGAGAGTGAAGACCAGTCAGAGGAGAAGGAGGAGAAGAAAAAGAATAGAAAGGAGGCTCCAAGGAAAGGCTCACTGGATAGTGCTGGAAGGTACATTAGTGTCACAGCTAGGTATGATACTAGATAAATAAGGGGGGACAATTCTAGTTAGCCCCCGTCAAAAGTGCAAGGAATTGTGGATAGGTTTGTGTGCATAACCAAAGACCTGCAATGAAGTGTTGCAATGAGGAATGCTTTTGCACAGTGAATTTTCCCAGTCTTTCTGTCTCCTCCCTATCGTGCGTGCAGCCCCCAAACGAATTGCTAGAGTTTTCATGCAAATTGCAAAAATGATACTCCCAGCCCCTCAAAAATGTGAGACACCAAAGAAAGGACCTAAGTTTTGATCCATTTCTTTCTTTCTAATACCAGTGAGGCAGAGCAAGAAAAAGGCAAGAAAAAGCAGCCACTGCGGGAAGGGAAAAGGGACTCCGAATCCTCATCTGAGGAGGGCAGCCTCACAGAGAGCAGCTCATCAGAGTCCGAATCTGGGTCCGAAGCAGAGGAATCACCTGCAGAGAAGGAGGTGAAGAAGAAGAAAATGGTGAGTGGCTGGAAATAGGGTACGAGTGTCATGGGGGGCATTTAAAATGATAAACTCTGGCTTCTTTTTTCTGGCTATTAATTTTTTTAAAAAAATATGTGCCTGGTACTGTGTCCTGATTTAAGGATTCTGTGACTCAGAAATTATTGATGTTGTCTGTACAGTACTTTTTTTCCCCTAATGGTTCACATTGTTCTGTTTTTCTAATGGTTTTTCTAATGGTTCACATTGATCCTCCCTTATGCGGGGGAACTGTTCTGGACCCCCTCGTGTAAGTAGAATTCTGAAATGAATATAGCCCTTAACAGAAAAAATAGTGTCTGCCCCGAGCAGAAGACCTTTCTTTTATAATTGTTAAAAAATCTTGTTTTTCCCCCCCTCAGCCTCCCAGCAGCAAGCCAGCTACAAAAATATCCAAGAAAGGACCAAAGGAAATCTCCCTGCTGGATCTGGATGACTGTAAGTGTCCAGACCCTCATGAATCTCCTTTTCTGTTGCCTTCTTCGGCTTTTTCCAAAGTCCTCCATAGACTGGCTTCCCTTTTAGCCAGCACTATGGATGATGAACAGGGGCCTATATTTTGCTTTTGGTTCTGCTCAGGAGTTCTAGACTGCAGCAGAGGTTCGGGATTCTGGCTGGAAGAGAGCTGCTGCCAAAGAGCGAACACCCGGCAATTCTGAAAACTGTACTTATTTTGTCTATTCTTTACTGAAGCTATGGCAACCGGCAGTAGATATGGTTGCACATGATTGGGGACGCATGCTACCTCTTCAAGGGTACATTCCATGATCCACACAGTATGAGTGGCAAACAGGATGAAACACAGAACTTGGAAATTTTTACTTGTAGACTACATCTTCCTGAATCCTCTTGCAAGCATGACCACATTTCATGCTGTCTGAGGATCTGGGGATTGTACTCCCCAAAGTAACTTTTTCTGATGGTATATCAAATGAGTCGCATTTAACGTGCTTGTTTTTTCTTTGTTCAGTAGCAATTATGAAGGATAGAGGGGAGCAAGCATAGTTAAGACCATAGTCCATGTGCAGGAAAACTAACTCATTCCTATAGCTCCCCGAAGATGTTACTTTGGCTTGGAAGTAGGAAGGTAGTATTGACATCAGTAACAGCAGCTGCCCCCCCCCCCCGGACCAAATTGCCAAATGAATGGATAGGGGAGCCCACATGTGATCAAGCCCACATAGCATGGTAAGAAAATGTCAAACCCACATGTTCTGATCTACCTGAGGGTAAAGCTTCAGTTGTTTAAACAAAGAAAAGTACAGGCACGTTAAATGCATGCAGGTGTTTTCTCCTGAGATAGGGGAGAAGGGCCGCTTTCCGTTGTCTAATGTATGTATGTCAGTTGCAGCTCTGGGTCTGAGTTTTTGGAGCATAGGCCACTGTGACAAAACTTTCCACTCACTGTAGGTCAATGCAGCTTGAACCCAGGATTTTTGAAGGACTGTATTTTGAAAGCGTGCTGCCAGGCTCTTATATTTTGGGGAGCAAACTCTCTCCCTGTCCTACTCTGTTACAGGCATTTGATAAGAGAGACCCAAAATTCCAAGGGAAGTTAGGCTGATCCCTTCCCTGCTACCCTTCCACTGGAAGGAAAAGCTATTGGTATTCTTATTCAGGTGGCCTTTTAGCAATTATTTATTTTTATATTGTTTTATTTTATATACTTATTTACTTTACTTATATGCCACTTTTCTCCCAGACCAGGACCCAAGGTGGCTTCCTTAACACATTAAAACGTTTACAAAATGCTCAAGGCAAATTAAAAAGAAGACCACATTAAAACAATACAAAACTGATATAAAACACAACAATTAAACATAAAAAAATACATATTTATTAACAATTAACTGTCTGCTGAAAAATGGGCTTTTAGTAGACTGATGCTGTACGCTTTTATTGATTGTTTTTAAGCTGCTGCTCAGTTCAGTCATTTTAATATTATAATGTGTTTAATTGCATTCTAGCATTATAACTGTTTATCTGGTTTTCTTTCTACTTTTCTTTAAACTTCCTCTGAACTGCCAGGAACTACAGGTCTAAGGGCTAACTGGCTAAACTGAGTAATGAATGAATTGATAGTTACTAGGTAGATCATTCAACTGCTTTGGCTACGGAGAGCACAAGTGAACCGAGATTTCACAGAAGCTTCTCATTTATCTCTTGCTCATTGGCAACAGTTCTCTGTGGAACTTTTCTATCTCCTGGCCTACAGTTTGGGAATTCCCAGTCTACAGTTTCTCATAGATCTTATGCGCAGAGCATATGAGCTGTCCATGGTCCTGGAAGACTGTCTATGTTATTAGATGGCAATTTCCCATTAAGCTGGGGCTTTTTTGCTTTTTTGCTTACAGGTCATGTTGTATTGTCATTATCTCTCTGATACTCTCCATGTGGTTAAAAAAAATCAAGATTGTAAAATCTTTTTAACCCTTTATTTCCACAGTTTCACCTCCTCCCCCCCAGCCGGTTGTCACCAGCCCCATAGTTTCTACCAGCCTTGTGACTGACCTCGAGGGGCTTACATTGACTGATACATCTTTAGCTGCTGCTGTAAGTGAATTTTTTGGGGGGAAAATAGTTTGTTTGACACTTATGTTCTTTTGTGTAGCATGCATGGCTCTTGCCCAGCATTTTATCCTCACTTTGACCCTATGAGGTTGATTAGGCAAAGAGAAGTATAAGAAATATCTGGTGTCCCCTTTCTCGGTTCTCATCAGGAAAAAAAGCTCTTACCTCGGATCAGCTGGTAATTGGAGATAAGAGCTTTTCCTCGCCAGGATTTCAGTTGGGCCTCGGAAAAAAGTTGCAAAGTGAAAACTGCTTAATTCTGACACTTGTTGCAGAGTTGTGTCTTGTTTACTTCTGAGCAGACATTTTACTCACAGTTGCTCTGAAGGAGACATGGAGAGTCTTGGGGTTTGAAGTGCTTTTCAAAAACGGTGCTGAAAAATGTAGTCCTAGTTGCAGATGAGACGACAGTACGGATTTATCTTGCTTGCTTCTTGTATGCTTAATATCAGTAAGAATCACATGTGGCCCCACCTATAGATGGAATGTGGTCCCCAAAACTTTGGTCTGGTTGGATTACAGCTTGGGGAACCATCCTACACAAAGAAATCTTAACCAAAGCCTTGGTCCTACTTATGGAGAATTCTGATAGCTAAGGCTAATAGAAGTTGCAGCCAAAAACTTTTGAAGGGCCTCACTTGCCCACCTGTGCCGCAGTCAAAGCTGAACTAGATGGACCAATGTGGTGGTGTCATTAAAGAGTGTGCTAGCTTTTAAAGTCTGTAATCTGATACTTGCAGCATTTTGTGGAATTCCCTCTCATGGGAAGTTTGGTTGGCTTTCTGCCTCCTCCCCTTCCACTAAACAGCAAAGACCTTTTTTGTTCAGACAGGCCTTTGTCTTATAATTCATGTGGTAGGTAGGGCTTTTAAAGGGTTGTGCTATGTTTTATACGTATCTAACTTTGTGTTTTTAGCCAAGTTGTTGTTTGTTTTTTAAATTCTATACAATTAATGTTTTAGCCCTGTTTTTAATTGCTTGAATGCTGCCTGTGCAAGGAGAAAAGCGGGATATAATTTAAATAAATACATGAAAACATTTAATCAGTGTACAGTCTCCATCTTGAGTCTAAAACGTCAGGCCACAAAGTCATAATATCTGGCCTAAACCTCGAACTTTTCTGCCTCTCCCCCACCTCTGCATTCTGCTGTTTATGTTCCACCTAATTAAAAGTCTGCAAGGACACAAAAGCTTAAGAAATATTTAGTATTATTTTGGTGGGTCTTAATAGTAATGATGGACCAATTGGGGATTTGGGGAGGATATTTTTAATTGCACGGACAAGCACCACAGTTATATTTTATGCTTTGTATTCTAACGGTCTAATTCCAAAGTTGTCTAGTTTAATTTGTTCTCTGTTTAGGAATTTTGCAAGGTGGGCCTATTGCGGGACTGGCCCAGCCCCTTCCATTGCTCATTTTCAGCCCTTTTTTCTCTTCCTCTCCCCCATTATCATCTCAATCTCTAGTTTTGCCTGACTGACTCACCCTCTTGTTGCTACTGTTTTCTTCTTGTTTCCGCTTCTTGCTTTGCAGATGATCAGTCCTGTGTTTGGGACTGTGAAGACGTATGAGCTGCTGCATCGCATGACTGGGGAAGGGCTCTCCGTTGAATATTACTTTAGCCGGCAACCATTTCCTCCTGACTCCCGTATGGTGGCTGTGCAGATCCAGATCTCCAACAACACAGCTGCCGAGGTGAAGAACATCCATGTTAATGAGCCCAAGCTGCTTTCGGGAATGCGAGTACAGGAATTCAAAGAGATCGGTAGGGCTTATGTGTCCCTGTTTGTGCGTTTGAGTTCAGGACAATGAAGTCCCTTTATTTTATTCCTATATTTATGGCTCTCATTCTTCCCACCTTAAACCTCACAACAACCCTGTGAGGTAGCCTGGTGTGATTGAGCCAGTTGTATTTTATGCCTCATTGAGGTCTAGAGCCTTGATCTCCCAAGTCTTGAGGCAAGAGTTTAACCCAGAGGTGGCTAACTGGGGTCTCCCAGGTATGTTTGGTCTATAAGTCCCAACTGCTCTAGCCATCATAGCCAGTAGTGGTGAACTAGAACTTATTGTTCAAAAACATCTGGAGGGCCACAATTGTCTTTCTTGCTGTATCTACTACACCCTTTTGACTCATTTGGGTATTTGAATGCTTAGGAAATGCTTCCTACTGTATATGCTCATGTATAAGTCTTGAAATTTTGGTCAAATATTGACCCCAAAAAACCTGAGTCGATTTATCCATGGGTCAATGTAAGTACTGTATCTTAACTCTTATTTAAAAGAAGGAACCATCCCCTGGTGAAAAGCAAGAGTATAATCTGTCTTGGATATAATCTGGCTCCCTCTGCTCTCTCATCCATCCAGCCTTAAGACTAATCACAAAGTCTGCTGGAATTTTATAAGTGTTTGACGTTGTTTTGCTTTGCTTCATCCTTTAGATCCTTTGCTATATGGCCCTAAGTTTTACCCTTGACATCCATGGGTCATAGCAAAATCTATAATTTTGGCCCTAAATCTTGCCCTCGAGTTATACATGAGGTCGACTTATAGTCGAGTATATATGGTAGCTGAACCGAGTTGAATTCCCCAAGTTTCAGGCTTGTGGTTAGAAGTACCATATTGGCTTGGGGCAAGAATCATGGCAGTTCAGGAATGGCACCACTTTTATTTTAATGGTAACGAGTGAGTCATTTGAAACATAATGTTCAATACTGTCTAGAGATCTGGAAGAGGCATTTTCCACCCCATCCCAACATCCTTTGCCTTCTGCTAGTGGGTAACCTTGGACAAGTCACATGCTCTCAGTCTTAGGAGAAGACAGGCAATGGAAAACTCACCTGAACAAACCTTGCCAGGAAAACCCCATGATAGAGTCGCCTTAGGGTCACCATAAGTGGGAAATGATTTGAAGGCACACAACAACAACAACAATAGTGCAAGGTGTAAAGGGGGGGATGGCAGTGGCAAAGTTACTTCTACATCTAACTGAAGTCCTTTTCTCCTGTGCTTGCAGAGACCCTACCACCTGGTGAAATGGTCAATGTAGTTATGGGCATAGACTTTTGTGACTCCACCCAGGCAGCCAGCTTCCAGTTGTGGTAAGTTCCTAATACACACACACACACACTTTGTGCAAAACAAGAGAGCTCTGGTAATGGACTATAAAGTGGGCCAGGAAGACAGACCATGTGTTGTCCTTAAAGGTACCACAATTCCATATTAAGCATTCTACAGTCTGCCAGCATCACATGGCCTTCTTAGCTACATGGCAGCTTTTTGACTCACAAACTGAACCTCAGTAATCCCAAGCCCTTCCATTTGTCCCACCAGCTCCTTAGGCTTGTTTATGGGAACAAGATAAGGGGCCTTCTCAGTGGCTTCTCCCAGACTTTGAAACTCCCTCCGTGGGGAGGCTAAGAGGGATCCCCCCCCCTTGCTATCATTTCACCAGCAAGTCAAACTTATTGTAATAAGTTTTTGCAATGTTTTTATTTGTTAGCCACCTTGCGTCCCTTTCTGGGAGAAAAGCAGAATAGAAATTAAATAAAAATAAAATAAACCATTTTATGTTGCCAGGATTTTAGAAACTAACTGGGATGGACTTTCAATTGTCTTTTAAATAACTTTTCTAGAGGAATTTATCAGTATTTTTGTAGCTTGTAATCTGTATTATTTTCAATATGACTAGTAGCTATTGACAAACCCAATCGTCCTTGAACCAGCCATATATATAAAATTTAGCTATGGTCTGTAGGAGGAAATATTCCCTTTATCAGCTCAGAATCTCCTGCCATTCATCTTGGGAAAGAGTATAAAAATAAATAAATATAAAAATAGAAACAAGAAAACAAAATGCAGGTGTTTGAAAAGTAGGATATTTTAAATTATCATGATACAAGGAAAGAAGTCAGTGAAAGAGGAGATTGTGTTTACACCTAAGAAAGATAAAAAATAAGCTGCATATTATAGAAAACCTATAATTGGTCCTAAAACCATTCCATTCCTCTGGATTCAGTGAATTCTTGCTAACGCTAAACATGCACCTTTGCTGGGAGCGGTGCTGGTCCAAGACTTTGTGCTGCCTGACTCAGAGCAGCAAATGGTGTCCCACTCAAGCCAAGCTACACAGTGTCTATAGCCACCCAATTTATTTTTGCACCTGTGTCAGAAAATCTCACAAACCATCTGGCAGTGTGTCTAGCAGTAAGGACTCACTCTGGCAAGGGGTTTTGTATGCCCATAGCTCATTTTGGATGGTCTTCTTTCTTCCTCCAGCACACATACCCGCCAGTTCTACGTGTCGATCCAGCCCCCTGTGGGGGAACTCATGGCTCCTGTGTTCATGAGTGAGAATGAGTTCAAGAAGGAACAAGGTAAGTGTTTGGATGGGGGAAGTGTCTGCTTTTCGCCTGCCCTGGAGCTGTATGGGGGAGGCAGGGAAACTTGACAGCAGATTCAAGGCTTGGGAATTTCACAGCACTTTCCTACATTGGTAGAGGCAGGGTCCCACATTGCCCTAAAAGAGAAGCAAAGCTGTATTAGAGAGAGTAGAACCACACTCTTCTATTACTGCTTCCTACCCAAAACTCCAGTGAGGGTTGCCACAGTTTCTTGATACTAAAACTGCTAGAAAGAGCCAGCATGGTGTAGCGGTTTGAGTATTCATCAAGGACACTTGGGAGACCAGGGTTTGATTCCCCACCTGGCCATGAAAACAAATCACACTCAGACACAGAGGTAGACAAGGGAAAACCTTTTCTGGGAGATTCTGGGAGTTGTAGTTGTGATTCTTCCAAAACAAACTACCATACTAGTTAATATCCTGAAGCAATAATAGTTACGCCTGTTCCCTGCTTATCTTGAAGAGACCAGATTGAATCCCTGCTCCATTGAGATCATGTCTTATTTCCTTGGCATTAAGCCACCCAAAAGATCATAAGACATCTGATTAAATATATAGAGCAGACCTATGCACTTTCATGGTGTTGGGGATCACATTGACATTCCCCAAACTCAACAGGGAATGGAAACTCTCAGTGCAGCAGCAGCAAATGGTACCCCCTTTTGCTTTAAAATAAGGTGCGTTGGGAGCATGCCACTTACTTTAAATCCAAATCATGCTTTTGGGAAATTTCCAGAAGTGTGATTTGAAGGCACAAGTTCACCACATGCTTTGTTTTAAGGAAAAAGGGAGGTTTCTGGTGGAATTTTAAATGCAGTAGTAGAATTTTAAATGCAGTAGTAGAGAATAAGAGGGGCTTACAAAAATGTAAGACTGGATCCAGGCCCTGCAGGAGTTCTGCAAGGGCAGCGTGCCTCTTTGTGTAGGCCTTTCGTCCTTCTATGTTGGTCAAGTAACATTTGCCCCATTCCTTCATTTCCCCGTTAATTTTGCATCAAGATATCTCCTCTTGCTGGCCAGTGAAAGCAACAGTGAAAGAAACCCTTCACACAAGGAGGACATCTCTCAAAAACTCCCTTTGTATCCCCCCCCCCCCCCCCGAGCTGGCCATGGCTGTGAGGACAGCACTCCTGGGCTGTGCCAGCAGCTGATGCTAACCGTGTGTTTTGTTCTCCTCCGCTGCCTTGTGCATTTTTGCTTCTTCTTTTTTTTTTCTCCTTTAGAACAACTGTTAAAGATGGGTGTGGGTAAGTGCCAGCACAGGTAGCTGTTTCCTGCGGATGCTGCAGCTGTCTGCTCTTTCTAGCCCTAGTGCTAGCGCTGCTTCCACTGGGTGGTCTCTCTCCTCTTCTAGCCCTAGAAATAGCACTGCTTCTACCCTGGGGATCCTTCTCCCTCACCTTGGCCACCAAGCCACCAGCACCGCTTTCGACTGCAGGCACACACGTCCCTTCTCTTTGCTCCTTCTCCTCTTCCTTTCCCTTCTTCCTGGGATTAGTGCTGCTTCCGTTATGGACAACCCTGTTTTCTCCTGCTGCTCTTTTGATCCTTACCCTCTTTTACACCCTGCTCTCCTTAGTAATGGACAATGAAAATGTAATAATTAGGCCAAGAAAATACAAATCTTACTAGGTCTGGGAAATGTGTGGCTCTCCAGGTAGCTTGTTGACAGTGGCATCACTAGGAGGTGCAGGGGGTGACACCTGGGGTGTGTGTGACACCAATGCTCCTCAGCATTAAAAGGATGCAGGTGAATGCCACAGCCCATTTTTGCATTTGGGCAAAAATGGGCTATGGCATTCACCTGAATCCTTTTTAAAAACTGGAGAGATGGTGTAAGTGTGGTAAGGCTCAGTGGGAGGAGAGAGGAGAGGCCCCAGATTTTTTTACAAAAAATAAAATTTAAATTTATTATTTTAATTTTTTTTAAAAATATTTTTTTATTTTAAAATCATCATATTTTGCCAAATGTTCACTTTAACCAAACGAAACTATGTATATCTAAACACATTTATTCTGCGTGTATGATATTGTAATTTAATGGTATGAATTTCATTTTGATAGTTGTCTGTGCCACAACTATTACCATTACATTCAGTGATATATGGGAATTATGATTTATAAGTAAATTTGTACAAAAAATATTACTAAGGATTCTGTATGGTATGATACTGGAGGAGATCAATGAAGGGGGGTGACACCATGAGTTACCACACCAAGTGACACCAGCCCTAGTGATGCCACTGTTTTTTGACTTTATCTCCCATCAGCCCTAGCTAGCAAAGCCACTGGTGAGAGACAACTAGAGCTATAGTCCAGCTTTTGGTGGGTCACACATTTTGCACCTCTGTAATAAAGGACCATTTGGCAGCCGGATGGCTAGGTTGCTTTCCTAACCAATCACTTTGGGAAGTATCATAAGAATGGCCTCCGGGCAACTAGGACGGAAAACATTTTGTAAATGTGAAATGCTTGGGAAAGCTGTCTTGTTCCTGTTGCTTGATGCAATCAATGTACCACAAATAATTGGAACAGGTTAGTCATTTGGCAAACCTTTAGCAAAAAAACTCATGGAGCTAGCAGTTCACTTATTTTTTTTAAGGCTGCTAGCCTTTGAAAAGGTCCTATACATCATCGGCTTTTGAAGAAGCTGCCATCAAATATCACTGTATCGGCTGGACATGTAATGCTGTAAAACAAGAATATGTTAATAACGAATTATCTATGTTTTAATTCCTAAGTTGTAGTATAACAGCTCAAAGGATATCAGGTGCCAAATATCTGCATGCTTTGGTCTTTTTTCTTTCTTTTATAAACAACCTTGGGACAAGAAGGTATCCACCAGCCTTGTCTCTTATGCTTTATTGCTATGAACTGAGAATTTCTGTTCTCAGATGGTTCTGCCAGCCGTTTGATAGAACAAGATTTAACTGAAGCCATTCCGCTTGTTTATTTTCACATGTGAGAGTGTGTGTACAAGGATGTTTCTTATGCTGTATAAGGCAATGTAACTACTGTATTGCAGAAAGGGAATTTGCAGAAGCTGGTCCACATTTAACCATCCACAACATCTGGAGGGCCAAATGTTCTCCACTCCAGTTTTATTGGAAAGTGAAACTTGTCGTAGAAAATTAGAAAAGGATATTGATGCTTCCGCCTTCTTTCTTCCTGACAGCCCACTAAGTCTTTTGCCTACCTTCACAGCAGAGTTGCATGTACTTTGCATGTTGCTCCTGTGGTGCAGCAGAAGCCACCACTTTTCCTGGGGTGGGGTAAGATGAGAAGTGAACGTTTCCCTGAGCCCTTCTCTAACTTTTCCTCCTCTTTTGATTATGGCAGAGCACCTGGTATCCCTTGGGCTGCTTCTTGAACACCAAAGGTCCTGCATGGTTCAGAGAGGCAGCCTTTTGGCATGTGAATCCCTTGCATCCAAGCATCACCCCCCTCTAACACACTAAGCTTTACCCATTTCTGCAAGAAAGGGGCTTGTTAGATTTTTAACCCCAATTTGAAACGTGGTTCAGTAGAAATAAGCTTGTGTGGGATGATGGTAGGCATGTTTGTTTTAAATTCACAACTTATGAAAGTCCACGTCTTTTTCAATATTTCAAGATAACGAAACATACACCTCTGTCTTGCACATATTTCATTTTAGTCAGAAACTATTGCTTACGCAAATGTTCTTATGATCCCTATGAGTCCCACTTCTTTCCTCCAGAGAATTCTAATCAGTGTCTTTTGCTTAGTAAATTACAATGGAAGACCTGCTTGAGATTCCATATATCATACGGCAGGGGTCAAATTAGAATTAACCTGTTCTCTCTGTGGCTAATGGAGTCCTTTAATCTCTTTGGGAGATCACTGCACATGCCCTGTAAAACAAATTGACATAAAATAGGTTGTGATATTCACAGTAAAGCATGGCCCCCTGGAAAGTTTAGATACTAAGTTTAGATAGCCAGTGGAATCAACTTGCAAATCTTTTCCTGGAATGCCCTACTAAAGGCTGCAGTTCTGGCATTATATGCTTGATTGCTCACTCAGGTTTTGAAAAAAATGTCCTGCATGTAAAAATTTAGCATGCTGGAGAAGCCAGCCTTTTCCTTGTCCTGCTTTGTTTCTAAATGTGGGGAGCCATTTCCCTCCGTTTTTTTCTGTAACAAGTATTTCTTTCTGCCATCCGCCCACACCCCTCCGCTCTGCAGCTTCAAGTGGCTCAGGCCAAGTTTCATCGGTTCTGTCTTGGAAATGAAATCCCAGCTTAAGACTTTTAAATTAAACCTAGTTCCAATTGTAATTAGGCAAAAAAACTGCAGAATCAGACAGTGATAACCTTAGTCCAGTTCAAAAGTGTGTTTGTGTCCTGTCTCTTATTTTCAGTTGGGGCTGATCAGGGCCGAATAGGATTGGGCACAATTCAAGGTTAAAGCTAGTCTTTTTGTTCAGCTAGAACATACAGCTACATACATACAGTAAAGAACAAATACTACAACCACAATGCATCCGTAAATGGTGGCTATGCTGCCTCATCATACTGTCTTAATGGCAGATGTGGTGTAGTGGTTTGAATTTTGAACTATGACTCAAGAGACCAGGGTCTAAATCCCTGCTCAGCCACGGAAACCCACTGGTTTACCATGGGTAAGCAATATGCTCTCAGCCTCAAAGAGAGGCAAAGACAATGCCGCTGCCCCCCATCTGAACAAACATTTGCAAGAAAACTCTGACAGGTTCACCTTAGGGTTGCCATAAGTAGGAAACAATTTGAAGGCAAACTACAACAACAGCTGTATGTAATTAAAATGGCAGGCATGTTTGTTTTAAATGGTTTCAGATTGCTAATTGTTTCACCCTGCTAATACTATAAAACTAAAACAAAATTAAACCTATAAAACCATTTTAATACAATATTCATGCACATGCAGAGAAGGCAGGCACAAATATATCAAGATCCCCAAGTGGAGGAGTTTATCTGCTGGACCCATTCACCATCTGCTTATGAATCCTTGGAGCTGAAACTGCATTAGCCTTCAGGGCTGCTGCCTTTTCCCTTAATCAGAATCTGTAGGAAAAGATTTCCCCAGAGAATCTGCAAAGCTGGGAAACCTGCAGATCTAAATAATCTGGTGTCTTAATACAGACAGAAAATTCCTGCTTTTTACATAAGGATCAAAAGTGAAAGCTTATGAAAAACTGTAGATAGCTGAACCCACCCATTCCGGGGAGTTGGCATCTTAGACTGCAGAGGAATTGACACTTCCTCTCCTTGATTCTTTCCCCCTTATCTTTTTTTTTTAAAACAAGAATTGGTCATTGCCCAGATGACTACTGATATCTTTCTCTTTCTGTCCTCCAGGGAAGTTAACAGGGATGAGTGAGATCACGGAGAAGCTGACTTTACCAGACAAATGCCAGAGTGACCATGTGATTGTGCAACAAGTGACAGCTGCAGCTAATGTTAGTCGTGTGCCCTGTGGCTCAGACAAGGAATACCGGTGAGGAGATGGGTGCACCATGGCTTTTGTAGCCTCTGCTTCTCATAATCCTGCCTTTGCTTTTATGGGTCACAGCCAGTGCAAATATCAATACCCACTGCTGTGGCACTGGCTGTGTTCTAAGAAGTTGTCCCCATGGACCAAAATGCCTGTGTTCCCTCAAGCCTCACATTGTCCAGTTCAGACAACACAGGCCAAAACCCCAGGGCAAGGATCAGGTCCAATCCTGCCGGACTGGACGCGGATCTGCAAGATCTGGTCCAGTCCTGGAGTAAACAGCCTTTACCCCAGGTCAATTTGACCCTTGGTTTGCCATGGAGTTTGCCAAGGAAACTTTGTGACATACTCTGGCTATTTACATGGCATCCCACACTCCTTACCATGACATGCAACTGCTGGTACTGAGAAGTTCCCCATCACCGTGCCATATACGGCAACCGTGCCATATACGGCAACAGGGCACCTGGCCATTTGGATGCAGCCAAGCCTGCAGTCTGGAAGCCGCTCACATCCATGTGCTAGTCACCACATCAGAATAACATTGTAGCATGTGGAATCACATCTTTTGTTTTTGTTGGGCTGTTTCCTTTGGACAGGTTTGCCGCGAAGACAGTTAGCAGTGGAAGCCTCATCCTCATCACCCTGGAGAAGAAGGCAGGCAACGTGGCACATCTGACCATCAACAGTGAGAAAATGTTGATTGGCACCATGTTGGTGAAGGACATTATCCACTCCTTAACACAGTGACCAGATAGCTTCCCTGTCTGTCATCTCACCCATTTCAGACACCCAACCCTCTTCCCTTCTTGCCTCAGAAACCTGCCGGTCTATCTCTACATAAAGTGCAGATTGAGGTTGACAGAGGGGGCTAATAGGAAAACATTCGAGTAGCAAATGAGGTGCAGCCTTCAAACATGGCTAAAAGATGTTAGGTTAGCAGCAAACTGGAGGTGTCCCAAGCTGCTGAAGGTTCCTGTGACTTTGACATCCCTGGTGCCCAGTGGTCTCCCTTCCTCTAGTTTTTTGTTCTGTGGATCTATTTATTATGGACAAAAGTGCTTCAATTAAAAAAAAATCTTCCTTCAATTGACTTCTGTTTGCTGGTTTTTTGTTGAGTGGCAAAACCCTGTAAGAGAATGAGACTTGAGCAAGGTCTGCTAATGCCTCTTACAATTTTCCCTGACTCCTACATAGACCAGAAACAAATGGAGCCACACTCATTTTAATAACAGACTTTGGCCTAATATGAAGGCCGCCAGACCCTGACATCTTAAAAGGGCAAGATTTAATTGTGTAAGTGTGTGTGCGCACGTGTAAATACTGGTTTTAAAAAATATATATTGTTTTTGGTATTTATACTCATTTTCTACCAAAGCGCTAAGGCAATATATGGCAATCAATAACACTGCAAAACAACTTCATCATAAAAACATTTACAATAATTTAAGTCATCACTTAAAAGCAAAATCCTATGCTACTACACTGTATGTACAGAAACATATCTCCCTAGATCTGTCACTTTTCCCCATGTCTTCCTCCTTGACGCTACCCTGTGAAGCAGGGAGAATTTTGAAAATCTATTTGCAAAAAATAAAAATAAAAAACAAGGCTGAATTCCTGGTTGTACTGTTCCTTTGGGACACTAAAACACACTCAGGAACATGAGCTGTAGCTGGGTACTTGCTGTTCCCTTGCCTGTTCATTTTCCAGGGCTGGTCTCAAGACAGCTGAGTTCCCTTGAGTCCCTACTTACTTCTGAGTGACAGCATCCTCTCTTTGGTCTCCTAGTACTTCTTGGCTCTCTTGGGACTTTAATCTTCCTTGTTGCCTCGTCATTTTCCACTTCTGTCTGGTCTAGGGCTCAGAATCTCTTAATCTCTGCACAGATTTACAAGATTTAGGTTTGCACACTGCGATACAGCTCTGCTTCCAGACTGCACTTCTAGTTTAATGTCTTTGGCGGCAAGCGAGTGGCTTTTCCATTGCAGAAATGAGATCTGCCTATAGAAGACAATAGACATGAATGAATAAAGAAATAAGCTTCTCCTTCTGTCCAAAAACGGATAAGAGAAAACACGGGAGGTTTATTTATTTGGTTTATATCCCCTTGTTGTTATGCGCCTTCAAATGGTTTCCGATTTATGGAGACCCTAAGGCGAACTCATCACAGAGTTTTCTTAGCAAGTTTCTTCAGAAGGGGTTTGCCATTGCCATCCTCTGAGAGAGTGTGACTTGCCCAAGGTCCCCAGTGGGTTTCCATGGCTGAGCCAGGATTTGGACCCTAGTCTCCCAGTGTCCCAGTCCAACGCTCAAACCATTACAGCACGCTGGCCCTGCATACTACCAAAAGGGCACTCGGGGCAACTAACTCGTAAAATTAAATTACATCTAGTAAAATAAAACAACCAAGATATACACCGTATAATATTTTTCACATAAAGTAAGAGCTGAAGGAGTTAAGACTTTTTTTGTCATTGCTCTTCCCTTTTGTGGTGAGGAGGAGGAGGACACAAAGGTCAGGTATTCAGTGGTAGGCATACCAAAATCCTGCAGTGTTTTATGGTCTCCCTTTTCTGAGGAAACTGGAAAAACAGATGGAGTCAAAAAGGATGAAGAAATCCTACGTCTAGGGCTGGGTCAAAGTCATTTTGCCGCCTGAGATGGAGGATTGCAAGGTCAGGTGTATCTCATGCCCTGAGAATTCAGCACCAAAACTTGAGATGTAGGGACAGCCGCTTGTGGTGTCATAGTCTCTAACTCTCCAGATCTGAGGGGTATAAAATCCCAGTTAACCTGTCATCCCACTTTTTTCAGATGTGTTGAAAAATGTCCCAGTTTCACACTCTTTCTCCTTACTGAGTTCAAAATGCAAAAAGTAATTTGTATTCAATAAACTCAGTGAAGGGAAGTAAAGGGGTGGAATCTAGCTCTTCCCAGTAGGCCCCGGCAAAAGCAAATTGCTGCAGCCTCTTCTAGCTGGTGCGTTTTTGCCCATTAATAACTTTTGCCACCTTATTCCCAGTGTGATGTTGCTTGGACACACGTCCGGTGAAATGTTGGAGAGGATGGGTAGGCCTGGGTGACGCCATTAATAATTATAATCAAACTATATCAGCCACTGACAGATGACCATCCAGCCTCTCTTGAAAGGCCTCCAAAGAAGAAGACTCCCCCACTCTCCGAGGGAGTGCGTTCCACTGTTGAACAGCCCTTACTGTCAAGAAGTTCTTCCTAACGTTGAGGTGGAACCTCTTTTCCTCTAATTTGAATCCATCGCTCTGTGTTCTGTTCTCTGCAGCAGCAGAAAACAAGCTCGCTCCATCTTCAAGATAACACTACTTCAAATATTTAAACAGGGCTATCAAATCACTTAAAAGCGTCAGGGTACTCTTTGACTCAAGGGCAGGGCAGGATTTGGACGGGACGTCCGCCTGGAGCCAACCTAGCTCAGCAGGACGTAAGAAGCAATGATGCCAACTTTTTAAAAAATATGCCCAATCATGCTATGGCGCTGTTCCTGCCTTTGGAAGAGCTGTTTCTAAACCTGGTGGCTGCTTTCCTTCTGCCTGATACCAGAGAAAGGTTTGTGTTTCTTTGCAAATAGGACCTTTACAGCTGTCTGCTTGCCTACAGAAAGACCATTGCTCAGAGATAAGAGCATAGGTTTTAGTGTGTGTGTGTATGTGTGTATATATATGAGTGTGTGTGTGTATACACATATGTGTGTCTATATGTGTGTGTGTCTATATATATGTGTGTGTATATATATATGTATATAGTGTGTGTATATATATGCGTGTGTGTGTAGTGTATATATGTATGTGTATATGAGTGTATGTGTACATATATGTGTGTACGTGTCTATATATGTGTATATATGTGCCTATATGTGTGTGTATATGTGTGTCTATATATGTGTGTGTATATATGTGTGTGTATGTCTATATATGTGTATATATGTGCCTATATGTGTGTGTATATGTGTGTCTATATATATGTGTGTGTATATATATATGTATATAGTGTGTGTATATATATGCGTGTGTGTGTAGTGTATATATGTATGTGTATATGAGTGTATGTGTACATATATGTGTGTGTACGTGTCTATATATGTGTATATATGTGCCTATATGTGTGTGTATATGTGTGTCTATATATGTGTGTGTGTATATGTATATAGTGTGTATATATATGTGTGTATGTGTAGTGTATGTGTACATATGTGTGTGTATATCTGTGTCTATATCTGTGTGTGTGTCTATATGTGTGTGTATATGTCTGTGTCTATATATGTGTGTGTGTACATAGTATATATATGTGTGTGTGTATGTGTTTGTATATGTGTGTGTATGAGTATATGTGTGTATATACATATATATATATGTGTTTGTATATATGTGTGTGTGTGTGTATGTATATATATATGCATGTATATGTGTATATATGTGTGTGTATGTATGTATATATATATATATTTGTGTATGTGTTTGTGTATATATATATATGTATGTATATATGAATGTGTGTGTCTGTATTAACTGCCTCATCGTCTGTGAGACAAACATGGCTCTGAGGCGTCGGGGCCTGAATCCCTGCTTTATCCCTCCTTCATCCCTCCCTTTGGCTCTTTCTTTATTATTTATTTGGCGCTTTTTGTTTACTCTTCTTCCCCTCAGAGAGAGAGGCCCCGCCCTCTTTCCCGCCTCTTTTTCTAGAGTCACGTGCTCCTCCTCCACCAGCACCCTCTCCCTCCCCACCAAGTGAGGGACCATCTCCAAACTCTCCCACCCCGCCGCCCGCACGAGCTCGCCTCCCTCTCCTCCGCCGTGTGCCGGGCGCGCACTTGAGCGACGGCCCCTGGGGCGAAATGGAGGGAAGCGGCGGCGGCGCCTCGTGCAGCGGAAGGGAAGAGTGAGGCTGGGCTATAAAGGCAGCGCCGCGCCCAAAAGCCCCTCACTCTGATTCTCTCCTCCTCCGTCGAAGGAAGGGACGCGCGCGGACATGGCCTTCCTCCCGGCGGCGGCGGCGGCCCCTGCTCCGGTGAGTCGCCCCAGGACGCTGCGTTCACACGTTACACGCCCCGAACACGCGTCTTCCCCGGCTTTTGGCTGGACTTAATTGGGAAGACAGCAGCAGCAGCAGCAGAGGCTTTTCCACACACAGAGGAAACACACACACACATATATATATATTACTATATTATATATATGTGTGTGTGTATGTATATATATATATACACACACATATACATATAGTACTCTCTCTATAATACACACGCATATATATATATATATATATGCATTAGTATATTACATATAAATATACATTACTATATTTTTTCTATATATACACACATATATTACTATATGTATATCTATATACACATACATTACTATATTTTACATATATATATATATATATATATACAAACATATTGCTATATATAGAGCCTTATATACATATATATTATATAATATATATATATACATTACTATATATATATACACATGCATTATATATATATATATACACACATATTGCTATATATACAACCTTATATACATATATATATATTATATATGTTATTATACTTTATATACAGTATATATATATTATATACATATATATTATTATATAAAATATATATACATTACTATACTTATATGTGTATATATATACATACATTACTGTATTATAATATATACAAACATATTGCTATATATATATATATATAATATATACATATATACATTACTATACTTTATATATACATATATACACATACATTACTCTATTATATATATATACACATACATTGCTATATATGTAAAATTATATACAAATATGATTATATACATTACTATACTTTATATATATATATGTACACACACATACATTACTATATTTTATCTGTATACACACATATATATTAATATATATATATATACATATTTACTATATATAAATAATATACACATTTATTTTATATCTATATATTTTATATATATAGATATACACATTACTATATATATATATATATATGCACACATACATTACTATATTTTTATATATATACACACATAATTATATTTATGTATATATACACACACATATATATGGATAAACATTTTTATATATTTTGCAGTAAGGAGTGTAAAAGTCTTATTGCCTTGTTTCAGTCTTTGCAATAATGGAGGGAGTCCACTATTTTTCTTTCTTTCTTTCTCTAAAACGTCTTTTGTTAAAAATGCATTTTATAGAATAAAGTGCAGTAATGGAGAAAACCAGCGTTTATTCTCTCTTTCTCAACTTCTTTTAAATGTCTGTATTTAAAATGTGTTATATAGAATATTTCCGTAGAATATTTTCTTTCTTTCCCCCTCTTTCCTCTTTTTCTTTTAAATGTTTTTATTTAAAATGCATTTTGTAGACTAAAGTGCAGTAAGAAGAAAAGCACAGAGTTTGGTTTATTTTATTATATTTCTTTCTCTCTCTTCCTCTTTAAAATAGCTTTATTTAAAATGCATTTTATAGAATAAAGTGCAGTAAGAAAAGAAGCCCTGAGGTTTCTTTCTTTCCTTCTCTCTCTTTCTCTTGTTCTTTTAAATATTTATATTTAAAATGTATTTTGTAGAATAAAACTCAATAAGAAGAGAAGCCCAGAGTTTCTTTCTTCCTTTCTTCCTTTTTCTCTCTCTCATCCTTTTTCTTTTAAATGTTTTTATTTAAAATGCATTTTGTAGAATAAAATGCAGTAAGAAGAGAAGCCCAGAGTTTGTTTTCTTTCTTTCTTCCTCTTTTTCTTTTAAATGTTTTTTTTATTTAAAATGCATTTTATAGAATAAAATGCAGTAATGGAGAAGCCCAGAGTCTTATTTTCTCTCTCTCTCTCTTTTTCTTTTAAATGTCTGTATCAAAATGCATTTTATAGAATAATGCTATATAAGAGAAATACATAATTAACATTGAACAAACTGTAGAGGTATTTAAAAGAAGAAAATGTTGTTTTGTTCAATGTTAAGTTTTTCTTTTATAGGTAGCCTTAGTCAATAAAATATTGTGTTCAGTGTTAGTTAATGCCTTTTCTTTATGGGTAGCTTTGTTCTATAAAACATGTGTTAAAGGTATTTAAAAGAAAGAAAATTTAACACACATTTTATAGACTAAAACTACATGTAAGGGGAAGACCTAACTAATATTCAACAAAACATAACACACACTCTTTTAAATATCTTCAATACACATTTTCTAGAATAAAACTACATACAGTATAAGGGAAAGATACCGGTAAGTAACATTGAACAAGACATAACACACTCTTCTTTTAAATATCTTTATTAAATACATACAATAAAGGTACATATAAAGGTAAGAACTAACATTGAAAAAAACATAATGCACACTTTCAGATATCTTTAATGCACATTTTATAGAATTAAACTACATATAAGGGGAAGACATAACTAATATTCAACAAAACACACTTTTTAAATATCTTCAATACACATTTTATAAAATAAAACTACATACAGCATAAAGGAAAGATATAACAAACATCGAACAAGGCGTAACATACACTCTTAAACATCTTTATTAAGCACACATTTTATAGAATAAAACCAAATGTAAGGGAAAGTCCTAACCGATATTGGACAAAACATAACACACACTCTTCCTTTTAAATATCTTTAAAACACTTTATTTCTATATTGCTTAAATATCTATTTAGGAAATGATCACGCAGCTGTCCCTGTAATACTTCTAATATCATTTCCTGAATCCCAATTCTTACAACATTTATGCAGTAGTTCTAAAAACTTCATTTTCACTAACCAGTTTTCTTCTACTCAGTGAAAAAAAAATATATTTAAAAAGAGAGAAAATGCAAATACAGTATTAAACTATGATCATGCACTTCTATGATTTATCCCTACTTTTCAATTAAGAATTAATCAGTTTATTCTGTCTCTTCCCATCCCATTCCCTTTTTTTAATGCTATTTCAGTACTCCTAACTTTCTAACTTGTAGTCTTTTTAAAACAGGGACATATTCTCAATCTATTTTACCCTTTTCTTTTATTTTCATATAATTACTGTATTCTAGCCCAAAACTTCTCTTCCCCCCCTCCCAGTCTCAATCCCTCCCTCCAATTTTTCCTCCCTATTTTTTAAAGTTTTTCTGAAGTGTTGCATATCTGCAAAAAGAAAAGTGTTTGTGGAATTACTGATAACGCCCCATAAGCTACTTCTTTAAATCAGTTTGGAGTGGCTTTCTAAAGTCTCTGTCTGCATCCACGCTGCGGAAATAATGCACCATGATACTACTTCAACCACTCACATTAACAGTGCACTCACATTAACAATATGTAAGAGCTAGAAATTATAGTCCCTTTTGTGACCAGAACTCTGATTTTGCACAAAGTTTGCAAAGAGTGCATCATAGAGCAGCTTACCCTGTTTCCCCGAAAATAAGACATCCCCTGAAAATAAGACGTAGTAGAGCTTTTGCAGTATAGAATGTTCATATTTTTTTTGTCCAACAATAAATGTTCATGGAAACAAGACATCCCCTGAAAATAAGACCTAGTGCATCTTTGGGAGCAAAAATTAATATAAGACTCTCTTATTTGGGGGGGGGAACACAGTATGTACATTAGGAAGAAAGCTTAGGAAAAAAGTACCTAGACCAATTTTGTGATTATGAGATCTTTTAAAATGCTATAGATAGATTAATCTCTTATTAGTATCCACAAAAATAAAATTCTAACACCAACACTCTTTCTTGCCACCTCTAACAAAAAATAGTTTCAGGTGAGGTCTGCAGGAACAGTCTCTCCTGACACAGTTCTGTTGAAGTGCTACCCTGTTCTCTTTCATTCTGACTCCTCCACCTGCCTGCAAAGAGGTGTGAAATACACTCTGATTAGGCAAAGGACAAAATCGTTGACACCTGGCTTCTGTGAGTTATTTTTGCTGTTAAGAATGATCACCCTCATGAAATAACAAACACACCTAGCTGTTAAGATCTTCAAGGCTTCTGGTTTACCTGGTCTTTAGATCCCCTTGGCCTGTGCTTTTGGCCTCCATAATCTCCAAAGCATACTTCTCAAATGAAGTTCAGGGAATTAACCATCATGGCATTGTCTCTGCAGAACAATTCTGCTTTCATTTGCTGTTAAGGCCTTGACAAAGCAGGTGTGGGGAATCTTTGCCTCTCTTAATGCTTTGGCCAGTGTTTTCCAGGGGTTCCAGCCAGCATAGCTAGTAGTAAGGAACTGTGGGAGTTGTAGGCCAAAACAACAGAATAGCCAAAAAGTCTTTACCCCTGTAAGATGTTCATTGGGTTTAATCATTTTGGGCGTGAAAACAAATAAGTGAATTAGAAAGAGACAACTGGCTGCATTAACACATAAGTGAGTCAGAATTCCTAACTTCTCCTGCAGCATCCTTTCCCCTTTTGCATATTGTAAGAACAGGTATTATCAGGAATGTGGTATTTTTGGTTATTTCATTTCTTCGTGATGACTGTTTATGGAGGATGAGCAGGTAATAACTACAGTGCAGTATGTGTGAATTGGCATAAACTAGAATGTGTATTCAATGTACCAGTAGTGGTACATTGTACCAGTAGATTTTAGCATTCTAGAACCTCCTTCTAGTATGTGTTCCAGTCCTTATAGTTGCAGAAAACCTCAGAGAGATAGTGATATCAACATTAGTGGAATGGCATACCGATTTGAGTATTGAACTATGACTATAGAAAAGGGTTCAAATCCTTGCTCACCCATGGAAACCCTTGGGTGATTTTGGGAAGTCACACACTGTCAGCCTCAGGGGAAAGCAATGGCAAACTCCCTCTGTACAACTCTTGCCAAGGAAACCCATGATGGGTTCGCCTTAGCGTCACCAAAGGTCGGAAACAATATAAAGGTGCACAGAAACAAGACCAGTAAGATAACATTGTCTTGCTACAGCTTGCTCCTTTCCCCAATGCATTAAGTCACTACCGGTAAGAGAGCCTGTAGTGTAGAAGATGCCAGAATCATTTCAATAATTGGTCTCCAAAGACCATATGGACAGGGATGTAAATTCATCTCCCATTTCCTATATGCATCACCATTTATAAGTGATGTATTCTAGACTATATTAGGCTTGTGAAACACTCCTTGTTCTTAACTGCCCACTTTAATGGGGACAGTAAGAGTATGTTAAATATTTGATTTATTATCCTTTATGAGGTTCCGAAGCTGTTGTCTATCCCTTTCGTCCTCTGAATGGTTTCAAAGTATGCTTAAGTAGCATGTAGCTTAACTTGTCCACTGTGTTGCTAACATTGTCCCCTTTCTTACCAGAAGGAAGGAATTGGAAGGACAGCAAAAGATTGCTGGGACAGCTCTGATGTTCCAGCTCTTACCACGTGCAGCAATGCAGATATTTTCCGTCGAATAAATGCCATGTTGGATAACTCACTTGACTTCAGTGGAGTCTGTGCAACACCCATCACAAAAGAAAGAAGAGAACTACTGCCAGGTAATTTATTTAGTAGGTATTACTTTTTAAAATAACAAAGTTTTAGTCCTTGGATTTCCTTGGAGGATTGTAATATGTAAAATCAGCTTGGAGTTTTCTAGATGGCCTTTTTTGGATGAACCCTTGTGCATGACACCTTTGAAGCAGGTAGCAAAACATGATCCTAGAGGAGGAAGAATCAGTGGACGATGAGGATGATATCCCTCATGATGAGGAACCTTCAGATTCTTAGCACACCTTTGGTTCTTTCTGCTAGAGAGTAAGAGCAGTTCCATAGCTCAAGACAGGGTAGTGTTCTATCGATTTACAGAAGGAAAATTTCCCAAAAGTAAAAGTCATATATATAAGCTCTAACTGAGATGCTCAGAGAGCTTCCCAAAATAAGCCCTTTGCATAGTTGAATGGCATGCAGACTCATGCCTTGGCCTCTATGCCTAGGTTGATGTAACCCACTCCGATTGGATACAGAGGAGCGGGCTATAAATAAAACTTTATTATTATTATTATTATTATTAGGTTACTCGTTGCATAGCTGACTTCATCATGGTGTATGGTTTTGCTTTTGCTTTTAGGTCCAGTGTGACCTTGAAACATATGACTTGTAACAGAACTGACGTTTTCTATTATAAGAAATGCTAGTACGATTAGATTTTCATAAATCTGTAGCATACTGTCATGTAAGTGGTGGTAAACTCCCAGGCTATCCCAGTCCTTGGCTTGAATTTTCCTTTGATTTCCCGGATCTTGTGAAATAGATCTCTTGTTCTTCCCTTATTGTTGTTGTCTTTTATTTCTCTACATTGGTCATTCTTAGTTTGTTCCTATCTCCCTTTTGTTTTTCTTCTCTTCTTTATTGCTTGTAGTGTTGTTTTTTTCCTGTCGTCCATGTTTTTTTCTCTTTATTTATTGGAAGTGTCTGTCTGCATTCTTCCTTTATTATATCCCTAGCTTCAGACCATAGTTTGTCTGGTTCTCGCTATATTATGCTTAATAGTGCAAATCTGTTTCTTATGTTGTCAATAAATTCTGTTATTATTTAGGTCATATTTTGGTATAATCACCAGTGTTGTTTTCTTCTTGAATCTTACTCTTATTTTGGACATGAGTAATTCATTATCTGTGCTACAGTCCACTCCTGGTGTAGTGTTGGCCACCAATTTAGAGTTCCGCCATCTTTTACTTCCAGGTATATAATCTGTTTGATTTTTGCATTGACCATCTGGTGATGTCCATGTGTATAGCCTTAATTCTGGTTGTGTGAAAAATGTGTTTGCAATGAATAGGTTGTTTGCTTCACAAAAATCTATCAAACGCACACCTGCTTCGTTTCTTTTGCCAAATCCAAATCTGCCTACTGTTTCTTCTTCTTTTTTTCCAACTTTTATTTTTCCAATCTCCAATGATCGGCTTGTGTTACTGTGCTGTCAGTTTCTGAATCTATCAATTTCTTCCTGTTCAGCCTCTGTGGTTGGTGCATATACTTGAATTATGATGATATTCATAGGTTTACCATGGAGCCTTTCTGAAAGGATTCAGTCTGATTTTGCATTATATTTTCTCACTGCCTTTGCCACATCTTTCCTTAGTATGAAAGCCACCACATTTCTTCTTGTCTTTTCATTCCCTGAGTAGAACACTGTGTAGTTTTCTGATTCAAAGTGGCTCATCCCTGTTCATTTTAACTCACAATTCTCATAATGACTCAGCCATTTAATGACATGCAGTGTTGTCTGTAGAGTTACAGGCATTGTAATCTAAAGTATTTGGATGCTGCCTGATTGGTGTAGGTGGATGCAAACCATGCTGCCATTCTACATTTTATTTTTAATATTCCAAGCAGTCTCATTTCCTGATGATAAAATTTTGTAAGGATAAGGGAAACTTGCTTCAGTTTTGCCTTTGGGTTTGGTCTGCTGTGGCAGCCTGCACTTAGCAGAAAGATTTGACAATTTAAGTGGCTTCTGCCATTGCTAGCTGTAATCATTTTGATTTATAATGGCAGGCAGTATAGTGGGTATGACTCTAATTTGGCTTTTCTGCATTGTCTTTCTGGGCAGAGCAGTAAATAATACCTTCTCCTACTCCTACATCAAGATGCATAGTACCCAAAGCCAGCCATGTTCTTTTGCTACATTGGGCGGAGAGTACAATAAATACCTCTCACCTTTTCTGACAGTAAAAATACAACAATAACAAATTAAATAATACACAATTTACTGCCCTCTTACGGCAAACCAGAATCTACAGCTGATTCTTTCTAGTGTTACAACCTGACTGAGTCTTCTGATAGTATAGAAATGCACAGTTGTGATGATTTGATTTCAGATGGCAGTGAGAAACTCCCTTTGAGGAAACTTGCCAAGAAAACCTCATGATAGGTTCACCTTAGGATTGCCTTAAGACAAAAATGGCACACAACAACAACAGGAGCCATTAGCAATTGACAGTTGTTTTTGTCTCACTAATGGCATTAATCAACTCAATGTTAGAATGGTTCCAGCACTGTTAATGTGAGTGGTTGATGTTTATTTAACCTTCAATTATCACTGCTTTTATTGTTAGAGTTGAAAGACATAACCGTGAGCTGCCCTGAGTCCCACTAGTTGTCCTGAGTCCCAGTTTTGGGGAAAGGGTGGGATATAAATAAATACAATAATAAAAACAACAACAAGAACAATATTAGTCTAGATCAGTATGTAAAGGGATTTTGCCGCACCTTTGAGACTGAGAGAGTTGGTAGCATAAGCTTTCATAGACTTCAGTCTACTTCATCAGATCCATGGAGTGAAGTGCCTAGGGATGAGCCTTTATAGCTATTTTCATTATTGTTGTGTACATTCAAATTGTTCCCAACTTATTCCAAACCTAAGGTCAACCTATCCCAAGGTTTCCTTGGCACGATTTGTTCAGAGGGGCTTTGGCTTCCTTTGATACTGAGAGTTGCCCAAGGCTACTCAGTGGTCTTCCATGGCCAAGCAGAGATTCAAAACTTGGTCTCTCCGAGTCCTAGTCTAACACTCACCCAGTACATGGCACTGGCTTTTTTAAATTTTCTTTAACATTTCATTACATTTTGACTCTACTGTTTACGTCTTTTTCTCTCTCTGTCTTTCTCTACATCTGTGTATTAAATCATCTTGTAAAAAGTCTCCTTTCCTTTCTAGATGTCTTTGGTTTTTTTACTTGAAAGCAGTTCTGGTAACTTCTTGGAACCTGCTTGGATTCCCAAAATGAAAGACAGCTTGATGACTCAACTTTGCAAAACCCCAAACTATCCAAAATGATGACACTTTGGATGGCTTAAATCTCAGTTTCTAAAACAGATGCATATAATTTGTTTAAAAGGTTTTAAACAGATTGATAGGAATAAAATGGTTGTGAAGATTTACTGTTACAATCAGGTCTCCTTCATCGCGTGGGATCCACTCTGGACACATGCCACCGTGAAGATGAAAACTTGCCGATATTCAAGCCCCATAGGCTTGAATGGCGGCACGTGCCCACGCCCCATTATGTGCCCCCTCCGTTTGCCACTAGAACATAAGTGAGGATGCGAATTCCAAGGCTTCGCTAATGGAGGGATAACTGTATGGTGTTAATGTTAATGGGATTTGGTCTTAAAGAATATAATCACCACAAATGTCACAAAGCAACTATTGGCATTTTATGGACTAACAGCTTTCTTTGGCACATAATTTTAGATGATATGCATGAATTATATCTCAGCAGGCAGGTACAAATGCTTCAACAGCAGGGGCATTAATGTGCCATAGAACTCTTGCTAGTCTTAGTTGTAACAAACTAATGGTGCTATCAGCTCCAAAAAACATCCACCCAAAATATATCCACAGGTAAAAATTTTAAGTTGTCTTCTGCTCTCTATTCTAAAGAAGCACTTGTTCACCGAAAGGGTTTGATGCAGCTTTGCTATATATAGTTTTAATAATGAGCACATACATCACCCTTGCTATTTCTGAAATGTTTCTGCATTGTGCACAGAGAGAACAGAAAAGATGCCTCAAGGGTAGCTTGTAGTTTACAGCACACTTAACTGGGAGAACATTACATTTGTGTCCTTTTACAGGTTTAACCGAAGTCTGGGTAGAACTTCTGAGTAAGACTTGCAAAGGATCCTATCATTAAGATTACTTAGGTGGTTGTAATCGAATGTTATTGTGCCAAAAAAAAAAAAGAACACTTAATTTTTGCAGTTTGCATAATTCGGTTACAGTGAGATATAGGGCACTTCCCAGGACTCCTCGAAATGTTATTTAGCAATCCTTCTGGCTCTGAGAATTCACAGACAGTGCCCACACATTCAAACATATCTTAGCAACCATAACACTGTTCCTTTCTTAGTGCTTCTTTCTCACTGCACGTTGCAGTTCTTGTGCTGTTTTGCATTCTGTGCAGGTTTTCCTGCCTGTATTTGCATGGACCTGCTGCAAACACACCACTGTGTCCATAGTCCAGTCTCTGGAATCTTAACATCAGCTCTTCAGATCATGATGAGAAAAACTGGTTCGTGGCAGTTCAAAATATGCATTGCTCGTTGTTTCTTAATAGTGCCAGAATTTGAAGAGCTTGAGAGTTGATTCCATGTTCTTTTGGAGTATGGCCATCTGGGTTGCAATTGGCGGAATTGCATGGCTAAATGCTACTCACTTTACTGTAAGGATTGCATGTGATCTGTCTGCAACACAGCTGCTCAAAGTGGTGGTCCAGTTCTCATGTAGCCAGTGGCACAAATATGACTGGTATATGCAATAAAAAAATTGCCAGTCAGCCACATCAAATAACACTTACAGAAGATGCACTCTTCTGTAAGTAATTCCCTAGTTTTATGCAATGCAATGGTAATATGAGAGCCAGCATGATATAATGGTTTGGGTGTTGGACTAAGAATCCAGGAGACCAGGTTCAAATCTGCACTCAGTTGTGAAAACCCACTTAGTGACCCAGGGCTCACACACTTTCTTAGCCTGAGAGGAAATCAATAGAAAACCCCTCGTTTCAGGATTACCCTAAGTAGGAAATGACTTGAAGGCACACAGCAACTAGCAATATGCAAAAAAATAATTTTGTAAGCATTTTGAGAAGCATTTTAAAGAATCTGTTTAGCATCTCCTTTTAAATTTCCTCCCATTTCCTTCTAAAGTTAGGGTCCTTAGCACTTTCTATAGTGTTACACAGGGAAATGTAAGAAATTATTGGGGGCACATGCTGTTTAAATGAGGCTGGGAGTGATATAATGAGTAGCATTCTCTTATTCAAATAAGACACTTGCAGGTTATTTCTGAGATGCATACATTCTCTGCTAAAGATACACACGGGACAACATTAGAAGAAACTGCTGTTTCATTCTTAATTTCTTTCCAAATTCAGATGATGGGGCTGTAAACATTATCATAATTTGCTTCCCCTCTCAGGAATTCACTGAAATTCTCACAGTAGAGAGTTTGCACTACAAGTCATGTGAAAAGTTAATCTGTATTTGGTCTGATTATTTTAATTTAATATTCTAACAATATCCTTTCATTTGCAAAATTTTGCAGAAATTAGGATGCTTAACAAGGAACAACTGTTTTCATTTTTTAAATCTAGTTGTGATTGTAATGCCATACAGGGTATGTTTGGATGTTAAATGGAATGGAGAGTGCTTTAACTGTTTAAAATGCCTGCTGAATGTTAAAATAAAGATTTCTTACTTTTCCCCCTGCTATCAAGTGATAAAAGTTAAAAGGTAGGTTTTCTTCCACTTAAGTCATTTCATGTAATATTTTTCAGTGAAAAATTATAGGATTAAATTTAGATGATGACATGTGCATTTTACCCATGCCTGGGCTAGGTCTTGAATTCCTTATCACAGCATACTGTGTGAGGTAGTGCCCAATGCCAAAACTAAAATCTCTTGTGACTATAGCTCAAAAAGGAGACAACAGTTTTCTGGGCCAGTTCCCATCCTGTTCTCTGCATTATGCTGGAATTTTGAAACTAAAGAAAATGCTCTATGCCTTTCCTGCCCCCCGCCACTATATATATTATGTGGATGCATTTTATTTCTCAGTGTTTTGGCGATAGAGGGTGTGAATGTGTGTCTGCATGTGCCTTCAAGTCACATGTTAGCTTAAGGCGACCATGAATTTCATAGGGTTTTCTAGAGATAAGGATTTTCCTGCGAGTGAGAATAGCTGTCTCTGAAATAAAGAAAAAAATGCTTTGGGTGCTGGTGGCCTCATTAGCATCATGGCCATTAGAAGAATACTGTAGTTATAACTCTCCTGGATGTGCTTGGATACAAGCACGTGCATGTGCACAAACACACATATACACTTCCTAATATCATTTAGGATCTTTTCCTTTCCTCTTCTCTTCTCTTCTTTTCTCTTTTCTTTCTTTTCTTACTTTTCTTTTTTCTTTTTTTCTTTTTTTTTGGAGGGGTGTGTGTGTGACAGTTATCCATAGTGGTAAACAGTGCAGACCCTGTGAGAGCACTGTAGCCAAGTTTAAAGCAAACAGATTATGCCAGCAGAATTGTGAAGCTTTGCATTTTGCTGCTTCCAGGACTTGCGCCAGCAGTTGGAAACCCTCCAGGGCCAAAGGGTTTTTTGAGTTTTGTGGGTGGAGAGGGTGGGTGCGTGGGTGGGGCTAGAAGAGCCGGATAGCACCAAGCCAGCAGTGCAAGATACCTCTCCGTCTCTCTGTTTCTGCCACTCTGCTGTAGCTACTGCCCACTGCTGAGGGGATGGCTGCCAATAGCCACCTCCCTGTGCTGCTGCTGCTGCTTCTGCTGCTAGCTAAGCTAAGCTAAGGCTCCCTGTTTAAGTGGGTTCCCCTGACTGCTTGTAGCTGCACCTCCTCCTGCATGCTGCCTTGACTCCCATGGGCAGACTTGCTCTCCACCTCTATCCTGTAAGCGAAGATGTGGTTGCATTGCATGGCCGAGTGACGTCTCTGGCAGCACGGTAAGCATCAGCAGCCTGATCACATGCTGGCCCAGTCAGTAGTGCAGGCGGGATAGAGAGGGTGGAGGTGGGTCTAGTTGCAGGCCAGATGGTCCTCTTTTCCTCCTCTCTGCATATAAATCACTAGCTATAGAAATGAGAGATCCTGACTGAGCACTATGTGAGCTAGCTTGAGCTTTGGCTCTTTGGGAAACTCCTGAACTCTCTTCTAAGTGTGACTGTGTTTGTTGGATCCCCCCCCCCCCTGTCTGAGCAGACTTCCAGGACTCGGAAGGATCAACGGCAAGCAGGATGCTCTTCCCACCTTCTGCACAGGAGTCCCCCCGTGGCCTCCCAGACACCAATGACCTGTGCCTTGGACTGCAGTCGCTTAGTCTGCCAGGATGGGACAGGCCGTGGAGCACCCAGGACTCGGATGCTGCAACCCAGCCTAGCACGCAGTCTGGTGAGTGTGACTGTGCTGACGCCCAGCAACAGTTGCTGGATTGCCTTTTTGCAGCTTAGTCACTGGGAGCTGTTCCTGGCAACACAGCAGATTCTGATGGCTCCTGACACCTTTGTTCTTAACCTTTTTCTTTTGGGGAGGAGGTGCCTGTTTCCTCAAGGCCACTACATTTGCTAACGAACTAAGTTATCCCCTTGGGGGAGGGATGCTGTTGAGAATTGGTCCTTGTTGGTAATGTATTGACATACAGTAAGTTGCAAAAATGGATGTGGTGTTGAGAAAAATAAGGGGTAACAATGGTTAGCATAGATGGGGAAGTTGGAGGAGACTTGCTCCCAGGCATGTTTTTAACAATGCTTCAGCAGTTTAGAGGACTAAATGCTCTCAAAGTAGGTTTAAATTACATACTTTTGTAAAGCATATGGCAGTGACAAGGAGTTTAATTGGATTGGGGCGGGGGTCTTTTACCCTGTTCTTCACCTGTGAAGCGGTTCCAGAGTGATTTAAGCTGCCCTCTGCAGGTAGGGATAGTCATGAGTGTATATATAGAGGCGCCCAGCCCATTAGCTGATTTTCTCTTGTTTATTCTGTGCTACAGAGCCACTGGCATAGCTGTCTGAACCTTGCTTCCAGGCATGTTGGTGGTGGTCAAGGGCCTTGGAGGAGGAATATCTATTTTTGTGGGCGGGCTGATGGCACCTGACTGTATCTCCCTGTTTGGGATAGTAACTCTCATTGGGATGTGATGGTGCTAAATTTCTAGGGTCAGTTGTTCCCTTGAATCAAAGGTTTGCCTAAAACAGAAGGGAAGGGGCATTGGTGCATGTTTGTTCTTTTACTGACCTCCTCTGTTGGTCTGCCAATTTGTGATTCTTTAGGCAGATGCAGCTCTAAGAGCCCAGCTGAGTCAGGCAAATACTCCCCAGATCACAGTGACTAGACAGTTGCATTTAATGCAGTTATTGTAGATAATGTGTGTGGAGTGTATAATATAAAATTATAGAATAAACTGTTTTACCTCATTGGAAGTGACAATTTGCAGTTATTTGTCTTGAGTGGCCTGCCATGTCAATATGTGATTTGGTAGGATTTTTGCAGGTTCATCTAGTTGGCTGCAGATGTCAGGCCATTAGCATGATATCTTCAATAGCTTTTGAGTGACTCTGCAGCTCCGCTTATAAGAAGCAGCTTTAGGAAAACTTGTACTGTATGTGTCTTCTGCACATACCGGGGGGCGGGGGGGGAGGGGAGATATTGGTGTTTGTATGCAGCAGTATGCTACAATTCCTTCATCATCTTCACTTTGGGTATAGCAAACTTGAACCACATGCTTTATTCTCATGCATTTCTCATAAAGAGAGAAGTGTAGGCCTGATAGTTACAGTGCAGGTTGTTCCACAGGGACCATAGATGCACACCTCCTATGCCTAACCTGATCTTGCTGTTAGCATCCTCTTAGTTAGTGACATGGAGTTGATGGGTTAAGCTGTGACAGTCTATCAGTTGATCTCAAGATGCCACTGGTAACCTGCTAGAGGATGTAGAATCTAATTTCTAAGTAATACTGTATCTTGATTTCTGAATAAGGCCCTGTAAATACAGCCCTTAACTGCAATATAGAATAGCCTTGATCTCCTGCCCAAGTCTTATAACACAGTTATTGTTTGCAATGAAGTCTGATATGGTTGCAGTGGGTTGGGGCAAGAGCTTGGTGCAGACATCTTAAGGTGGGGCAGTATTGGCACTCGCTCAGCTATAGCACTCTGTAAAGCTGTGCTTGCTGGTGCTTTGGCTGGCAAGAGTTGGTGCATGGTTGATCAGTAGGATAAAGTGGCAGACTGTATTTTTCTAAGAGTCCATTAAATGAACATAATAAAAGCCAGGGAGGAGTTTATTAGAGAAGGGGCTAACAAAGAACTTCTAGACAATATGCCTGCAATGAGAAATCCCTCAGAAAAAAGGGAGATGCCCAGCTGACTTATTTGAAGGATAACATAACTTACAAAATAAGTTATTAAAACATCCTGTAAACCATTATTTTTGTGGGCCAGCATAAAAACAAATAACTATATCAACTTCCTGAACAAATGGGTGTTACATTACTGTAATAAAGGCCTGCTGCGCTTGGCTCCATTGTGTTCCTAAGTGTGCAGCGAGATATAGCTAGAGTACAGTTTGCAGTGCAAATGGCAACTAGCTGTAAGATATTATTGCAAAATCACTATCTTGTAGAAGAGTGTCCCAGTGAATGGAGAAAGCCAAATCGAGGCTTTCCAATAAATGCACAGTTTTGTTTGTGGGAGAAAGCTGCCCGGATATCAAGAAGACATGTTCTAAAATTTGTTCTGACTAGAAATGTTAAATATCATTCGCCTGGTTAAAGGTTTTCATTGAACATGGATGTGGAATTTAGAGGTGCGATTAAATAGGAAAAGTGACTTTGTTTCCTTCTATTATTCTATTGGCATTTGAAGCTTTATAAGATACTGTGGCCTAGAGGAAAAATGCTTTCTACATATGTGAATTAAGTTTTCAGGCAAAGTGAATTATTCCTTGGCTGCCTTTTAAGTACAGTCCAGCACCACTTACTCCAACCTAAAATCCATTGGAGAAATGTTACACAGGCTTTTGTTAGGAGCATTATTCGGCTATTAAATATAGCTAGGGTGGAAATCATGCAGCCCTCCCAACATTCCTTGCCATTGTCTGTGCTGATCAGGACTGCTGGGTGTTGCAGTCGTACAGCATTCAGACAGCTACATGAATTCCCATCCCTGGCATATACCCTTTAAAACCTGCTAAAGTGCCCATTAATGACACATTTGTAGTCATTGTTAAGCAGACAGTGTACATAATGCCTCTGCAGAGATTCCTCAGACCGTATCCTCTTGTGTGAAAAGCCAGTTAAAGTGCTGGTGTGTATTTATTAAAGTCTTACACTGGGATTTGAAAGATCCAGATTCTGTTCTTTACTGAGTTGTGAAACTCAATGCATAATTTTGGGTGAGTCACATAGTCTCAATATGACTACTGCACAAGTTTGTTGTGAAGATAAAGTGTAAAGAAGGAAGGCCATATATTCTGGCTTGAGCTCACTAGAGGAAAAGCAGATATATAGTCTCCCCTCCTAACTTGCGGATCTGAGATCCATCGATGGAGGGGCATCCTCCACTATTTTCAGTGGTGCGCATGCACAGGGGCATGCCCTGTTCGGAATGGAACGGATCCCCTGCAAAAACTAGGGCCAACTGTACATGTAAATAGATAATAGAAATTGGTGGCTGTCAATAAGCTGGTACACAGATGACCACCTAGTTCAGTATATAGTCCATGAACAGGTCATAAAATAACTGAAATGGGGAGTGGAAGTTCTGAGTGGGCCCTGGTTGGCATAGCATGCACCACTCAAGGCTTACCAGCCTGTGCATCAGGAAATGAAAGAAAACCATATTGAATCTAAAAATACTCCGGCAGGAGAAGGCAAAGGCTCTGATGGTGTAGCTGCGCCATAAAACTATGAATCCATATTGTTACTTTGGACTCACAAACTTCTCTGTTAAACCTGAGCCTGATGTATGTGCTTGGCCTTCTGTGGGCTAAGGCCATGTACCATGAAGAAAACTTTTAATTCTGAACCTGGAAGGCCATATATTCAAGCATTATTCAAGTGGTCTGAACAGCAAGTAGAAATGCTTGTGTGTCTGGCAGGGTCACTGGTTTATCCTTCTTCTCCTGCCCTTTTCTGGGTTCCACTTTGTAACGCAGCAGTGCAGAACATTTGGCCTTGTAGATATTTTGGATTGCCAGAATGCTTGACTATTGGCCACACTGGCAAAATATTTGTGGGGCAAAAGAGTTCCCATGGCTGTTCTAGAGGCTTCTTGCAGCTTTTGTGAAGCTGAAGGAAAAGCAGGGAAGAAGTGATGCCTTCTGTACAAGACTTTGGGTTAATGGCTACTTTGGAAGATGACTGGTTGTTCAAAAGTAAAAATGCAGTTGGGGGAGGAAAGCAACTAATGATGTAGATAGTCTGTTATGTGCATAATACAGCAGAGGAAGATCTCTCTGTTTGAAGTCTGCTTTGCTAAGCAAAGAACAGGGAGTTAGGTCAAGAGTCAAATTTCCAGCAGGCAACTCACTCCCTATATCTTGATGTATCAGCTGGCATGGCACTTTGGCAGTTGTCTTGGCACTCAGAGACTGTGTTTTAATGCCTGGGTGTTTTGTTCAGTTTTGTTTTTTGTCTCAAGACCCCAGCCTGTCAGTTCTGTGAGGGACAGGCCCTGCCAAGTACCAAGCTGCATTGTTGGTTCTCAGCAGTTTGGAAGCTTCTACAATGACTCAGCTTTACAAATCCACAGGGAGCTGGCTGGAAGTGCAAAAAGTTCATAATCATGCTAAAAATACTATTGCTGATCTTCACTCTTGAAGTACCAGTGTTTGACTACTGATGAGCTTGGAATCTGGGCATGCATTTGGGATTAAATCTGCATGGCTTCAGCTAGCCACATGCTCCTCAATGAGAGCCTCTGTATTCCTCATTACTTAGAGCAATGATTTCTCCCTTGAAGTGTATTGATCAGAGCCCCTATCTTTTTCCACCAAGCAAGAAATGTCTCTGTTGGAGACTAACCATCTGTGCTCCCAGCGTTTTCTGGCCCTCCGTTTTCACAAGGGATCCGTTCCGGACACCACCACCCTGGTGAAAACAGAGGCTTGCGCATATACAAGCCTCATAGGCTTGAATGGATATTCGAGGGCATGGATCTGAGAATTGCGAGTTAGGAGGGGGCGACTGTATTTTCTAGTTTCCAGGGCACACCTTTTGCTCGTGACTAATATGAATACCTTCATAAAAGTCTTTGCTAAATGTGGAAAACTATGGCTTCAGCACTTAAATGTTTATGGGACTTTGCTGCCACAGAGAGCTCGGATCCCCAAGAGGCTTCAGAGATTTGTATTTCAGAGGAGAGCAAGCATGGTGTAATGGTCTGAATGCTAAATTATGACTTGGAGACCAGAGTTCATATCCCCACTGAGCCATGAAACCACATTAGGCAAATCACACACTCTCAACCTCAGGATAGCAATGACAAACTCAGGAAATGGCAAATGCCAAGAAAACACCATGAGCCTTGCAGTTGCCATAAGTCGGAAACGAAGCCACACCACAACAGATAGGAAGAAGTAAAAGCAGTAGAGGGGGACACCATGAATAACTGTGGCTTAAAGCCCAGTAGGAAAGGGAGACTAATTTTTGATGCAGTATTGGTTCAGAAACCCACCTACCTGCAGACAACTGTCAATTGTCGTAGGATGGAAGGGGGGTAATACCACTTCTGTCCCTCCTCCTCCTCCTTTGGACCTCTCCCAACCAATTCGCATTTGCTGGAGTAAAGGCTTTAACATCAGATTGAGAAAAGAAGAAAGTGGATTTAAATGGAGTTTTTTCCATAGGAAGCAAGGTCTTGCAAAACGGACCAGAGAGAGAAGCAAGTGATTTTAAATGGAGAGTTGTTTCCATAGGAAGCCAGGTCTTGCAAAACGGACTGGAGGGGGAAGGAATTGGTGTTAAATGGAGATTGGGGCACCAGGCTTGCTTGTTTTAGGACCTTTCTAAGTACTACTGGTGTATTGACCCGTATATAAGTCTATCCAGAATTTTACAGTCAATTTTGGGGAATAAATTTCTCAACTTATAGTCGAGTATATACAGTAATTCAACATTTTATCACATGAGGCTGCCAAAGCAGAATTACAGCAAGATAGTAACATCTGTGGCTGTACCTTAGCCCATAATACTGTGGCTGTCCTGTAGCTGCTTCATTTTCCATCTGTTCCTGGAGCGCTCCTTTTCTTTGACAGGCAGAAATGGTCACTGCCTCCCAATTGTACAGTACTGTACTGCCTTTCCACTATTGATACACATGTGATAAGTTCCTCCTGCTGCAGTTCCCATAAGCAGGCAGACACATGGTGTGAGTAGGTGTGATTATACTTTTGAAGAGCTTTGCAAAAATGACTGTCCCCAAAGCGGTATGTTCGTGTTTCCTACACTAACACAATCTTAGAAGCCAGGTGTGATACAGCCTCTAGGTAATACTGGGAAACAAACCCTGCCTCTTATGCTGATTGTTGTCAACCAGGAGTAGGGGATATTTGACTCTCCACAAATTTTGGATTTCTCGTCCCACAGTCTTTTACAATTGTTGGGTTGGGCTGCTGTGAGGTGACGTACCAAAAAACTGAAAAAGGTCCCTAATACAGATAAAATTGAGCCAGGTGGCTCAGTGATCTGACTCTAACTAGTGTAACTTCCTAAGCAGCTTTTTCTGCCAAATCAGGATATAGAGCTGTGTGAACAGAAAATCCCGACCCCTCCAGTTTATGAATGGGTTGGCTAATATTTACTTCTCTTGATTCTGAATATTCCCTAATTTGGCAGTTCTATTAAATGTTGCTATCCACTTCTGAGCCCTTATTGGTATGGCAACAGTAGTTTGCAGTCAGCCTTCCTAGGTTTTTTGTATTCTGCGTCATGAAGGTAACAATGTCTTCATACGTTAATACATAAAGTTCACAAAAATGCAACATTTCGGATGGATCAGAACACTGGCAAATAGCATTAAACCAAGAAACATTGAAAACATGGAAGTAGTATTTCTGAAACAGATAATATAATTTCCCAATGAATGGGAGTTGAAATCTGGGAAATATTTCACTCTTGAATGCTTTACAAGTGTCAAACTCCTTTTCCTCTTTAAGATGTGGTATATGTACAGAATTGATCTGTATCTGTTACTTGTTTTAACAAACTGCTGAAAATTTTTCATGAGATGGAACTTACAGTAAATGGCATCATGTTGCTAGCTACCTCTTCTTTTGAATTCATGTTAGAAATTAAGCTCATCAGTGTAGTTTAAATCATGAAAAAATTGGGTTTGACAATTAGCAGGGAATGTTTGGATAATCAAATATTTGCACATTGTGTTTTTAAATAGGGGTTGGCTGTTATGGTGGGTGGAGAGGCCAATTTTCTGTCATATTCATTCTGCACCATTTTCAACTGAAGTTAAAATCCAAAGAACAGAATGAATCTAGGGAATGAAAAACGGAAGCTGAAAGCCTATAGGAGTCATTATTTACCAGTTTGGGGGGAGGGATTGCCTAAAATATAGAGGAGGAGGTCACAGCTTGGGTGTCACAGGTGGTCTGTTGGCCATATGATTCTCACCCCTGCTTTAAATTAACTAGGTAACTAGCTTCAGGTTTCCTGTCAACTTATACCAACCCCATGAAGTTTATAGGCTGTTCCTTAGGCAAGGAATCCTCATGGGTGGAAATGTAGCCTGTAGCACCTGGCATTCTCTGATGTCCCAAATAGTAACAGGCCTGATCCTGGTTAGCTTCCATGCCACACAGGATCTGATGCCTTGGGCAATGTAAATTGATGAACACAGATCTAAACACAGACTTCCCGCAGAAGGATTTGAACCACTGCTACAGAATATGAATACACATACTTCTCTAGGATGTTTGATGCAGGTGGTCTTTCCCTAACTGTTTATACATTATTGGAATCGCAGCATTTTGGGTATTGTGCATCTTTAGCAGTAGTGTTGAGTGGAAGGATGCAGCCTTCATTGCTGTAAAAGCTGGGAGTTCTTCTACTTGTGGAGGTGTCACTGCTTAAACATAAATGAGTTAAATAGAAAGAAAATCCTTTTAAGTATTACATAGTATAAGGGATACTGTATTGCCATCCAACTTATACAAACAGGACAACCTGCTCAAGATATGATCCATCATCCCTAGCCTCTAGTGTGCCATTGATGTAAGTAGTGGTAGTGACTTGTGGCCCTTCAGTGGTTGAAGAGCCACCTCCTATCCCATATCAAATGTCTGTTGACTAGGATGGGTATGCTTCAACTTGTCAAGTGATGTATTAGTATTTGCTAAGTTCACAATCACATGTCCTGTGTGGATCAGGCTTTCTCACAGAGAACATTGCACTTCTGGTGGAAAAAAAGGTACATGTAGAAATTACCAGTTATCTTTCAGTAACTAATTCAGGAGTAAGTCCCCTTTTAACTCTTGGCTTATTTCTTAAAAGCCCTGAATACCGTTTTCCCGAAAATAAAACATGCCCCAAAAATAAGACCTAGTATTGGTTTTGCTGAATTGCTAAATATAAGGCCTCCCCCGAAAGTAAGACCTAGCAAAGTTTTTGTATATAAATATATATACAGTATATAATAAATGTTCAAATTGTTTGTTCAACAGTAAATGTGAGTTCTTCCTCATGGGAAAATAAGATATCCTCTGAAAATAAGACCTAGTGCTTCTTTGGGAGCAAAAATTAATATAAGACACTATTTTCAGGGGAACACGGTAGGTAGGATGGAGACATCATTTCGGTGTGTGTTTGTGATATCCTTTTCTCTTGCCCACATTTGTGAAGTTGTCTGTCTCATCTCTATCGTGCTGAGATGATCTTTCCGATTATTGAACAAAATTTTGTGTAACTTCTCAAATTACAGAGTTTTTCCAAGGTACTTTACAGTTACAGTAAAACATTTTATGCATACCTGATGTTTTCTGTGTTGCAGTGTCTGATGGCTGCTCCCACATTTAATAGCATTTTTTTTGTTTGCCCTGCTCCGCAAGCCTTCTAAATGTTTTACTAGATTATTTTGTGAGGTGATACCCAGAGACATATGACGGTAAAGGTTAATGGCAGTGAGGCTTTTCAGTCTATACTGTCTTGTTTCCATTTTTCTAGTTTTTGGGAGAGAGCCAGTGGTTTGTGTGTTGGACTAGGACACTGGAAGTCCAGGGTACAAATCCCTGCTAAACCATAGAAACAACTTGGCAATTTTGAACAAGTCTCACTCTCTCAGCCTTAGAGGAAGTCAAGAGCAACGCCCCCCCCCCCCAAAGAAATTCTGGCAAGAAAACCTTGTGATAGGGATGCCTTAGGGTCACTATAAGTCAGAAATGACTTGGAGGCATACAGCAGCTTTAGGGAACAGAGAATAAATCTTGTGTGACATCTGAGTCTCTGAGTTTATCCCTAAATGGAATAGAAGTTGTGCTTATGCAGACCTCTATGGGGAAGAAGATTTATTCCAAAGACAGGGGTCTTCAGTACTTGATAGAACAGCTGAGTCACAGTTGTTGACACCTAGACTGGTGCTACCTTGGAGTGGTAGTTCTTGGACAAAACACTGGAATCCTCTCAGATTATAAAAAGGCCTATTCAATTCCTGACCTACGAGACCCCTTTTCTAGAGCATCAGCCATGTTCAATTAATACATCTGACATTTCTTCCTTACAGCTCCTCGAGAATATGTGTGGCAGTCTCTGTTTGGTTATTCCCTTTTGTTTCTCTTCAAGTTTATTCTGAGAAGATCACTGACAAGAAATGTTCCAGGTTCAGTCTCCAAGGCCTTGTCAAGCATCACTGCTAATTCAGAACTGCAAATAAATCAGTCTGCATTAGCTTCTTGCATCTTCCTAAGCTAGGCTAAGAATCAAGGGAACATCAATTTTAAGTCTGTGCTTCTGTGCTGTGCTGAAAGTGACAAGCACATGGACATGCAAGATTTATGTATCTTCCCAGAAAAAAAGTACCTTCCTTTTATCAGCTTCTCCAATCCAGCCAGATTTGTTAGCTATTCAAATGCTTGTATAATATGCACTTTGAGACTGCTGACTGCCTTCATATATCTTTGTTCTCAGGCTGGCTATAGAAAATATAGTGATGTTGCAGTAGAGGGAAGAAGGTTGTCTCTAGGATCGAACATCTATGTCATTAAAATGTTGCAGAGGTGATGGTCAGTGTGTGACCTTCAGATTTTGCCAGATTTCAGCTGCTACCCACTTTATCCAGTTTAGCTAGGGATGCTGGAATTGTAGTCTAACATCACCCTTGCATAACAGTAAAGTCTGGCACAAGCTCAGGCTAGTTTCCTTACTTCCATTCTACTTGATGTTGCTTGTTGCTGAATGATGAAAAAAAGTCCAATTGAAATAGGCTTAGCTAGTTTCAAGACATGCCATATGGCTTTCTATTGTCACTGGAATTCCTTTTTGCTAACAGTGAAATTATGATTACCGTATACTTGAATCTGGACCTGAAAAAAGGCTGTGTATGCTTGCTTGCTGGCCTGCAGTCATAGTTTCAGATCTTGATGCACTAGCAAACCATGGTTTGTCTCTTGATGGTTCTGGTGATGTGAAAAGCCATAGGTTTTCTTTGTACTGAGAACTCAAATCTACACTTGGAGCATTGTGGTTTGTAAATTATTTGGATCTGAAGCGATCACAGCAAATTACATTAGTTTATGTAGGGTAATGAAATTGCAGCCAGGTTGAAGAACTGTGAAAATATCTCTCCAAAACTGGTGCAAACCACATTTCAAATTCAGTATTGAGGGGTTAAGCAAGGTTGCATCCTTTCATGCTATCTGTTCAACTTGTATGTAGAAAATTTCATACAACGAGCAGGCTTGGACACAGTAGCAGAAGGAGGGAAGACGAGATGAAGGAATATCAGTAATTTGAGATATGCAGACACCATCATACTACTAGCAGAAAAAACTGCAGATCTGGAACTAAGATCGAAGAACATGGATATCAAGATCAGAAAGATGTTTAGGATTAAATCATTTGTTTACACGAAAGAACCTGGAGCAATCTGTATGATTTTACTCCATGCATAAGAGAAACTGTCTAAGATGATATGCTTAGCCTGCAGTCAAGGGGGAGCACTATGATTATATTATAGTCTGCAGTCTATTTAGATCTTGATGTAGACCTAATTTAGTTGGGGAAATTCCCTACTTTAGAGCCCTGGTATCGGCATGATTGCATTCCAGGCCCAAAGCCTGGAATAGTGGGCTCTCAAGCCTCTGCTGTAGAATGCAGTTAGTGTTAGTGAATTCTGAGAATCTGCACAGTGAGTGGGTGTCTCTATTAGTGTCTAGATCCTCTGTAGTTATAGAAAGAAATTATGGGTTGATTCTTGCTAGATGCTTGAATTTAAGATCTGGGTAAGCTTCTATGGTGGGGCAGGTGGGTACTAGAGAGGTATTTCTCAGTAATGGTGCTGCAGTTGTGAAAGAGCAAGGTAACAGATGCCTGGCTGTTATTTTTTTTCCAAACGAAGGTGTTAATTTTATCAAAATATTTCGATTCAGTTTTAATCATGACTCTTACTTTGGTATCATTTGGCTTTCAGATTGTTATATTTTTATACTTGGCTTGTTCATATAAACTGCACTGTGAGTGTAACTGAATGTCAATATAAAATGTATATTTCTAATAAATAAATATGAGGGTGGCGATACTTCATGTTTCCTAGAGACAAAGTCCTTGTCTTCACATCCTGCAGCATGTGAGTATCATAGCCAGTCCACAATTAAAATGAAACGAATAAAATTTTGCCAAATGTGTAGCTGGCTCCATTTCAGTACTAATTAAGAGACTTCATTTATTTTAGATCTGGGGTATGGGATGTATAATTTTGTGTGGCGGTTTAACTTTAAGCGTCAAACTGAGGGAAGGGCAGGAAAAAAATACATGCTTATCATCATCATTATCATCATCATCAGTAGTAGTAGTAGTAGTATTGGTGCCTTTGTTCCCCATCCCTGTTTCACATAAATGTAACCATGTTAATATGATTTTCTGAGTTGGCCTCACCACTACAGTCCACTGTTGTCTTGAGTGCAAATGGACATGCTTTATCCTTAAGGGCAGAACCAGAACCCCAATCTTGATCAGAACCTCAGTGTAGAGGAGGCAGGAGAGCCCCAACCTTGTGTAAGTGGCATTAAGGACTTGAACCTGATCTGGACCATCCCACATATCTGTTATTTGCATGAACAAAATGTTCCCATCCATGGTAAATGGTCAAGTGGGGGAAAGTTGCTTGGGAACATGAAACTATTCTGCAGTTGAGCTTCTTCTGTTCAGAGAAGCTGTCCTTCTCAGCCTAGAACCTAAAGTAGAGTCTAAATATAAATGTTCAGTTGGTGCCAACTTAGCAGTTGCGCAGTAACTTGTCCCTTAAGGATCATCAAAACAAAACTGCAGGTATCTGGGTGTACTGGTTATCCATCCCTAGGGCTTGGTTTGGTTTTTTGTTTGCCATTGTGAGTCTTTGGAGGCACCAGTAGTTAACAACCAGGAAATACTGAGAAGAGCTCAAATTTCTGTTCTAAGGAAATCCGAATTAGACACACAGGCCTTGAATTCTGCTTCATTAAGGGAAATACCCAGAAAAAGATTGGCTTGTTATGTTGGTATATTTGGTGATGAGGCCTTAAAGCTCTAGGCCAGTATAGCATCTCTCTGTTTTTGGCCACAAAATTGAAAGAGGTGCTGACTGTTAGCTTTGGAGGACCATGTAGCTGTGGTCAGAAAATGTCATGAGAATTACTTAGAGCTCAAAACATGTGACTTGCCTGTTGGCAACTTGTAGACTCTTGTTTTAGAGCAGTTCATGTGTACAGCAAGATAGTGTCTTGCCAACCTTGACAGTTTTTTGAGGGGAAGGGGATGTTCCATACTGAAGAATGTAAAATGAGGTTTCTGTAACTTCTGGGCAATGAGGCTACTGTGTCCCTTTTTGCACCTTTAGTATATAATTCTCTCTTAAAGCAAGATGGATATTCATATCCATAGGACCTGCTGAGCTGCCTTCACTAAGAGTTGTGACTTCAACATACATCCTACTCTATAGTGCAACACTCAAAGTGCTGATAGATGACTCTGGAAAAATTCCCTTGTGTGCCAAACCCCAGGTGGCAAGGTGCTATCTGTAGTCACTGTTGGACCAAAAGCAGCCCCAGTGCAAGAAAGCTGCAGCTGTTGCTTGGGCAAATTGGCATTTAATATTATGTTTGTGTCCCAATGGATTGATGCTGATGTGTTTGTCAAAAGGTGAAGCACCTTCATTGAAGCAGAAACAGATGACTACAGTTGTCAAACTTGGGAGCAAGTCTCTAGAATAATGATGGGCAAAATGTGGCCAGTGGGCACATACAGCCTCCAAGGGCCTCCTGAAGCCAGCATAATTTTTGTGCCAAAATGCCCTCTAGGGTGTATAGAAAGCATTTCCACCATATTTGGGGGTCATCTGGGCCTTGCAGTAATCTTTCTCTTTCTGCAACAAATACCCCCACCCCACTTTTTGTCCCAAAATTCTTCAAATCTTCTCAAGGGTAATCATGTTCTAGGGGGCCCGGACCAATGTAGGTCAAGGAGACACCTTTTTTGAAACAGGAAATGGCATCTGCCTACTTCCTGTTAAAAAGGCCTCTCCTGAGCCTGAAAATATCCCCCTGGATCCTAGAGGGCATATGGGGGAATTTTTAAATTATATAGCAGTATAGCAAGTACATTTCTATACCATTTATCATTGAACTAGCACTCCCTAAGCAGTTTACAATGTATTAGTCAATTGACCTCAACAAGCTGGGTACTCATTTTAGCAACCTACAAAAGGATGCAAGGTTGTGTGGACCTTGAAGCCCCTGGGGTCGAATTCACAATCTTGTGGCTGTGAATGGCTGCAGTATCAGCATTTAGCCACTGAGTCACCAAGGCTCCTTTAATTATTGTTTAATTATTTTATTAATAAATTTATTTTTATTTTTCTTCTGATGAGAGTATGGCCAGACACTGTTTTACTGCCCCCTGGCCCTCCACAATTGCCCTTCCCTGTTGTAGGAATAGTTTTCTCATTTTCTGGTGCATGTATTGGTGAATTGTACAGTGTTTATTATGCATTTTGGGGGCATGCTGAGGTTTGTCATTAAATTGTTTCCAGTTACCCTCTTTTTGAGTGTGAAAGCACTGGTTAAAAAGACAAAAGGGATCCTGCTTGATCGAGGGTAGAAAAGTACATAAATGATCACATTTTGTCTTGTTTACAGTTCTTAACATGCTTAGCAATCCTCTGGGGAAACCCCCATTGGGTTTCCTGCCTCTGGATCCCATTGGCTCTGAGCTGACAGAAAACCTTCCAAACCCATCTTTAAGAAGTTCCCGCCTGGACAGCAATCGTTCACTCTTGTATTCACGCTCCAGCAGCCCTTCCGACTCTGACACCAGTGGATTCAGCTCTGGTTCTGACCATCTCTCCGACTTGATAGTAAGTTATTTGGTCGGGAATTGTTTCCTTTATTGGTGTACAGAAGCAAGAGGTTGCGAGATGTGGGAACTCTACTGAGTTGTGCAGAAATGCTTAAATCTTGACTAGAGTTAATGTAATTTAAGGGAAGGCCATCTGGCCACAGACTACAGTGAACCCACCACATTTGCTGAGGTTTGGGCACAGGACCCCTGTGAAAGTGGGAAAGCCACAAATAAAAAACAACACCTCTCTAGGAATCTCTAGGTCCTCCAGCACAACTCTGTGGTCAACATATGCCAGAAGCTAACCACAGAATCAAGCTGGAGGACCTGGAGATCCACAATTAAAAAGCATATTATAATTGCTTGCAATTCTATATCACAAGTTTGGCAACAGCCACAACAGTTAATAGGGCAACCTTCATTTGAAGTTCATAATAAATGGGAAGCAGTTGTGAAGAGGTCTTCTAAAAATATCTTCTTAAAAATCTTTTTGCATTTTTTCAATTATAGTTTCAGACATGATGGTTAGAAGCATACTATAAATGTAAGAAAAAGAATTTTGACATTCAGTCTAGAAGGTTGCTTACTTAAATTACACATTTGGAACATGCATCACTGTAATCTAGTCTTTTCTCTTGAAGCATTAAACAGATGGCAGCAATGGCTGCTCCTGTTGTTTTTCTTGATGCATCACTCATACTTGTGTTAAGTCAGCAAACCACATAAAGAGTGATTAAATTCCACCATCTTTGATAGAATCAACTAAGGGAAGGGATTGTATTATTTTCCTGCTTGTAAACATTACCTAAACTGCTTTTTACAGCAACTGCTATGTCATTCAACATGGTAGACGAAACAAACTTTTAAGCAGAGGCTGGATGGCCACTTATCAGGGTTGTTATAATGAAGGATTTACTGCAGTGGCACAGGGAATTAGATGGCTTTTGGAGACACCACCTTGGATTCTTGGTGCTTTCTTTAACACATTATTTTGAAAATCTGTCTCTTACAGTCAAGCCTACGTATCTCTCCACCTCTGCCATTCCTGCCTATTGGTGGTCTTACCAGAGATTCATTAAATGGAGCAGGTTCCCACCTGGATCAAGATCAAGCTACTCTAGCTGCAGTCACTTCCACCCCAACCAGCATGCCCAAGCAGTGGCCTGGAACATCCACATGGCCTTCCTGGAATTTGCCGGACTCCCCAGAGGACCCATTCAGTATTGAAAGAGAAGCAAAACTTCACAAGCAGGCAGCAGGTGAGCTGAAGGTTAACTATGTAGTTGGGAGGGCAGGTTTAGTAGCAGTCTGAATGCTAAACTGCCCCTGGCTTCTGGGGAAAAAATACTTCTCTCTCTTTTTTTTTAATGGCTTTTTGTCTTCAGCCATGAACGAAGCAACCTGTACGTGGAGTGGGCAGCTTCCGCCACGAAACTACAAGAATCCAGTCTACTCCTGTAAGGTGTTTTTAGGAGGAGTACCCTGGGATATCACAGAAGGTGAGTAACCAGCAGTTTTCTATGGCCTGCAGAAAGGCAGGTGCTGTGATGCTAAGAACTCCACTCCGCCCTGGTTGTACCTGCAGCTCAATCCTGAGAGATGTTGGCAATGGACCTTGTATTTGAAGCTGCAAATGGGGGTACCATTTTTAAAACTTCTTGTAAGCAGAAATAGACACTATAAATAAAAACTCAGTGAATCAGAGAGAGGCTAAGTTTTAGCATTCTCATTAGCATCAGCATTTTAGTCTGGTACTGTCCCAGTGTGTTGGGCTGCAGTTAGCTCCATCTACCACAGTTGGTAGTCTAGGAAGATGGGATTTGTATTCTAAAATATCTGGAGGGTCCTGAACCTGGGGAAGGCAGAATGTCATGTTGAATGCTTTCCTACTGTGATATACAAAGAAATTGTTGTCATGTTCAAAAAATGGTTCCAGTACACCAGTTGTCCACTCAACATAAAAATAACAGATAACTTAAATTCCACTTTGTTATATATAGTACAAAAATGCATTTAGTACAGAATTGTGGACAGTAGTGCCACAGTACTATTTTAATATTGACCAAATATAAAAATATGAAAATGTACTTATTGAATGTTACCATAATATATCATAACATAATATTATTGACACTGTCATATAATGTGAGCCAATATGGTGCAGTGATTTGGGTGTTGAACCAGGCTTCTGGAAACCAGATTTCAATCCCCACTCCATTCCAAAAACTCACTGGGCAGCAAAAGAAGGCAAAGGCAAACAAACCCCCTCTGAACAAATTTGGCCAAGAAAACCCCGTGATATGTTGACTTTAAGATTACCATAAGTCCAAAACTTCTTGAAGGCACACAACAGCAACAGCAAAACAACAATCCATAAAATGGTAGCAGTTATAGCAGTAAGACACAGTATAGTGACAACATAATTACTCCCAATGACTATTAGGTATAACAAATTCATACTGCAAGTTTCCAATAATACTCACATTTCATTATTTTTTCATACTATTCTAGAAATTTCTTCAAGCAGCAGTTTTTGTGGGAAAGTTTTATCCTTTCTATAGACAATTATTTCAATTTCCCATGTTAATCAGAGTATTATTAGGAGAAATCCACCTGTGCAGAAATCTTCAGATAGTATTTTTTTAATTTTAAAAAAGATTTAAAAAGTTAAGCAACTGTATTGCAATTCCCATCTGCATTTGAAAGTGGTATAGTGCTCAGAACATTGATAGATGGTATTGGATTCAGTGGCTTTCTTCAGATTGGAGATGGGAAGATCTTAGGTTCTTCAAAAAGTTTGGATATCAACTGGCAGAAGCCCCAGCCAGCTTTCCCAGTTCTGAGTCATAAAGGATTGTGGGAATTGTAATTCAAAACATGGGAGGCATAGATTCCCCACCCTGGCTTATCAATAGTTGACAGCAACTAAAAGCAAATGCCAAGCATTCATTAGGTTTTTCTTGTCTCAAAACAAATTTCTCTCTTCTATGCAGCGGGTCTCATCAGCACTTTCCGTGTGTTTGGTTCGTTGAGAGTGGAGTGGCCTGGTAAGGATAGCAAGCACCCCCGCTGCCCTCCCAAAGGTAATATGCCTAAAGGTAATACAGACGTGGTAGGAAACCCTTTTATCCATGCTATAGAGCACAGAGGGCTGCTGGGCTAGCATGACTGCATGCTGGTGACTGAATGGGTGGAAGGCACCATAGGAGTCAGGTCTCACTGTGATGCACTATTGGTGTCCACTGATGTCATCTGGTAATTACTTCATAGAGGAATTCACAAATTGGTGGCAGTTAAATGGTAGAAGGAAAGGAACAGGTATTATTTGGAAGAGAAACTGCTAATGTAGTCACCACTGTTCTTGTTCATTTTTGTTAAGGGCATGATTGTTAGTGATCTGCAACCAGGAGAATATTTGGTTGTCCTTAAGTGGCAGTTTAAAAGTGTGCCTTTCTTTTATTTGGGATTTTTTGATCTTGCAGTTCACTTGGCCTGCTTCCACACTCATTATTGCAATTCAGATGACATATAACTAGATGTTTGCAATCTCATATTTTCCCAATTTTTTTAAAAAAATTAGTCTGTTAGATTTTTATTTTGCCTTTCCTTCAAGGACATGATCTTCTTCCTCATTTTTATCTTCACAAACAACCCTAGGAGCTCACCTAGCATCACCCAGCAAACTTCAGAGCCCATGGGAAATTTGAACCTGGATTTCCCTGTTCCAGTTAGTGTATTTCCCTGAAATTTCCCTGTTCCAACTACTACATCAGGCACAGATGCAGTTTGTATTTGGTTGATATAATCCTATGTTGGCACATTACAAGCTCATTATGGGCTCAGTTGTACATTTCCAACTCTCTGTCCCAACCCCCCCCCCCAACTATGGAGTTTCTGGAGAAACCCAGGTGTCGAGAAATGAAATGAAAGCATTAATTTGACAGATGCTACCAAGAGGACTGCTAGGAGCAGAAAGATGCTCTAGGACTTGAGAAAGAGCTAGCTTTCTGATGATTTAAATATACACTATAATTCTGGCCCACTCTAGTTCTAGCTTTTGTACATTCTCTGTGCATACATCTCTTTGGAGCAGCAGCAGTGGTAGCAGGAAGAACTGTGGAAAAGGCCAAGATCAGTGATTCCTTTTCTGTCCTTCTTTCTGCAGTGATTATTGTAGCAAGCCCTCTAGTGAATTAGGGTGCGGTAGACTTGCAGTCTCCATCCTTCTTTGAAGAAGGCTGGCTCGTACATTGGAACTGTGTTTATACGTTTAGCTCAGAAACCAGACTGCCACTAATGCATTAGTATAAAACAAAAATGGGAATATATAATCTACTTGTTGATGGACCGCCATTCATGCCATACTTTACAACTGGCTGGGTTGCTGTCTAACAACATCCAAACTATGTACTGTTTGGAAGCATCCTGAGTGACCTGGACAGACTGGCATGGCAGGTTTTGTTTGTCACTAGAGCATTTAATTATTATTTTTTTGTCTCTGGCACATGCATCCATCTGGAGCAGAGGATAGCAGTCCCTGCTGTAGCTACGAAGTTGATCCAAGTCTTACATGATGAAAATGGTGAAAAGGAACAAGTGGTTCTTGGGCTACAATGGCAGTAGTGCACTACAAGAAGGGAGCCAAACATCTGAGGCCTAGTGCTGGTTTTGCTCTCACATTTGCACACCCCTTTTTACACTGGAGAAGATTGCTTATCCCAGAGGTATCAACACTGATGAAAGTACAAATGGCCAAGTGTTCCCTAGTCTTGGCCTTTCTAAAGGGAAGGAGAATGGGACACACAGGCCTGAGCAGAATCACCATTTTCAGAGACATTATTTTTCTTGGGAGCAAGAGAGGATAGGGTATTATTGTGAAGCACCCCTAAAACTGGCTACTGTTGAATTTAGTTGTTTCTTTTGATACAAAAGCAATTCCATGTTCCTAGGAATGATGGAGATTGCATCTGTCTCATTGTCTTAAGGACATTTCCTTTTTTCTCTCAACAAAGGCTATGCTTACCTAGTGTTTGAGTCAGAGAAATCTGTGCGTGCTTTACTCCAGAATTGTTCCCGTGATCTGCTGAGTCCCAGCGGCCTCAGCGAATACTATTTCAAAATGTCCAGCCGTCGGATGCGCTGCAAAGAGGTGAGTAGATGAACCAAACAAAAATGGAATAGGTGACAATAATCAGTCCTTGTTTTAGCACCCACTTTTTTATATGACCATCCATACTCCAGAGTCAGTTTCTTGTTGGCTGCCCTCATGAAGGATATATTTAGTTTCTGTTTGTAAAGATGATTGTAATTGTTGAGTTTAACCCTGCAGCAGGGAATGGCACCTTGGAAATGGTGCTAGTTCTGTATATGGCTTCCCTCTTCAGCTTTGCACCCTCTTTGCTCTCAACAAAAAGCCTTGTTTTAAAGCACAGTTGTAATCCTAGAAGTTTCTGGGAGGCCCCATTGTGCTTTAAAACAAGGTGCCTGCTCTCTGCAAACCTTGTATTAAAGAGAAACTGGTTTGTTTTGCCACTTCTGCACCACCAAACTTTGTCAGGCTTGGGCTCTAACCTCAGCAGTTTTTAAGGTTGACATTTTATTCCTGCACCCAGAGAAGGTGTCCTCTCACGCTCTAAACTTAGTTTGCACTGCAAGTAGGTCAATGGAAAAAATATAAACTTTCATCAACAATACTGGCAATGCCTTGTGCAGACTGATAGATGCTGGCAAGAGCTGCTCGTGTTAGAATTGGCAGCATTTCTCTACATAGATCTTTCTCAACAATAGGTCCTTGTTTAGGGTGGCAGCTGGATGAACAGTAAATCCATGAGCAAGCAGCCTGTTGCTGGTTGGCTTCTGGCTCCCTGCCCAAGGTCTTCTGCTTGCATCTTGGCCAGAGATGCATTTGGCATACATTGCATAGAGCAGGGGTGGGGGGATTCTCTAAGATGCTTTTGGACTGTCCATATTGCTGAGAATGAAGGGGACTGGGAAATTGTCAAAGGTGAGATGTTAATAAATTAATATCTGGGAGTACACCATTGCTTTTCTGTGTGGAGTGTGGACTGGTGAGGAAAATAGTCTTTTGAACTAAATGCAACATCAGTAAAAAAAGAGGACACTTGATTGCATCTGGGTTAATGCTGTAGCCTCATATGGTAACCCAGATGTTGGACTACAACCCCAGATTTTTCCTGGCCTTACTGGCTGGTGTTTCTGGGAATTGAAGTCCCAGCAACATCAGGGGGACCCAAGATTGAGAGTCACTGCTTTAAGCTGGTTCATGTATTTATACCTTGCTTTTCAGCCACAAAAGCTCTCGGATCAGCCACAGATTTATATTATAACAACCAGATTTATAATCTAAATAAGACATGACACACAAGGAGAAAAGGAATGGCAGTGAATTAAGTCCAGCAGATACTGCTGGTTCTTCTGTCCCTCTGAAACCAGAGCAGTGGAAGTTGGGATGGAGGGGGAAAGTTTTTCATTTGCTTCTGGGGTTAGGCGTGGTGGAGCTATGCCTGATTCTTCTTTACCTACAAGGCCAGCACAGTGGCAGTTGGGATGGAGTGAGGGCCCTTTTTTTTTTTTGGCTTAGATTTTAGTTGGAACCAATTAATATAAGTCTGAAAGTATGCCTCAGGCTTTTATCTGTGTAAAGCAAATGCTGAGGTTCCATTAAGCTTGTGCACGCACACATACCCTAGTTCAAGTAGGTGTTTAGTTGCTTTCCTAAGCCACTAAAGCACAATCAACTGATTCCTTTAGACACATCAGTCTGTGGAAAAGATCCAGGAAAGGACTTAAGGAAAATCCATAGTCCCTTGAAGCTTTATCTTTTCTGTTTGTATCTCTTCTGTTTGTCTTTGTTAATTCAAATTAAAGATAAGGGTGGAGTAGGTGCTGCTAGGCAAACTGTCCCTAAGGATGTGCCAACATCACAAATCTAAACCAGTTTAACTCCCTTGCTTGCATGTTATGATCACACAGAATTAATAATTTTGCTGATGTGACCCTTGGGAGATTGGGTTTAGGGTGTGCACCCCAGAAATGAACAGTCCCATCTGCATGCTCTAGTCAATGTTGCTTACCTGACTGGTTTGCAGAATACAGTTTCCATGGTACCAGCATATGTTTCTTGGCATAGAACAATGTTAGTCCTGCTGTGCACAGGGCACATGTAAATAAATGTTCTCTTCTAAGAATGGGAATGTTGTGGCTGGATAGAGAAAAACTGCATGGCAAAGGAGAAGGCATCCCTTTCTTTAAAATGTGCGATACTGAGTTGACATAAAGTGGCGAACCCTGCCCAGAAGGGGGGAAAAAAAGGAAAAAGAAGCAGTAAAAGAACTGTTGTTCTACTTTCATTCACTTCTAGAGTGAAAGGGAGAGATTTTATCTTTTGGTATGTTAGGAAGATGATGGGTAGAGCAGGGTGCAGTCAGATCATATTACCATTGAATAACCATTTTTATTTATTAGTTGAATTTATATTCTACCTTTAATTACCTTTACAGCAACTTGTTGGTCAAGGTAAGACAGAGTATGGTTCAGGGTCACTCAGTGAACTTATGGCTCACTGAATGTGTGAACCTGGATCACTTTAGCCATTACACCAGGAGTTAAAATCATACAGCTCTCCAGAGTTGCTGCTCATCCCAGCAGCTCTAGCCAGTGTATTCCATGGTAAGGTAAGATTGAGGTTGCCATGCTAAAACAGCTGGAGGGTTGCATAATTGCCACCTCTGTACTATATAATGGCTCTTTGTATGTTTACAATATACTGAAGATGTCTGCATTGGTGCATTTACTTTCTGAATGTGGCTCATATCTCCTTTGCTAATGGGGCACCTCTGGGTGAACAACAAGATGGTCTGAATGTGTTTGTAGTATGTTACAGTATGGCCTCTGTGGGACTGTAATCAGTGAACACATTATATGGAGATGTTCTTGCCTAAAACCTTGGACAGCCATTATTGGGCAAATACTAGATGGACCAAGCATCTGATTCTATATAAGGAAGCTACACATATTCCTAACAGAAGCCAGTTGTATGCAGGCTGAAGACATTTCTGAAGATTACAGTGATTAAAGTGAAGTTAAGTTGGAAGCCAGGTGACTGGAATATCAGAAACAACTTGGGGTGGCTTTATTCAGCCTAGATAATAAGGTGGTATATACATATTTTAATAAATACATACCATTTCATCATATTCCACAAATTTTTGGATTTCAGTTCCTAGAAGCCCCACAGGGTTTCTGGGAGGTGGAATTCAAAACATCGGGGGTGCCAGAGACTGAGAATTACTCTTTTAGGCCCTGCAGACAAAGAAAGTCTTTTTAAAGGGAAACTGAAATGGTTGGCAGATGACTAAGTTGTGCCAATGATTTCTTTGGCGTATTTCAGGTGCAGGTGATTCCATGGGTCCTGGCAGACAGCAACTTTGTGCGTAGCCCAACTCAGAGGCTTGACCCTGGCAAAACAGTCTTCGTGGGAGCTCTCCATGGGATGTTGAATGCTGAAGCCTTAGCAGGGATCCTCAATGACTTGTTTGGAGGTGTGGTGTATGCGGGCATTGACACAGACAAGCACAAGTACCCTATTGGTGAGTGTGTACAATTGCCCGTTTCGTAACTGGGGCTTTGGAGAAGTACTTAGGCAAAAATTCCTTTTCCTGATCCAAAAAAATTAAGAGATGGAGCCTAGAAACTCAGAAAGGTTTTGTAAACCAAGGTCCTCAACCCATACCTAGCTGTGCTGTTAGTGTCTGGGCAGTACAATTAGGAACAAGTGGGTGATTTCTCACCATTTTGGCAGAACTGCTTCTCTCAAGGTAGTCCTATTTTGGCCAAAGGCTAACATCAGCTTTTCATAACCTGAAGCCTCTGGAATGGCTGAAGATTGGGTCTCTGTGGCCCTTTCCAACACTGTGATTCTATAATTCTGGTTTAGAGCACAATTTCCATCAGCCCCAACCGGCATGGCTAGTCTTGATGGCAATCACTGGTAGGTTGTGGCAGGCTGGTTTACATATACTGTTGCCTCCTCTGTTTTTGCGGACTTGAAAGTCATGTCCCTCGCCTGTTCGTGGGCGACAGACGGAGGGGACAAAATGGAGTGCACCCCCGTGGGTGCCCGCGGGCATGTGCCGCCATTCAAGCCAATGGGACTTGAATATCAGTGAGTTTCTATTTTTGTGGGGGAGGGTCTGGAACAGATCCCCCACAAAAAGAGGGGTGACTGTATAGTGATATTTGTTTTCTGCCACTAAGACTTCTGTACCCCTCAAGATTTCACATACAGTGAATCTAAGCAGAGTTTGGGAGCATTACCTTTTGGACTACAACTCCCAATCCCCCCCAAGCTGGCTGAGTATAATTTTTCTCCCCAAACTCTGAATCTACACCAGTCTCTGATGTTGGTGAAAGGCTTCAGAGCATTCATCTTTAGAAACTCTGAACAGTTTGTCAACTTGAAAAGGCAGCACCGTTCTGTTAAAGAAGAACATATCTGTCTATTTCTGCCTCAGGTGACATTTTAATGTTTTTTACCCATAGTTCCATTTCTGCATTAATTTGCTATTTTTCTTAATGTCTAAAATTATTTCTTAATATCTATTTTGATGTATTTAAACGGATAAGAAGTGTGAAACCTGTCAGATAACTGAGTTTCAATCCACACCTTCATTTGAGAGGTGTGAATCAGGAATATTTCATGTAGAAATTCACAAATGATCTGACTGTTAAAACACTGAACCTTCTAATCCTCATCCCCCACTTCCAGTATGGCAGACTTTGCAGTAAATCATGTGTGTGCTGACTCATAAGTCTTGTATTACTCTTCTGTTGGCGCTGGGCAAATCCATCCTTATGCTGCATATTTCACTAATGGGTTGGTTTAATTTCAGGATCTGGCCGTGTCACCTTCAACAACCAACGCAGCTATCTGAAAGCAGTAAGTGCTGCGTTTGTGGAGATCAAAACAACCAAGTTTACAAAAAAGGTATGACACAACAAATGAAAACCATTCTTATTCTATTGAGATAACAGATACTTCAGTCTTCCTATAAATTTAGAGGATAGATGCCTAGTGGGATTGAACAGAAGTGAGGAGGCAGACTCACCCCATTCTCTCCTCCACTTACTGAACTATGAAAACGTGCACTCTGGCCTTTTGGTTTGGTTTTCTGCTTCTGTTTTTAGAAAACTGGGAGTGATGAGATGCTCACTCCTGGCTTTGAAAAGAGGCTGTTCGGCATCTAATACAGGCTGGTGGAAAGATAGTTTTATCTTCTGGTGTTGCTGTTTAAGGATAGCATGACAACATTTGGGAGACATCAACTATGTATAAAAAGTAGCTATTCTAACTACTTGGCTTTACATTCACTAATTTTTACATTCTGTTCTAATTTGGATAAATGGTGAGTGTGTTCTTGAAACATGCATCAACTTAATTTTGGAGCAGTTTGTGGTGGTTTGGTTTTTGTTAAATGTATTTTGTTGTTGTTAACATGTACAACATGTTCTATCCTAAAGGCACATGATCCTGATCTTAGAAGTTAATCTGAGAGGAATGCACCTGGGGGGTGGGAGGTTGAACCCTGGCACCCACTCAGTTGCCCATTCGTGGTTTAGTGGGAAGCCCAACTTCCCAGAAACTCCAAAGTGCACCTTCTCTCTGGACATAGCTAACGTGATGATCTAAGAAGTTTTGTAGTTTCCAGATGCACATATATAAGGGGGAGATGGCAGAAAGTGCCACTTCTGCAAAATTCACAAGATGGTGAGTAGTCGAGACAGGACCTAAATACCCTAAAAGGCACCAGATTCTGTCTGATATTGGAAGTTAGGGAGGATCGGCCCTAGTTAGTACTTGGATGGGAGCCTGTCAGTGAATACCAGGTATTGTAGGCTATATTTTGGAGGAACGAACTGGCAGAACTACCTCTTGAGTATTCCTTGCCTAAGAAAATTCTCTGAAATCCATGGGGTCGCCACAAGTCAACAGGTAACTCAAAGACAAACACACACAGACATTCATGTCAGAACATTCTGGCAGCATAAGTTAATCGCTTACCCTTATGAACAGAGTTACACTTCTAACTTGAATGGTCATGATGCTCCATTTTTTGTAAGCCTAAAACCCTGCTGTTTACTTCAGTCCAGCCTGATGGATTTTTATCTGGAATACAGAGCACTCGTAAATGGGAGTAGGAAGTGATATCACTTCATTTGCTGTTGCCATTATGAGAGAGGCTACATTATTCCCACATTATGGGAATTTTCTGCATGGCTTAGAGATCTCTCCAACAATGAAAATAAAAACAGTAGCTGCTTATTCCAAAGCAAGTTGTTCAGGCTGCATTTCCAAGGGAGGTAAAATTCCGCTTTGGCCCTTAATTGGTTCTCTGTAAAGCGCATATGCTGCCACAGTCCTCTTTTTCCTTTCTTAGGATAAGAAATGAAGTGTGAAATTTGGCTAGATTTATCCCTTTGTCCTCCTTAACTTTTGTTAATCGCCTTAATTACTTAATTTCCCTCTGTTTTGGGCAGGTTCAGATTGATCCATACCTAGAAGATGCCATGTGTCAAGTCTGCAAGTCTCAACCAGGTCCCTTCTTTTGCAGAGACCAGGTATGCATTTTGATTCCTTTGTTCTCAGACCAAATTTAGGCCGTAGGCTTCTTATTTTTCTTTCTCTTTTCACTGATGTGCTAGCAGACTAAAAGTTTCTTCTTCATCATCCCTTTGTACAATATCTGCACACTTAAGTGCTTCAGTCTTGTAAAGTGTGCAGAGCTTGTTCTGTTGTACGGGCAGTGATACTGTTATGCCTGCCCCATGCACTTTTGAGGGTGGGGAATGGAAAAACAGGTTGAAAATAGAGGCCTGCTGCTCAGAATGGAGAAACAGCATTGAAAATGCTGTGAAGGCAAATCTTTCTCCGTAATTAGAAAGACACAGTGCTATCCAGTGCAAAGGATAAGATGGATGGCTTGCTATCTTCAGCAGTAACAAACGAGAGAGCAGGCTAGGGAATAGGTAATGATCCTCTTGAAAAATTAGTCACCATAGTTTTACAATTTTAAAGGAAGCACCCATGAAGGTAGCTGCAATAGTGCTGTGTTTTTCACTATTTGGGGGGTCCTCCTGGACTATTTCAGGCCCAAGAGAAGCCTTTTTTTAACTGCAGGCAATGAGCAGAAGTCACGTCCTGTTTAAAAAAAGAGAGGCTCTTCTAGGACCTAAACTGGTTGCTGGGGGATCAATATGACAGAAATGCATCCCATGTTCCAGGTGGACATTTGGGAGCAAATAAAGTTTGAAAAATTTTGCAATGTGTGTTTTGTTCCCTCCCCCTCTCCCTTGAGGCCCTGGAGCCTCAGGCACACATTTCCCACTTTAGCCATAAAGACTCCGGTGCTCACCAGACCATCGGCTACTGTATGTGCTAGATTGCACCTACCCCTCAAACAATCCAGTTTAGTATCCCTGTGCTACTCCTTTCACACTTTGCTGCACACACCACCCCCTTTGACTGCTGAGCATCAGGCCTTTGAACTGATTGGGAATAAGAAAGAACAGGCTCATGAAGGCTGGGTTGAACCACAGATTTTGGTAGTTTGGAGGAGGAAAAACAAATAACAATGGAACATAGGGAAGGCAGAGGTAATCATAAAAATGGGACTAATAGGGCTTTGTAAGATGGAGGGAGTAGATGATGTCAGAAATGGAAAGACTGATATTAGAGGAGTAGGAAGAGCAGACAGTGGGAAAAGGAATATGGGTTTCATGCATAGGGGCAAGGGTGAGTTGCCTCAGAGAAAGAGAAGTTTTCTTTTGTGAAACGTGTGACCTGTTGGAGTAGAAAGCAAGCTTCAAATGGATTGTTTTAGACTCCCTTCATGAAACACGGTCTTGTAAGCAGGTTGTAGAGCAGATTATTCAATTCTCCACCTTTGTAGTTTGTTTTCTCTCATTTCCTGGCCCAAACACGATGGCCATTTTGTAAAGAGACACACTCTCTAGGTGTCTAATGCCTTTTGTGGGAACCCCAAAAGCCCAAATTCCAAATATGCCCATGGGTCCCACAAAAATTTGGGAACCCATTTTGTAAGTGACTGTTGGTCCCTTGAGCCCTACAATAGACTGCATGCTTAGGCTAAACTGAAATGTGAGTCTGTCTGTGAGTTTGTTTTCATCTAGGTGTCTTCAGCACAGCCTTTTGTTTTGTGCATACCCTTTGTAGGAGGCAAGTTTTTGACATGCCTACACAACAACAGGCTTGATTTAAAAAAAATAGCAAGTGTAGTTTTCTTGGAGTCCCTTTCTGCTTCACTGAGGATGTGTTATCTATAAATGTCCACATGTTTTCAGTTGACAGTCCTGCAGCCTTTGCAATCCACAGATGGACAGGATCCTTTGAGTTCCTAGAAAAATTAAATTGTGCTCATTGGTTTAGACAAGGCCATCTCTCCTTTCCTGAAGCTTAGAAGTTATTTGTTAAAAAAGAATGTATTGCCCTAAATTGTCAAAAGCATCCAACCATAAAATTAATACATTTTAAGCATTAAATGACTACAATGGTTAATTTTTTGTGGTGATTAGTAGCTATCAATATGTCAGTTAGTGGATATTTGGTGTATTTTGGTGTAATAATGTTCTAATAATTGAATCAGTCAATTAATTTATAAAGGGTTTCACTCTACATTACTGAGATACCTTCATTAGTTAGAAAAAACAAAGAAGTGCACACAGGCTTTCAGCAGATCTCTTCATCAGACATCATTCTTCAAAAAGTGGGCAGTGGACATGCAGATTATGTTGAAGCCTTTATGTGCCTTTCATGTCTTACATTCTGTTAAAGGAAGACAAGTCAGCTGATATTTAGATGTAACTGTCAAGTGACATACTGGTATTAGATTGCATCTGGACTGGATGCATGCTTGCTGAGAGTTAGTAGGAAGAGTGAGGTGCTCTGTTACTGTAAATATAAAGTCCAGCCATGAAGTCTGTACTTTGTATTCACAATAATGGAGTGTGTGACATCTCTCAGAAAGCATTATGAACATTCAAGATATAGTCACTGCCTACCACAAATACATCACCTGATAGATCCTCATTTGAATACTTGCTGACATTTCCTCCTCAAGACAGGTTGTAATATCAGATCTGCTTGTGTTTTGTCTCTTCCCGTTCCTGTTGCTAGCCTTCCCCCCCCCCATCCCTTTTGCAACACCTTGCCTGCTGAAGAGATTTCTTATTTCAAACATACAGTATCCACCAACTTTGTGCTTTGTTTGCTTGGTTGTTTCAATAAATTTATTACCCTAATAGGCAGTCTGGATTTGTAGTTTCCTCTTAGACCAAGACTAGGATGCGGCTCAGAGTCTTCAGAGATCAAAATATATATTTTAATTGCCCCCCAGATGCTTTCAAAGACCGACTGAGAGGTGTGGGGAGGCAATTTTGCTTCTTTCAGAAAGGAGAAGCCTTTTTTAGTTTTGTTGAGGAAGTGAGCTGGTTCCAGGTTGCATCCTAAAATGCTGAAGAAGGATGCCTCTTATACACCTCAAAGGATGTTCCAGGGTATATGAAGGCAGCAGTGGGATGTGGCTTGCAAAGGTTACGCGCAGGGGGGCCAATGTAGCTCTCAATTCCTTCCAACAATTGCCCATTCATGCTTTACAGCCAACACAGCTACCTTTTCATTTTCTGTAACTATTTTAGTATTCATAAATGACAATTATTTCATGTGGTGGTGGTGTGTGTGTGCCTTAAAATCATTTCTGGTGACCCTATGGGGAACCTATCGTGGGGTTTTCTTGGCAAGATTTCTGCAGAGGAGGTTTGCCATTGCCTACCTCTGAGGCTGAGAGTCTGTGATTTGCTTAGGGTCACCCAGTGGGTTTTATGGCCAAGCTGGGAATCGAACTGTGGTCTCCAAAGTCCTTATCCACTACAGCACACTCTTAAAATTTTTGATGTCCCTTCTTCCAATTTTCAATCCTGTTTCTTCTGAGTCTAATCATATTTAGTCTGGCTCTTCAACAAAAACTTGTCTGACTTAGGAGACCCTACCACTGGCATTATGTCTAAATACCGTGAGGGCACCAGATCTCTTCTGATCTTGGAAGCCAAGCAGGGTCTCTAGTATTCATGAATGACAATTACTTCATGTATTACATTATTGCATCACTGTTAATGGTAATGGTTCCAGGCTCTAAACGTTTAAAGCCTATAGATGCTTTATAACCTGTGTGTCGGACTGATGCTTTTTGGTTTCTCACTCTCCCCTGCCCGCCCTTGCTGACTAGGTCTGCTTCAAGTACTTCTGTCGCTCCTGCTGGCACTGGAAACATTCCATGGAGATTTTGCATCACCACCGCCCACTGATGCGCAACCAGAAGAATAGAGACGCCAGCTAGAGCAGTGGCGGGGGCACCCAGAGCTGCTGCAGTTTGCAGGGGGAAGCTCTTCTGTTTACCTGCCACAGGAAAAGAGAAAGAGAGAGCACCCTGGCATGCTTACTGGTACCATACCCATGCCTCGGGGATGCCCATCTTGAAAGGACTAATGGGGATTCTTGCCTTCACGTTTGCACTTGCTGGTCTTTATTTGTTTCTGCACCTAATGCACAGTGATTTTTTTTGTCAGGGGTTTGTTTGGGGGGTTGAGAGGGGAGGGCCCCCTCAAACAATTCTGCAGTTCCCAGACTTCGGTTCCTTGTTGCTGACGACAAGCATAAAGGGGCCTTGTGTTAAGAAGGTGTTGGATGTGGATGCCTTCGCTTCAGTTTCTTATTTATCAAGGGCCCTTTTTTTACATTCCTTGCAATACTGATGGTAATAATGCAGGTCTCATTGGCTCCATTTTTTTGCAGTTGCCATACAGTGCCTTTCCATTCATTTAACCCCCCCATCTGAACGGAATAAACTGAATGTTCAGCTGGTGTTTTTTACTGTAACAACAAGGAGACTATGTTCTTCACTTAAACCAAATCATATTTCATATTTTCCGCTCCAGGATTTTTACCAGTTCCTTTTTACACTCTTGAAAATGGTTTTTAAGTCGTTTGAGACTAGATTTTTTTCTTTCCTGGCAGCTTTTAACATCATTGCAACTTGTGTCTGGGAGCTGTTAGTTTAAAAAAAAAGTTTCCCAGTTGTGAATAGCAGTATTTGCAACCCAGAAGGATAGGATTTTTGGATTTGAAACTGGACCGGATAAACGATCTTTGAGCTGCTGTATATAGTTTGTTGCACTTTAAGTTGCACTTCAGGGGGCTTGATAACAGGTTTTTAATCACAAAGTCACAAGACTTCAATTTTCTTTTTATAACTGAGCTGATTCAAGGGCTGTGCTTTGATAGGGCAGGCAAAAGGTTCCCAGGAGCCCTTTTTCTGTTGAGAAGAAAGTACCTCTAAGGAATGTACAAAGCAAAAGTGCAGCCCACAGATTGTGCTGGGAGTTGAAGTTTTGATTTTGTTTTATTTTTTTCCCCTCTATTAGAAGCTGTGTGCCAAAGAACCAGTGTCATAAGTTCTCCCTTCTTCCTGCTGAGCTGATGTTGCATATTCCAGCTGCTCTTTGTGGGGTTTTGTGAACCAGTATGTGAAGTCTCTACCTCATTGTAGTATATGCAGGCAAGACTGCACTCTCCTACAGATGTGTGGAGTAGGCTGTGATGTAGTTCTTGGCACATAATAAACACGTTGCAGCAGAACTTTGGTTTTTTTCTCTTCAAGGGTGGCTCTGAAAAATGGGTCTGGGAAGTTTCCCAAAGAGCTTTCAGGGCTGAATTCATCCTGTTTAATGCATATAATTGTGGCGCTTTACCAGGATTTGGAAACTGGCAAACCCAAGACATGATCTGAAGCAGGAGCAAGTGCTGCCTGTGTCCCTCAGCCTAGCTGTATGTGACCTGCTACACCCGTCTCCAGAGCAAGAATTGTAGCTCATTGTAGTGGAGCACATAGTTAAAAAGTAGGTTCAGTCATTCACTTAATTTCCAAAGTTGTGAAGGGAGTGAGGATCCTTGGCAGAGTCCAAATTGTATCACCCATACATAAGAGGGAGTATCAGATTTGGGAGACTTGCCCATTCTTGGAAATGGGAAGTGGATTAGAAGCCTTGGGTGCATGGGAACACTTTGGACCCCAAAAGTCTCTCTTTAAAACAAATGGGGGCTGGGAGTGCAGCTTCAGAAATAGCATTGAGGGATAAATGTTTTATCCTGCCCAGACGTCTCTGATAGGACAAAGTGTTCTGTAGGATACAACCAACCATGGTGGAGAAGGGTTTGCTGCAACAGACTTAACATGGCCATACATTCAGAAGTTATACTGCTGTGGAATCAAGTTGATCTTCTGGGTCTTGGAAAAAGGACAGTGCTAGTTTCAGAGAGATAGAACACAACCTTTCATACAATCATAAAGTTGGAAGAGACCACAAGGGCCATCCAGTCCAACCCCCTGCCATGCAGGAATTCATAAAGCACCCCTGACCTAAGTCACCTAGTGGGTTTCCACATGAGGGATTCAAACCCTGGTCTCCAGAGTCCAATGCTCAAAACAAGTATACCACACTAGTTCTCATTGTGTACATAGTTTGGAGCATTTCTAGTAAAAATAAATCACTTTAGACTTTTAATGCTATTTTTCATTTCAAAAATCCCAAAAGAGTTTACAGTATTCCACATTAAGGCCTGTAAAACAAAATAATTAAACAACTATACAACAATAAAATATTAAAGTTGCTAGAAGTAACCAACTAAGCAAATAAATGCCTGGGCAAACAAGATTTTAACTGACTGCAGAAACACTGCTCTACTGATCTCAATGGAGAGATTGGGCTCACAAGGTTTGAAGGTCCAGGACATTTTCATTAGGAGAAGTTATTACATTTGCCATCCCTCTTCTTCAAGACCCATTCGTTTTACAGAAGACCTGCTCCTTGCATAGAAGTTAGGGTTTCTGATTGACACCTGCATTTTCTGGGTTCACTTTCAGGATGTTGCTGGTATAGGGACTCTGGGCAAGTGTTCTTCAAAATTTACCATTGGTTACTGCCCATCACAATAAAAATATCACTATGCTACAGTACACGATGCACACATCCACAGACCAGTCTGGTCTATATGGTAGGTGGTAGCATTGTGTTTTATATGCACTGGTGTTAAATAGTTAAAGCAATTTGATTTCTTTATGATAAAATGTTGAGGGGTTTACAGTGCCATCTGCTGGGGTTTGGTTCTGGGACCCCCTGTAGATATCAAAATCCATGTATGCTCAAGTTTCATTTTATGCAAAGCTGTAGTAAAATAGTGTTCCTTGTATAAAATGACAAAATCAAGGTTTGGTTTTTGGATTAAAAAAAATGCAAGCCAGGGATGGTTGAATTCAAGGATGCAGAATATTTGGATACAGAAGGCCAACTGTATGTTAGTTATTGAATCATAGAATCGTAGAGTTGGAAGAGACCACAAGGGCCATCCAGTCCAACCCCCTGCCATGCAGGAACTCCAAATCAAAGCATTCCCGACAGATGGCCATCCAGCCTCTGCTTTTAAAGACCAAGGAAGGAGACTCCAATACTTTCTGAGGTGGATGCTTTCAGTGGATGCTCAAGTCCCATTAAATACAATGGCAGAGTAAAATGGTGTGTCCATATAAAACAGCAAAATCAAGGTTTGCTTCTTGGAATTTATATATTTTAAAAATATTTCCAAGCCGTGGATGCTTGAATCCATGGATAAAAATTCAGTATATATTAGAGGGATGACTGTATTAACACAATTGTGGGAGTGGGATGGAGGTTTAAGAATTGTTTGCTAATTGTTAACATTAAATTGGAAACTCACATTACAAAAACTTGGTAACACATGAAAGCAACCGGAAAGACTCAGCATTACTCAAAAATAGCTTCACTAGTATTTAATGATTAAAATATGGAATGTTAGTATTGCTGTTGAAAATGTTAGCAAATTAAGAACAATAAATGGTTTCCAGACTCTGCACTTGTCCATGTCCGGTTTTGAAGACCTGCAATTATTGATTGTCAGTTTATAGCAGCAAGCTTTCCCTCTGGACTAGCATCACGTTTCCATTTGAAAAACTTCTGAATAATGAATGCAGTGCGGTTTAGGCCCAGAAAAGGGGTAGGAACACTCCCATGGTAATGAAACCTGAGTTGCTTGCAGAATCATTGTGGAAAGGGCTTCAGGTAGACATTGCGGAAAAGTAGCCAGCTCTTACAGAGTCTGTGTTTGATGACATGTACTCCATTTTGTACGAGTTCAGAGCTGGATTATAGGACTTTGCTGCCTTGGTGGAATTAAAAATACCCCTTGTATAAGTAAACTGGGTCCAAAACACACTGCGGGAATAATCCAGTTTGAGACTGCTTTAACTGCCCTGGCAATTAACTGCAAAGCTAGGGAATTCTGGAAACTGGGCAATCTTCTGGGCAATCTCTAGTTGGAAATTCACACATGCTGCATTCCCACATGCTGCACTGAAGCCACTCGTGCTCCTCTATACTCCGATATGTTTTGATACCAACCTCCAGTTGTCTGGAAAAGCTGTGGCCTCAGGAGGAACAGCCTGAACCTGGCACCTCGGTACCTTAGCGTCTGCTGCCTATGGCAGTCAGTGCCATCTCACTTTGCTTCATGATAGGGACTTTGCCCATCAGTGGCTTCACTTGGTACAAGGCATCTCCCCGTGTGGCTGTGGAAACAATGCGTATTCTATGTTTACCCATGGCTTGTATGGGTATTGTCTCCTTTGCAACATTAGCTGTCTCAACAAAAGGTGGAGGTTAGGACCCAGTGGTGTTTTCTGCACTTCCTAGCTGGGTGACTTCAGCCGTTTGTCTTTCGTGCTAGCCCAGGTAACTTAACGGTGAGACATGTACAGAGCCTACCAGCCGCTTCTTCCAACAGCCAACAGGTATCTGCAGGAGAAATGGGACAAGGCCAGTTACAAGAAGCATCGCAGAAAGGTACGACGGAGATGATGAAGGAAGCAATATTGGGGTGTCCCAAGGAAAGAGGTTGTTATTCCTCACTTGTACCTGGGAAGAAAGCTACAGGGAGTAAGGATGCAGGCTGGCACATGATGCACAGTAAGAAGAGCAGTAAAAATTTAATCCATGCATGCTTATTGCAAAACTCATTTCACTGAAGAAAAGTCAGGTGGTGATGAATTGTATGAGCTTTAGTCCATTGATTATTAGGAATCAACGAAACTACTTTAAAAATACTGGTAAAGTGAGATTTGCTCACTGTTTTAAGAATCTTTTCAAGCAGGGATGGAGATAATTTTAGATTCGCATACAAACCCCAAAAAGCGTGCTTCCTTTGTTTTTAGGTGATTAACCGCAAGGAGGTTCCACTGGTCCTTTTTTTGGTCTGATCTAATGTTACTACAGATCCTGACATCTGGTTTTAAAATAAACGCTTGAGGCAGATGTCTTATGAACCATGACTGTAGCATCATTATGCTTGCAATGATCAGTTAAACAAATGGAAGAATCAGCATTCATCTTCACCAATAACTTTTGGCCCTCCGGACATCTGGAACTTCTGCTCTTGGAATCACTCACCATTGTCCATGTCGGTTGAGGCTTCTGGGACTTGAAGTCCAAAACATCTGTAATACCAACAGTTGAAAAATAACTGTTTTATATTTGGGAAGAAGGGAGATAAGGACAGGTCTTTTCACCTCAACTTATTATTTTTTTTTCCTTCTTACAGGTGGAGCTAGCTGTTCCTGTTGTGAACACAAAAAACCCACCAGCACCTTTCCATCTACAGGTGAACTTGAAGAAAATACAGGTAGAGTTGACTATCCTAGACTGGGGTTTGTTCATGCCATCAGGCCTCAGAACATGATATACAAATGTAGCTAAACACCCCCTTAGGCATGACAATAAGTAAGTCCAAGGTTTATCCAACACACATAAGTTGTGAGTTAATCACAAATCATTGTACTATTATTATGCTACAGAAGCGTGAAAAATGCCAATTAGAAATAATCGTTTCCGTGCAATTTAGAGCTTTAGTAATGCCCAACAAATGTCTGGATTCAGCACCATCACCAATTTATGATGAGTGTATAATCAGTGTCTTTACATTTCAGCTGGAAAAGGAGCATCAAGCACTTGTGGATCGGGAAAACCTCCTACACTCTGCCAAACTGTGGGGCATCAAGCAGTCCCGGGGGCGTGTGGACAACTGGAACTTCTATTGTAGGCACAGGTCTGTAAGTGAGGTAGGGGGTTAAATATGATGGTGGGAGAAGTCATAAAATAAGCCATGACTCCAGAGTGTTCCATATTCCACTGTGGTTGTATGTTTGCAAGTCATTTTTGGTTTGTGGAGAACCGAAGGCAAACCTATCATGGGGTTTTCTTGCCAGAATTTGTTCAGTTGCCCTTGTCTTCCTCAGAGGCTGAGAGAGTGTGACTTGCCCACTTGGCTGAGTGTGGATTCAAACCCTTGTCTCCCAGTGTCCTAGTCCAACACCTAGAGCACTACTCCACACTAGTAGTGGTAGATAAAGAGGTTGTGGATTCAAACCCTGGTCTCCCAGTGACCAAGTCACACCTAGACCACTACACCACACTAGCGGTGGTAGGTAATGAGATTTAGTAGAGCCAGGGTTCACGGGATTGAAGTAATGGGATTCTCTTATTAATTTGTGGAAGCAAGGACATCAGGCAGTATCATCTGCCATACCCCCCTTGGATTCCTTTGTTTTCTCTTGAGTTTACCTACTATCTCCACCAGAGCATGGAGGGGGATGAATTACCCAGCAACAAAATATTGTCGTGAACAGTTGTAATTCTGGGTTGAACTGTCCTATTAGTTCTCATTAGCATCATTAGCAAAGGCAGGTTTACAGCAGAGCATTAAGAAAACAACGAGAATGACCACAAATGATTTATATAACGTTACAATAGCCAACGGAGACCTTGAAATAGTTGGGGATTTTTCATACCTTGTCTCTCAGTCATTAATCAGTATGGAGACTGCAGTGAAGAAATCAGAAGACCAGGACTTGGAAGGGCGGCTATAAAAGAACTGGATGTCTCTGTTCTTCCTCATTAATTGCTTTTGCCATCTTAGCCACACATTGATGTTCCTCTTCCCTAAGGTGAACCTATTATGGGATTATCTTGACAAGTTTCTTCAGAGGGGGTTTGCCATTGCCATCCTTTGAGGCTGAATGAGTATGACCTGTCCAAGGTCATGGTCATCCAGTGGGTTTCATGGCTCCGCAGGGATTCGAACCCTGCTCGCCAGAGTCATAGTCCCAACGCTGAAAGCCCTGTGCCATGCTGGCTTTCTCCTAACTGGAACAGATTTACTGAATCAATTTAGTTTTCATATGTGTTGACTCACCAGTCAACAGCTGATTCAGTAGGTCTAACTCTAGCTAAGGTTAACTAATAGGATTCTAGCCTTTAATATTATTAATGTCTCTCTCTGTGTGTGTGTGTGTGTGTGTGTGTATAGACAGACAGACAGATGTTTTGCAGTTAAAGTTTGTCGTGAGCTGCTTTGAGCCCACTTTTGGGGGACAGGCAAGATGTACGTCAAGGAAGGAAGGAAAGAGAGAGAAAGAAGAAAGCAAGGAAGCAAGCAAGCAAGCGTTTTGCCTCCCCATGACTGTTGCTCTGCCCATACAGCTTAAACTGGGAGAAGCGCCATCAGGATCTTGCACGCATTTACTGGGAGAACCAACAGCTGGTGAAGCGTCTGGAAGGAAGGAAGTCAGAACTTGCTCAGGACTGTTGGCAGGAACACTGGCACAAGGAACAGCTCATCCGTCACAGCATTGCCCGCTATCCCCGTGGCTGGGGAAGCTGCCAGGTAACAAGGACTGAAACTGAATATATTGTGGGGAAAGGAAACAGAGAATTGAGAAGTCTCCAGAAACAATTGCTCTGCCTGCCTTCCTCCCTCTCTCTTCCTGTCTTTTTCTCTCCCTCTCTCAATTACTCAATGGTATTTATAGAATCATAGAATCATAGAGTTAGAAGAGACCTCAAGGGCCATCCAGTCCAACCCCATTCTGCCATGCAGGAACTCACAATCAAATCATCCCTGACAAATGGCCCTCCAGCCTCAGTGTAAAGACCTCCAAAGAAGGAGGCTCCATCACACTCTGCGGGAGTGCAATCCACTGACAGCTCTTACTGTCAGGAAGTCCCTCCTAATGTTGAGATGGAATCTCTTTTCAAAATTATAAATGACCTTAATAGATTAGAAAGCCGGGCCCAAACTTAGAAAATGAACTTCAACAGGGAGAAATGTAAGATTCTGCAGTTAGGTAGGAAAAAATGAGAAATAATGCAACATTAATCCAAACAGAAAGTCAACAAAACCCCCTCCTTTTTACTTTCTGAAGTTCCCCATTAACCTTCATTAGGATCAATGTCGCGATATTTCCCATTGATGCCAACGTCGTCTGAAAAACTACCAGCTTTTCCAGGTTATTATTTACTTTCTGTTTGGGTTGACCATGAATGTCATATGAAAAACAACCTACATTTGTGGATTGTTTTCACTTTATATCCAGTTTCTCCACAGGATCCGTCCCGTGTGATAAAGCTCCTATGGTGCTGTCGGTAATACGCTGTTGTTTCTTGATAACCAGATACATTACTTTTCTTTGGAGATAGTTAAACCTTCTACTCTGGTTATAAAACCAGGCAACCCATTTTCACCCTGATCTGCACATCTTTGGGGTGTTTCTGACCACAAACATACTTTTGTTTTTGTTTCCCAGGCAAAGAAAGTGAGATGGAGGCAGCGGACAGAGAGCAATGGTAGTCCCACTTCAACAACTTCCAGCTTGTCGCCTGGAAGAAACCCTGTACCTCGCAACACTAAGAATAAACATATGCTGGACAAAAGCTTCTGGGGGAGTGGAAGTGAGTCCCCCCATGAAAGGGTGGTAACCGCCCCCATATCTTCAACAACCCTTGTGAGAAAAAAGAATGCAGTTGATCCATCTAGTCATTTGGCCCAGCGATCAAGCAAGAGAGGTTTAGTGTGGGTTAAGACTGCACAAGGGGGCTCTTCTTCCAAGGATGCTAATGGCTCATCCGTCAAGGCAGAGTTACCAGAAGAAGATTCAGGAAAAGAGCCTGGAACAGAAGCTGCGATAGCCACCACCAAGCCTCAAGCCTCCATTTACTTAAGGAAGAACCTCAGGCTCCCTGGGAACAGCCTGAGGCCTGCTTTGCAAGATCAGGAGAAGAGGCTAGAAGTCTCGTCACCTTATAATAATGCTGACATTTCCTATGAAAGAATTGAGAGGGGACCAAAGTTGCATGAGAAATCCTTTCTATGGGCTTTAGTGCCTGTCAGATCCTGTGAACCATCACCCAGGAAATCTCCGGAATTCACACAGGGGAGTCGTAGCTGGAGCCGTCCAGTTTCCCCATGTGAATTACTAAGCAGGTCCTGCGTCTCTTCTGCAAACTCTGACAAAGAGCTCCCTATCCTTGGCCAAGGCAGGTGAAAGCAGCCCTCACCCCATAGCTCACTAGCAGAGCACATGGTTTGCATGCAGATAGATGGCCCAGGAGATATTGTGCTGCTGCTTTGGGTGGAGCAGCAAATGGTCACCCACGACAAAGTACCTACAACTAAACAAGTATATTTATTTATTTTATTGAATTTATGTCCCGCCTTTCTTCCAAAATGGGATTCAAATCAGCTTATAATAATTTAAAAAGATAAAACTAAAACACTACTTTACAAAACAGAGGCTGGATGGCCATCTGTCGGGGATGCTTTGACTGGGAGTTCCTGCATGGCAGGGGGTTGGACTGGATGGCCCTTGTGGTCTCTTCCAACTCTATGATTCTATGATTCTATGAAAAGTTAAAAGGGAAATATTAAAAACATGATTAAAACAGTATGTAGACAGATCTCATAGCACCTTTGAGACTAACTGAAAGAAAAAAGTTGGCAGCATGAGCTTTCGTATGCTGCCAACTTCTTTCTTTCAGTTAGTCTCAAAGTTGCGACAGGATCTCTCTACATACCAATTCTACAGACTAACACGGCTATATCTTTGATGATTAAAGCAATTACAAACATTTAAAACATAATTCCCAATAAAGATTTTAAAAAATACAGCACACCACTTTGCACACATTACTGCTCCATAATTAAAATCCAGGGCCCTCTCTGGATAAAAATGTTTTTGCCTGCCAGCAGAAAGAAAACCGGGAAGGGCCCAAGTGGATCTCCTTTGGAAGGGAGTTCCGCAGCTTGTGGGTAACTACAAAGCTCTTTCTGGAGTCCTCACCAACCCTGTCTGCAAAGGTGATGGGACAGAGAAAGCCTTTTAAAGTTCACACTGGCTTGCACAAGGAGATACTGCCCAGACTGATCCAAGGGGTGTAGGGATTTAAAGATCAACACTAGCACTTTGAATTCAGACGGGTGGCGATGCAGCTGTTTCAGCTGTTTGCATTCAGACTGGTGGCAATGCAGCTGCCTCAATTGTTTTACAGAGGGGCGGGTAAGAAATAATAATTATTATTATTATTATTATTATTATTAACAGAGGTGCGGTGGGTACATTATTCCTGTACCCAGCCCCGATCAGCAGTCTGTCTGCAGCATTTTGCAGCTGCTGAAGTTTCCAAACAGTTTCCAACAGCAGCCCTAGGTGCAGCTCATTGCACTAGTCCAAATGCGATGTATTCAAGGCATGTGTCACCATACGGGTTTATCACACTGGGGCTAATTATTGTGAGGTATAGACTTTTCTAAGTACCAAAGTACCAAATCAAATTAACCAGGACAAAACAAGTGAAGCAGCAATTTCCAGTTTATTAATTCTTGCAAGAAGGGGCGCCGCAGGCAAGCAGGCACACCTCCCCAAGGTTTTACACAATATTTATAAGGCATTTTCCATTACAATATTTTATCTGGATTTTCATTTAGATCATGTATAGACTTCTAGAAACTCCCCTTAACATGTGTATTTCTCCATACCTACTTCATGTACAACATGCAACGTATGTTCATTTAAATTAGTCATTATAGATTCATGGGTGGGTTGTGATATCCATGAGCTTTCATTAAGCATGCTCAGTTAGTTTTTTGGTGTGAACTTTTAGTAATCCAAGTTTAAAAAATGGTGCGCTTATCATTTAATGAGGATGGAGTTCTCTTATCTGTTTGCTCCAGAGACTGGTCCTTGAATTCCAGGTGCAGACAAAGACTTTCTCTTTGAAGCTTTAATATAATTGGTACATTTATACAAGTCTAGCTCATTATTTATTTTTGAACAGAACACTAGCCATTTTAGTAGTTTTAATATAGTCAGAAAGATACCATTTATTCAGTTTATGTTTTATAAAATAACTAAACCCAGCATACCTTTTAAACGGATATAAAAGTCACTTATGACTAAAGATACCAAAACAATCCCCTTTTCTTACAAAGCAATGTACTAATAGTGGTTCCTTGCTATCTATATGTATTATCTAATTGTAGTATATGATTCTATAGTCGTACATGATTTCTATTCTATCCATGTGTTTCCAATTTTTTTATTAAATCTTACGCGTTTGATTCAAATCAATTTCTCTCAATTATGGCATTAAAGAGTGATTAAAGCACATTTAAAGCATCCTGAAAATAAAGAGAAAATGGAGAGTAATTGCGCAAATGATTATCACACACAATTGCGCAAGTAAAGCGATATCGGAAATGCGTTGTCTCTGAAATCCCGAAAGTAAAAAAAGATGCACGTTAATGCTTTGTGATCACTTTAATGGTGGGTTTTGCGTGACATCATGTGAAATCGTTTTGCGTAATTACGCAATTTTTCCAGGAAATTCACAGGATAAATTCCTGATCTCCTTTGTGTGATAAACTCCATAGTCGGATCTGACTTCTCCTCATAAGGCATGGTTTCCAGACCCTTCACCATTTTAGTCGCCCTCCTTTGGACACATGGCTCCAGTTTCTGCACATCTTTTTTTGAATTGTGGTGCCCAGAACTGGGCACAGTGTTTCAGGTGGGGCCTGACCAAAGCAGAATAGAGCGGCACTATTACTTCCCTTGATCTAGACTCTATACTTCTATTGATGCAGCCTAGGATCGCATTGGCCTTTTTAGCTGCTGCATCGCACTGTTGGCTCATGTTCAACTTGTGGTCTACTTGGACTCCTAGATCCCTTTCACTCATAGTTTCATTCAGCCAGGTGTCCCCCATCCTATATGTTCACCAAACATTGGAAAACGACTTGAAGGCACCCTATGATGGCAAAGAACAGTTGAACGGTAGATCTTATTTCTGAGCAGAGAGGTTGTGCTTACTGCCTTCCTTATATTGCGGTGATTTGCATTAAGTTTATTATTATTATTATTATTATCAATCTTTATTTATACAGCACTGTTTGTCCCCTCCTGCACTCTTCTAACCCTAACTAACCCACATAACCCTCTCCTAACACTAACCCACCTACTACTACTAGTCTTCTACTGGGTGTAAATAGAGGCATGGTGTTTGTGAGGCTGGGACTTAGAAGAAAGAGGCTCAAGGTCCCACTGAACCTTGAGACTTTATGGTTGAACTTTAAAAACACATTATTAAAAAAAGATATATATCATATATATATATATATATATATATGTAAAAATTTATCAAAGAAAAACGTGGCAAATAAACTGAGCTATATCAAATTATAAACATTCTGCCCAGAAAAGCAGGCCAGTTCCTTCTTCTGCCTTTTAAACATATGTTTACACCATGTGACTCCTGTTACTTCCGCCACACTTTCCCCGACCCCGGAAGAACTAACCAAGACACCGGAAGTAAACCCTATACGAAATGCCCTTACCTCTTTTTATCCACTTCCGCCTACCTTTTAACCTCATCATCCCAGTCTCTATTCCCTCCATCGTTCGCTAGGTGGCGCTGTGGGTCACTAGTCTTTCTCTTTTCCTCCCGGCGGCCACTCTAGCCCCGACTCGCTTTATAGCGTTCCCGGCATCCTTTGCTCTTTCTCTCTCTTTCCGAGTGGCCGCTGCGCTGCTGCCGCCGCCATGGTGAGTACGAGGGAAGCGGCGGAATCCGGAGCCATCCTCCGCCGCGGCGCCGCTAAGAGGGGAAGGAAGGGCGGCTTCGGCGGCCCAAGGCGACGCTCTCGCTGGGGCCGCCACCATTTCCAAGCCCGGGCTGCGCCTTTTCTCTTTCCAGGCCCAAACATGACCGGGGGGGGGGACAGTCTGTCAAACTCGAGCAAGGCTCCAGAGTGGGAACTAGGCCCTGCAAGGCCTCTATTCTTCGCCTTAAGGCCAAAGTAGGCCCTGAGGCCTTCCCTTCCTGTGACTTTAGCTGCCTCCTGTTGTATTGTGGGATTTGTAGTCCAGTGAGGCCTAAGACCCCTCTGGCTGGATATTCTATATACCCCTCTCTAAACTACATATCCCAGGATGCAGCTGGAGGCAGGCAGAGCAGTTAAAGTGGAATAGCAACACTTTTAACTGTGTAGTGTGATAGAGAATAATAGAGTTGGATGAGAGACCCCAAGGAGGGGCCATCCGTTCCAGTCCAACCCCCTTATTCTGCCATGCAGGAACTCCCCATCAAAGCATCCCCATTGACAGCCTCTGCTTAAAGACCTCCAAGGAAGGAGACTCCGCCACACTCCAAGGTTATTATATATTCCACTATTAAACAGCCTTTATGGTGAGGAAGTTCCACCTGATGTTGAGCTGGAACCTCTTTTCTTGTAGCTTCCATCCATTGCTCCATATCCCTTTTCTCTGGAGCAGCAGGAAAAAAGCTTGCTCCCTCCTCAATGTGACATCATCCAAGGAAGGAGACTCTGCCACACTCCAATGTTATTATATATATCACACTATTAAACAGCCCTGACTGTCAGGAACCTCCTCCTGATGTTGAGCTGGAATCTCTTTTCTTGTAGCCTGCATCCATTATTCCGGGTCCTGTTCTCTGGAGCAGCAGAAAACAAGCTTGCTCCCTCCCCAATATGGCATCCCTTCAAATATTTAAACGGGGCTATTATATCACCTCTTAATTGACTCTTCTCCAGGCTAAACATACCCAGTCTTTCCTCATAAGGCACAAGCTGCAGGAAAAGAGCCCCCAGCTGCTCTGAATTTAACCGCTGATCATATAAATTGTGATTCGAGGCAGCTAGCATATAGACAGTACCCTGTATCAGAATGAACACAGGCGAGGATGCCGTGTTGTGTTACCCCGAGGAATTATTTTGCCTTCACTTCAATTAATAAATAACTGCAGCAGGTTATTTCATATTGCATTCACTGGGTTTAGGGGTGCCAGGACCCCTGTGAAAATGGAAGCACCACAAATAAAAATCACTGTTTTTTAAAACAAAAGAGAACACCTCTCTAGGAACCTCTAGGTCCTCCAGCACAACTCTGTGGTCAACCTCTGCTGGAATTGACCTCAGAGTTGCACTGGAGGACCTACAAATGCCTGGAGAAGTGTTCTTTTAAGTCCTCCAGAACGACACTATGGTTAATGGGTTAATATCTGCCTACGCTGGAGGATCTAGAGAACATTAATCAAATCTGAAGAATCAAAGCTGCAAAAGTCAAAACCACAAGGAGGGGTGATCGTAGGTGTAAAATCAATTCAGTTACTGTAGTTTTGACAAACTTTAAAGGAATTTTGCAGGGGGCAAGGAGGGTTTCTTCTGATGCTAGATTTTCCGAAGCTGCTTAGGCTGGTCTGTGTGGAGTCACCACTGTGCTTTTTATTTTCTTAGTTCCTGACTCTGTCCTTTTTACGTATACAGTACAGAAGAAAACTGCCGAGGGATTCCTCTGCTGTCTTCCTGAGAAAAAGCAAATTAAAAATTATGAACTGATGTCACATTTTGATTATTTGCTCTCTTATTTTTTTGAATTTCTTAGGGACGTGTGCGCACGAAGACAGTGAAAAAGGCTGCCCGGGTCATAATTGAAAAATATTATACCCGCCTTGGGAATGACTTCCACACAAACAAGCGAGTATGTGAGGAGATTGCCATCATCCCGAGCAAAAAGCTGCGGAACAAGATTGCAGGGTAAGTCGCTCAATTTTGACCTGCGAGGACATAGTAATGGCTAACACACGCCAGCTCTTCTGAGTTCAGCTGAACAGTGAACCCTTTTAAACCTGCATCGAAAGTGATTTTGGTCTTGCTTGTGACCTAGTCATTGATAATGCAGGAAGAGAATTCTTGAGGGCATTTCCCGTGTTTGGAGGGTCACACCCGTCCCTATCAAACCCTGAGCTTTTCAGACATTACTGTGGATGGAAGTTGAGATCCGCAATTGTTTGTGCTTGCAGATAAAGACTTGAGCACTGTTGCTGCTAGCTTTTTGCTTTAATTTTTTTTTGATGTGATTAAAGAGAGGCACAAACATAATCAAATGCTGTTTTTCTGCAGGTATGTCACCCATCTAATGAAACGTATTCAAAGAGGGCCAGTCAGAGGCATCTCCATCAAGCTGCAGGAAGAAGAAAGAGAAAGAAGGGATAACTATGTCCCTGAGGTGAGTTTTATAAGCTCATAGGAGTTACTTGAGCTGAACAGTTTCTGCTATTAAGTATCTTCTCCCAAGAAATGTATATGAAATGGCTTTTCATCTCTCTTGTCTGTAACAAAATGTTTTCTGGCCAGCAAACTGGGATAATGAAACCTTCACTGGAAATTTCATTATGGACTTGGAATTTATGAGTTTCAGTCTCTGTGGGCATGGATTTGCTAGTAACCTTTGGAGTGTCACGACTTATTTTTTTACCCATTTCTAGAGTGAAAACGTGACTTATTTCCCAAGTATTTGGCCATGAATGAAGAGAATGAAGATTGTAAACCAGTTCATTGTTATATTTACTCATAGACACAAGCATAACGCTAGGAACAGCTAAAGAAATAAGTAGGGGACTAATGGCAAATTTGAGTGTGAAAGTCTCATAGTTGTTTGAGATGGTCCTTAAGCATTTTAGTGTATGGAGGGAAGAGTAGCTGTAAAAAAATGGAATTTTGAGCTATGGTTCTCAGAAGCATGTTTCTGATAGCAAGGCTTGATGTATATATTAACTCTAACGTATCTAAGATGGACCTGATATTCCTTATCAGACCTGCATTCGAAAGTGATTCTGGCCTTCTGTGTGTGGCCTGGTCATTGATACTGCAGGGAGAGAATTCCTGAAAGCATTTCCCGTGTTTGGGAAGGGCTTATTGCCATCTTTTCCAAACCCTGAGCTTTTCAGACATTTGCCTTTTAGACTGCAAAGGGGAAAACGGCTGTTCAGCTCGTAGCAGCCCTAGCCAGCTCACCCATTGATGAGGGGTGTTAAGAGTTGCAGTACAACAGTATATGAAGGGCCATACTTTACCTACTCCAATATATAGAAAAGAACTCTAGCCACATAATATTGTTGGTCAGATCTTGGTGAACTTTCAATTACTTGGACAGTGCATTTCCATTTTTGAGGCTTGCTGTTACCATTTCCCTCTCTGACCTAGTTATTATTGACATCCACAGATGGGTGCCTCATACTATACTCATGCTAGGCTGTGCTGTTTGTATTGGGTGTATATTGTGTGTGTGGGTTTTGTTTTGGGGGGAGGTGGCTGGACTACCTTTTTAACCAAATCAATCTTTCCCCATCAGGTTTCTGCCCTGGATCAGGAGATCATTGAAGTGGACCCTGATACCAAAGAGATGTTGAAGCTGCTGGTGAGTGGGGGAGCTATATGGTTGCCAGCAGAGCAGCCCTTCTGCAGCCGGCTAACTGCTTCTTGGGAATGGTTGCTGGTGTGCGGTCTGCAGGTTTTATATGTAGCAGTAGCCACACTGCCTAACCTATGGCTAGCATGATGACTTATATGATGGGTTGCTGCCTTTGATAGTTAAGTAGTGTTGTGGCCGATTACTAGTATGTGCTCCATAACTCCAAATTGTCATAATTATTTGCAGACCTGCAAAATTGAAGGTCATAATTTTTTTAATGTATGCTGGTTTCATAGGAATTAGGCATTCTAAACCCCAAAATTACTTCAGATTTGCTCAGTCGTATAGTTTTTTCACAGTTTGCTTTGATGTTTTTTATGTTGTATTATGTGACTGAATAAAATGATCTTGCAAAGCATTATCCTGCAAAGAGTAAGAAAGGGGTCTTCTGATAGACTTTCAAAACATTAATTTGATAGGAATTTGTGTGATAGGAAACACAATCTGTTCAAAAACGCTAAAATTGCATTAGAACATCAGCTTCCATATTGAATCAATGCTGAATAACAACTTTGTGAAAGAGCTGCTTGATGTATATATTAACTCTTAGCATATCTAAGACTGACCTGATGTTCCTCATCAGACCTGCATTCGAAAGTGATTCTGGCCTTCTGCCAGTGGCCTGGTCATTGATACTGCAGGGAGAGGATTCCTGAAAGCATTTCCCGTGTTTGGGAGGGGCTTCATGCCATCCTTTCCAAACCCTGAGCTTTTCAGACATTTTCCTTTTAGTGTTTAGTGGAAGAGGGGACAAAATTCAGCCCTCCAAATGTGGGACTGCACATCCTAGCATTCTTCACCATTATCTAGGGCTGGAGGGAACAGTAGCCCCTCAACAAGAGGGTGCAAGTGTGGTGCAACACTTTTATTGTGTTTTTCAAATTGGTACCCAAAAATACATGAAAAACAACTAGCATATATACTCAACTATAAGTCGACCTCATGTATAAGTCAATCAAAGTTTTTGGGTCAATCTTTTAACTAAAATTTCTAGACTTATACATGAGTATATACAGTACAATTATGTTTTTCATCATAGGCCTGTGTAATGAATGTATCAGTTCATGTTGGTGCACTGAACAGGTTAGGTATTAGTAAAAGGCAGGGAAGTGCCCCAGATTACTTGCCTGCGGTTCCCATCTTCTCTTACTACTGTTTTGGCTAGGTCTGATTCAAACTGCAGTTCAAGAATATCTACAGAAAATATTTGGAAATGCAGGCTGTATGCAACCCTGACTGTTTTGCAGCCTCTTTTATTTTTGTTGTTTAGGTGAAAAAAATGCCCCCAAACACTCTTACCTCCAAATACCCCAAATGGCTGAAAATTCAGGAGGTGAAACCAAAATGAAGATTGCCAATTGCTTTAGGTGCTAGCTTTGGCCAAAAACAGGGTGGTGTGGACCATTGTAGGTCTATAAGGCTGAAAAATGGCTTCCCGAAACACCACAGTTGTCCATCTCTGATTGAGAGGAACACACATTCCCCAATGTGTACTGCTGTGGTTTGACACAGATAAAACCACAATATGTGAATGAATGAGTCCAGAGGTCTGGTTGGTGTGCTCTGGCTAAATGCTCTTTGTTTTTCTCCCCAGGATTTTGGCAGCTTGTCCAACCTGCAGGTTACACAGCCCACCGTAGGGATGAACTTCAAAACTCCAAGAGGAGCCATCTGAAGTCATTTCTGTACTGTCACTTTTACAATAAATATATAGAAACACAACTTTGACTTATGTTTATGTTTTGCATTTTGATTGTGTGGATAGACTTTGCTATGGACTAAAATTTAGGTTGGTAAGGTGAATTAAGAGTGTATGTTATCTCACAAGCACACACAAATAAATTAGCAGCCTTACCTCATTGTATTCAGCAGGATTGTCTGAGGCTGAGATAGTGTGACTTATCCAAGGACATCCAGTGGGTTTCATGGCAGAGCTAGGAATCCAACCTTCGTCTCTAGAGTCGTCATCCAGCACTCAAACCACTATGCCACACTGATTCTCTATTCTGCTTAGATCCTGCAAATTCAGGCCCGTGACCTCATTTATTGCATGCAATCTTCCTCTTTCTTATACTATCTGCCTTTCCCAGCATTACTGTCTTTTCTAATGATCCATGCCTTCTAGAACAGAGGAGGACTGTCTTGCAGTTGGCTTGATTCTCTCAAGGAAGACTGGTAAGAGGATGCCCTCACCTGAGCCTGGCAAGTGACCATCAAGGCTCTAGGAGATTCATTCATAGATTTGAAAGCCAGCACCAACAGCAATGAATATACAAAACTGAAAAGGCCCTGCCTGTGTTGCCTGGGATGAATTTGGAAGAGAGAGGGTGAGGATTTTTATTTTTAGCAACAGGAAGAGAGAGTCCATCTCGGCATTAGGAAAAACTTCCTGACAGATCTGTTTGACAGTGGAACACACTCCCTTGAGAGTGGTGGAGTCTCCTTCGTTGGAGGTTTTCAAACAGGCTGGATGGTCATCTGTTGGGAGTGCTTTGTATCTTCCTTTAAGGCCCTTGGGATCTCTTCCAATATGATTCAATGATTCTGGGAAAGGAGAGCCCTCCTACCTCCCTTTCAAAGGGTTAAATAAATGGAGAATCATTCCTAGAGGGGAAAGAAATTTGGGGAGGGAGAAGAGGAGAGGGTATGGGTAGTCCATCCCTGCCTCCCAAATCCCTTCCTGCCCCATTATCCCTCCATCTCACCTTCCTATCAATCTGTGTTCCCTTGGTGGAAACAGTCCCCAATGAATCTTAAGGGAAGGAAAGGAACCTTCAGATTGACAGCCAGGCATTGAATGGGAGGATGAAAGAAGGAAGAGTAATGTCTGCAGATCAAGATGGTTTCTGAGATTCATCACAAATGCTCTCTGCTTGATCCCACAAGAGCTGAGTGACGAAAGTGTCCCCGAAAACTTAAGATAAAATGAACACACAGATCTCACCCTCTCATATCCATGTTTATTTCCATTTTCTCCTTCTTTTAACACCTCTACACACACATACTAGAGTTTCACTGGGCTGAGCTGGCTCCTGTTTGTCATATGAAAAGGGTCGGTAGGTTTCAGTACTGAGACATTTTAGCTCAGCATAGTAAAACTGGAGTGGGCTCAAATCAAGACTAGGATTTATGCTATTTTACAAGACCTTTTATCCCAAATCTTTACTGGCAGATGCTTAGTTATATTTTCACAAACTGAAAAGCTGCTGCCTAGGCTGATACATGGTCTTCTCTGATGCCTCACAAGACAGTGGCCCATGTTTTATTGTGTTCCGATTTTGTCAGTCACTTTTATGGTAAAGTGGTTAAAAAATGGTCTAGATACTTTCAGTACTGTCAACCTGACCCAGATTCTTTTGCTACTCACATTCTCTGTGGCAGAAAGCATTGCTCCCTTGCTTTCATCGTAGCTAAATTATGCAGTTGCTCTGCATCCATTTTGCCATAAAGAGAGTCACAAGAGTAAAAAGTCTTGAGAACTTTTCTTAATTTTAATCCAGTCTTGGGTTGTTGAATAGGAACCTATCTCCAGGTGGCACTAGAGATCCACGTCCAATATCGGTTTTAAAACCAGAAAGACAGACAAAATTACAGGCATTAACAGAAAAGTGGTTCCAGGGGAGGAAAATCTCAAATCCACCTGTAGCCTTTTGGGCACTTAAACTCCTAAAGGTTTCTTCCAACGGTCAGTGTGAAAGGGTTATTATTCTACTTTGAGGAGGAAGCACAGTTTTGTAGATTAATAAGCGATTAAGGGACTAATATTACTAATGAATAATAATGATATGCAGCCGACCTTTTAATTGTGGATATATTCAGAAAGAAAAGTGGGGAGACACCCCTTCCTGTCTCAGGAAATTAATGTGGAACCGCATTCTACACAGAGGAAGCATCTAGCTTCACAAGTGCATTGAGCTTCCTATGAACAATATCCATCCTTTTATATAAAGCCATGGCTCTTACAGTGTTTGCCATAGCCCCTTCCGATTCTTAATTTATACCAAGCTAGTTATGATACAAAAGACTAGGAAATGCAGTGCTTCATTTGTCTGCTTGGATACACACACACACACACAAATATGTGCCTCTATGCTAGGGCCCATACTGTTACTATGACCTACTTTGATTATGATGAACAATGTGTGTGTACATGCGCAACAACTCTTTGTCAATTATTCATGCCCAGTCCATGTTAATGTAGGATTTAAACAATCTCATCCATAATTCAGAGGGCAGGGTGCTCCCACTGTTGGCTCCGGTGCTCCCCAGGGACCATTCATGCTTAGGTGAGCAAAGCTGAGTAATGCGACTGGTTGGACAGACAGGAAAGGAGGGGAAACAACTCATCTGGAATAAATTCAGAGACTGAACAAGGAGCTGGTAAGGAGAGAAGTCACTGGAGCCAACAGATTGTGGAGGTAGCATGAAGGGGATAGAGGTCTCAGAGGAGGAACCATAGCTCATTGGCAGAACATAAGCTTTCCATGCCGAAAGTCTACACTTTGGCACCACCCACTAAAGGGTCACCTAGCAAGGAAAGGGTCAGTAGCAGCTAATGGCAAACAGGTCCAGGATCTGCTGATTGAGAAAAACAGCAAATTTCACCTAATACAGAGGTGAGAATAGTGCATCCCTTCTAGGTGCTGTTGCACTGCAGCTCTATCCTGTACAACCAATGGTGAGGAATACTAGGTGCTGCCATTCAACAACATTTAGACAACCACACATAGTTCTGACCCCTGACCTAGCATGAGGTAGTTTCCTGGGTTGGGAAGGATGGTAGATCAGGGGTAAAGAGCACAGACATTTCATGCCAATAGGTCCACAATAGGTCCCTGGTGTCTCTTGGCAGGGCTAGGAAATGTTCCTCCTCAAACAACAGAGAGCTGCTACCAGTCAAAGCTGGTGGTAGATCAATGACTGATATTTTCTTTAAAAACAATTTCTTATGATCTGTATTCCTGGAAAAGTAACACAAAGGGCATTAAAATAGCTCCCCTAAAGAAAGGTCACCCCAGACCCTGTTGGTAGAAAAATTATGGGAGTTGTGGTCCAAAATGTCACATTTCCAAGCTCTAGGTGACCAACAAGCTGATGATCAGAATTGCAGTCCATCACCACCAGTTGATCTGACTTTGGGAGCTGAGTATATGGTGTGAGGCCCTAGAAGAGCAAAAGACAGGAGCAGGCAAATCATTTGTCATTTATTGACTTGCACAGACCATTCACAGGGAAGAATTTAATGTTACAGATGACTCAGGCTTTTCACACTTTTTCTTTCACTCTCTCATTGTGCCATTCTTTTGGTCTTCAGTTCTGCCAAAGAGGTGGGGCATGGCAAGAAGACATTCTGTGCCCTGAGAACAGATGAAGGCAATAGCCTTTCTGTAAGGAGGAATATAATCAAACCAAGCCCCGTCTTGTGCCAGAGTGCCTTTTGGGCAGAAGACCTACAGGTTTGAGGTCCATCCAACACGAACATGCTAATCCAGTGACTCTGAAAACACAGCTGAAAACACAAGACAGTCCAAATGCAGAGATGCAGCAATTTGAGTGACACATCAGGATCCATTTTTCTGTTCCTCTTGGAAAATAAAGAAATTGTGTAGTGTGTTTCTTTTTAATTTTACAGATCAGCCAAGATAGCACCAAGCATGCTTCCCATTTGCAAAAGCATTACCGTCCCTTTTCCTACAATGGCTGCCCACCATCTCCCACTGTTCCTCACTGCAATGCAAAAGAGGAGCTTCCTGTCTCCTTGGAAGACTACCGCTTGGTTGAGCAGTTGTTTCAACATGACTGGTTAATTGTTATCATTTATTCATCAAAACAGTCCTTGCCTTTTTGAGACTGCAGTGAAACTTGCCTGTCTAATGGAGCAGGTGCATCCACGCAGTCCCACTCCCAGCAGGCAAAAAATGGAAGGCTCTCCACATCAGGTGCCAAAGCTTCCCTCGGGAGAGAGGAGGGCTGGTTTTGACAGCTTGTGCTCCTGCGCAAACACACGAAGGGGCAAAGTAAAGCAGGGAAAAAGAGTAGACCTGGCAGATGGTGGTGACCCAGGGCAGAGAAAGGGTGGTGATCATTCAAGAAATTAGACATTTCAACTGGTCTAGTGACTATGGATAAGAACACTTGCTGTTGTGGATGCAATATGGAGTTAACCATAGCCTAGTCCTACTAGAAAGTCAAAGGTGAGCCCCTTTCACTTTTGTTAATGAGATTAAAGCTAGCAGAAGACTAGTTACTAATTCATTCAGGGCAGGTTGTATCTCTGGTGAAAGAGACAGCTTCTAAGGCACCCTGCCTAAGGAAAGCACTTAGTATCTGCATCATTAGGATACAGGCAAATTGGCCAGGACAGAGGAGAAAAAGAGAGTTGTTAGGTGCCAGAAGAACTGGTGAAGCCTATTCTTGCACTTAGACTATGTCTAGTAAGCAGTTGATTCAGCTTTCCTACAACCGCCTTATCCTATATTAGCACACACTTGACTTTCTTCCTTAACTAGCTTCCTGCTTCTGAAAAACTTAAAACAATTTTAACTGTTGGTCTTACTGTTTTGTTGTCATTGTCTACCTTCAAGTCATTTCTGACTTATAATGTGAGCAGTAAGACTCAGGACGTTAAGGCCCCGAATGTACTTTCTGCCCCAGGGCCCCTAAAGGCCTAGCTATGGGCCTGCTTGCCCAAGATCACCCAATGGGTTTCCATGGCCGAGCATGGATTTGAACCTTGGTCTCCAGAGTTGTACAGTACTCCAATTGTCAAACTACTACACCACATTGGCTCTCACTGTTTTCGCTCTATATGTCTCAAATGTTTTTTAATATTCCTTTTCCTTTATCTGTTTTGTTGTTGCAAGTTTGTGTCCCATTGTTCAGTTTACTTGGGCAAGACTTCCATTTCCCAAAGACAGTCCTTTTTTCCTCAATCACAATATTGAGTATATACCTAGGTGTCCTTTTTCCTGATAGACATTCTAGCTGAGCTTCTGTTGTTGTGGTTTTGAATAACCTGCAAAAATGTCTGCAGAAATTTGACCCTTTTGTCTTTACCATTTAACTGTTCACCAGACTTCACTTGAGATGTTCCCTCTTTTGTAATAAAAAGGTGATTGTGTTGACCTTGACAACTGTATGCTTGTGTTTATGTTGAATTATATAGCACTCTAGTCATTTCCAAAAACCAAATTATAGGCACCACCTAAGTCCAAGGTTATGTAGATGCTTACCTCTTCGCTATGACCAGGACAAGAATTTACCCAGTTTAGGTCAAGGTACTTGAAGTGAGACATGACTATGAAGCTTTCCCAACACTTTCTCCAGTTCAGGATCACCCAGAGCACTTTAGTTTGTAGTGGTGGTGGTGGTGATGATGGGGAGATTCTACAACCAGAACTTAATTAAGTTTGGGCTTGTGATCACCATGCACATTGCTCAGTTTCAGATTTCTAGCTATTTGAAGGATATACACCACCCCAGTGACATCACTAGGTCAGTGTGGACTGAACCGGGTGACACTCCTGGTGGGGTCCTCCTCCTGCTGCAGCAGAGGGTGACCGTGTCCTTTGTTGATTTGTTATCAGATCACCTCCCTTCCTGGGGTGAGCAGCTGCCGTCCCCGCCCCCAGCAACCAAGGGAGTTGAGGTGGTGGCGAGGGTGGCAGATGGGTGAATGCAAAGCTCATGGGTTCATCATTGTCCTGGCTCTCTTCCCCGGAAGGTATCTGGGTCCTCAATGAAGCTACAAGCGGCAAGCAGCAGGGAGAGTGGGGCAGGCTGTTGTTGCCACCAACTTCCCTTGGTACCACCCCCATCAAGTGTCACCAAATCCTGGTGATGCCACCACACCACCCTAGTCCATAGACATAGACACTGTATCTAGAAAAGGCCATATTCCTATTGGTACTTTCTATTCTACCAAGTGTGTTATGCTGGTATGTGCATTCTCCTTTAAAATAATAAGAAATTGTTTTGGTTTGGAGGCTTCTGTCATTAGCATCAAGATCTCTAAAGTTCTCTTGAATGTGCCTCCCCATGCCCCAGCCTTTTGGCTGATTTTTGTGGTCTACTCACAAGTTTTCCACCTTAGTGAGGATGACATTCTAGGGAGAGTGGAGGTGTAAATTTCTCTCTCTCTCTCTCTCTCTCTTGCACACATACACACACTCACACACCAATCTGTGAACCTCATCAGTAACAAGTAAATACCACACATCACACACCTTCATGCAGTAAAGAGTCAACACACCACTGAGTACAATTCATATATTATCCAGTTTCACATTCTCATAGGATATAGCAACTTATTCTCAAGAATTTTTTAATACAAGTGAGACAGCCATGGTCCAATATAATACTTAAAGCACTTCCAAATACCAAGCAATAAAATGTCAACGAAAAATTGCACAATTTCTTGTTACTATGCCTGACTGAATCAGTTACAGAAAAAAGTCTTTTTTTCTTCTTCTTCAAGCTTTTAAACTGAACATTAAACTTATCTTACAGATTACAGTTTCTCTTTAATAATAATTAATTGCACAAAACCACACAGAATCTTTTTATGATGCATAAATATTTCCTTATTACACATGGTACAAAAATACTCGTACATCTTTGTTCGATATTCCCATAAGGATGGCTGATTATTTGGCAAGACTGGATTCTCTCCAATCAGAGGGATGTGGAAAAAAAGGTTAAATATTTTACAGATGTTCTATATATAGGAGTTTAACAGAAAAACAAAACACAAAAACAACCCTGACTTGAACTGGAGAAGGGCAAAATGGACAAGAAACCCAGTGCATTGTACTTTTGAGAGGAAACTCTCTCTCTCTTTTTTTTTTCAAATTCTAGTCAAAGCAGAAAATGGAAAGGGGAGCCTCAAAAGAAAATAAGAAGGGAGAAAAAAAGAGAACAGGGCAAAAGTAGGATAGTGTTTTTTAGAAGCCAAGTCTTCACAGAAGCAAGATGAAAAAAAACTTCAGTGATCAATAGCTAGGCCAAAACCCATTGCTATGGTTACACAAACGCTAGAACAAAAACAAGCTTTGCACACTCACACACGCACACACCCACCAAGTTAAAGTGTTTTAAATTCATGCCAGAAAACATGCAAAACCGATTGTCTTTCGCTTCCTTCAGCGGAACTGCATAAACAATGTTGAGGATAAGAAAGGCCTGGATATTGCACTGTACACAGCTAGACCACATTTAATGCTAGCATCCAACAAAAAAAGGGTCTATCGTCAAGATCTGGCCTCTCCAACTAGGCCCCAGCATAGTAGGAGAAAACCCAGCAATGGGCATTAGTGGGATGGGTGGATGGGTGGGAGGCAGGCAGGCAGGCAGGCAAGCGGGCGAGAGAGTACACAGACCATGCAGTTACCGAACTGGGGAAAAGGCTGGACAGTTTATGTTCACAGTCTTGGGACAGGGAAGCCCACAGATTCATTCACAAAAAAGGGGGAGTTACTGCAGTTGGGCACCTTTCTGGCGTCCACAGGAAGGGTTTGGAAGGGAGATATCCAGCGATCCACAGACTACTTCATCCCTGGCACATCACTCCATGGAGAGACAAGAAGGGGGAAAGGTGGGCCAAGAGGCAGCTCTTGGAAAAAGCAAGAAAACATTACAGAAGCGTTGGACAACATACACTTCGCCAGAACTTCAATGTCATGCAATGTAAGTAACTTCCACTCCTTGCTCTTATCACCCTTATCTGGCTGAATAGCACATAACGCTGGTGTAGACAACCCAACTACACAGGATGGTTTCTCCTGCAGGACCCACAGACATCAAAACAAGATACTCACTAAAACTAACAGAACTGACGAGACTTCCATCCTTGCTGGGTAGCTTCAGAAGGAGGATACCAGCGCATCTAGAAGAGAATGACAGGATGTGACAGTGGGGGAGCAAAGCAGTTCAACCGATGGAGGCACTAGTGTTTTCGATAACTGCACGAGGCACATTCCCCAATTATCCAATAGCACAGACATGGTTCATGCAACCTTCTCCCTAGCCAGGCAGGAAGATGTACATGAGTTATATTGGTAGAATCACCATAATTTTCCTCACTGATCAATAAGCCATCTTCCATTAGATTCTACACTAGGAGCGAGGAAGCCTTGAGGTCACATTTGATGGATCAAGCCTAGGTTTCTAAGTTAAGCCACTAAACAACATCTTGGCAGCATCTTAAACCATTCATACAAGAGGTTGTTGTTCTTTTTTCATGACAGCAATATAGGGAACTGTGTACTCCAACATTTCACAGATAAAAACCTGTACATGGTTTGCCATGCAACTTCAGAGTGTGATCAAGATTATTGATGGGGAAGACCATATAAGCTAGGGAAGGTTATTTTTGCCTGAGTCTACTGACCCTCTCCTCTCTCCTTCCCTCCATTGATGGAGTGCAAACTATTGTTGCCCTTGAACTCAATTTGTAGCAACTGAAGTAAAAGCTGAAGACAAAGGGAGGAGAGAGTGGGAGACAGAGAAAGAAACAGACCTTTTAAAAACCGCTGAAAAATGGGACAACAGAGGATTATTCAGTACTGCTGCTCCCAAATTGGGATAACTGAAGGTATGGAACTGATGCAATCTCTTCCCCCACCTGGGTTCCCTTATTGTGACCTGTTAGTACTCTGCTGCCCAAATAACATACCTAAATAACTCATGCACAATTCATTCAGGCAAACTGGCTTGCAATTTAATTTCCTCCTTCTGTCAAGAGTTTTCGATACCTCTGTGTAAATCCACCCATCCTTCATGAGCACATCCCAAGAGGGAAAAGCATTCAACAGTGCCAAAGTCTACTACGCAAAAATATGTGCAAACCTACTTTGGAGGGAAGGGTTGGATAAATAATAATAATTAGGAAAAAAAATAGTGTAGCAAACTAGGTTTAAAGGTTCCCTGGGTAAAGGTTTCTCAGGATGAGCTGCACAGATGCTTCCATGTGAATCAATCTTAAGGCCTATTTTTAATATGCAAATGTAAGATATTTCAAAACACCACACCTCTATCCTACATCCAGACTTCTTCCAGTCCTAATACCATTACATATCTCTAGTGATTTTTTTTCCTTGTCTTTCCCCAGCTCTAGGATTGCACATATTCCAGTTGTTCTTATTTATCTGATGTGTGTTCCTTTTAAATCGTTGTCCCTATTTTGTCCTTCTCAGGTACACCCATTTCCCTTCCATCTCCCCACTTCTGGCAGCCCAGCTACCTATTGAGAATCAAATCAGGAAGTCTTTGAACTGTAACTGTAATACAACCAGATCCACTGAGAGAGTCTGACTAATAAAATGATTGAACAGTTGCCACCTTCTTGAGAAACTAGAACAGAACCGGTTGTTTTAGGGTAGTTGAAGACAGCAAATGAAAAGAGCCTGTTCAATGGGCAGCAATGGCAGGGGGAGTACTGGTAGTCTTTGTGCATTTGCTCAGATTGCACCATTGGTGTGAAAACATAACAGGTAACATACTAGAGTGATTGGTTTTATACTACTGGAGAATATGGGGCTGGAAGTAAAGTAGAACTGAACAGATAGCAGATGGGCTTGACCAATGTTTTGCTTTGAACCAATCTTTAATTGACCCTGTGCAAATTAACTGCACAGACACCCAGAAAACAGGTCCTTTAGGAGTAGGGAAACAGTTTGGGTCGGAGGGAGGAACAAGGTAAAGGCACTTCCTATTAGAAAGGGCTGTGACATAAGGCACAACACTTTTTTTGGGAATGTCAATTCACCATGTATGTTGTCGCAGGTCATAGAATTAAAGGGGGTTCACAGGTAACAAGTCCAGTCCCCCCCCCCCCCAGCTTGATGTAAGAAATCCATGACTACAACAACTCCAACAGATGGTTATCTAATCTCTGCTGAAAGATCTCCAACGAGGACTCACCACTACCTTTATGCAGGTGGTTCTATTCTCAGTCTATTTCCATCAATGGCGAGTTCCTTCTTGAACTCACCCAAGCTCTATCTTCCTATACCTTAAGCCCATTAAATTTAGGACACAGCCGAGAACAAGTCCTTGGTCTTTTTGTGATAGACCTTCAGGTATTTGAAAAGTGTTTATCATGCCTCTTCTATCCTCCTCAGTCTTTGTGTAAATATGATGTGCTGATATTATTGTTCTGTATTTTTGTAATTAAAAGTGTTCCTTGCTACCATGGTTGTGAAGAACTATTGTTTTTTTTTTTCAAAAAGACACAAGATTCCCAAGTGACTCTTTATTCCTAAAACTAGTAGTGGCCCAATGATTAGGAAAATGATATTCCAACAGCTAACTTCAATGGGCAGTACTGTAGCTGTATGTGGAAATAACAAAACCAAGAGCACTATTTAAAACAAGGGCACAGTGAACGTAGATGATTTGGCTCCCTTTTTATTCAGTTAAACATTCCATCTGAAGTGAGAAATATTATCATAGCGTTAACTGTGATTTAGGAAAACAAATCAACTTCAAACTGTTTTTTCCAGCTTTGGCTCATTTCCCTAAACCACAGTTAGTGCTAACTGTTCTCTATAATTCCTCATTGGCTGGTATCCTGTGAGTGACGGACATGCAAGTAAGTGTGGCTTATGTGTGCATATAGTCTGCTTTTAGATTCGGCACAGAGAGCTATTCTGTAACTCTTTGTTCACTATATAAAGCAACTTTCAAGCCCCATGCTTCTGATCATGGGGAAAGGACAGATGGATGAAGCAATTCTGATGATGAAGATGCAGCTGGTCTAGTCTCCAGCGGGGAGGCTAAGGAGGGTACAGTCATAGAGTGCACCCTCCTATCCTTTTATATATTTATGAGTGCACCCTCTCTATCCTCCCCCCTGGAGATTGGACCAGCTGCATCTCCAACATAAAATTACCTCCCCTCTCTGTCTTCTCCCCAAAACAGCAGATGCTATTGCCATTGCTCCCCATCAGGCTTGAAGGCTGCCAGAGTGGACACATAGCAGAGTGCTATGCTTTGCCTGATTGATGTAGGCTTGAGGCCATTGTGTTTGAACCCAGATAGTGCCTAGAATATGAAAACGGGACATGAAAACGAAAGGCTACCTTTCCTCACGGCTTCACCAGAGATGGAGAAGTAAGGAGAATTCAGTCCCTGATGTTTGTCACACAACAAATCACAGTTGTGGGTCGGATGCTAACTAGATCAACCTAGTGTCTCTTTCCATGGGCCATACTATAAACGTAGCCCAGAGCCGTTTTCAGCTAAAGGACTCCACAAGCTTATAGGACCAACCCATTTCTGCATGGTGTTGTCTAGAGGTGCAAAAAAGTACATTTCACTGTTGCCAGCCCCTGACCGACATTGTTGTCCTCTCACTAGGATCCCCGAGCCCTTGACACCGACTGAGTTCAAATCCACAAACTTAACTTAAGGTAGGAGAGGCTACAGAAGGGCTGTTTGCCTGAAGCCAAGTTTCACTCAGCCTTCCCACTTGATTGCCACCAAGACTGTCAAATGTTTTACAGCTTCCTTTCATTTCTCTCTCTCCACCACCACTCTGCTTCAAGCTGTGGCTTATAAACATTTCCCAGATTCCTAAATCCATCTCCCCCGCACATCTGGAATTAGTTTTGTCCATTCTGCTCAACAGTTCAATGGAAATGGGAAGCTCCCTTTGCCAGGCTGCACAGTGCTCTTTAACCCTGGAAAGAAAAGCCTTAACCACTGGAACAGCATATCCTGCTAGCACAAAAATATTCATCCAGCCCAAAATGCATGCAGTCCAATGGAAGGGCAGGCAGCTATTTTTAACAATGTAAACAGAATAATGAACGTATTCGTTTATCTGGTGGCCACTTTGAGATCTGTTGCCTATCTTAGGAGTGTTACTAGTTTGCCTTAATCTATGGAAATTTCTTCTTGATACGACTATTGTAGTCTGCTGCTTTGAAACAGTTTTGTATGACAGCTAGGGCCATCATAGGATAAAGGGACTTGGGTTATTAAATTTCTACAGGAATAAACAATACCACCTTTCTAGACAGCTGTTATAACACATCTGTGTCTTAATAAGACTATTTCCTTCTATCCTGTTTCTCCGAAAATAAGACATCCTCTGAAAATAAGACCTAGTAGAGGTTTTGCTGAATTACTGAATATAAGGCCTCCCCCGAAAGTAAGATCTAGCAAAGTGTTTGTATATAAATATATATACAGTATATATGTTCCTTTTTTGTTTGTTTTTGTTCAACATTAAATGTGAATTCTTCTCCGTGGAAAAATAAGACATCCCTTGAAAATAAGACCTAGTGCATCTTTGGGAGCAAAAATTAATATAAGACACTGTCTTATTTTGGGGGAAACACAGTATGTATGGAAGGGAGATGCTTCTTCTAAGACAGCACTTGCTTTCTGCGGTTCAAATTTTTTTTAAAAGAAATCTGATGCTCATTCAGGGCACCCTTTTATTCTATCACTGCAATCCTAACTACAACCACCCTACAATACCCCCCCCCCCTTTACCTCATTCCCTATGAAGTTCCCTTACTACGTATATGGCAATAATATCAGATGCTGAGCCTCCCCATACAAGAAAAAAAGTCTCTGAAAGTCCCAGGATTTGCTCCTGTACAAAAAGGCTTTGTTTTGGAGATCTGCATGATGTTTGCCTATCCTGAAATACTCCCAAAAAATTCCTGGGAGTTTTCATTCCCATTCCCCAGGTCAGTTTAAATTAACCTGGTAATTCCCAAAATGAATACACCTCTCCACGGTTGTCTATTTGTGTTATATCGGAACCAGCCAAGATGGCTGCTACTAAGAAATGTTAGCAAGGGTTTCCAGGACACGGACCCAACAGAGATCAAGCGATGGAAAGAGAAATGCTAACAACAAAATAAAATTATCTTAACGCTTAACTAGTGCAATATTGCTAAAATGTGTTAACACTTTGACTATAACTTCTTAATAATAATTTAAAAGACTCCAAAGGAAATTGGTGAAGTGCAATTTCTGAAAACCTGAATTTCTGAGTCTTGATGATTAGTAGAAAGGGTGGGGGAGGAAGAACACAAGGGAGTGGGAATGGAGGAGAACCCAAGATATTTCAAGAAAGGGTTTGGATGCAAAATCAGGAATATGCAGATAAAATCAAAACCAAAAGGACTGGAAAGTCTTGATATTTCCAGGAACTTTTTTTTCCTTTCTGGATAAGCCCTAAAGTAAAGCAGCAAAAGAAAACAATTTTAACAACATAAAATGCAGTTTACTGGTTTGTAAGGAGAAAGATTGTGAAGGAGGATTTTCCAGACTCCTGTAAAGGAAGGATTCTGCCTTCCTTGACGGAGTCCACAGCGTGACTGATGTGTGCCAGTTGACTGTGCGAGGAAAAGTAAATCTGTGTGTGCTGTTGCTGCTGCTACTACTACTACTAGTACAATCTCCCCCCTCCCACCACGTGACTGTGGTGAGTGAAACAAGGTGGTAAGACCCCCCCACCCCACAATAGTACCATGTGGCAGGATCCCCTCACTGAGACTGAGGCTCCTTCCCTCCCACCGGCAGGACCAATCCATCACTGCTCAGTGGGAGCACTTTGAACACAAGAGGTGCCATGCTGTGGTGTCATGTCATGTGCGCCAAGTTGGCAAGAGGTGGGTTAGAGAAATGCCTGGCATTTCGTTTTGCCTGGGCTTTGGGTGTGTGGATAGCGTGGAGGCCCATGCACCGGAATTGCTAAGGAAGAGATGGGGCAAAAAAAGAAAAGTAAAAAGCTTGCGGGAAAACCCCATTGTGTGCCCAAAACGGCAGAGAGATGTTTCGTTACCTTACCAGCCTTTTCCAGACGGGACCCACCATCCTTAAACGTTTCTAGGAATTAAGCTGGTGTACAGCCACTCCATTCTAGCAGGGATTAGCCAGGACTATGATGTCCCACACCTCCAGGGCCAGCTCTGAGCTTCAGGGCTAGCCTGCGTAGGTATCCTGGCTGCAGGTCACTGAAGACATCAAAGGAGGGATCATTTCAATCACCAGCGGGCCACCGTGGGAGCCCCTTGGGGGAGCAAGAGGCATGTGGCAGCCACATTAAGCATGACAATTGGCTGCTATTGTAGAGCAATCCCTTCCCAGACTGAGGGGAGGGAAGGATATCAGCATTCAAAGGCAGACAGAGATGTTTCAGGTATTATTGTTTGGCTCATTGCAGCTTCCTTCTTGAGTTGTAACTACAACTATACGGGGACATGTGGATTTTTTTTTCTTCCTCTGTCATTGGTCCATTCATTCAGCTAAGAGGGGTTATGTACAGGGGACACATTGATTCCTGAGATGTTCTGGCAAGTTTGTAATCATTAACAGATACCTGTCCTTCGCAGACATTTCTACTAAAAGCTTTTGTATAATTATTTTTCTCTGCAGCTCATCTCACTACTAATTCTAATTAGGTTGAGCTGAAGAGCTGGGAAAGCACAGCAGCACACTGTCTTTGCCTTCAACAACACCATCAGCACCTTATTTAAAAAAAGGTGATGGTTATATCTGCCATGCCAACCTTGGTTGATCTGGATATTCAGGTGACTAAGAGAGACAGTTCAGCAAGTGGCAACTGGGTGCTAAAACAACTAGAAGCAAATATTTAAGATGTAAGGCTTTCATCCCACCCCTGAGCACCACTTTTGATTTCTAAACAAATTAAGTGGAAGGCCCTTGGATGCAATCCTAACTGTGACCCAAGGAAGATTATTTGTTTAGGGAGACTATTATAGTTGCTGGTAGTTCTGCAACAAAACAATAGCTGTTATTATCTGGGCAGGGGGATTTAGCAAATCTCTCCAGATTATGCTTCCTTCCAAAACTGAAGAGCAAGTTTCTCACCCTTACCTTAACACACCAGACTTCCAGCTTATTTGTTAGGTGGAGTTTTGAGCTGGCAGTTGCCTAGTGATGAGGGTGAAGTAATGTTTAACACTATAAAAGCTTTATTAGTAACACATTCATTTGTTTTAAGGGAAGAGCTTCCAGAGTTCAGTCTGCAGAACCCTCTCTCTCCAAGCGAATAGCAGGAAAAAACAAAACACTACTGTTCCAATCTCTCCAAATTACAAGAGTAGGAAAGTCACATCTGACCACAGTTGATGCTAATGTCCTTTAATGGGCACGGTGCTCTTCCAAGCAAGTTTTCCTTACGTTTGGAGCCCTCTGCCCGCACAAGACTTCTCATGGAGGGAAACGTATTCAGCCAAAGAGTGTTATACGCTTAATATAGTTAATACAGAAGCACTCTCATGCTCCCAATAGTGGGCAAGGGTTACACAATTGAAGGTTAAAATTCCTGATATGGGGAGATCTGCCAAATATTACAAGCGTCACAGGTAGTCACATATATGGCTCAGGTCCAGGCTATTTGGCAGACTATATCTCCCTGTATGAGCTTTTGCCCAGGCCCTGAGATCCTCAGGAGAAGCCCTTCTTTCTGTCCCACCACCATCACAACCATGATTGGTGAGACATAAGAAAGGGCCTTCTTGGTGGCTGCTCCTAGATTTTAGGACTCCCTTTCCAGGGACGCCAGAATGGCCCACTCCTTGCTGTGCTTCCGTCGACAGGCTAAGACTTTTTTATTCAGACAGCCTTTTAAAACAAAGCTTTTAAAGAATATCCTGGGGGTGTTGTACTGTTTTAAAGTCTTTTATCTTTTTTTAATTGTATTCTATTTTTCTAGCAAGTGATCTGTTTAAATATTGTTAATAGTTTATTTCTATTTTAAAGGTGATTGCAAATGCACAAGATTGCAAATGCACAAATGGACAAGATTATACATTTTTAATGGTACTGTGCTTTTACATTGTAAGCTGCTTTGAACCCCAATTTTTGGGAGGGGGGGAATAGAATTTAATTATAATAATAATAATAATAGTAATAGCCATATTCATAACATACCACTCCGTGTTTTGCTAACTGGCTGATTTAACAAGATTTAGAGAAACTATATCTATTCAAAAGACCCACTGAAAGTGTGCAAAGGGATCTTGTAGCATCTTTGAGCCCCTTGAATATGTGCAAAAGAAGTTGAAGCATAAACTTTCATAGACTTGGTCTGTTTCCTCAGGTGCATGAAGTAGACCAAATCTACAAGAGCTTATGCTACAACTTCTTTCATGCAGTTAGTCTCAAAGGTGCTACAAGATCCCTTTTGAATACTTTCAGTGGGTCTTTTGAATAGATATACGTTCTCTAAATTGTGTTAGACCAACCAGTTAGCAAAACAGAGAGTGGTATGTTATGAATATAACCATCATCATCATCATCATCATCATCATCATCTCTTGCTATGTCTTTGAATTCTATCAGCACTGAAAGTGATATCTTTCTCTTTAATTATATGTTTACTGGAAATTATTTAAAAAGGAATAATGTTCTTTTTTATCCTCAGTCAGAATGATGAAGAACTTAATATCTTCTTAATATTTTTACAGTTTTGTCCCATTTTGGTTTTTAACTCCAACAAAATTTTTCTTCTTCTTCATATTATTAGCCCTGCATTCTTCATGCAGCAATGCATATTAGACTTCTTCTAGGCTCTCAGATCTCTTATGGAGCAAAGAGAAGCAAGAAAGGTGACACAAGAGCCTGAGAGGTGATATAAAAATATCAGAAGGTAGGAAAGCCACACTTAACAACTCCCCCCCCCCATTTTTTTTTTCTAGTAAACTATATGAATGTGAATTTCTTCAAGCTGTGCAGGTGGCCAAAATATGGAGAACTTTGGCTTTTAGCCCTATAGGCTTTACTTGGGGCAGCCTCCAGCAACACAGCAAATGCTGTAAGCCCTATCAGTATCTCCATCTGCGTGTCACCTTTCCTCATTTCAATTCTTTTAAACTCTAGGAGGTCAGCTCCTTTTCATGAACTCTTTAAGAGGCCAGTATGCGTATCCTTTCCCTTCCGCATTACTGCTTCACTTGAGAGTCATCAGATCATCTGTTCCAATGTACATCAATCCGGTGCCCCTTCCTGATGTGTCGGATTGTAACTATGGCTGGGGATGATAGAGGATGTAGTCCAACACACCTGGAGGGGTACCAAGTTAGAGAAGGCTGACCTATTGTGATATAATACTGGCAACTGAAAGGTTTAGTGAACACATGGTTGTTCTTGGTTTTTAATGGGCAGATTCATTCCAGTATTTTTATTTATTTGTTTGAATCAGTAACGCAGCAAGTCCGAGCGAGCCAGCCAAAATTTCTCTTTAGCGCTGGGATCACTTATTTAGTTGCCCTAGCAAGCTAGCATGCCAGGCAGAAAGGACTGCAATTCAGTCCATTTACCAAATCCCAGCCATATTTTGAGTCTTTTTTTTAAAAATAGGTTTTCTGCAACAAAAGGTCTAGGAGCAAAGTGTAGGGCTGTTGTGAAGAGGAAGGAGGGAGCAACTCAGGTGCTGCAACACTCCAAACCACCCCATAAAGTGCTCCATCCTGGAAAGGACACCTTTACACAATGCAATTTAGCAGCACAGATCTCTTGACACTTTCAAGAGATAAAGAAAAATAGCTTCCTACCCATCCCAAAGAAGGAAGGGTGGTGATATGGACTCACCTGAGCGTGAAGAGCTGCGGCGGCGGCGGCAGCAGCTGGATACGTGAAAGCAGCATGTGGGATTGCAGGGGTCAACTCTGTGGTGTAGAGTGGATAGGGAGCCCATGCTTCTGGAGATGCTGGAATCAGGGCTGCTCCAGTCAGGTCATCTAGAGACAGGGGAGTGACAGCATGTTAGATACTACTACCCTGGTTGTGAAAGGGACACGACTGCACTTGAAGAAATAAATACCCTATACAGTTGGCCCTCCTCCACATTTGAAGCTTTGGCTTTTGTCGATTGGATTATTTGCGGTTTTGATTAGTATGTTCTCTCTAGGAATCTCTAGGTCCTCCGACGTAACTCTGCCAGAAGTTGACCATAGAGATGTGCTGGAAAACATAGGCCTGATCTAGATTGGCAAAAAGAAGTGTGTTCATGGCTGCATGAAAGTCTAGCCTTTAGATGAGAAAAAGGGAAAGTGTGCCATGAAAACGCTTTTTTTGCGTTTTAGGGGAGAAGAAGCGCCTTTAAAAAGGTGCTGGTTTTCCCAGCTTCTTTTTTAAAAACTGCGGAACAGCGCAGCTCCATCTAAAGGCTGCGGTGCAGCTGCTAAGCATTAAGGAAAAGGCAACTTCATGTCACACTTTCCTGCCAATCTAGAAAGCCCCATAGAGGTTGCGAGAAAAAAAAAACACTTCTCTAGGCATTTGTAGGTCCTCCAACATGATTCTATAATCAGCTTCTGGGAAATGTTGACCACAGAGTTGCACTGGAGGACCTGGAGATTCCTAAAAATGTGTTCTCTTAGGTAAAAAGAACAGTGGTATTTTATTTGCAATTTTTCCACATTTATGGGGGGTCCTTCGCCCCTAACCCCAGCGAATGTGGAGGGACCACTGTAGACAATATCCTGTGGAAAGTTAACAAGATAGTCTCTAGATGCACCAGACTCCTAATGTACATGAGTACACACACCACTCTAGCCAAATTAAGCACCAGAAAGCTCCCATTCAACTATGCCTATCAGTTTCAGAGCAGTCCTGCTTAAAAGCAAGCAAACCATCTCTGCCTACAGCTGCCTCCTACCCTGCATAGGAAAGGGAAGAAGCTACAGGTTTCTGTTCTTATAGATTCTTAGCTTGCCTTGCAGCAGATGAATATACCTATCTAAGCACTGCTTCACATTTAAGAAAACGTGGTAAAACTTGTTACCGGCACACCTAGGCCTAAAATCCTTTTGTAAGTTCTGAGTAGAACAGACCCGTTAAATTAAATAGATTTACATATAGGTTGACTCACCATCCAACAATTGATTGAATGAGTCAACTCTAACTGGATTTTTGTGAGCTTTAGCATGCAATACTCTCACATTCACACTAACATATAGGTATTGCACTCTGCAAATAAGCACTGGGAAGACATTTGCTGGCATGCAAAGTGGTGGAAAGCAGCCTGAAGTGAAGGAGGAAGTGGCAGGTTTGCTTCCCATATAGGAGCACCCAAGCCCAACATGATCCATTCCCTATTTATCTCCTTCCCCCACCAACTTCTCACAAGGGTCCCGTGCAATGAAGTGTGCTCCTAGGGCAGGGTGGAGATTGGTGGGATTCGGTGTGGCCATCAGCTTGCTTTTTGCCATCTTGGTGTTGGCTTTAGCAAACTCTAACCGCAACGTCTGGGGATTCTCCGGGTCAAAGCGGATGCCCTGCAGCAGAGGAAAAGAGGAAAACGGATTATATGAATAGAATAAAAAATGGGACATTTGGGTCTTGGAAAATAGTTCAAATGAAGAGCTCTAAGTAAAAAAAAATGCAACACAAGAAGTATTTTCTTTGAAAGGCAAGAAACTCAGATAAGCTACAGTGTGAGGAATCATGCTGCACTGGTGTGTGCAATACAGTGTGTCCTTGGTATCCACTGGGGTTTGATTCTAGGACAACAATCCATAAGTGTTCAAGTCCCATTAATTACAATGTCATAGTAAAATGGTGTCCCTTATATAAAATGGCAAAATTAAGGTTTGTTTTTTAGAATTTATATATTTTTGTTTTTATGCCATGGAAGCTTGGACCCAGACAAAGAATTTGTGGACAGGAAGAGGTGAGTGTATATCCAATGCCAGAATGGGTTTCACTACTTGAAATGTTAAAGCTTTCATGTGCTGCCTGTGAAACTGTTCCCCTGACAGATATTTCTGCTGTGTTAGTTTTCTAATGACAGGAATTTCTGTTCCTTTACATTTTGCAAATAGGATCTGCCTGCCTGCAGTCTGAAGTGGTCTAGTCCATTTGACCATCACATTAATAATAATAATAATAATAATAATAATAATTATTATTATTATTATTATTATTATTTATATACCACTTTTCCAAAGGATCAAAGCAGTTTACAAAAACGCTTAAACAATTACATATACAATTAATTAATACATAGTCCATTCTACCACCACTGTTTGTTTCAATTCGACTTCAGACGACCAGTGACAAGAAAACATGCCAAAATGCAAGAAACAATTCCCAAAATGCTGAAGACAAAATGAAGTTGTTGAGTCCAGCAGGGTCTTTCAGGCACTGTCACAGCATTCCCTCCAAACATACTGGCTGTGCAAGATTGATGCTAAAGCTGACTGTACATTGAATGATCCTATATGATATCAAAGAACTCCCTTCTTGCCAATCCCTAGGGTAGTTTCCATTCAATGTTGCTTTTGGAAAGTTAGATAAGAGGTGAATAGTTAAATGTGTGACCGTTTATACAGCAATCTTTAAGACTCAAATTACTCTTGTTGCCTGAAACATGGGATGGAAGACAAGAGAAGATTGTTCGTTTTTTTTCAGGCTGTTTAGGGTTCGTGTCACTAGTATACCCATTTAAGCTGAAAAGCCAGCATTGCCATTACAGCTGACGAACATATTGCAAACTCTTTTTAAGATTATGTTTTTCTACACTGCAAAGATTTTTGGATTTATTCCTAGGCCTTAATAGCAAGTGCAAGAGCAGGACCACACCTGTCTTTAGAATTGGTGTGTATATTGTTGATGTTGTGTGCCTTTCGAGTTGTTTGCTCCCCTAAGGTGAACCTATCATTGGGTTTTCTTGGCAGGTTGTTCACAGGGGGGTTTGCCTTTGCTGAAATTTATTTCCTATCAGCACACGTGAAGGTCCCCAGAATCATGACAGTTTTAATTATTACCACCCCATGGATGCAGCATTTAGGATTGTTTCAGTTGTTCAAAACATCTGTAGATGTATGCTTTGCAGCTGTTTTTATATAAGGTGCCTTTTAAACTTCTGCCTGATGTTCATGGTCCATGTGGGTGGCTGTAAACAGCTGGAACTTTCCAGACCTGATGCTCACAGTTCATGACACAAAGACCAGTTGACAGCCAAGAAAGGAATGTTTTTTCCTGCAGTGAGGCAAGAAACCTACGAATTTGTGAGTTTTCTTTCAGAGAACACAAAGCAACTAGTAGCTAAGTTGTCTGTGCTTAAGTGGTGGAACACAGAGTGCCCATAGAGATGACCAGTGCCAAGTGTTAGGAGAACTGTGCCACACAAATGCAAACACAGTTGGCCCCCTACACTTGCAGCTTTGATTTTTTTGCAGATTTTATTATTCAAAGATTAATCCATGGATTTGTTATCTCTAAAAATCTCGAGGACCTGCAGCATAATTCTGTGGTCAACATCTGGCAAATGCTCTAGAGGACCTAGAAATTCATAAAGAAATGTTTCTTCAGGTTTAAAAAAATTGGGGTTTTTTTATTTGCATTTTTCCCACTTTCATGGGGATCCTGCGTTCCTATCCCAGTGAATGTGAAGGGCCCACTGTATATGATACAATTGCCATATGTCATGAGCCCAGTGTACATCTGAGTTCTGCAATGATTCAGTTCAACCAGGTTACTACAGACAGTGTGTGAAAGGACAGTATGCTGGGCCTAAGTTACTCAAGCTATTTGGCTTTGCAAGCCATCTGTATTGAAGAGTCCGAAATACTTACATTCAATGCATTCTTTGCAGCTTCTGCACCAGACCGGCTGTCGAAGGTAACAAAGCCTACTGGCTAGGGAAGAAAGCACATTATTTTAGCAATGCATTCATGCATGTTTTGCCGCACTGCTAAAGAGAACCCCCCCAAATAAGCCGAAAACTCATTCACCCACACAGATAATGAAGTATTAGTAATAAAGACCATAGTAAAGATTCAGCTGGCAAGGTATTTATTAGCGCTGCCTAGCATGAAAGACCCTACAAATACAGTTTGGCACCACACTCCTTTGGTGGATGGGAGTGTTTTGCTAGCTAGTAAAGATGCTTCTTTCCTATAAGTTTTTCAAAGGGTTCACTATTACACTATGCCAGTAGTGGGAATTATGTGACCCTTCAGATGTTGCTGGACTGCAAGTGCCAGCATTCCTCCCCTTTGGCTATACTGGTTAGGGTTGCTGGGAGTTACAGTCCAACATCCTATGGAGAGCCAGAAGATTCGCAGCCTTAAACTACCCAGAAGATCTGATAATGTCATACAATGCATGCAGCACAGAAAGGATAATCAGTTTGCAAAACCTTCAGATAGGCACTGTAGATGGGTTAGCTGAAGCACCAGTTAGAACCGAGCACATTAAAATTGCTCATCCCTTTATTGCAATTCCAAGGCTACGAACTGTCTTCCCCTCCTCCTTCCTAATTAAAATATCTGATGTTCGGTTTTTAAGTAGTTAAGAGCAGTACTGGGCAGGTGCCAGGAGGCAGACTAAAGGAGGCATTACCTGTTTTGATGTTAGTTTGATCAGCGATCCTTCATAACCCTGAAAAGCAAGAAGCCAGCAAGTTAGCTATTGGGCTCCTTAAAAGGAAAAATACAGTCTGTGAGGCCAACTCAGTGCCCTTAAACAGCACAGCGAAGTGCCAGAAATACTTTTGCAGCACTGTGTAGCAAGTTAAAACTTAGCTGATATTTTTTATTGGCAGCACATACCCATGGCCCATCACCAGAAAGCACACCACAAGTGGGGCACATCCTATCGAGTACAATATATTTATATAATGCCATAACACTGGTCCAGTAGCCTAGTACTGTGACTAGCAACAGTATCTCCAGGGTCCAAGGCAGAGATTTCTCCAAAACCTACAAAAGTTAATGCCACTTAACTACAGATGCTCAGACCTGAGCCTTCCACATGCAAAGGCATATATATTCCTCCATGGAATTATTGTCCCCCATTCCTGAAGATTTGTTTTAATTTGCTACTATCCTGCTTGATAGGTCAACTAACAACGACAGTCCGCAACATGTTCTTTCACTCACCTTGAATGGCCGGAAAAGCAGGTAAAGCTCTCTGGGTTTGATGTCTACAGGAAGGCCGCTGACAAAAAGTGTCCGTACCTAGGAGAAAAAGGACAAAACCAAGAAGGTTTAGATCTCAGATATGACTGTTGCACATGATGATGGCATTAACAGCCACAGTTTAAGATTCTTCAGCTACTAAGTCATTTAAACTGACAAATTTGGCAATATTATTTGGGGGAGGGTATTTTTGATGTTAATAGCCATTACTGACAGGGAGGCAGTCTGATTACCCAGCTCTGGTACTCCGTTCCATGTAACACATGGTCAAATTACACATTGAGCCTTTACCTGTCACTGGTTCACCTACAGACAATTACAAGAAAGATTCAAGATGGATCAGAAATGAGAAGGCTTCAGTCTGGAAGACCATAAACTGGGAGATATATTAATCTCAGATACCGAAAAATTAACCGCGAAAATTTATTACATGACACTAAGATTACACCTAGAGAAAGAACAGGTGACTGATAGTATGGTTAAATGGGCCCAAAATATCCGCAACACTGTAACATTAGTTCAATGGGAAATTCATGGAAGAAGAACTGGCAAGGTCTGATTATATTGTGCCTAACAATGAAATGGGAAACTACACTAAACGTGATATGACTAAACTCAATAGAATAGTTTTTGTCCTCTTCTTTGCTTTCTCTTTTTAATTTTAGTATATATTGATAAGCAGATCTGCTTAGGAATAGTCAATAATTTATAGAACGGTTGCGACAGGATGACACACATATTAACCAAAGGTAGAAAGCATTAATGGCTAGGAGGAAGTACTAGGAATACCTATAATTTGTTAAGAATTATGTTCATTATATCATGTTATATCCTTGTAAAAGAATAATACTTATAAAGTTGTGATATTTGATAGTAGTTTATCAATTTTTGTTTATGTATTTTTTAAAAAATTGTTTAAAATAAAAAAATTAAAATTACATGTTGAGCCAGCGTAGTGTAGTGGTTTGAGGGTTGGTCTATGACTCTGGCAGACCAGGGTTCAAATCCCCATTTAGCCATGGAAACTCACTGGTGACCAGGGGCAAGTCACATTCTCTCAGCCTCAGAAGGCGGCAATAGCAAACCTCCTCTGAATATACCTTGCCAAGGAAACTCCACAACAGATCCATCATAAGTCAACTTGAAGGCACATAACAACAGCATAAACAAATTGCACATTACCATGCAAATAAATCTGTTCCCCTCCATTTAACTTTTAAGTGCTGGATACATACCATACGGGGATGGAAGGTTTAATTGTCCTTTCTCCTTCTATGGTATGCCATCTTCCTCAACATACCTCCTTATTCATAGGTAGCCTTATGGGGAAATGCTCACACTGGCACTGGCAGTGAGAGGGTTTTTAAAAATGCCACTCCACCCTTAAAATGGTCAGATTTCAGGGTTGAACTTGACCAGTACTTGGAAGGGAACATATGAAGAACTATCAAGGTTCTCCAGATAGAGCTAAAGATAATAATCCTCCCTAAAAACCTGGAAACTCGTTTGTATTTAAGAGTTTGGCAGCACCAAGGTAGATGTCCCGTACCAACTGCCTGACTCAGTATGAGGCACTAGACTGTTTTCTTTAAAGCTATGTTTCCTCTGGTCAAAGAATTTAATTGGAACCACAGCCAGGGAAGGAAGGGTTATTACACCTCATTTTCATACAAACTTCATAGAATCACAAAATCATAGAGTTGGAAGAGACCACAAAGGCCTTCCAACCCAAACCCCTGCCATGCGGGAAAACTACAGTTGATGTACACTGTACATAGTATTAAATTAAAAACCAATTAAAAATCCAGGATCCCACTGAGTGCTGGCAAAGAAGAAAATCTCTGCCAATGTTAGTTATTCATGAGTACAGAAGATGCGAGATGGTCTTGGCAAGGGGGAATGTGAGCTACACACAAGTACAGTCGGCCTTTAGTATCTCCTGGGGTTTGGTTCCAGGACCCCTCATAGATACCAAAATCTGTCAATACAGTACTCAAGTCCCTTTACATACAGTGGTGTACTAAAATGATGTCCCTTATAGAAAACAACAAAATCAAGTTTGCTTTTTGGATTTTTATTTTATTTTATTTTATTGGTATGTGTGAGGAGGGTGACCAAAATGGTATAAGGGTCTGAAAACCATTCCCTATGAGGAGAGACTTAGGGACCTGGATATATTTAGCCTGGAAAAGAGACAGTTATGATTACCCTGTTTAAATATTTGAAGGGATGCCATACTGGTCTGGTCTGATTGCAGGGGTATTTATAATTAATTGATCACAGTCAGTGACAGGATGTCATACTGAGGATAGAGCAAGCTTGTTTTCTGCTGCTCCAGAGAATAGGACCCAGAACAATGGAAGTAAGCTACAGGAAAAGAGATTCCACTTCAAACATTAAGAGGAACTTCCTGACAGTAAGAGCTGTTCCAACAGTGGGACACATTGCCTAGGAGAGTGGTGGAGTCTCCTTCTTTGGACGTCTTTAAACAGAGGCTGGATGGTCATCTGTCGGGGATGCTTTGATTGTGAGTTCCTGCATGGCAGGAGTTAGACTGGCCCTTGTGATGTCTTCCAACACTATGATTCTATGAATATTTTTGAACCTTGGCCAACTGTATCAGACCAGAAGAAAAGGTGGTTATTTCACTACCAGGGGACCATTTGTATAAGGAGCTATTAGATACCACCTTATGCAAAGTCATAAAAAGCACCTATGCCCACACAGCCAGTGGTTATATGAGCATAGTGCCCCATAGCAGGAATGAGAAATTCGGGAGGGGGAGGCATAGAGGAGTGCTTCTTAGTCTATCTAATACAAGGGACCAGGAGGGCTTTTCCCCCAATATGTCAGGGCCAGGCATCATATTTGTGCCCACTGTCTGCAATTGTTTCTCTGTTTTCCAAAAGCTTGCTGGAGCCTTGCAGCCAATAGCTCATGCCCTGGCCCTAGTCCACGGAGCATCACTTGACTAGGGGTCACTTTACACCTTGGGACCCTTTGGAGAGTGCATGGACACCTAGCAATGTCCACCACAGAACCAATAGTGGTTAAAAAACACTTCTGATTTTGGGACAACCCCACCACCACCCTTTAAACAGAACAGGAGGGCCCTGTCACCTGTCTAAAAGATGGATTACTACTGCTGGATGCTTCCATGAAAGACAAGTCTCTGTAAAAACAACAACAACTCAACAAACAGGATCACCCAGGGAAGCTGGAGGGGATTTTAGGGCTGCCAAACAGTCTTGGAAGGCCACGCTTAGCCTTTCCTATATGACCATACTCATACATAGAAATCTACTTTTGTTGCCCATGAAAAATATTTTAAATCTAGAACAGGAAATGGGATTAGTTTGTTAGAAAGATCTTCATACAAGCATGCCATCTGCATACACATAGCAATAGATATCTACACTGGGGCCGAAGATGTACTGATGTGGATGACTCAATGTGGCATCCTCCCTCTTGGACTTCAAGAAATATGATCTGAAGAGAAGCCAACCAGGTAATAGCAAACTTCAGCTTGTTAACATTCCACCCTTTACCCCGCCTTTTTTTTTTTAATACTAGGACCTTGACACTTTCACTTAATCCTTATGGATGAACTCATTGACAAAAGATCAAGACTGCACTACCTATGCAAGACCACGGGAAATAACTAAAGCAAGTGCTTTGTAAGCAGAAAGTCCCAAGTCCAACCCCTGGCCTCTCTAGTTAGAGGACAATGGAAGAAATGTCTGGACTATACTTACTTTCATATAATCAGAAACCATTCCCAAAACAGCAAACTCTTGAAATGCTAGAGTAGACTTAGCCATGAACACCTAATTATTACTTACATCTGAAACTGATTTTCCCCCAAAGAGCCAAGTAAATTCATAGCAATGTACATCTTACCAGGAATAAAAAAAATATTGATTCATACTCCTACTTAACTGTCTTTTTAAAATAAAAGTTTCTGTTTTAAAAGTATTTAAAAGGTTATAGTCAGTCACAGTTTGGCCCTTAATGAATTGTATACTTTTAGAAAATACAGTATATTAACTACTTAATACTCTGATGAAGTTCACTTATTTAAAAACCCAAGAGTGAAATGTTAAACCCAGCAATTTAAATGTTTGAACCAATCTTCAGGTTATTTTGAAGCAATTTTCACTGTTATTATCCTATTAGATAGTTTCGCTACTTTTGGGGGAGCCTCAGCTGCATTCCTCTTACCTCAGTAATTCCAGATTGAGGCCCTCGGCTCTCAATAACGGAGCAATTTGCATCTTCATAACAACTTAGGCATCCTAAGACAGCCACATAGAAAGGTTTGTGGCACTTTGACCCTTGAGTGCTCAAAAAGGACCACTGTGGAAAGCAATGCGCCAGGCCTCTTTTGAAAGTGACCTGGCACAAGCCTCAACAAGTCAATCTGGAGATGGCAGACCTCCAAGACCAAGACCAAGATTGATCCCTGCAAATAAAGAAATGCTGAAATGGAACACAGTCTGCCTGGAATGACTGCACAGGGCCTGCTCGGACTCCCGTTTCGTAGGTCGGAAACAAGGAGGCTCCCCCATACCTAGAACATTTCACAGATGAAAACTGGGACACATGTTGCCAAGCAACATCGGAGTGTGGTCAAGATGACAAATGAACAGGGAAGCTAAGAGACGTTGTGGTACCTTGCCTTTGCCTGAGCATCCTGGAAAGGGCAAGATTTTGCCCCTTCTTCTCCTCTCTGCCTTCTTGAGCTAACTAGGTGCCAATTGTATTTGCATTTCCAATTCAGTTTGCAGCAACCCAAGCAAGCTGAGGACAAAGGGGGAAAGTGAGAGGGGGAGAGAAAAATTGGGACATTTTAAAAGCAGGAGAAAGAATTGGGACAACAGAGAATTAATCAGGAGTGTCCCTACTAAACTTAGACATTTGGAACGCATGCTTTCCCACCAACTACTGGAAGGAGTCATGTCCAATTCAGGGCAGTATCATATTGGAATGCACCTTCCTAACAGCGATAATTGAGCTCTTTATTCTTTCTAGGGAAGACTAATGGGCAAGCCAGGGAGACATTCCTTTCAGAAAAATAGAATAAAGCCTGGATCAGACGTGGCTTTCTGCTTGTAGCAAGGGCAGGAGCATACTGAAGCGTCTGGGTTTGTGGGTTTTTTTAAAAAAACTTATTTCATTTATATCCCATCTTTCTCCAATATGAGACTCAAGGCAGCTTACAAAATTAAAACAAGGTAAGACCTGAACCCCGCCGAAAAATGGCCACACAATTAAACAAGTTGTCATATTAAAACAATTTTAAAAGCATAAACTACATTAACTTTAAAATTTATCCATAAAAATACAGCATGCCTCCCATAAAAAGACTCTTCTGCAACCAATCCATCATCAAATACCTGCTTGAATAAAACAGAGTGGGATGAGGGCAATCCAGCCTCCCATGGGAGGTTAAAATTTCCTCCCAACGAAATCTCAGAATGAACACAAATGGTACAAGTGGACAATGTGGCAGCCCCAAACATGGCTTCAGACACCCTCTCAACATCAAGGGTAAATAAATTGGTAGAGACTGACAACATACCGTGGATTGTCTGCTAGCAAACAACTCATTGGTATCCCACTGCTGCACTAGCTCACAACAAACTTAACTTCATGAGATATTGCTGCTTAAGAAGACCATATTGCAAAATCCTCCACTGTTTACTACCTAGTAGCATCCGAAGTTGCCACTTGCTGTTATGCCTTAGGACAAGGATGGGATTAAGGGCTCCTCCAGATGTTTCATGAATACAACTCTCAGCATTCTTCACCACTGACAAGGCTGGGCAGGGAGTCCAACAACATTTGAAGGGCCACATGATTCGTGCCTCTGCCTTAGAATTTTTATCACTACTCCTAGTTTGTCCTTTCATTATTTTGTATTGTCAAGACTGGGAGGCCCTCAGAGGCTGCTGCCACACTTCAGAATTAATGCAGTTTGACATCACTTTAATTGTCATGGCTTCATCCTATAGAATCCTGAGAGTTGTAGTTTGTTGTGGCACCAGAGTTCTGAGAGAGAAGGCTTAATACCTCACAACACTACAAATCCCGGAATTCCATAACATTGAGCCATGGCAGTTGAAGCGGTGTCAAAATGCATTAATTCTGCAGTGTAGATGCAGCCGGAGCGAGGTATTTCACCCAACAGTGTGTTCTGCACTGGGCAAGTAGCATCAGTTTTGGTCTGGGATTCTTTCCCACTGGTGTGTGAGGCAAGAGCCTCAACCAGGCTCATTGGAGAGCTGGCCTTGCTTATTATGGACACAGAAACTTTTGCTGATTCAGATTGTAGAATACAAATAAATAAATAAAGTACAGCGGTGCAAAGACTTGGACAACTTTAATTGGACAACTGGCTAATCTGAAAAGGCATCAGATCCCACTTGATCTAGAAAGCTAAGCAGCCCTGTTTAATACATGGATAGGAAACCGCCAATGAAAACAGATGCTACAGCCTGTATTTCAGAGGAGAAACTGAAAAAAACCACCTCTGAGTATTCATTGCCTTAAAAAACCCTATGAAATGAATGGGGTCACCATAAATCAACAGCCAACTTGAAAGTACAAAACTTGAACACAGCTATCAGAAGACACGGTTGTACAGTTGCACCTTGGAACTCGCAGGGGATCTGTTCTGGATTCCCCCCCACATGAGTTCCAAAACATGAGCATATTCAAGACCCATAGGCTTTAATGGGGCATGTGCATGTGAGGTGCGCACGATGGGTACCTACCCCATTGAGGGTAATGGCAGTCACCCCCTACGGATTTCCAAGTCTTTAGATTTCAAGTCCGCAGACTTGGAGAGACAACTGTATTACCATGTCCAGTTAGCCCTATCAGCTGGGAAGCATCTCAGTCAGATCAAATTTAATAAAGATGTTGACAAATCATCATTTTGAAGTGGAATTTGGCCTAGCTTTGTCACTTTGCTTCTTCCAGGCTCCTCCTAGGTTATGTTTAGTGTAAGAGATAGTGGCCAAAGAGGATCTTGAGCTTAAACATAAACAAGCTTTTTTAATGTCTGCACATGACATCCTGTACAATAGAGGTTCCAACGGAGAATTCCAACAATGGATAAATCCATATATACAGCAAGAGTATTCCCTTCTCATTTGTTCCTACCATTTTGTGGGGAGGTACCCTTACTCTCCACAAAAAATATAAGATCAAGAAACACCAACAATCTAAAATATGCAGATGACAGCATACCATTAGCAGAAAACATCACAGATTTGGAAGAATTACTATTCCAATTTACTAAGGAAGGTTTAAAAAGGAAGTGCCAAGGAAGGCTTACTGTTGAACATAAAGAAAACAAAAATTTTGATCACAGAAGATCTATATAAATTCAACCTAGATAATGAGAAAATCAAAACAGTTAATGAGTTTCTATACCTTGGATCAAACATTGGTAAGAACGTGAAAGCAGTCAAGAAGTAAGAAGACTAGGAATGTGAAGGGCAGACATTAAAAAACTAGACAAGATCCCAAAGAGTACAACTGTTGGGTACCACTGTTTCTTTCTTCCTTGGTAGCTTGCGGGAACCAGCAGCCAATGACTTAGGAATTAACACTCACCCAAGGGCCACAACTTTCAATAGCACTGATCTAGGCAATAATCATTAATACACTTAACAATCCTACATGAATTTGTCTTCTTTCATACAGTCACCTTGGCTAATAGCGATGCACACATCTTTTGGACATTTGGACATTTGCTCCCACAGTGTGTCCAAGACACAGTGTGTCTAGTGTGTCATGTGCTCCCACAGTGTGTCCAAGACTACTAAATCTGTCCTTTAATAGTACTGAGACCAAATCCCACTAGGCCATGAAAGAAGTGGCATTAGATACTGGTAAAAAGACCTCATCTCTGGATGAAACTATCACACTAAAGCTAGATCTTCTTTGGTAAAGTACAACCTGTCAGGTAAGTGTATAATAAGGAAAGCTCTGCCATAGAAGACCAACAGAGTGCAAGAGTTTTTCAGTCTTAGATAGTCATCAAAAAAGGATTTCACTTATCACCAATAAAGGATTCATTGATCAAGTATCTGTTTCTGAACACTAATGATAGACCTGAGCTCTGCTGTAACTTGGCCCTTGCCTCCTGGGTTATTGTGCCTTTAACTATGAACACCGCAGAACAAAAGAGATTTTACTGATCATCCATGTACTGTAGAGTGAACATGACAACCTATACTACAGAGGGTCATAGCTCACCCACACTGAACTATCATTAAATCAGCCAGAAATTTTGCCAAAATGCTGCTGTTACAGTGACAGCATCTCAGTTATAAGTAGGTTTGACAGCACAGCTTCTTAAGGCAAAGAAGCCATGGTGTCCTTAGAGGCTGGAAGATGGGCAAGTGACCTGACTGGCGAGGGCTAAACCGGGGCAAAGCTTGGGTACAACTTCAGCTAGCCATTCTGGGAAGCAACTACTTAAAGCTTTGCTGTTTCTGTTGCTCTCCAGAGCCAACTGTCAGGCCGATCCCAGCACACAGGATAAGATGCAGCTGGAGCCACTTGACGCGAGCCGGATGGAATGCTAGGCTGCAGCAGTCAGCTTTAAACACCCGGACTTATAAGGCTCTCTGTGCAATATCAAAACACACACAGAGTCTGCAAAACAAATTGGGGAAAGGGGAACATTTGGAACCTTCCAAAACAAAGATTAGCTGCTAACTAAACTGCTAGTCCCAGAGAACATAGCAACCTCATTAAGACTCATATTCATAAAGGAACATGCCCGTCTAGTTGTTGATAAAAAAAACACACACCCAACTTGGATTGTATATAAATGGGGAATTAAACAGTAACTGAAGAAAGATTTTGGATGTCTTTGTTAAGGAAAACTTTTTTTTTCTGCACAAGAGAATGATGTTCCATGTTTTTTTAAAACATGTTTATTCTTTTTTCAGATATTAGACCTTGGTTTGTACTACAGAATAGGTTTCCTATCTTTGGTTTCTTTTTACTCTGCCTTCTAATGAATGTGTTTCTTCCCTGGTTGTTAAATACTGAATTTACTAAGTTGCGCTCTACAAGCATAAAACAGGCAATTTTTAAAATTACGTGATGGCTGACACCCTTTTCAGACGTTAGGATTTTACTGCTAAAATTTCCTAACTTGTTTATATTTGTGTCTATTGATTTCTTCTTAATCTCATTTTCCAACAAGTTCTTTGCTTTCAGGTGAAACTAAAGAAGAGAGAAATAGCTGATGCTCAGTCCAATAATAGAAGTCAAGAAGCATACTTCAACTATCAGTTGACTAGTGCAATCTTCCCAAAAAATCCACACAACCGAAATGAAACCTTGCAGTTGTGGTTCTTTATATCTTTAACCAGACTTATAAGCACACAAATGAAGTATTAGGGGGGAGTCAATTGCTTTTTCACAGCCACTGACTAAACCATGCAATTTCATTTACAGAGTCACTACAAGAGGGATAAGCAACTGACAGACATTGGAGGCAAAACTGGCTCCCTAGTAGACTGAAAGGGTTGCAGCCTTTTAAATGCTCCTGCTTAAATAATGAATAAATAAATAAATCTTTATTTATACCCCGCCTCTCTGTCCAGGACAATTGGGGTGGCTTACAGATTAAAACGCCATACAAAAATCTAATACTGTACCCCTGTTTCCCGTCCTCCTCTAAAACAAGGACAGTTAAACAATGCCACCATGTTCCCTAGGGACAATTTCACCATGTTGGGCTGTTTTAAGCCAAGGGAAATTCTTAAAGGGGATGTCAGCTGCAAACCAATATTGGAGGGTGTGGGGCTCTCAAAAGTACCCATAGGGCCCACATGTATCTCAGGGGCCACACACACACACACACACACAACTCCAATGAGTGGAAGCCACTGTCTGCTGTGTCTACTCATCTCTCTAGCAGATTGTGCACATTTAAGACAAGAATTATAATGTGCCTCTCTCTTGGGCCATACCTTAATGTTTTGTGTGTGGAAAATCCCAGGTCCAACCCCAAGCAACTCCAGACAGGGTTGAGAATGATCCCTGTCTGAAATTCTGGAACATCACCAGTAGTCAGTACAGAAGATACTAACAACAGACTGGTCATCTGTTGGGGATGCTTTGATTGTGATTTCCTGCATGACAGGGGGGTTGGACTGGATGGCCCTTGCGGTCTCTTCCAGCTCTATGATTTGGTACACAATAACATCTTCTTTCCCCACCCCCAAATGTGGGGTACAGTAGCTGCTACAGCTTTTGCTTGAATGCACAGACCCTTCCCTTCTGAAGAAGAAAGCAGGTCTGTCTGTGGCAAAAAGCAAAAAGAAAGGAAAAAATACCAATGATTTTCTAGCTTTGCTTTAGACAAGAGATTTAAACGCAACCTATGAAGGCACATATGCATGCAGTCAGCCTCCGTATACATAGGTTCTTTATCCATGGATCCAACCATCCACGGCTTCAAAATATATATATATTTTACATTTCAAATTGATTTTGCCATTTTATATAAGGGACAGCATTTTACTACACCATTGTGTTTAATAGAACTTGATTTTCCACAAGTTTTGGTATCCATGGGGGTGGGATGGGGACGTCCTGGAACCAAACCCCAGCAGAGACCAAGTGCCCACCATTAAATATCATTGAACTGAAAGATGGCTATCAAAGGTGTCAACCATAGTTAAAATGGGAACAAAACTGGCTTCTCTGAGGGGCTGAACTATAGAAAGAGGAAAGGCGTTAAAGTTCAGCAAGCAATGTTGATTGCCACTGGGAAGCTATCTGCTATACTCTCCAGATCACGATGCTGAAGGACAGGTCAGGTCTGTTCTGTTCAGCTCTTTCCATCCAGAAATAAATAGTTCCTATAGCCACCTATCTTAACATCTCAAGTGACCAGTCTCATACATTAGCATTGCACCAATCAATGTCTTTCTTTAAGCTCATTTCTCTAGTATACACTACAAGAATAGAAACACATCTTGACTGGGTATCAATGCTTCCAAATATGGGCTGGCCTTCCACCCTCCCTGTTGGTTTATGGGGGCGCCAAGCATGCTCCACGCTGCACATTCTGTCCATGCGCCATGCAATAGTCAAACCTTTTTGTGCAGCCAGGCACAAATGACATTTTAACACATTATGGATAAGAGTGGCAGACTGAGCTAGGGACAAGCCCAATGCGTATGCAAGCATCCTAGTGAGGGCAGACAACAGGAGAACTGGAAGCTGTTCCACAAAGAGGTATGCGTTTTACAAATGCCGCCACCAAAACCCAGAAGGAACCCAGCTGTGACAGCAGAGGTGGTGGCAGCATGCTTCCCTAAAGCTGCAAAGAGAGAGAAAATGGTTTAAAGAAGGTCACCCTTTAAATATTTCCTCCTGTTTCAAAGAAGGCGGAGGGGTGATTTTAGCATGGCTGGGACAGAAAATGTAGACTCCATGCTACTAGGAAAATTAAGATCAACATTAATTTTTGCATAGAGGAACAGGAAGCACGTTAGCCAAGATATCCTATGATCAGATCTGCTTTAATTTGGTGCCAGAAATCTCAGCTTTGTCACACCAAGAAACAAAATTACAAGAGAGCCAGGCTGGTCATGAATTAAAATTGAGCCTTGTTCTTTTTTTTGGGGGGGGGAGGATAGGATTCTTGACTCTAGAACAGAACATATGTGCTTGCTGCAGAAAGAGATATAATAGCAGGAAAAGATATAACCAGTATTCAGAAGGAATACAGGTATGCATTCAAAGGGGTCGGGTGGATACAGGATTGCAAACCACAAGGAAGGGGCAAAAGAAACATCTTGGTAGTCGCAGAAAGTCAGGAAAGTACAAGTGTTTGGGAAGCAGGGGGAAAGTAGAGAACCTAACACACTATGCCCACTGGTCCTAAAAGATGGCAAAGCAGAACCAAAGATACAGGCTCCAATGGCTCAGTTCAAGGCAACAGAACTGGTTATGCCCACAACATCATTAATGAACACATAGGAACCTTTCTATAAACAGCTACTTAGCTATTGTAGGATGCCTGCTGATACATCAATCCAAAAGAGGATAACGGCATAGGAATTTTCATGTGCTATTTTATGGGTTTGTAGCACATATATGTAGCCCCAGTAACAAAGCAAGGAACGCCAGCGTGGTGTAGTGGTTTAAGCATAGGACTAAAACTCTGGAGATTGGGGTTCAGCCATGGAAACCCACTATGGAGTTTATCAGACATTGGAAATTGGAAGTATAATCCAAGGGCAATCCGAACGCAATCATGGGGTTTCATGTTATTGCGTATTAAAGTATCTCACACAATTTCGGGCAAAAGGGAAGTTATTCCGAACACAATCATCATGGGTTTTATGTTATTGCGAATTAAAGCATCTTACACAATTTCGGGCAACAGGGGGGTCATTTTCGGGTAATGGGAAGTCATTCTAAACGCATTCCGAACGCAATTGGAATTCACATAAATTCACTAAACTAGCGAATTCACATGAATTTGAATTGGCTCCATTCAAAATAAAGAGAAATTCCTCCCGTCTAATAAACTCCTAAGTGACCTTGGGCAAGTCACACCTCCTCAGCCCCAGAAACCTGTGATAGGTTTGCCTTAAAGTTGCCATAAATTGGAAATGTCTTGAAGGTACATCATCATCATCACCACAACAACGTAAGATCAATGGAAAGGGGGAGAGCATGCCAGATCCAATATGGGGACACCAGAAACATTCAATATAGATCCCCGTCTATTAAAAAAAATATATTGCAGCAACTACAGGACTATAGCATTAATTCCCCACACAAGCAAAACTATGCTCAAAATTAACATAAACTCCTATCATATAAGGAGAGAGAAATCCCAGAGGTTCAAGAATTGTCTAGGAAAGGTAGAGGCACTAAGGACTACAATGCAAACATATGGTAGCTAATGGAGCGCACCAAGGAATTCCCAAAAAAAAAAATTAGCATATGCTTTATACACTATAGCAAAGCCTTTATCTGCATCGATCACAAATAGCTCACCTTAGGATAGCTGTAAGTCAGAAATGACTTGAACACAACAACAACAACAGTACTTGCATATACACAAATGAATGAAAGAGCATGACTGAATGTGCATTGTTTACCTGCTTATGTGAGTATGGCTGTGCGTAAGATAATATATGTAAAATTTACACATATGTTAAGTACTGACTTAATTTAAATAATAAACTAATATGGGAGATGTTATTTAATAAACTGTTTAATTTGGGTAATGTTATTTCCATATACAACATTAACATGTGGATATCCACGAATGTTAAAATGAAAATATGCACACTAAACAAAATATTTTTATTCATTTATTACATTAAATGGGGAGGGGAATGACATCCACATTTAGATGTGAAGGGAATCACAATGGTAAAAAAATTGAGAACCCCTTGGATTAAGGCATGTCCTTCTCCTTCCAGATCCTCCTCACTTGGCTCAAGTATCAGCAGGAGAAAGAGTTTTATTTTTTATATCCTGCTGCCTTTCCCCCAGAACTGGAACTCAAGGCAGCTTACAATTTAAAACAAGAACAAAGCAACTTAAAAGCATACAGAAAGTGAACATTGCCATGAAACGGTTCATAATATTATAGCAATGTAAGCATACGCTTAAAAAGATGAAAAGCAATTGAAACATACAAAGCAATTTCAAAAAGTTCAAAAACGAAACAAGGGAATTAAAAACCACTAGCCTTATAGGTTCATGCCCCGGATCTACGAAAAACATGAGCTAATCGTATCACACCCCACCGAGCCCCTCTGCCTGCAACAGGAGGAGGAAGTTGTGCCTTGAATGACAATCCTCTCCTGTAAACTGAGCCATGTGCACTCTGCTGGGCGAGGTGGGGCCGGACCCATAAAAGCAACAGCTCCAACTCATCTCATTTTTTCCCCTTCCCTTGGCTAGTTGTAGTAGCATCAGTATGCTAACACTAAATAACCAGCAGCTCTGGCCTTGGGGTTTCGCTTCTAACTCACAACACCAGAGTTTGGGGCTGCATCCACACTGCCAAAACAGTATCCGGTTTGACACCACTTTAACTGCCATGGAATTCTGGGAACTGTAGCTTCTAGTGCCACAACAAACTACAGTTCCTAGAATTCTATAACACTGAATTGTATTGAACGGCAGTTAAAGAAGTGCCATACTGGATTATTTTGGCAATGTGGATGCAGCTACAGAATCCCACTGCTGTGTTCAGAACCAATACAGGTGGATGGTTAGGGTATAATAAGCAGATTTAAAAGGCCACCTTGAGACAACTAACTTGGTTTCAAAAAATAGTAGCAAGTTTCTATGTAATTTTTTTTTAACTTTCACTGCCAGGTGCCTCTGGGATCAAGAATTCTATATCTATGTCTTTGTTACCGCATTACATGAAAACAGCTTGATATTTGGAAGGTATGTTTGAGATAGTCTGACTTAAACTATACACTATGTGGCATACATGACATTTATATAGGCAAAACAACCCAATTATTTTTTTTACACATAATCTTAGCCAAATCTAGAGCTAACTACTCCAGTGAAAATGCAGAAGATTGTATAGGTTATTACTGCCACAAGGATTATCCTTTTATGTGGGAAAGATGACCCATAAAGGCACAGATTAGCATGAGGAGATGTAAAAAAGAAAAGGGGAAGACTAGGCTTTTGGTAAAATGTTGAGAAAATAAAAGAAACAGGATATGTTTTGAACTACTCAGAGCTATGAGCTTTCGTGATCAACCTCTCCTCTCCTCGATAGACACAGCAGTCATTAGTTTGCTTCACCCAGATGTGTTTATACGATTTAGGAGATTAAGGACTGTATCACACGACAGATATGTTGCACAATTGCACTAGCTTTCTTCTGTGTTTGCTCTTTCTTTATAATATGGCATCATGACTCCCCTATTGCACTACATTTCCATCATTATTTGATCGCATTATTTCATTAATGGTAAAAACCCATTAATGGTTCCAATATAACTGCAGTTCACCTATTGCTTTTGGTGCGACAGCTTCATTCCTCTGCAATTCCGATATTTTGCTAGTCCTCTGGTGTGAGGGACCTTTACGAAGTTCTTTACCAAGTCCCAGCAGCTCCAGCCATCATTACTGTAAGGAATACTTGAATTTGTAGTCCAACACATAGTCTTGATGGAAGGCTGCCCAATTGCTACCTCTGCTCTAGAGAAAGTGCAAAGAACATAATCCCAGCTGGGATGCTGGGGAGAGGACTTTAATCTTTTGCCCTCTACTGTGCCTAGTCCATCAGCAGCTGTGCCTTGTTAAAAAGGTGTTTTTAAGTAAAGATCATTCCTTGGCCACAGAAGTTCAGGTGTGGTACTGATCTGGACTGAGAAAGCGTTAATGTCCCTGCCTAATTCAGATCAGTCCCTCAAGGCTCTGTTGTAGAGAGTTTTTCATTTTGACAATTAAAAAAGGGAGTCAAATAGAATAAAGAGGCTGTAGCTAATAACCCAACAGCATCTGTTCCTGAAATTAAAACCTATGTAGCCAACTTTGCAGCCACCATTGAGGTATTACACTGGTAACTCTTCCAGTTACCAACTAAATAGAAGTTATGCATCGCAAATGCTATGTAGAAGAAACAGACACAAGATTGGGGAGACCCCTCCATTCTGCATTAAGATCCTACTTTGAATATATCAGCATTGATACTGGAATCGAGACCTATGTGAAACTTCTCTCTATGGCAGTTCATAATATGAAGCGGAGGGAGCACTGTCAGGAAATCAGTTATTAGCTTTAATATAAACCAAGAAGAGGTCACTTCAGAAACCAAGTTTGGAAAGAGTATCCTTCCCCGTCTCCTTCCATCTCTGTTATCACTAAAGGAACCTACTGGACAATGGTACCCTTCTGATTTTTTGAGGAGCCGGTAAAGAGCCAGAGGCAAAGACCAGCCTTGCAACGAGTTAGTATTAACTGCCTGCCCCATAGGAGCCGGCATAACACGATGTCCCTCCCCATTATTTCTCTCGGGGATGGGTGGGCACAGCTTGTACAGTATGCGAGTATAGCATTAATACTGATCTGTATAAGACAACTTGTCACTTTGAGGATGAGCCCCATCTAGCGAGGTACATGACCTTTCTGTCTCATGCCTTCTCCATACATGGTCACAATTTGCAGGCAAGCAGAAAGAGCCGGGAAGGAGAAGATTAAAGTTTGTTTGCATAATGTGCTTTGCCTGTATCCAAGCTGTGCTCCAGATTGGAGCAAGATTGCTCGACATTAGCAAGGGCGAGATCCTCATCTTAGTTGTATAATACGGGTGAATCGTATCCCGGTCATCAAGTAGCATGTGATAGTGAGGGATTATGGGATGAGATGCTATCCAAAAAAACCTGTGGAGGCTCACAGTTGCCTAACTCTTTCCTGTTAACTTTTCCTGTGTGCCACACAGTTTGCATCTCTATGAAACAGCAAAGATTTTGTCCCCTGTGTATTCTGTTGTAGAATACAATCGCATCCCTTGCTTGAGATGTTCTTATTGATTTTAACTCTTTCCTGCTCCTCCATACCCACAACCAAGTTTAACCAAGATGCTTTCACTGTAAAGTCTTACCTCTAAATATAATGGCTAGGGGAGGATGATTCACTTGCTAAAAGCTTCAGCTTCAGAGTTGACACTTGCAGGTAGGGCCAAGGTCACCTCTGCTTTATTTCCCTACCAAACTGAAGGAGCAATAGTTAATCTGGTTAATGTTTGACACTGGGGTTTTGTCCATCTGCTGCTGTCACTAAGGCTAGGCAACAACAGTAGCAGGTTCCAGGTTTGCAGAGCTAGAGACCTAGTTTGTTTCCTATCATGCTTGTCATCCTCGTTTTCAAAGCAAAAAGGAATACCTTTGGCTTTCCAGATATGTCTAACTTCAACTCTCACACAGTGGGCCCTTGGTACCTGCTGGGGCTTGGATATCAAAATCCGCAGATTCTAAGCGCCATTAAATACAATGGCATAATAAAATGATAATGCAAATTTTTGACATTTATTTATTTTCAAACCATTTATGGTTGAATCCATGGATAAAGAATCTCTGGATACAGAAGGTCAACTGTAGTTCTCAGTTGTTTGACTATACTGGCAAGGGCTTCTTGGAGCTGAAATCCAAAACATCTGGTAACCAAATATTCCACTAGCCCTTGCCGTAACTATCAAATAAGGCTAGGGAAATTGGGTTCTTAGCAACTGGAACATCTGAATCTAAGAATCTGATTAACATCAGACGCCAGTGGTCCTCATAAAGTAGGCAGGAGATATTTAAACTAAATCAGGATCTCAAATGCTCTCTATCCGCACATGGAAGGGCTCCATCCAGTCTTACCAAACACATCCAATTTGTCCAAAGACAGAAGACAAGTGAGATCATATGCCACTTTAGTGTCTGCCCTTCATTAAAGCAATCTCCCTTTTTAAAAATATTTAAAAAAAACAACAACAACACTGGAGGTGTCCTACCCATTTTGTCAATCAAAGAGCAGCATGGCTTTAGGGTAAGGCTGGGGAATATGTGTCTTTCTTCATATTGCTGGACTGTGACTCCCATAATCCATCACCATTGGATATGCTGACCATGACTGATGGGGACTGCAATTGAACAAGACCTAGAAGGAAAGCCAACGTGGTGTGGTGGTTTCAGTGCTGGCCTAGGACACCAGGAGACCAGGCTTGAAATCCCCACTCAGCCATGGAAACCCATGGAGTGACTTTGTAGTGGATTATTATTTTATTCATTTTATTTTATTTTAGCAGCAAGTCTATTCTCAATGCATCTTGCCAAGAAAACTCTGTAACAGGTCACCATGAGTCAGTGTCAACTTGAAGAGACACACAGAAGTCTGTATATTCCCCATTTATGCTTTAGGACTTGCCAATATCAGATCCGGCACAGGACGCTTTGCAAACTGACATGAAAAGTCAAGATATCCTCACCCAATCCACACACAGCTCTCAACCACACTGACAGCCTAGGACAACAGGGTTCTTTCAGGAGTCAGGCAGGTAATAATAAAATGGGAGCAAACATTTCTCAGGTAGTCATCACCGAACCTCTCTCTGTCGCGTAACTGGGGCGGCTGCCTCTATAACACTCTTTTCTTGACCTCTCCCTTAACCCTGCTTCCCTGCCTTATGCCCTATCCAGCATACCTTTAGGGTTGCTAGTTTTTATTTTATTTTATTTTCTGTGCAGTCCCAGACCTCTGCTGCAGTGAAGTGTTTAAAAGAAAGAAAGAAAGAAAGAAAGAAAGAAAGAAAGAAAGTCAAGGGGCAGCGGCGAATGAGGGGACACTGACACCACATGACTGATATTTTGCACCTGGGGACTTATACGATTGTGAAGTCATCCACATTTTTCCCTTGTGAATGAAAAGGACCAGGTCCAAAACAACACAGCTACAGGTTGGAGGGGTTGCCATGTGACAAGTATCACCAAAGCTGTTTCTTTCCCAGTGAAACTGTGGTTTCAAAGTAATGTCCTTAGTACCAAGTACCAAGTGGCATGGCTGGGGACTGAGCGACTGCTGCCATTGCCTACATAGACACCTGCTGCCCAAGATGACTTCTTCGCTCTGCCTAGCAGCAGAGCTATCCCTGTCTGCATTAAGGTCTCACCTCTCGGAATGAACTTCAAAGTGTGAACACTCCCGGCTAGACAGGAAAACGGATTGACCTAGGACACAAATGGGAATTGTGCAACCTTCCGGATCCTGTTGGACTCAAGATCCCATCAACCTTAACAAGCATAACTAATGATGGAGGATGCTGGGATTTGCACTCCACAGCATCTTGGGGACACATTTCCCACCGCTGATCAAGAGATTCTTTTATAATGCAAGTATTTATAGCAGCAGCGAAGAAACTTTGTCTTTAGATGTTTTGGACTACAACTCCCATCCTCACTTACTACAGGGAAGGTTAGCCTGCACCTCTAGTATTTCAAAATATTTCAAGGGCAACTCACCCCACTTCATAGAATTTTGATGTACAAACCGTTAAAAGTGGAGGGTTACTTTTGTCTTACTACAGCTACATGAAGCCGGTTTATTGTAATGATTTCAGTGCTGGACCAAGACACTGGAGGACCAAGGTTCGAACCCTGCTTTGTCATGGAAACCCACTGGCTGGCCTTGGCTAAATCAGCCTCAGAGGAAGGCAAAGGCATAACCCCTCAGAACAAATCTTGGCAAGAAAATCCCTTAATAGACACCACATCATATTGCTGCCGCTCTTCACTATAGATTCAGGAGTGTGTGAACCTAGCCTAAAAACAGCTTTGTTAGTCAGATATCACAATCTGCCTGTTTCTGGAGCTCTTTCATTGCTAGGAATACATCAATGCCACTGAAAATGGCATAGGGAGGGAGGGATACAGCCATGGAGGACCAAAGTGGGGAGACAGCCCTTTCCAAAAGAATTATACCCCCCCACAGACACACACCCCAAAATTCCTGCAACCCCCCGATTTCTAACATTTAATCCCAAATGTCTAACATTTCAAGAAAAAGTTTGTTTGCTGGAGATCCAGAGGCAGTTCAAGTCACAATCCCACAACAGGAAGGCATTGGCCACCAAGATATCAAAAGAATTCTATGCCTGAACTGCCAACAAGCTTGACGGCTATAAGGAAAAGGATAAGGGCCGTATATCAACTGGAATAAGAATTGAATGATGCAAGAATGAGCTTTGAAACCTGTTTACTTAAAGTTATGCTGGTGGCCTAGAACAGGGGTGGGCATAGTGTGGGCTCTGGGGCCACATAGTCCTCCAGACCGCTCCCCCCACCCAACCTCCATCTCTTAAGGGAGGCAATTCATCTTTTTAAATAGACTGCCAGGTGCTGCTGCATTGTTTAACATCAAAAACATCCCATTTTTCAAGACCACAAGCAGAACTCTGACCGTAGTTGTTTGTGGGTTTTTCGGACTATGTGGCCATGTTAAGAGTTTATTCCTGACGTTTCGTCAGCATCTGTGGCTGGCATCTTCAGGGAATGCATTCTCTGAAGATGCCAGTCACAGATGCTGGCAAAACTTCAGGAATAAACTCTTCTAGAACAGGGCAACATCACCTGAAAAAAACACAAAAAACTAAGGATCCCAGCCATGAAAGCCTTTGACTTCACATTAGAATTCTGACCACTTCCAACTTTTTTTCCTGTTTTGATATTTTGGATACTTTGAGTGGACCTTGGAGTGTCCAAGAAGCAGAAAACTGGCCCTCGGATCCATTTCAGGGCTGTAAAAGAGAGGTTTAGGGGCCAGTTTCCCCATCCCTGGACTTGTTGGACCAATTGGCCTAAACAAAATTGTTAATCTCAATTAAACTAGAGCAGCTGAATCACTAGGAAGCCATCGCTTAAGTACTCACTGGGTCTCTACTCCACTGAGGACTAACCACTGGGTTTAAGCTCTGCCTTTACATACAGTAAGTTCTCTGAGGGAGGTAGCAGACAACTGGTAAGCAATTAAAGATGTTACAAAGCCTACAGTGGTAAGAACGAAACAGCAATAGCATTTGGGTAGTTTGGTTTTGCAACAATCAGCAACACCCTGCAGTGCATCTGCCCCTTAACTCCCCCCCCCCCAACAAGATAGAGCCATTTACATGGCACCAAAAATTGATATGATACCCTCCACTAAGTAAAAGCCAAATTCCATAAACTACACGGAACAAGAATTCAAGGCACAAAGCTGTAACAGGTATTACCCAGACACATTTCCAAGTCTATCCCTACAGGTATAGCTGCAAGAAACTCCCTCTCAGAGCATCGGTTTGTAAATTTGACTCTTTGGATATTGATGGACTTCCAAGACCCAGAAGTCCCAGCCAGCATGGTCAAAAGTAAAAGTTTCTGGGAGTGACAGTTGTCCATCTGGGACTATCTTGGATAAGAAGAATAAAAAGGAGAGGTTGCAAGTATTGTTAAGCCATTACCTGTAATTTTTCCAACAGATCAAATTATGGTAGAGTTACATATGACATTTTAATCTCTAGTTGACAGTGTTTGATTATTTTATAATTAACCTTTGGGGGATGTTTTTGCTTTCCATATACGTTGTGCTTCTCTGTGTTGGCACTGAATTTCATTGTGGTATTTGTGATAGTGGTTTGAACATTGGACTATGAATCTGGAGACCAAGGTTCAATTCTTCACTTGGCCATAGAAATCCACAGGGAGACCTTACAGGATTCACACACTCAGCTCCAGAAAACCCAGTGATAGTTTCACCTTAGGATCACCATAGGTCAGAAATGACTTGAAATCACTCAACAACATTTAATGTTCTATATATACGTTTATCGGTTCCCAACCTTGCACTCTTTGGAATTGTTCTACTACAACTGCCAGAATTGCCAACCACAGACTTGACTGGCTGGAGCTTGTGGGAGTTGGCTCACCAATATCTGAGGATACAGGTTGCAGAACAATAATCAGCCATAGATGACAAAGAAGGGCATGCAGGTGAGTAGATAGAAATCTATGTGGATGAATAAGCAGGCTGGCAGAAGAGGACTATGTACCCTGACCTTCCTCTAAACCCACCATGGGAACCACACAGGCTGCCAAAAGAGAGAAGCCCCATCCCTGTACCCAGTAATGAAATGAAGTATACTCTTGGTGAACTAGATAGCTGCACTCCCTTCCTCTGCCAGCCTACAGCAGGCTAATAGCTTTTGTGAAATTGTCTACAGATGCATCACTGGATGTGTGTGTGTGTGTGTGTGTGTGTGTGCAGACCACACCAGGTGACACTGCTACTTCTCAAACACCTTCCTTTTGGCAAAAACATGATATGCCATTCACCTGTGTCCCTTTAAAATTCTCAAGATATGAGGTGAGTGGGGCAAGGCTCAGTGGAAACAGAAAGGAGATGCCCCAGGATTTTTTAAAAAGTAAATTTTAAAATTTAATTAATTTATTTCAAAATTAACAAAATTTAACATTTTCATCCTCTTTAAATTTTCTTTAAAAATATCACATTTCTCCAAATTTTCACTTTAACCACATGAAACAACATTTTTTTATTGTGTGCCTTCATGTATAATTTTGTTTTTGCTGTCACTCACAACTATCGCCATTACATTCAGTGATATATGGGAATTAGGATGTATGAGTAGCCTTAGTACACACACACACACAAAAACATTACTAAGGATTCTGTAGGATGTGGTATGGGAGGATGTCAATGGAGAGGGAGATACCATGAGTTAACACACTGGGTGACGCCAATCCTAATGACGCCACCGGTTGTTTACAAGGCTGTGCTAGTATCTCACATAGCAGTTCCCAGTCACTGCCATTTCACCTCCCCTTCCAAACAGCACTTGGAAGGAGATGGGTGCAGTTCTTCCATCCTTCGAACGTTGGGAGAGTCCGTCAACATGGGTTTTACAAGCAACTCAGTGACTCAAAGGTGAGCACCAACTTACACTGGACAAGATTAAGCTAATACAAAGCTGATTCAAACAACTCTCTTGGCTGCGATGATCAAGCTGTGCATTTGACCGTATGGATAGTGATACTACAGTGCAGCTGAGTCAGAGAACATCCTGGACTTGTTTCCTCAACACATGTCTATATTTCATAAACCCATCAGACGAGCATGAAGGGTTGGGGTTCAATTCAATAGCATTAACAAGAGACTAAGGGGCGGCCTGCAGCTGCCTCTCTCTGCACTGGATCAGGGCCGCAGCAGCCATGTGGTGCAGTGCGCAGCATCAGCCCCGATCTTGCCTTTCCATGGCGCAAAAAGGAGCCTCAAAAAGCGGCTCCTTTCTGCATCGCAGAAAAGGCACCATAGTCACCGGCACCACGACTTTTCGATGCTCCTTTGGCGCTGTGTCATCTATACACAGTGCCAAAGGAGTGCCATGACGCCGCTTGCCATGTGGTGCAGTGCACAGCATCACACCAGCCTGGGGGCAAAGTAGGGGCGTGCATCACAACTGGACTCTGCCCCCAGGTCAGCTTTAATGACCAGTCTGTACACTCTCTAAGTCCCTTACATATCTTTCAAGAACATCTACAGTACATGATGCCACCTGCCTTTCTGAAGTTATTTTCTCAAAAAAGCTGCACCCTTACACCACATGCTAGCTGAAGCAAAGCCTAAAGGTATACGATATTTACTTGCATTATTTGTTTTAACTGCCTAGTGACTATACATGGAGTTCCATAGATCACATGGGACCCCCACTCTCCAACCTAGTCTAAACTGAAAGAGGCAGTCTTTAATTCAATGACAAAGTACATGCCACTTAAACCTACTATCAGGTTCAATGCTTGGCAACTTTGGGTAGCACTAGGAAACTGATCTGAAATCCAGAACATCTACTTGCAGGAGTTCCCAGCCTTTGGCCATACAGCTGTTTTGGGCTTCAGCTCTCAGAGTCCCAGAAGTCCCAGCCAATGTAGCAAATGCTCAGGAATTCTGGGAGCTGAGATCCAAAACATCTGGAGGACAAAAGGGATGAGAAGCACTGTATTAGACGGACCTATATTCAGTATAGTGCTGTTTCCAGTGTGTTTGTAACTAGTTCGGTATAGTGGTAAGTATCAAACTTGAGAGCTTTTCTCAGACCTGAAATGCAGCCTGGGAACTTGTCCCAAACGCCTGCTTATTTCATGGCCTGTTGCAAGGAACAAAGAGAAACCCATACACAACAGCATGCCTTTCTTGGAGGAAGACTAAAATGTAACTAAAAAATACATGCACCCCTCCTCTCCCATCCTCCTTGCTAAGAATAGATAATAAATATTCCACTACAAATTCTAAAAATATTCCCCAAGCCAACTTTGAGAGTAACAAAGCTCTTATTTGCTTACAGGATGATTGCTGTGTATCAACAGATACTAAAGATGTAGGAGGACGCATAGTACTAAATGTGACTTGCATTTAAGCCGCAGCCTGGAGGCCATAGGTGATCAGGAATTTAATGCAGGTGAATGAATGCGCTGGTAAAAGAGCAATACAGCCCTCTATCACTGTGACCAGCTCCGCTAAAGAACGGAAGCCCTACCCAATATGCCCAGTAAATAAATGCATTTTTCTGTCCTCTCCTCTTACATCCCTCAGTAGGATAGCAGAAGTGTGTGCAACCTGGGCTGTTCTATGACTTGACTAACAAGGAAGCAACCGAAGTGAAAATACAAATTTGATTTCCAGATTTTATTGTGGATGTAGAACAATGTGCACAAGCTCAGCTTTCCAGATGTCCCAGGATTGCAATTCCCATAAGCCACAGCAAGAACAGTCAGAGCTGGGGAATGCTGCTGAGAGCTGAACTCCAGCAATATCTGGAAGGCTGCACTTTGCCCATCCTTGGTGCAGATTTTGGCCCTTGATGTCTGGATTGCCATCCTTGCTCACTCCTTAAGCTCTGAATAGATTGGCATAATTGTGCCTAACCACAAATTCTTTGTGATAACTGAACAACTCTTATGTATCACCTCAAGCTTACTGTAGAAAAGTTGGGCTACAAGTTTGACATATGGCTTCCTTCCCCATACCACCCTCCAATATCTGTTTACTGTGCAAGGATCTTGCTTTTGAGTGCTTTTCAAGTGAGCCATAATACCCTGTTTTCAAAAAATATTCAGGCTCCAGCAACTCTGATCCACAATCTAGACACGAAGAACTCTGGGCACCTCCTTCAAAGAAAGTCTCTTACCTTTTTCTTGTCCTGCTATAGGAAGCATAAGCTAAGCAGCCTTTGAATAAAAAGAGGGGAGGCAATTTTAGTATGGATGTTATCACACGGGAGGAATTTCTCTCAATTTCAAAAGAAATGAAAGTGGGGCCAGTTCAAAATTGAATGAATTCAGTGATTGTGTGTTGACGCCACATCGCGTTCGGAACTGCCCGAAATTGCATGTGATAGTTTCTCACGCTATAATGTGAAACCCCATGACTGCATTCGGAAGGACTTCCCATTGCCCAAAAAAGCGTGCAATCGGCTTTCACGCAATAACGCGAAACCCCATGATTGCATTCAGATTGCCACTGGATTATACTTCCAATTCCCATCGTGTGATAAACTCCATGTTACAGAAATAGCTTATGTTACAACAAATCTTTCATGGGCTAGAAACCATTTCAAATGCTCTGCTCCACATATTACACCACGATGGATCTTTGGGGTGACATGAGAATCTTGTACAGCAGGAAAAAATAAGTTGCCTTACAGCACTGGTTCCCAAACAGTGGTGTGGGACGCCCAGGTGCATTCGGGATGTGTGTGAACAACAAATATTTAACCTGGATTCATCCTGGATTATTTTCACAGTGTAAATAACCCCAAGGTCCTGATTCCTTACCCCCACACACCTCTTTCTAAACTTTTTTTTTGTCGTGTAGGAGAAGAAAATGGCAAAGAGGGTGTCTGGAGCAGCTGCCTTTGCCTGAAGGAATAGGAAGTAAGAGAAATGAAAGTTTGTGTGTGAGAGAATAAATACTATGTATGAGAGTGAAAGAAAGTGAGTACATATCTGAGCATTGGAACATCCATGAGAGACAGTATGTGTACAATTTACACATGTTAAATATTGAATTTATTTAAATAAAGCATTTAATTTGAACAAGATTATTTCCTTAAAAAATGTAAAAATATGAAAGTATAAATGAACATATAGGACGAAATCCGCACACAGATGTGAAGAGGACACAAGGATAAAAAGTTTGAGAACCGCTGCCTTACGAAATCTCCTTCTGTAGAAGATTTCCCTCCCACTCTAAACATTCTGCTGCAGATACTTGCATTTCCTGGGACAATGGAAAAAGATGTTTAACCAGCCAAGTCCCTGAAGGCTATAAATATCACAAGAGGGCAAATGCAAGATCCCAGAAATGTATTCTTTCGACAATAAACTTTTTACAGGCCACTTTGCTTTCAATACTCCCTGGAGCCAGGACTATTGCATACTGGGGAGGGGGGCTGCCAAACCCCAAATTATAAAACTAGACTTGCTTTGTACAGTAAATAGCCACTAAATATTCTCTAACAGTGAAAGGCACACAAGAAACAGCATCGCTATTTGTCCCATCATGATGCGTATCAGTCACAGCAGCCTTTCTTGTCATGATTGCTCGGTCTTCATTAGAAATGTCACTTTTAATTGTGACATTCTAACTCCCACCAAGATCCCTCCCAAGCCAGATTTAGATCGTGAATCCTCAGACCCTTTTAAAAAGAAGGGGAAAGTTTAGCCCTCAAAATGTATACCTTTCACATGAACTCAGCATGGCCGATACTCAGGAATTTTGGGAGTTGTTGGCACAACATCTGGAGGGCAAACAGTTCCCTACTCCTATAACAGAGGGAGCAGGAGAGGCCTGTCTATAGAGAAACATTTTCCAGATATACTACCCAAGGATCTTTATGCAATCCATTTTAATCTATACAGTAGAATAGTTCTCCCCAACCTGGGCTCACTCCAGATGTGGTGAACTAGAACTCCTGCCATTCCCAGAAAACATGTCCCATACCCTCTAACTGTCCCAGTTTGGAAGGGACCATCCCAATTAACTATTTAAATGTCCCAGTTTCTCTCTCCTCTTCCCCCTTTGCCCTTAGCTAACTACAGTTGCTACAAACTGAACTCATAGTGGGAAAGTATTTTGCATTCATTTAGGCCAGCCTGACTGCATACTATAGGTAAAGAAGGTCTGAGCATTCACATGCTCCAAGCCCTTCTTCCTCCACCACCGGGGTGCCATCTTGGCATGCGCCCGTTTACACGGGGCACTCCGTGGTGATGTCCCTTGTGCGCAGCACCCAAACAGCACTGCCCACAAGTGGCATCATAAGGCCATGCCGCGGTGGTTATGGCACCCCTTCTATGGCACAAAACGAAGACCCTTTTCAGGGCTTCTTTTTGCACCATGCACAGGTCATGCCGTGTGGTTGCAGTGTTGAGCCATCTGTCTGTCAAGACCCTAAGTTAACAGGGACGAGAAGAGAGGAAGAATTTTGCTCTTCCCAGTAGGCTCAGGCAAAAGCAAACTGCCTTGTGTTCTTCCAAAAAAACATTTGCTATTTTGAGCACGCTCTGATCTTGCTTGGTCCCAGTTTTCACCCGTGAAATGCCGGAGGGTATGCAAGTTGATTGAGAGGGGATGGTGACAAACTGTAGCACGGCACATCTGAAAGGAACCAGGTTGGGGAGGACTATGCTATAAATTAAAATGGAACTGCATACAGATCTTTCACAGCAAAAAGGAGGTGGCAAAGAGGTAGGAAATACATTGCCCTCCGAATCTTGTTGGGCTGCAATTCCATCAGCTAAATGCGGTGTAGCCAGCAATGAGGAGTATTGTGCATTGCCACCCATCATCATCGGGAGGGAAACTAAATTTCCACCCCAACAACAGAATACTGAATATCATGGCTAATCCTCCTCTTTCTGGAATAACCAGTATGACTTTGTAGGATAGCTTTCTTCAGTCCAATGCACCATTTTATGTTTACTCACCCTCCCCATTCTAACGTTTATAGAAAGCCACGTGATTGTGTGAATCTAAACACTAGTTATTCACAAGGATCCGTCTTCGTATCTTTCATCATAAAAAAATTCAGATTAAGTCACCATTATCTGCACTGAAAGGGAGTTAGTGTTGTATGCAGTCAGTGAATGACGCATGCAAAGCCTTCACAGATCGAAGAAAATGGCTGTATGGATTTAAAGATAGTGTGGCCCTTTTCATCTGCTCTGTGGGGGATTGGAATACATATTTTCTTATACAAGAAAACCACTATTCCCATTTTCCCCAAATTAACAGTAGCCATATAAACAGAAATCATAATAAAGGTGGTCAGCCGAATCATAGTTTATTTGATGGATTAGACTCTTAACCAAGCAAAACCTGACAGTGGCCAACATATTTTAGCCTCCCTGGATTTTCATACATACATACAGTACACACATAATAGAACAGCCCATTATGATGATCCTATTTGTGCAAAGTAGGCATGAGGGTTACAATACACATGAAACGCATGTTCATCTTTTTGTGAGATAATTCTTGTTAAAGTAAGTTATTGTTAAACCATTCTAGGGCATAATTTGTCAACGCACCAAACAATAAAATGAATTTAAGCAACATGAATTTAAGCAGAGTCGTCACAGCCATCCTAACCTTATTATCTGCAAAGCTTCACACATGCCACGTTCCACAGGAATGGACTTTTAAAGAGCTTTTTTTTAAACTTTTAAAAATAAAATGTTACTTTTAAAATTTTACTCTTACTTTTAAAGGGATAGTTCCTGGAACCTTCCAAAACGGGCAAAGTTAGAAGGGCAGATACAAAATCTCACAGTAATTACATATCAGTTGCCTTTATGGATTATATCAAATAAGCCATTCTTTTGTCTGGATCTTAAAAACCAGGAGCCACTTGATAATCCAAATGGAGACCGGCTAATTGTCCATCAGTGTATTGATTCTGATATTCTTCTGTATGTTTACTATACGCTGTTGATAAGTGACCGAGATGGAAAGGTAGCAGAAAAGGGCTAAGAGTAGGATTGTAAGTGAGCTCACTATCTGTGTCAGTGACAATTCAACCTTTTCTACTCAGGCTGCGTTCACACAGGAGAAATAAACCGGTTTAAGTGCCATGGCTCAATGCTGTGAAATTCTGGGAATTGTAGTTTGTTGTGGGGCCCAGAGCGGAGCGGAGCTCCGCTCTGGGCCCCACAACAAACTACAATTCCCAGAATTTCACAGCATTGAGCCATGGCACTTAAACCAGTTTATTTCTCCTGTGTGAACGCAGCCTAGGTTTGCCATTTTTTGCAAGTGGGGTATGCTATTCCAACGAACTTGCTACTGACTCAAGATGTAATGACTTCATTTGTTCTTTGCATTTCTTGCATTTCTGTATCACGAAATGAAACAAACAAAACATGGGAGGAAAGGGTCTTCCAGGCATCTGCCTGATAAGGATGATGAACTGCGGACACCAGGAGTCATGTAGTCTTTTGAGTGTTGGACTAAGCACTTTTATCATTTTAACTGCATTTTATTATTTTAAGAGACGTGTTTTAATACTGTAATAGTCTAATTCTGTTTTAATGCTCACTTTTGTATGCTTCAATTGTAATTGTTCTTTTAAACTGTAAGTCATTCCGAGTCCCAATTTTGGTGGAAAGCAGGATATAAATACTGTATATGCTCAAGTCTAAAAATTTCAATCAAAAAATTGACCCAAGAAATCTGAATCAACTTATCCATGGGTCAATGTAAGTACTGAACCTTAACTCATATATATATATATATATATATATATATATATGGAACCATCCCCTGATGAAAGGGAAGAGTGTAATCTGCCCTGGAAACATTGACACACACTCCTACTCTCTCATCAATCCCGCATTTAGTGTGAGCACAAACAGAATTGTGTAAGTTCTTTGGCATTGTTTTCCTTAGCTTCATAGATCCTTTGTTACACACCCTTAAATTTTACCCTCGACTTATCCTTGGGTCAAATCCAATTCCATAATTTTGGACCCCAAACTTGCCCTTGATTTATACACGAGGTCGACTTATAGTCAGGTATATATGGTAAATGTGGTTGTTGTTACTGGACTACGATTCCAGGAGCTCCAGGTTTGAATCCCAGCTAAGCCGTAAAAACCCACTGGGTGACCTTAGGCAAGTCACTCTCTCAGCCATTGGACCTTATCAGACGTTGGAAATTGGAAGTATAATCCAATGGCAATCCAAACCCAATAATGGGGTTTCATGTTATTGCGAATTAAAGTATCTCACGCAATTTCGGGCAAAAGGGAAGTCATTCTGAACACAATCGTGGGTTTTACGTTATTGCGAATTAAAGCATCTCATGCAATTTCGGGCAATGGGGGATCGTTTTCGGGTAATGGGAAGTCATTCTGAACGCATTCCGAACGCAATTGGAATTCACGTAAATTCGCTAAACTAGTGGATTCACGTGAATTCAAATTGGCACCAATTGGCTCCATTCGCAATAAAGAGAAATTCCTCCCGTCTGAGAAAGGTCCTTAGGAGGAACGCAATGACAAACCTCCTCTGAAGAAAACCCTAGATGAGTATCATCCAAAGTTAGAATTGACCTGAAGGCCCATAAAATAGACGGGTAAAGTAAGGACACTCGAGGCAATTGGTCCAGAAGCATCCCAACTCATAAGCATGTAGTACACAAGTTTCTCATTCATTTCTTCTCAAAATCAAAATCATTTAATCAGAATCAAAATATAACATATGACACCATATTAATATCGCTCAGCCTAATACAATATCCACAAGAGAGCACCAGACCAGAAGAACCACCCAAGTGAAGCATTTTACACAGAACACGTTTTCTTAGAGAATATCCTTTTCCAGATTGCAGCTACTAGTAGGTTAGATTAGCTCCATTGCTACTGTATGTATGCCTACAGTACGAAGAAGGTCCAGTTCTTTGTGCAGTTTGGAAGGAACGGAGGCGAAACGGCCGCCATTCTGCGCCAACGAAGCTACACGGCTATTTTCCAGAGAGCTGGGAGGGGGACAAGTAACTGACTGCAGCCCAGGGGGAACGGAGGCTTCTTTTTTTATCTCAAGAGCTACACACACAAATACACACACACACACACACACACAACATGGCGGTCGCTCAGCCCTGGCGATAGTTACTTTTCTGCTAAACAGATATAGCAGATGATAATTTAATACTCAGATACGGCACAAATGGGAGTTTCCACCGGTAACCGACGCACGACACGGTCAGTTTGGTTCAAACTGTGGGGTTCATGCTCGGTCCCTGAACGAGATGGAGTTATTTTCACGAGGAAATGGTAGTGTAGACACATATACAGTACACACACACACACAAAAGGGAAAATCCACAAGACTGGTTGGAAAGGCAAGCTAGTAGCATGGGAGTTTATCACACGGGAGGGATTTCTCTCAATTGCGAATGGAGCCAATTCGCAATTATGTGAATTCGCTAGTTTAGTGAATTTACATGAAATCTGATTGCGTTCGGAATGCATTCAGAATGACTTCCCATTTTCCGAAAATGAACCCCCTCATTGCCCAAAATTGCGTGAGATACTCTAATACGCAATTACGTGAAACCCCACGATTGCGTTCGGAATGACTTCCCTTTTGCCCGAAATTGCGTGAGATACACTCATTCGCAATAACGTGAAACCCCACGATTGCGTTCGGATTGCCGTCGCATTATACCCCCAAATTCCCTCGTATGATAAACTCCGTGGTCTCTGCTCCTCAGCCAAGTGCAAAAGCATGAGAGGAATCGGCAAATCTCTTTCTTCCCTGGCTTTCTTGCATGGAACTGAGCCATGTTCCATTTTCTAGCTCCAAACCAGGACCTACGTCTTCGTACATTTGCAGCCGCATCTCGATTCAGATTACACCGAGAGAAACCAAGCCAACATCTGGATCGCAAGAAGGACTAAAAGGGAAAGGTCACTTCCAAGCTACACAGTGGTCCAAATCCGGTGAGATCCAAGGCAAGAGGCAACCCCTGTGAAGCCTTTAAGAGGCATTACAAAATCTTAGGCTGTGTTCACACTGGAGAAATAAACCAGTTTAAGTGCCATGGCTCAATGCTGTGAAATTCTGGGAATTGTAGTTTGTTGTGGGGCCCAGAGCGGAGCAGAGCTCCGCTGTGGGCCCCACAACAAACTACAATTCCCAGAATTTCACAGCATTGAGCCATGGCACTTAAACTGGTTTATTTCTCCAGTGTGATGAGAAATGAGCTCAAGTTCTTGGCTATAAAGACCATTTGTACTCCGGGTCATATTGTTTGTTAAAGGAAGGAATCAGAGGGTTAAGTAGTGAGTTTATCACACTGCGGCTAATTTCGGCATTAAGGAGAGCACATTGAAAGCATCCTGCAAATAAAGCGAAAATGGCAAGTAATTGCGCGAACGATTATCACATGCGATTACGCAAATAAAGCGGTATCGGAAATGCATTGCTGCTGAAATCCTGAAAGTAAAAAAAAGGTGCATGAATGCTTCTTTGTGACCACTTTGGTGGCGGGTTTTGTGCGAGGTTGTTTTGCGTAATTAAAGGGTTTTTTCCAGGATATTCACAGGATAAACTCCGGATCTCCTTCGGGTGTTAAACTCACTACAGCAACAGAACAAAGGTGGAAGTAATAGAGACCACGTTTTAAGAAACACCCCATATTAAAGCCGCTTTGATAGCCTTGGCTGAAGAGCAGCGTATAAATAAAAAATATTAATTATTATTATTATTATTTTGATTTAGCCATACTGCCATTGTCTGTATACGCTTAGCTTGTGCTTTGGAGAAAAGCTTCCCAGAAAAGGTGGTTTTTCACTCGCCTGCCAGGCAGATATTAAAAAGTCAGGCTAACCCACTAAAAGAGGGCCAGTGCGGTCTAATGGTTTGACCTGGACACTGGCAGATCTGGGTTCGAATCTCGGCTCTGCCATGGAAACCCATCGGGTGACCTTGGGCAAGTCACACTCTCTCAGCCTCAGAGGATGGCAATAGAAACCCACCTCTGGAAGAAAGCCCTGCGACAGTTTCACCTGAGGGTTGGGGTAAGTCAGAAACAAATTCAAGGCCCGCAGCAACAACAAAAGGGTCAGACGCAATTTGTGCCGGAAAAACTCGGGTCCCCGAGAGACTTCTTTATTGGTAGAGAGAGAATGAGAGAACGAGAGAGAGTGACCAGACGTTGTCCTACATGCAAAGTAGGACATTCAAGGAAAAAATGTAGGACGGTCTGACATTCCTCCTGGACAGACAGTTGAGGGGGGGGACCTGTTTTCCAGGACATGGAGGACACGTCCTGGAAAAGGAGGGCCTTGGGTCACCCTGGGAGGGAAGGAAAGGTTTGCTCTTCCCGTCTAATTATAAGATTGTATGTACAGCGCTGTGCAAATTGACAGCGCTATATAAATAATGGTTAATAATAATGATAATTAATAATAATTCCTGTCCAGAGGGCAAGAGAGAGTTTTCTCAAACCAAGGAAAGGGGTGCAACTCCTGAGGCAGAATTTGTGCCACAAGAAAGTTCAGGTCACCAAGAAACTGATTTATTAAGGCTGCGTTCACACTGGAGAAATAAAGCGGTTTAAGTGCCATGGCTCAATGCTGTGAAATTCTGGGAATTGTAGTTTGTTGTGGGGTCCAGAGCGGAGCTCTGCTCCGCTCTGGGCCCCACAACAAACTACAATTCCCAGAATTTCACAGCATTGAGCCATGGCACTTAAACCGCTTTATTTCTCCAGTGTGAACGCAGAGTGAGAGAGAGAAAGGGAGGGAAAGAAAAGGAGGAAGGGGAAAAAAAGGAAGGTTGCCAGAGAGGAAGAAGAGAGAGTTTTCTCAAACCAAGGAAAGGAGTGCCTTCTTTGGTCAGACTTTGGGCCACAAGGTTAGGGTTTTAAAAGTTCAGGTCACCAAAAGACTGCTTTGAGTGAGTGAGAGGAAGGAAGGAAGGAAGGAAGGTGGGAAAGAAGGAGAGGAAAGGAAAGGATTCCTGCAAAAGAGGAATGTTTGGTCCCTCTGAGGAAGGAAGGAAGGAAGGAAGGAAGGAAGGAAGGACCTATCTTGGAAAGGATGGGAAAGGAAAGAAAAGGAAAGAACTCCTGGTATGTCCTATAAGAGAAGAATATTTGGTGACTCTGAGGAAGGAAGGAAGGAAGGAAGGAAGGAAGGAAGCTTGGTCCTGGGTGGAGGGCAAGAGAGAGTTTTCTCAGCCCAAAAGAAGGAGTGCCCAGAGGTGCAAAGGGTCAGACAGAATTTGGGTCTCAAGGTTAGGATTATTTAAAAAGTTCAGGTCACCAAGAGACTGAGAGAGAGAGGAAAGAAAGAAGGAAGAAAGGAAGGAAGGAAGGAAGGAGAGGAGAGGAGAGGAGAGGAAAGGAAAGGAAAGGAAAGGAAAGGAAAGAATTCCTGGCATGTCCAGCAAAAGAAGAATGTTTGGTCACTCTGAGGAAAGAAAGAAGAAAGGAAGGAAGGAAGATGTCTTGCAAAGGAGGAGAGAGGAAAGGAAAGGAAGGGAAGGGATTCCTGGCACATTTTGGGGGGTGAAAAGGAGCGTTTGGTCACTCTGAGGAAGGAAGGAAGGAAGGAAGGAAGGAAGGAGAGGGCCAAAGGGGCCAAGAGGGTTATTCTCAGCCCCCAGAAAAGAGCAATGGGCTCAGAGCTCCCTTCGGCGCCCTCCCTCTTCCTTTCCCTCTTCCTTTCCCTTTTTCTTTCTTCTTTCCCTCTTTCCTTCCCTGAGGGCCAGGAGGGGCCCCAGCTGCCCCCCCCAAAGCCCCAAAATGGAGGAGGGTCCCTTCAGCTGGAAGAGGAAGAAGAGGAAGAGTCCCAGAAGAAGAAGAAGCAGAAGAAGAAGAAGCAGAAGCAAAGTCCCTCCAGGAGCCAAAACAGCCTCCCCTTCCCCCAGGAACCCTCCTCCCTCTGAGCCCTGTCCCAGCCCTACCTCCTCCTCGAGGCTGCTGCTGTTGGGGTTTCCCCCGGGCCCGGGTGCTGCTGCTGCTGCTGCTGCTGGGGGCTCTCCTTGGGCTGGAGGTTGCTCATGGTGCCGGGTCTCTCTCTGTCTGGGTGGCCTGGAGGGAGGGCTGCTTTGCTTCCAGGAGGGAGTGGGGTGAGGGAGGGGAGGAAGGTGGGTGCTGGACGGAGGGGGTGGAGGTGGAGGTGCTGCTGCTGGTGCCCTCCTCCTTCTCTCTCCTCCTCCTTTCTTTCTCTCTTTCTTTCTTTCTTTCTTTCTTTCTCTGCAGGTGAGTTTGGGGCGGCCCCAGAGGGAGGGCCCTTAATGCTGCCAATGCCGCCCAACGAGGAGCAATCGCCCCCAGCTGGACCCAGAGGGAGGGAGGGAGGGAGGGGCCCAGGGAGAAGGAACAGGAGGAGGATGCTGCCTCCTGGACACAGAGAGAGAAAGAGAAAGAGGGAGGGTTGCCCCGGCAACACCCCCCCGGACAAGCCACGCCCCCTGACCCCCCCCCCCCCAAAAAGGCTCCCAACTTTAGTCTTCTTCTTCTTCTTCTTCTTCTTCTTCTTCTTCGGACGGGGAACTTCGGGGAAGGGAGGAGGACGAGCCTCGGACTGTCTCCTTTCTCTTTCCTTCCTCCTTTTCCCACTTTCTATTTTCCTTTCCCTTCTTTCTCTTCTTTCTTTCTCTCTCCCCTTCCTCCCTTCTTTCTTTCTGTTCTTTCCTTCCTTCCTTCCTTCCTTCCTTTCCTTTCTTTCTTTCCTACTTTCTATTGTTCTTACTTCTCTTTCTTTCTTTTCTTCCTTTTTTCTTTCTTTCAATCTTCCCTTCCTTTCTTCCTTCTTTCTGTTCTTTATTTTCTTTCCTTCTTTTCTTTCTTTCCTACTTTCTGTTCCTCTTTCTTTCTCTTCTTACTTCTTTCTCTTCTTCCTTTTTTCCTTCATTCTCTCTTCCCTTCCTTACTTCCTTCTCTCTATTCTTTCTTTCTTTCTTTTCCTTCCTTCCTTCTTTTCTTTCTTTCCTACTTTCTATTCTTCTTTCTTTTCTTTCTTTCTTTCTTTCCTTCCTTCCTTCTATCTTTTTTCCCTTTCTTTCTTTCTTTCTTTCTTTCTCCCTTCCCTTCCTTACTTCCTTCTTTTTATTCTTTCTTTCCTTCCCTCCTTCTTTTCTTTTCTTTTCTTTTCTTTCTTTCTTTCCTTCCTTCCTTCTTTTCTTTGTTCCTTTCCTACTTTCTCTTCTTTTCTTTCCTTTCCTTCTTTTCTTTCTTGCCTTCCTTCCTTCCTTCCTTCCTTTCAGCTTCTCGCCCGCTTTGCCTGATGCCTTTTCTCTTCTTTTCTTTTCTCTCTTTTCCTTTCCTTTCCTTCTCTGCCTTCCTTTCCTTTTCTAAGGCTGCATCCACACTGCAAACATAATCCGGTTTGACACCACTTTAAACTGCCATCTCTTTGGAATTCTGGGCCCACAACAAACTGCCATTCCCAGAATTCCATAGCCAGTGAGTGAAACAACAGAGTTAAAGCGCTCGATCTTGGAAAGCTTAAAGGCAGGATCACTTTCCATCGAAAAAAACCCAAAAAATCTCAGGATTAGATCTGCCCAAATGACCCTAAAAAGCACCAGATCCCATCTGATCTCGAAAACTTTAAGTAGGATCAGATCCGACTAAACGCGACAAAAGCACCAGATTCTGCTCGATCTGGAAAGTTTAAATACTCCACAAAAAAGGCACCAGATCCCGACTGATCCTGGAAGCTAAACCGGGTCGGATCTACTTAAATACCCGAAAGGCACCAGATCCTGCCTGATCTTCGAAGCTAAGCAAGATCCCTTTTGCCTAAATATAAAATCACCGGATCCTGCCTGATCTTCGTAGCTCAGCAGGATCAGATCCGCCTAAACCAGATCCCATAACAGATTCCGGAGTGATCTTGGAAGCTAAGCAGGGCCAGCCCTGGTTAGTACTTGGAGGGGAGGCCACGCCAAAAAAAAAAGGGATCCGTCAGGGAAAGGGAGGGAGGGATCTTGTCTGCGAGTAAATCCACGAAGGAATCTTCCACGCAAAGGGATCTTGCGATCGTTTTGAGGCCGGCTGAAAGGGAGAAGAGTTGGGAGCATGCTGTGTTCACACTGGAGAAATAAACCGGTTTAATTGCCATGGCTCAATGCTGTGAAATTCTGGGAATTGTAGTTTGTTGTGGGGTCCAGAGCGGAGCGGAGCTCCGCTCTGGGCCCCACAACAAACTACAATTCCCAGAATTTCACAGCATTGAGCCATGGCCCTTAAACCGCTTTATTTCTCCAGTGTGAACACAGGGATCTTGTTTGCGAAAGGGGATCTAGCAGCCCCTTTGAAAGTCGGGGAAAGAGAGGAATTGGGAGCGTGAGTTTTCGTATCCAACGGGATCTTGTTATCTACAAAGGGATCTGGAGGATGATGATGATAAATATTACTTCTATCCCGCCTTTCCAGAAGAATCAAGGCGGGTTACAATAGAATACATAAAGACAGACACAACACGGAACGCGTCTTGCACGAAAAAGGATCTTTTCAGACTTCGATGAAAGAGAGAAGTTGGGAGCATGACTTTTCCTATGCAAAGGGATCTTGTATGGAAGTACACATAGGGATCTTTTGTGCATGTACACAAAGGGATCTTGTTATGCCCGTGTCTTTTATGGAAATACACAAAGGGATCTTGTGCGCAAGTATACAAAGGGATCTTGTATGACAGTATCTTGTATGCAAGTACTCAAAGGGATCTTCTATGCAAGTATCTTGTAAGCAAGTACGCAAAGGGATCTTGTATGGAAGTACACAAAGGGATCTTGTATGACAATATCTTGTATATGCAAGTATACAAAGGGATCTTGTATGGAAGAACACGAAGGGATCTTGTATGGAAGTATCTTGTATGCAAGAACACAAAGGGATCTTGTATGCCAGTATCTTGTATGCAAAGGGATCTTGTATGGAAGTACACAAAGGGATCTTGTATGACAATATCTTGTATATGCAAGTGTACAAAGGGATCTGGTGTGCAAGAATACAAAGGGATCTTGTATGGAAGTATCTTGTAGGCAAGGACACAAAGGGATCTCGTTCGCAGAGAGAGAAATTTGGAGCGTGGGTTTTCGTAGGCGAAAGGATCCTGTGTGCCACGGATGCCAAGGGATCCTGTAAACCTTCGCAGAGGGATCGATCTTGGATGCAGAAGGGGATCTTGCGGCTGGATCCTCCGCAAAAGAGAATAAAAGGCGGCTCTTGCTCCCGACTTCTCTCTCTCAGCCACCAGATCCCTTCGCAGAGTGGCTTCCCAGGGATCCCTGGGTTAGAAAGGAAGCCACTTGTCGGATCCAAATTCTTAGGGAAGAGTGGCCGGGAAAGGAGGGGAAAAAAAGAATATTCTTAATAATCATCATAATAATGATAATAATTATTATTATTAAAAAAGAAGAAGGAAAGATGCAAAGAGATGCATTAAAAATTAATGTTTAAATTTTTTTTAAAAATTAAGGATGCTCAGTTCTCAAGCGACAGGTAAATCGGTTTTGTTTGTTTGTTTGTTTGTTTAAAAAATAAAAACAAAACAAAAACAAAACGTTGTTTTTGTCTCGTTGGGACTCGGGTCCTTTCCCGACTTTGGGCGGTGGGTTGTTTTTGATGGGAAAGATTTGGGATTTTGGAGGCTGAGAGAGTGTGCCTTTAGATGCTCTCATCAAACCGGATTATTTCTGCAGTGCGGATGCAGGCATTTACAACCAGCAGGGGAAAATAATAATAATAATAATAATAACCACAACAACAGCAATAATAATAATAAATAAATAAATAAATAAATAATAGACTTGAACCAAATGCATCTGAGGAAGTAGACTGAGGTCTAAGAAAGCCCATGTCTTTCTTTCATTTAAGCCCAATTTGAGGCTGTTTTGACTGCCCTGGCTCAGTGCTAGGGAATCCTGGGAATTGTAGTTCGTCTTCACACAAAAAAAACCCGACAATTCCCAGAACAAAAGAATAATTCTGTCCAGTGCTGAAATTTTCTTTCCGTTTCTAAAAAGTGCAATTTATCAATCACTACTAATTGTGATAATGTTATAATAAATTGACTGTTACGTGTTTGTTGTTTTGTGTATATAGAAAAATTAAAATTTAAGAAAGCAAATTGCAAACAGTGAGACCTTGAACATGGTTCTCACCTATAAAGTAATTATTTGCAGCCCCTGGGTAACTGTATTATTATTATTATTATTATTATTATTATTAATGTTATCATGATGATGATGATGATGATCATCATCATCATCATCATTAAAGTTATTGTTGTTGTATTATTTTTAATTGCAACTGTGTGCCTTCAAATCGTTTCCGACAATTCGGAAAAATCTCAGGAGGATTTTCTTGGCCAGATTTGTCCACCTTTTCCCCTCTTTTTATTTATTATTATTATTATTATTATTATTTAATTATTATTATTGAATCCATCTTCATCGTTTTAAATGCCTGCAATGCTGGACATCTGTGGATCCTACATTATTTTTGTTGTCTGTATGTGTATATGTGTGTGTATATAGGATCCCATTATATATTATGTAAATAAATAAATATTATAAATATCATAAATAAATAAATATTATATAAAATATAAATATCACATAAAAATCCTACATTATTTTTGTCGTCTGTATGTGTATATGTGTGTATATAGAATCCTATTATATATATATATACATATATATATAATATTATAAATAACTATCATATAAAATATAAATATCATATAAAATCCTATATTATTTTTGTTATCTGTATGTGTGTGTGTGTACACACACATATATAATATTTATTTCTATTATTTATAATATTTATTTATTTAATATATAATAGGATTCAAATCATATATATATATATGCACACACACACAAACACATACAGACAACAAAAATAATATAGGATTTATATACGATATTCATAGTTTATATAATATTTATTTATAATATTTATTTATTTATATAATATGTAATAGGATTCTAATCATACACACACACACACACACACACAGAGACAGACAGCAAAAGTAATATAGGATTTTAATATATTTATTTATTCATAGAATTTATAATATTTATTTATATAATGTATAATAGGATTCTAATCATATATACACACACACACACAACGACAAACAATATAGGATTTTTATATGATATAGTATATATATGTGTGTGTGTGTGTAGAAGGCTAAATGTCTCACAAAACTACACATCCCAAACTTCCATAGCCTTGGGCCCCCTGAGCAGTTAAAGCGGTGCCAAAGTGCATTAATTCTGCAGTGCAGATGCCTGAGCCTGAGTTCACTTGGGGATGGAGATGATGAAGCTTTCTGCAGAATGATGTAAATGGTTATTTCAGTGTCTTTGGTGTGTTCACCCTCCTTCCCCAAAAGCTTTGCTGGAAATGTGTTTGAGCCAAGGAGGAAGCTGTGCTTCTGCTGCCACTCCTGGAAAAGCAATGAGCCTCTTTAAAGGATGCTGCAGCAGTATTGCCTGGTCTAGTTCTCAGAAAAGTGGGAGGCCAGGCCTAGATCTGGGCTGGATCACTTCAGGATGGAAAATGGGGATCACAGGATCCTCTCTGGACAGAGAGGAAAATAGACAACATCTATATAGGGATGTGTGTATATACACATATACATATATATGTACAATGTGTGTGTGTGTGTGTGTGTGTGTGTGTATATATATATATATATGTACAATGTGTTTGTGTGTGTATATATATATATATATCCACAATATGTGTGTGTATATATATATATATATCTACAATGTGTGTGTGTATATATATATATATCTACAATATGTGTGTGTGTGTATATATATATATATATATCCACAATATGTGTGTGTGTGTATATATATATCTACCTACAATGTGTGTGTGTGTATATATATATATATCCACAATATGTGTGTGTATATATATATATATATCCACAATATGTGTGTGTGTGTATATATATATGTATATCTACAATGTGTGTGTGTGTATATATATATCTACAATGGTGTGGGTGTATATATACACATACACACCCATAGGATTATATATGTGTATAATATATATGTATATATACACACAGAAACATATAGGATTATAAATGTGTGTGTATTGTGTGTGTGCATATTTATTATATATATATATATTATATATTATATATATATATATATATATACACACATATATAGCTGTATGTATTGTGTGTGCGTATATATACACACACATATAGGATTATGGGCTGTTGAACTGTTTTAAATTGTATGTTTTAATCCTGTTGTATCCCGCTCCGATTGTTTTTTACAGAGGAGCGGGCTAGAAATAAAATAATAATAATAATAATAATAATAATAATAATTTATTAATTTATTATTATTATTACAATTGTCGCCACAATCATTCCTCTTAAATTCCAGTTTACACTTGTATATCTGATGAATTATCCTATGGCTCATATGAATGTGTTTTCTTGATTCTTTGCTGTTTTTGCTACGGAGTGACATAGCTACCCATTGAGAAACCTTTATACAAGTTGGCCTCAACTATTTTCTATACACTTTTATATTTAGTTCTACACTTGTACACTTAAAGTGTTTTGTTGCAGCGTTAATTTAATTCTCTTCTGCTCATAAAACCACCGTATTCCCTGCTACATGTTGCCTCATTAAGAAACTCCACAAGTCCCACGAAAACTGACTTTTTAAAAAACCGAATACCTTAGTCCCAGCTGTCACTCGAGTTAAATCAAACTGGATCAGCTCTTGATCGTTCGAGCCGAGATTATTCCTAATAATAACTATATATTTTTTTTCATGGCCCAGATCGGTTGCCAGAAACCAAACCCATCTTTGCTTGTGGGGTTGATTGACAATTTGGTGATGAAATTGATGATCGCATCCACAAAACCAGGCCTGCGTAATCGGTTTTTGGTAGGCAAAAAGAAGTTGACGTTAATTCATTCGCCAACCCATTACTACTGGATTATCATAAATTAGAGGCCGCCCTTAAAACTGACCGAGAAGCGACATTCAGCTGCCCCGATTTTAACAGATACGGTGATATTCATAAGCGCTAAACAAAGTTGTACGTTGCCTCTTTGCTTCTGCTTAAACTTTACTTAAATGGATGGTTACCCTCTTTTTCTGCTTTTTTGCTTAACTCAAGAAGCAATTTGGACTCCCAACGCATGGAATGATCTGGGCCAAAGTAAGGAGAGGCTGCATCCATACTGCAGAAATAATCCAGATCGACACCCCTTTAAAATGTCGTGGCTCAATGCTATGGGATTCTGAGAATTGTAGATTTTTTTGTGAGACATTTTGCTTTCTCCGGAGTTTATCATACGACGGAATTTGGGGGTATAATGCAATGGCAATCCGAACGCAATGATGGGGTTTCACGTTATTGCGTATTAAAGTATCTCACGCAATTTCGGGCAATGGGAAGTCATTCCGAACGCATTCATGGGATTTCACGTAATTGCGTATTAGAGTATCTCATGCAATTTTTGGCAATGGGGGTCATTTTCGGGAAATGGAAAGTCATTCTGAACGCATTCTGAACGCAATCAAGATTTCACATAAATTCGCTAAACTAGAGAATGTACGTGAATTCGAACTGGCTCCATTCGAAATTGAGAGAAATTCCTCCCATGTGATAAAGTTCTCAGTTCCCGGGATTGCATCACATGGAGCCATGGCAGTTAAAACGGTATCGATGTGGATTGTTTCTGCAGTCCAGAAATTTGCTTCTGCAAAACTCTGGACTCTTTCAAACGGGAGGAATTTCTCCCAATTCCGAATGGAGCCAATGCGGATTCATGTAAATTCGCTTGTTTAGCGAATTTACCTGAACCCCTGCTCTGTTCGGAAGGCATTCGGAATTACTTCCCATTACCCGAAAATAACCCCCCCCTTGCCCGAAATCGCGTGAGAAGCTTAAATTTGCAATAACGTTAAACCCATGATTGCATTCGGAGTGACTTCCCTTTTGCCTGAATTTGCGTGAGAAGAATTAATTCGCAATAACGTGAAACCCCAGGATTGCGTTTGGATTGCCCTTGGATTATACTTCCAATTTCCCATGTCTGAAAGAGTCCTCTGTCCTGAGTAGTCTCAGTCCTAATCAGTCAAGTACAAACTACTTTTTACGCTTTCACTGTTTGTAGGAACAAAAGTAAACCCAAGACCAAGGGGGGAAGTGAGAGGAAGGAGGGAGAAAAACTGGAATATTCTAAAAGTAGCCGGAAAAGTGGGATGGCAGAGGACTAAATGGGGTTAGCACTGCGAAAATAAACTTGGAGGGGTATGCCATAGTCACCTTCCCACTTGTGCTCCTTGGCAATTTGTGTTCTGAATCATGCAGCTTCTCATCCTGGAAGTAATGTAAAATGCATATAAACTCTCATAGCCAGAGAAGGTCTTATTATTCCATTAATTCATATTATGCGATTTCTTCTCACATAGGAATGACGGAGGCTAACAGGTATGAAATGGCAAAATAACGCTCTGCACATGGCCAGAAATACTTTCTTCTCCGGTCTGCAAAAACCGACAAATGTTGAAGACGCTTAAGAAAAGGATCAACATCGATTCAACTTAAGCACAGATAGCAAACCTTAGTTGTTTATATCATTTTTCCCTTGGGGATTCCCTTACCAAAACTGCTTTGCTATAAAATACACACACAGAGAGAGCAACACGCTTGCCTTCAAAACCTCCCATTCACTTTATTTGGAGGCCTGTTCCAAGCCAAGAAGAAGAGGGGTTATCTCAGATATGTTAAGGCGCTGCTTTTGTGGATATTTTCGGGTCTTGCCGATAGCAGTAGTATTTGCTCAGATTGCCGCGCTACTCTCAGGCCTGAAAGAAGCTTATGGGGAACGTCTACATTCACAATCCCAGGCCTGCAAAACTCCAGGAATATACACATGTTGTATAAATGAGACTCAAGAGGATCCAATTGAAAAGCTTTCTTCTTGTTGTGTGCCTTCAAATCCTTTCCGACTTACGGCAACCCTATCAAGAGTTTTCCATGGCAAGGTTTGCCTTTGCTTTCCTCTGAGGCTGAGAAAGTCTGAGTTGCCCAAAGTCACCCAAGAGGTTTTCAGGGCCTATTGGGGATCAAAACACCGCACCACACTGACGCGCCTTACGTGTCAACTCAAAAGCAAATCCTATCGAACTCAGTGGGACTTACACATCAGTCCATAGGACTTAACAGTAAAAGGGTATTTGGAGAAACGGCAGCAACCCTGTTTTCCCTTTCCACGTCTCCCCAGCTCTGACATCTTGGTGGTGTTTTGAGCCTTTGCAGATGCGGCTGCCTGGTTTCTCTCAGCCCTCCTTCCGATTAGCAGTGACATTTTGCAGCTTGCTCACTTTGGTTCAGGCTGCGGAGAAGCACCTTTAATCTCCGCAGTTGTGCTTAGACTCCAAAGGAAGAATGGAGGAGGAGAAGACTACATTTCTAATGCTGGACCAGGGTGGGAGAAAGCAGAATTTTTCACAGAAAGGTTCAAAGCGATGGAGAGAAGTACAGTCCCCTATAGATTTCCTCCCACACACCAGGGCTGCGTTCACACTGGAGAAATAAACCGGTTTAAGTGCCATGGCTCAATGCTGTGAAATTCTGGGAATTGTAGTTTGTTGTGGGGCCCAGAGCGGAGCTCCGCTCCGCTCTGGGCCCCACAACAAACTACAATTCCCAGAATTTCACAGCATTGAGCCATGGCACTTAAACTGGTTTATTTCTCCAGTGTGAACGCAGCCCAGGAAATGGGCTTTCTCTCACAGGAAACCTAGTACATATTGGTGGGGGAGGAGACATGTTCTCTCTTTTCTCTTTCTACATCCATATATATAGATATATATTGCAGTGGGAAAGAGCCAATAAAAAACAAGGAGCCATCCGACCTTTGTAAGATATTTCCTATATACAGTCGGCCCTTCTTATCCATGGATTTTTTTAATACACGGATTCAAGCATCCACGGTTTGAAAATGTTAAAAAAAAAAAGTATACATTTCAAATATCCGACTTTGATTTTCCATTTTATATAAGGGACACCATTTTGCTATGTCATTATATTTAATGGGACTTGAGCATCGACGGGTTTTGTTATCCACGGGGGATCTTGGAACCAAACCCCAGCATATAACAAGGGTCCACTGTACTTTATGACTTTGACAGCCAGCATGGCATAGTGTTTTGAGCACTGGACTACGACTCTAGAGGCCAGGGTTTGATTCCCACTCGGCTATGAAACCCACTGGGTGACCACGGGCAAGTCACACTCTCTCAGCCTCAGAGGAAAGCAATGACGAACCTCCTCTGAACAAATCTTACCAAGAATTATCATTTGTTGAGGGCACTAAAGCGCTCTGACAGAGAAGGTTAAATGTCTCACACAAAAAACTACAATTCCCAGAATTTCATAGCATCGAGCCGTGGCAGTTAAACTGGTGTCAAACTGGATTATTTCTGTAGTGCGGAGGCACCCAAAGTAAGTTTCCCAAGACCCGAATGAGGCCAACAACAGGCTTTCTAACTAGCATCTTGCTGGTAACCAAAAACTCATTTTGGAAGAAGGAAGAAAACTCCAGGAAAAAGAGCCTGTGTAGGAAGCCGATTGTCCCTATAAATGGCTATCGGAGCTGCTTGGTCATGGTACCGCAATGCTGCATTCCTTCCTGCCTAGAAAACCATGCTATTAACAGCTGCCGTCTGATAAAACCAGCTCCTTCCACTTCATCACATCGCACTTTGTGGTGACAGCGTGGAGCTGATGGTCTCCAGATCTGCCCTTGTGCGCTACTGCTGCAGACTCTCTTCTGGCTAGCACTGTGGCACATTCTTCAAGGTTCAATACCCATCTCGGTTCCCTGGGAGCCCTTTCCATGTGCCTGGAAGGGGAAAAAAGAAAGAACAGCACTCTTCAGCGAATGCATACGTCAACCCAGTTTTGCAGCTTAAAGGCAGAAGTGCAAGAAGCTTGCAAACAGTGACCATGGAGCCACGGGCACAGGGCTATATACCTCCCTTCCTTTTACTCACCATGCCAGTTGAAGTATGAGAAAAGGATGGGATGGGACAAGGATGTTTCGTACCCCATCTGATATTCTCCATTGTGTCCCAAGGGATCAAAATGTCACGAGGCTCAATATCCTGTTCCAGAGCAAGGCTCTCCACCCTCCAGCCCATTACCAAGATGGGAACCCATAGAATAAAGAACATGGAAAGTCACTGGGTGGGTGACCTTAGGCCAGTCACACTCTTTTAACATCAGAGGAAGGCAATGGCAAATCTCCTCTGAACAAATCTTGCCAATGGTTTGCCTCATGGTCTCCATAAACCAGAAATGACTTGAAGGCACAACAACAACAACAGAAAAGCAGGACAACAGCAGGTGGAGCAAACTATATTAAACTATAGGTTACAGTGGTAGGCAACTCCATTCCATCATCAACATCATATCCGCCTGACTCTATTCCTCAGTCATATGTAGTTTCCAAACATTTTCCTCCTTTGTCACAGAGCCCTCCCAGGCCAGTCTATTTATGCTCATGCGTCCAGCCTCTGTTTTGCCAATATGTGCCAGTCTAGAATAGGGGTGTATGAAGTTGGTTGCTAAGCACCCTCCTCCTGCCTCAGTCTCGGAGGAGTTCACGATTGCCTTGAAGAGATGCAATCTGATCCGTAATAGACACCGTGCACTATCCTTTTGAACTTTGAAGGCCTCACTTCAGTCATGTGGCTAACAAGAGGATTAGCAAATTGGGGGAGATGAGGGTGAAATGAGGCATCCTTCTGGAAAGAGGTTACTCTATCAATCATACTTTGGTGAGCAAAAGAGAGGAGGATGTGGGGAGATTCAGGAAGGGAGGGAGATCATGCCGCAACAGGGCCGGCCCTACCGTTTGGTAAAGTGAGGCTGGCAAATGCTAAGAGGATCCAATGTCTTTCTCTAGATACTCCTCCTCCACCCCCCATCCCAGACATACCCTTCTGTTGGATTAAAGAGCTGTGCATCCCCCCAAATCTTCCATATTACTCTGATGTTCCAGCGAAGTGTGGAAAATGTTATACTACCCCTGCCAGAAACTCCTAGCCAGCATCCTAGCTGTGGGAGTTTTAAGAGCTGTAGTCCAAAGTATTAGTTTTCCCAAGCTCTGAGGATTTTACCCCATCATTACTTTTCAAGTAAGATCTGGAACCACTCCGCTTAGCTTCTATACGTAGAATGGGGAGCAAACGTCATCTTGTCCTTTGCCTCGGGCAGTGAAATGTCTTGGGCCAGCCCTGGGTTGCAACATTAATGTGTCGAAACCCCAAGGACTTCCCTGTGGCTGTTACAAAGGCAGGGGCTCCCTGGACCGAGAGATAGCCACAGGGTACTATCAGCTTAGAAAAGCTCTGGACAAAAATAGCAGCACCAACATTGGCACTCAAGAGGCAAATTCAGCGCTGGGAGTGGAGCAGGCAAGACTTTTGAAGGATTTCGGAACGGCAGAGCCAGCGGGTGAGATAGAGGGCTGTGAGAGGAAATGCAGTAGAAGAAAAGAACAAGTCCAGAATTAAAAGCAATATATTGGAAGGAAGAGGCAGACACTTCGTAGGATTCCTTCAGGCAAAATGAAGCGGGGAAATCCTTATCTTCTACATCATGCCTGATCTATGGCCATGCATAGCGAGGCTGGTGGATGATGTTGTACAAAACAGGGGGAGGCCTGCAGGATTTCAACCAACAGTCAATGGCAAGGCAGGGAAGCTTCCTTAAAAGGCTGGTGGCTTTCAGTTCCGAAGGTTTGGCTGAAATGCAAATGGCATTTATCTGCAGGTAGCGGATGGGCTCCCTAATGGTTACTGCCTGTATGAGCCAAGGGCAAGGGATTGAGGAAGCCATTTTGATGTAGTTGGCAGAGGGATGGAAAGGGGAACAGGAGATGCTAGGAAGTGCAGGGCAAGAACTAGAAATCCCTAAGGGATTAGAAACTTGTGTCCTTAAAGTCACATGTGATTCGAGAGTTGATTTCCATATTTTTAAAATATGTTCAAGTTGTGGATGGTTGAGTGCATGGATACTTCCTACCTGCGTGCTTCTTTCTGTGCCCCCAAATGCCTGTTTCATCTGTACATTTATACATATACAGATGTGTACAAGGACTGGTTAAGTGTGCAGTATTCTTCCTTCTCCAAAGCAAATTGATCCCCTTTAGGACGTTTGAAACTTTCCATTGCTTGAGGCAGGTGGAGAACGACATAAGAACCCAAGTGGTGAGTGTCTTTTCCAAGGGAAAAAAAACTCTCTGAGAATAATGTTAGAGAAATTCCCATGTGGGGAGTGGATGGGATGTGGGAAGGACGATGTCAGCCCCCATGGTCTCTACAGGAAAAGGCTTGTGAGCCAGACCCAGGCAGCATCAAAGACCTTTCCAGCATATGGATTTTCAATTCTGATGTCAGGTTTTCAGTATCAGTTCAGCCACAGAGTCATTCTGAGAGTGCTCACAGAATTCTGAAAAGTTACTTGATTGGATGATAATTCACACAAACCCTTAACTACATTTACAGAATTCCCCCCTCGTGGCATTTATGTTTGATAACATAAAAATAATAACTTTTCCAAACTCTGCTGTCGGGAATGCCAGTGTTATGCTGACCCTGGCTATGAGACATCTCACCGGTTGTATACTAGGCAGGCAGTTGTCATTACCTGGTTTATGCGTGACTGAGATTATTCAGATAGTTGTGCTAAAAAACAATATCTGAATAGCCCCTTGATGAGGCATGTAAACGATGTGCATAAAACGACTCCTTTATCTGATCCAGCAGGATTTGTCTCCTATTTTTATGATGGTACCTTAGAATATATCACCCACGGCAGGAATTTGATATACAGGATTTGAAGCCAAATTGCTTGGAGAAACTCAGTTTGCACCCAGGCAAATATCATCGCAGCTGATGTTCTCCTCTGGGCAGAACCTCTGCACATTTAACCCAACCATGGCACAGATTGAAATTCAACAGGTGAAGGATATCCTGAGCCGGTTCCCCTGTTTAATGGCAATCCTACTGGACAAAACACAGAGGAGGACTGTGGTTCTGGAATGCATACCCCCTTTTCACTGTACTTTGGCCGGTTAAAGCCTGGGAATACCTGATTTATTGGCTCGTGCCTGGAGCTGTTTATTTCCAGAAAGTTATATTTAAAAAAAGAGGATGGAAACGGGTTGTGAACTGGGAGAGAGGTTTGCCTTAAATAGTAAAGCCTGAGAGACAGCAAGCCAAGGAGAGCACAGCAGCTTGAGTCTCTGGGGAGGGAGAGACTGCATGGAGGAACAGGCTTGGAACAGAAGTTTTCTATTCTTAATCCTTTAGGACTAAATTCTAGGGCCGACTCAAGACACAGTGCTGTCTGAAACCAAAGCCAAGATGGGGTTAGTTCTAACTCTGTGTACCAAAAGCTAACCAGGCAGAGTTTGAACAAATATTTGGGTGGGAAGGGATTATGGGCCTTTTTGCACTAGACCAGTGATTCCCAAACTCGAGCTTTCCAGGGCCATGTTCCCATTATGATTTAAAGCGAATTGCTGATCGGGTTATATGACCGTTGTTCCCATTTGAAACTGGTGCTGATCCTACTGTGGCTGCATTCACACTGGAGAAATAAACCGTTTTAAGTGCTATGGCTCAATGCTGTGAAATTCTGGGAATTGTAGTTTGTCGTGGGGTCCAGAGCGGAGCAGAGCTCCGCTCTGGACCCCACAACAAACTACAATTCCCAGAATTTCACAGCATTGAGCCATGGCACTTAAACCGGTTTATTTCTCCAGTGTGAACACAGCCTATGATTGGTTTCAATCGTGATGAAGCGACACAAATGCAAAAAACCCGCTCTTTCCTGACACTAGTTCTTTGGCGGTTATTTTGAAAAGAATTGATCCTGAAGCGTGTTCAATAAGTGGGAACGACGGATCTGAATTGCATCATTCTGGAGGGGAGGGATTACTGGCAGAGGGGTGTTACTATCCCTCCTGAGATTTTGGTAGATTCACCATTTCCCCCTCCCAAGCGCTGCCTTTGTGCTTATGGTGTGACCTATGGATGCATGATTTTTTTAAAAATTAAATTGATAGAAGATTCAATTCACTGATTTTGCAACTACTTGCAGTTACCCGGGCAATCCGATGGCAGCTCATACTGAAGCAAGTAGTTGCAAAACCAATGAATCGACTCTTCTATCAATTTATTTAAATATATATATACATGTAGTTCCCAAGCTGATCACTGATGACTCACAGATGACTGACATGTATTTTGAAGTGGTGCGAACTTGTGGGGACGACAATCGTGCCAAAAAAGAAGCGATTACAAGGGGATAATGAAAAGATCCACTTTCATAGTGGAAACAATGGACCTTTTGGAGTCAATTTACCAACACGAAGCAAAGGCGAATCACAAACCAGTTTAAATGTAAATGGGAATGAGCCCCAGGTGTGTTGGATTACAGCTCCCAGAAGCCTCTGCCATCTTGGCCTTGGATTCTGGGAGCTGAAGTCCAAAACACCTGGAAGACCAGAATTTGGGAATGATTGCACTAGACAATTATAGGTCCTTATGACACCCTTAGAGCCAATGTGGTGGTGTTGTTTAAGCACTAGACTATGACTCTGGAGAACAGGGTTCAGATCCCAGCTCAGCCATGTAAACCCACCGGGTGACCTTGCACAAATCACAGTCTCTCGGCCTCAGAGGATGGCAATGGCGAATCCCTCTGAAGTAACTTGCCAAGAAAACCCCATGATAGGTTTGCTTTAAGGTTGCCATAAAGTCGGAAATGACTTGAAGGCACAGAACAGGCATCACACCATACCATCATAATAGTGGTTTGGGCCTATTTTTGTCTCGGCACAGTCGTTTAGAATGTGATTTTTTTCCCCCATGCTGCAAATGATTCATTAATGACACCCTTTCCAACTATGATTCAGTAGTGCAGATGTCTCATTCCACTTCATTGTGAGAACAATCAATTAGTTTGTGGGTTGTTGTGGATGCGCTTCGGTTGTCCTTGGGGATTCCCAAGGAAGTCTTCAGCAGGGACATCTCAGGCGACTTCTGATGCTTGGGCAGGAAGGACAAAAACTCTGAAGAGAATAGCTGTGCTTTCTGTGGTCTAAGAGCCAGCGTGCCGTAATGATCTGAGTACTGGACTACGACTCGGGAGACCAGGGTCTGGTTCCTTTATTGCACTGGGATGTTTTCTAATAATTTCTCCACTGCTTTCCTGTGGTGCTGCGCACCACAATGCTACTTTTGACAAATTATTTCAATTTTTTTAAAGGTAACAGTGTAAGAATGCTATGACTTTATGCATTAATACAGTAAGTACAAATGAAGTGGTTTTTGAACAGGACATCTTGATACAACGGATTATATGGCCGGGGGTGGTGTGGTCTGTTTCTCTTCCTGTGTCACCTCTTACAACGTGAGATCTGGGTAGTGACGGGTGGATTGTAATGATATCATGCTGTAACACTGTTGTTATGGGTTAATGAGTACAAGTCAAGCAATTTTTAACAGGGCAGCCTGAAACAACTGACTAGTGTGATAAGCATTTTTATTTTTTACAAGAGAAAGGCATCAAAAATGGCAAGGGAATGGCGTGGTCTGCTTCTCTTCCTGTGCCACCTGATGCAATGATAGATTTGGGAAGTGATGGGTGGGCCATAAGGATGTTGTGCCGTAATAGTGTTATTATGGCTATTTGTAGGGAGAACGGGATGGGGGACCCTGGAACAAAACATTCATGAAGCATAAAGCAGGTTCCTGAAAAAAATTGTGCAAATCATGCTATTACAGTGGAAATGTGGTAAAGATTTGATATACAGCAACAACAAAGTTCCTGCATGGCAGGGGGTTGGACTGGATGGACCTTGTGGTCTCTTCCAACTCTATTATGATTCTATGATTCTATTATTCTATTACTGCAAGTAAAACAGAAGCAATTTTTGAATAGTAGATGTGGTGTAGTGGTTTGAGTGTTCGACTGTGACTCTGGAGACCTGGGTTTGAATCTCTCCGCTCAGCCATTCAAACCCACTGGGTGATCTTGTACAAGTCACACTCTCTCTGCCTCTAAACCCATTCACCTTAGGGCTGCCATAAGTCAGAAAGGACTTAAAGCCAAACAACAACAACAACAACAACAATGGAACCTGACATAACAGCATGGTGTGATAAGGACCATAGTGAATTATAGTATTATGATTCCACTTTAATTGTCATGCCAAAGTATTATGGTTTTCATCAGTGAAATGGTGGAGGGTGCTGTCTCAGCCTCAGGGGAAGGCCATGGCAAACCTGAATAAGTCTTGCCAAGAAAACCCGGTGTTAAGTTTGTCTTAGGGTCTCCATAAACTGGAAATGTCTTGAAGGCAAACAACAATAGCAATAACAAAATGAGTTTGTATGGCATACAGTGCTTTAGCCTCCCGATAATACCAATCACTCCCTGCTACCTGAAATCCAGGGACTAGACTCAAGACCTCCTAGGGCTGCATTCACACTGGAGAAATAAACCGGTTTAAGTGCCATGGGTCAATGCTGTGAAATTCTGGGAATTGTAGTTTGTTGTGGGGCCCAGAGCGGAGCAGAGCTCCGCTCTGGACCCCACAACAAACTACAATTCCCAGAATTTCACAGCATTGACCCATGGCACTTAAACCGGTTTATTTCTCTAGTGTGAATGCAGCCCTAGAAAGCAGGAACCCTCAAAGAGCTAAAAGGAAACCAGTAATTTGTAAGAATATTTAGTAAAAACTGTCAAGGAGGGAGACAAATGTGAATTTCGAATTCAGACCATGAGGGCACACCTTTTCCTTTACAGGTTCCACAAAGGGCAGATTTTCAACAGGTACAGCTCTATCACCACAATGACAAACTGCACACCAGGAAATTTTACCTTCCCTACACTTTCTGAAATTGGCCTAAATACCTCAAAGGTACCAGATCCCGTCTGATCTTGGAAACGTAGCAGGGTTAGTACTTGGATGGGAGACCGCCAATGTACAGCAGGTGCTGTGGGCTATATTTCAGAGGACACCTCTGAGTAGTCCTTACTTAAGAAAACCCTATGAAATTAGTGGGGCTACTATAAGTGAATAGGCAACGTAAAGGAGCATGTAAGCATACACACATGCTCACCTTTTTAAAACAGCTACTCTTAGCTCAGTACAAGGCATGTTCTGGAGAAAGAAAAACTGGGCTTATGGCCTCAACATTTTGCACCAATTTTCTTCTTAAGCAAAGCATTGTTTGAAGGCCAAAGAGAGACCCAAGGATGTCACTTACGAAACATGGCGCACTCATATAGACACACACATACGTACACACCAACCCAGCCACCCGCTCACCCACCAAAGAACACCAAGCCAGAAGAGGAGTCGGCCGTGGGGGAGTTTGACTTCAGGTTGTGTTCCGAGAAGCCTTTACATCATCTGGCAGGATTTGCAGAGATATGTGGCTTGTGAAATATTCATCACGCCTCTCTATTTGGGACATGAAATTGCTCTAAATTACACTAAATATTTCATCGTAGGGGCTGAGGAACAATCTCACCACTTGAGGGCTGACACGCAAAAATGGAGCACTCTGTGTGTGTGTGTGTGTGTGTGTGTGTGTGTGTGTGTGTCCTAAAGGCATGAAGCTATATGGGGGCTCAGCCTTCCTCGCTGTACATTTGGATCTGAGCTGGCTGACAGATTTAAAGAAGGCAACAGAGACACACTGGGAAAACTCGGTGAGGTCGGGCGCTATGTCGCCAGGCATCATGGACACCAAATCTCCGTCCTCTGCTGCCATGCCCTCTCCCTTCGTGGCTCCTTTAATATTCTCATGCTCAATTCCCTTCGTTCTTCTTCTCTTCCTCCCACCTCATTGCACCTCCACCCAATCTGAGCCGTTCTCCTTAACACATTGTGAAAGGAACATTCTTGGCCCCGTGTCTTCTTGAAAGCAATTCCTCACTACATTAAATGTGTAGGATCTGGAAGATGCCTTGAATACTCCGGCATCTTTCAAGGGCTGATGAGAATGAGCAGACTTTGCTGCAGCGTGGTGAGTGTGTGTGTTTTTATACTAGAGTTTGGGTTAGAGAACTAGGTTCACAAAACCGGAGGAGACTATTGCAAACTATTTGTGGATGTACAAAATTCACAGAACAACGATACAGTTATTTGACTGACCAAAATGCACAAAATGCATGTTGCAAGCTTCCAAAGCTCCATTGGCCTCTTCAACAGGAAAGGTGTTAAAAATCATGAAGGAGAGGGAAAAATTAAGATGATATTACTCACAGGCCTGCATTTTGTCAAGATGTTGTAGCTGTTCTCAATTCAGGTGATACGGAGGGAAGTTCATGCAGTCAGGCTTCCTCCTCTTTCTGATCATGTGAGGAAATAAAACTTAAACTATTAGCAAAACAAAAAGATACTTCTCTTGAGATCCAAGTTGCTTCCATCCTTTGAAAAGCCACAAGCCTCTTTTTTATTTATTTATGGGGGTATATGTCTGCATTTTCACAATGCACATATGTGTAATAACACAACACGCTAAAAAACGTTGGCACAATTTATGTTATAGTCCAAATGCACATGAAGAATACATTACTGTTTTAAGCTTTACATTTCTGTAAGTAACAGAATTGTGAATAAGAAAAGTACAGTATACAAATCTTATTGCATCTTGGATTACACAGGACTCTTTCATACAAGGCTAAATTGGAAGTATAATTTAAGGTCAATTCGAATGCAATCATGGGTTTTATGTTATTGCAAATTAACTCTTCACATGCAAATTCGGGCAGGAGGGAAGCCAATTCGAATGCAATCATGGGTTTTACCTTATTGCGAATTAAAGCTTCGCATGCAAATTCGGGCAGGAGGGGGTTAATTTCGGGTAATGGGAAGTAATTCTGAACGGAGCAGGGGTTCATGTAAATTCGCTAAACAAGCGAATTTACATGAATCCACATTGGCTCCATTCGGAGTTGGGAGAAATTCCTCCCCGTTTGAAAGAGTCCACAGTGATTCTGGAAATCGGTACAGGCAACAATAATCAACAATGATTCTGTAATTGTTTCTGACATTTAGGTTGTAAGAGTCATTCAGTGCTCAGAAAGTTTCTTTTTAAAAGCAGTTTGTTCCTATTTGTCAATACCTGCATAGTGTTTTAAGAGTAAATTAAATGTCATTCTAAAGAGTACTGTAACAGTAAATAAATGTCCACGGTCGCTGAGATGTTTAAAAAGTAACTGATTCCATTATTTATTGCGCTGCTCACAATGTTTCAGTTACTTTTCCTTCGTCAAAAAAGGGATATGAAAATGGCATAAAACTTGGAAAAGTTCTGTCAGTGCCTCTGAAAAAGGGGTTTCAGAAAGTAACTTTAATAAGCAATTAGAAAGCATTAGTTGTTACTCCAGTAAAAGGACTTTGTTCCCACTCATTGACACAAATCCTGTTGTTGTTCCTGATTAGATCAATGGACAGAATCAAAGGGATTTTTCTATTCAGTTACTATTGAATTCTGAGGCCAGAAGCAGAAATCAAATGGAAGGAACAGAGATAGGTTCATATATATACTTCAAGTCGCTGTTGGCAACCCCATGAATTTCATAGGGTTTTCTTAGGCAAGGAATCCTCAGATATGGTTTAGCCATTTCTTACCTCTGAAATATAGCCTACAGCACCCGGTATTCATTGGTTGTCTCCATCCAAGTACTAACCAGGGCTGACCCTGCTTAGCTTTGAAGATCAGATGAGAGCTGGTGCCTCCTACATCACAAGAAAACAAAGAGCAGTTCAATACAGTATATTTCAGCAAACTTATGATTCAAAACTAAATCGTATGTGCACATTAAATAAAACAGTCAGGCTGCGTGCTTATTGAATGAATGAACAAAAACATTTTGAATTTTCTAGAGATCACTTTAAGGGTTCTTCCAGAATGCATCCAGATATGACTCTTGCTTACACTAGCCTTAACTTTTCTATTGGTTTCCATTTTGGTGACTAAACTTGCAGATCTCAACCTTTTTAACATGCCGAGAGGAACTGATGAGGCAGGATTATCTCCTTTATGGTTTTCTTTCTGTTTTGCTGTTCATATTCGCTCAGTAAAGAATCCTGGAGGCAGCTGCTATTTACTCCGCATGTTGTAGTCAGGCATATTTGGCTACAGCTGAATTGTCTAGAGTAAAATCTTCCTCTTTCTCAGATCAAGCTTTTGTTTACTGTAGACACCATGCTGCAACCTGACACTGAAAGTCTGTGCTTATCCAGTTTTCCCAAGTCAATGCCTCCAGAACAAAACAAACAAACCCATTCTAGCCAGACCAAAATAGTGACAGATCTAGAAACCATGGCCTATGAGGAGGGGTTTAGTAGCCTGGGGAAGAGATGGCTAAGGGGTGACATGATAACTCTGTTTAAATATTTGAAGGGGTGCATCTTCAGGATGGAGCAAGCTGGTTTTCTGGTGCTCTAGAGACTAGGATATCAAACAATGGATTCAAACTACACAAAACCATAGGAAAAGACTTATGGCAATCCTAAGGTGAACCTATCATGGGGAGTGTAACTACAGACTTCCATATGCTGTTAAACATTTCCATGATAGAAACATTCAGGCATACATCCTCCTCTGTATTTTTGCTATTATTATTTCATTTGACCCATCTTTATGTATTATTTAAAAATGCCATATATCAAACTGTTTCTTACATTTGTTCAAAACACCATTCCATAAACCCACATGATTTATTGGCGGCAAGAAAGATTTCATGTTATTCCTTACATGTTTCCTCTTTTCCTCCAAGGACATTAGGATGCCATAGAAGGCCCTATCCCTAGATTTTATCTTCACAACACCCTTGTAGGGAGAGGTATTCAGCCCAAGGTGACCTACTTAGCTCCATAGCTAAGCAGGGATTTGGACCTAAGCTCCCTTTAGTCCAAGGCCAACACTTTGACCACTACCCCACTTTGGCCTCTAACTCCTTGGAGGTCACATTGTTCATAGAAGCTGAAGCTTACAGATAGTGATGGACATGCCTAAAGATGGACATCACCCTATAAAGTGATTCCTTCCCTAATTCAAAGGGATTCCATCCCTGTTTGCTTGTTTTTAAAAAAACAAAGTTGGAATCCAAGTCTCTTACATGCCCAGAGACACCAACCATTCAGTTTCAAAGGATGTTATCAGACGACAGGAATTGGAAGTATAATCCAATGGCAATCTGAACGCAATCATTGGGTTTCATGTTATTGCATATGAGTGTATGGAGTTTATCAGACGTGGGAAATTGGAAGTATAATCCAATGGCAATCTGAATGCAATCATGGGGTTTCACGTTATTGCGTATGAGTGTATCTCACGCAATTTTGGGCAAAAGGGAAGTCATTCTGAAGGCAATCATGGGGTTTCATGTTATTGTGTATTAGAGTATCTCACGCAATTTTGGGCAATGGGAAGTCATTCTGAACGCATTCCGAACGCAATTAGAATTCACATAAATTCACTAAACTAGCGAATTTATGTGAATTTGAGTTGGCTCCATTCGAAATAGAGAGAAATTCCTCCCATCTGATAAACTCCTATCTCACGCAATTTCGGGCAGTGGGAAGTCATTCTGAATGCATTCCAAACTCAATTTAGAAATTCACGTAAATTCGCTAAACTAGCGAATTCACGTAATTGCGAATTGGCTCCATTCGCAATTGAGGGAAATTCCTCCCGCCTGATAACGTCCGAAGTCCCTGCATCGCCACCTCAGCATCTGGGCCTGGCCAGTGAATAACCATTGGGAAGGGAGTGGGAGCCCTTTGCAGATGCCTGCAGGAGGAAGAAGTGCCGATGGTGGTGCTGCTGCAGCGTCTTCCATCTTCGGTGTTTTTGGAGGCTCCCCTCTCCCCACCCCCTTCCCAGAGGCAGCAGCTGAGTGCAATCTCCACCTGCACGCCTGGCTGCAGCCATCACATCCCATCATCATCCGGCAGCCACAAACCACTTAGACCCTGCTCCTAGCTCCCTCGCCTCACCAAGCGAAAGTTGCATTCCCAGAGCCTGGAATTTTGTCCAGCTGGTACAGTTAAAGGAACAGGTCCCCTCACTTTTCCGGGCAAAATCTCCCTTGTTACCTACCAGCCCCTGCGTTTGCCTTCAGGGTAAAAAATATATATTATTGTACAGCCTGCCTAGGTTCTTTCTTCAACACTTCTCCGATAAATACCTGCTTGCTTCCCTTCTCTACCCTTCAACAAGGAAAGCCAGGAAAGAACTTTTCCTGCTGACCCTTTTAGCAACGATGGCACAGTCGTGTTCTCATCGGATATGCAGAAAATCCAACTTTACGGATGCGTTTCTGAGTTGCAAATACGTTTTGCCAGTATTCACACTGTAAAATATTCACATCTATCGCTATAAAAAGACACGTAGAACGTGGTTGCATGAATATTACGGGTACGCATTAGGCAGTGCCTGTGACATCACAGGTAACAAGTCACACAATTAATAACCCATGTTGTGACCTTTTAGAAATGTGTTTTAAAAAAACATTTATTTTTAATGGCTGCCGCTGTACTGCTACACAATATATAGTGATGCACACATCCACCTTGTTCGTTTCTTCCGAATCTCTGGAAATCCAAAGTATATACACTATCTGAGGGCCTATGTACCCTAAAGGCACCAGATCCCATCAGATCTTGGAAGCTAAGTAGGGTCAGTCCTGGTTAGTACTTGGATGGGATATCATCAAAAAATACCAGGTGGTGTAGACTGTATTTCAAAGGAAGGAATTGCCAAAACCACCTGAGTATTCTGTGTCTGGGAAAACCCTATGAAATTCATGGGGTTGCCATCACTTGATAGTAATCTTGAAGACATGTATGTCCACATATACTAATTTTTCATTCATCTAAATTTTTAATAAACCTGTTAAGAGGGCCATCAAGACTTTATGCTGCAAAGGAATCTACAAGTTACTTCGTTTCACAGCATTTATTGTTTTTTTCTATCATGGGCAATCGAAACCATTTCTCATACATCCATTCCATTTTTAAATGATGAAAATACCCAAAAGCAGGGGTTCCCAACCTGTGCTCTGAGGAGCCCTAAGGCTTTCGCGTGCACTTTCTAGGCGCTCCAGAGCCGCTCCGGGAAAATGAAAGAAATAAATACTGAATGAAATTAAAGAATAAGAATATATTCTTATATATACTCCTAAACACCATTAACTTGTAAGACAATAAGTAGGCCTCTTAAGGGTAATAATAAGGGCTCTGTGAGTCAAAAGGGTTGGGAACCCCTGCCCTACAGTATCATTACATATTAGTTATGCACTCTATGAAGACGGGGGTTCAGCCAATGCCAAGTTGACTTTGCACTTTGAATATGCACATCTCTATATGGAGACCGGGAAGTGGTACTGATGGTACGTTTAAGAACCCACAATGATGTGTTTAGCCAGGCATCTCCTTCAGTGTCTGCCTCGGAAAACTTGTACATACTCCTTTCTTAGGTGAGTGACTGAGTGGCACAATGTTACACGACATAGATTGCAATACAGAATTATGGCCAGACAAAGCATTTGCCTATAATTTTATTTCAAGCGAAATAGCACAATTCTCACTAGCTACCAGAAACTAGAAGGTTTAGAGCCAGCCTGATTTCCTTTGACAGTTGGGATGCTGCTACTTAAGAAAGCATTGCCAGCCTGGCTTAACACGATAGTAGATCACACAACAGGCTACCTCCAGATGAATTTTGTACCTCTGCTTTCCAATTTTATTTCTGGAGATCCACACAACATTTACTTCATCCTGGAGTATTTCCTGGGAGCTCCTGGCATTTCCAAGGAATTTTGATTCTCATTCCTCAAGTGAAATTAAGTGTATCTGTACTTGCCTTCTGTGTTTCTACATTCTCAGAACTAGCTAAGATGGCCACCATAAATGAACACAGCTGTTGTTTCCAGGATAGAGCTTCAACGGAGATCAGGTGGAGGAAAGAAGAAAGTTAGCACTAAATCAAAATGATCCTAATGCTTAACTAGTGTAATATTGCTAAAGCACTTTAGCGCTTTCACGATAACTCCTGGATAATATTAATAATAAAAAAAAGAGGCTCAGTGGAAATGGGTGAAAATCAATGTCTGAAATGTTGCATGAGACTGGATGTGACACGTGATCAATGGGAAGGAGGAAGGGAAAGACACAAGGGACTGGGCAGGGAGGGAAACCCAGCATATTTAAAGAAAGAGGCTGGATGTGACTCCGGAATAAGCAGTTGTGATCAAAACAAAATGAATTGGAAGCTCTGAAGAAATCCAGAGACTTTCTTCCCTTTCTGGGGAGCTCTTAAATTTCGGGTAGCCAAGATGAGCGGCAGCATGTTGGCTGTTGGATGATGACTCTGGAGACCAGGGTTCGATTCTCCACTCAGTCACGAAACCCACTGGGTGACCTTGGGTGAGTCACATGCTCTCAGCCTCAGGGGAAGGCAATGGCAAACCTCCTGTGAACAAATCTTGCCAAGAAAACCCTATGATAGGTTTGCCTTAGGGTCACCATAAGTCGGAAATGAATTAAAGGCAAGCAACAGCAACATATTGGAAGAGGCAGTCTTTCAGATAGATGGTTAAGTCAAGTCCAGCACTTTGAATTGTGCTCAGAAACGCATTGGAAGCCAGTGACATTCTGGTGAGACCAATGTTATATGGTCTTTGAGACTTATACCTGACAATAGGATACTACATTTTCCACGATAAGTTAATATCCCTTATCCGGAATTCAGAAATCTGAAATAGTCCAAAATCCAAAGTTGTGCACAGAAGACTTTTGCTTTTTGATGGTTCAGTGTGCACAAACTATTTCATACACAAAATTATTTTTAAAAATTATGTATAAAATTACCTTCAGGCTTTGTGTATAAGATGTAGACGGCACATAAATGAATTTCATGTTTAGACTTGGGTCCCATCTCTGAGATTTCTCATTATGTGTATGCATATATTCCCAATTATTTTTTTAAAACCTGAAATCCAAAAGACATCTGGTCTCAAGCATTTTAGATAAGGAGGACTCAGTCTGTAGCTGTAGTTTCCAAACAATTTTCAAGGACTTTACATTCTGACTGTTACCAAAAACTGTGACTCAAGATAGCACTACATTAAAAAAAATTGGCCAAGATCCTGAATTAGAGGTTACTATGCATAACTTTATAATAAGGGAGCCATGTCTCTGACATGATATGCAAAATTGAAAGTAGTTTAAAATGTATTTCAGTGAGCAAAGACTGGAAAAGTTGTTGTTGTTGCTGTTGTTGTATATTGCAAGCTGAATAATCTGTGAATTAGTCTTAGGAAGCCTAGTACCGTACAAAGTTCTCCCTGCCCTCCTAGCTGCATGTCCCTTGCTGATTTAAGCAAATTACATCTCATCTTACAACAGGAATGCTGATAATTCACCCAATAGTCCCCCTTTCCTAGTAGAATGACTGGTGTGCATTGAAGCAGTTTGGGAACTTTGCATGGCCCAGGGTTTGATCTGGTATTTCTGGGTATCTGAGTGAATCGGTTAATGAATACTAAGGAAAAAAGGATGAAAAGCCTCCCTTCTCCACGTTATTCCACGTTAGAGAATAATGTTTAACAAAGGTTGCTGTGCTGGCACAATGGGACAGTAGCCTCTCATCTCCTCAGTCTAGAAGGCATGTTCTACTACAGTAAAATAACTAAGTTTTAGGGTATTTCCACTTTTGTTCACGACAGATGCACTCTGTGCCTTCAACAGGTGCATGAGAGACAGAAATGCAGCTGGTATAATTTTCCCTGAGGTACATTTGTTGCACTACAGAGTTATATCAGTTTCATACCACTTTGATTGTCATGGTTCCATTTTATGGACTTCTGGGGTCTGTGTTCTAGTGTGATACTTAGATTTCTCTCTTAGTGAGCTCTAGTGCACTTCTTGGAATGATAATCCATTCACCCTTGGTGGCTATCAACACTACAGAATGGAACTGATTGGATTCTCAGTCTCTCACTTTGTTGTTGTGCGCCTTCAAGTTTTTTCTCACTTATTTTGACCCTAAGGTGACCCTATCGTGGGGTTTTTCTTGGCAAGAATTGTTCAGAGGTGGTTTGCCCTTGCCTTCCCCTAAGTCTGAGAAAGTCTGACTTGCCGAAGGTCACCCAGTGGGTTCACATGACCAACCAAGATTTGAACCCTGATCTCCGGAGTCCTAGCCCAATGCTCAAACCAGTACACCACGCTTGCTCTCATAGCAGTTCTTCTGCTATTTAAACGTAAATATGAAACCCACCCTGGTAAGGAGGACACATTCAGCCTTCTGTGGGTTTTGCAGTTTAAAAAACCAAGAACATCTAACACAAATGGGGCATAGATGGCACAAAATCATCCCACATCTGGAAATGTCACTCCACCATCAAAGCCTGGGGTAGAGACTGACACATTGCTCCCCTCTGGTGGATGCTTTTGGAGCAATCCTGTACCGGCTACTGTACTTAGTTAACTTCTCCTGGTGTGACCCCGTTAAATCTGATGGAAACATTATCCAGCCATGTGACAGAATGGACATGGTGATGATTGGTGAAGCAGACTGGGGAGAAGTTAGTGTGACAGTTGTGAGTAGTGATCGTGAGTATGAAAGTCATGGATCAGTAAATCTTGTTTCATATTCACAATTCCTACTCAGTCACAACGGTGTCACTATTGCCGTGATTGTAACTACCTTCCAAGCCTACTTTACCGAGCAGCAGCTGCATGGGAGACTATTCTGCTGGCAATTGGAGCATGGGTGAATGATGTTTCCATCAGGTTGGGGGGTGTCGAACTAGGAGAGGTTACTTAGTTCAGTATGTAGCTGATACAGAATTTAAACCAATATGTTGCAGGGTTTGGAAATTTTATTTTTGGGGCTAAAGTTCCCAATATCCCCCAGCCAACCCAGCCAGCTTGGATCTCCACTTTCTGTTGTGGAACACAGGTTGATATATGGAGGTGTACGTTGTGCTAAACATGTGGAATGACTTTTTGGACATTTTGGAATGCATGTATCCAGCTGATGGTGGCTGGTGTGGAGTTCTGCATATGGTACAACAATGTAAATAGAGTAGTGTGTCAGTGTGTATTGTGCATTGTCCATTGCCTCTGCACACTTTGCAATGAAGTGGCAGCCATGTGCATTCACAATTTCTTAAACATCGTGCGATGGTGGTATTTAGTGTAGTGACTGTATAGTGCTAGTGTAGTATAACTGCCAATTGATATTTACAATATGGTACAGGATCTCAGCCAATGTGTCCTTGACATATAGCAGTCACAGCTGGATTAGGAACAAGCCATGTGCGTGACAACATGAAGCATCAGGGTTTGGGTGGTAGTGGCTACTAACGTTGCTACTCGATTATCTGCTCAAAAGCCAAAACAAATCATACATTTCATTTGTAACAGTGCTGGAAACACAGAACTACGTGGCCCGTGCTGCATTTGTACATGTTTGTGGTTGTATTTGTGGGGAAATGTACATCAGCAGCAGCTACTAAGAAATTGTGTGCATCATCCCCTCATATGTAAAATGTAATATCTTATATGACAGAGATAAATGATGCATGTGAGTAGGGCATCAAAGTCACAAGATGGCCTACAAATGTCAAACATTAAAAAGAGAATCTTGCTGACCCTTAAAGACTAATACATTTTATTGGGGATAAGTTTGCATGTCCTGTAGTCCACTTCATCAGAGCATGAAGTGTTGCTTGAAGAGATACTGAAGATTCTTAGGTATATGAAGGAGAATAGTAATGCAAAAAGTATAAACCTTGATGATCAATTATCTTAATAGTCCAAAGTATGTGTATGTGTGCCCAGACATGTGCATGCATGAGAAAGAGATGATACAGTACATTTAATTAACTCTGTGGGTGAGAGATTATAATCGGAAGGGCCAAAACCAATAGAAATGTAAAAATAAGCAGCAGCAGATATTGCCTAAAAAGTGGCCATTATGCAAACCTTGCATGCTAATGCAGATTTCTTTGAATAATGACTGACACGTGTCATTAAATTTTAAAAGCCTTTACCCCTGTTCAAGCCACAAGAGATAATCAAACCTCTTGATAAATTCCTCATCAGCTGATTCCTATTGGCATCTGTCTTGGAAGTTCATTTGTTCCAGGGTGGCCATTTTGAGGTTAGAGACAAAACATCCTAGTAGATTTTACTTATCCCTAGTAAATGTCAGGAAGAAACTCTTCTAGGACATGGCTACATAGCTCGAAAAACCCACAAAAAAAAAAAAAAATATCCTAGTGGACTGTCCTATTTTCCTGTTGAGTTTGGAATATCTCCATTTCTGTGGCCAGATTAGGGTTCATTTATTCTTCTCCGCAGAGACTGGTCCATTTGTCCTGTGTAAAATGTAGTAGGGAATTGCGGGAAAATGATAGCACATATCATATTGGAAGATGACCTGGGATATGTGGATAAGAGGGAAAAGAGAAAGTTATTTAGGAGATGGACAAAAATGGAGGGAGACCATGGAAGATGCTCTTCGGCTGGGGGTTCTATTTGATCTAGGGTTGCGCGCCTGGCCAACAAGCAACGTGATGAGAAAATAATTTTACAGAAATGGGGAGGGGAAGATCCCCCCCCCCCCCATCTGCCCAATCCTTCTTCAACCCAGTCCACCTCATCCTTGGCTCTCCTGCTGCTGAACTGAGCAAAGGCATGGAAAGAAATGCAGAGTGGCAGGGAGAGGGAATGCGACATACGAAGGCCGCCAGGAGACAGGCCATGAAATATTGAGCAGGCTCTCCGGTCTCTGCTCAAGTTGAGATGATGGGATGTGATGCTGGGTCCAAAGCAGGAGGGGGAAAGGAGAGAGGGGGAGGTACGGTTGTCTTTGCTGTCCTTCCAAAGATAAATTCACAAAAGCAGCCATTGCTCATTGGAAGCACAGCTCTGATTGAACAGTGACATGGCTGCAGAGAACCATGACTGTGACATCCAGGGCATTTTACTGTGTGAAGCAAAGTACAAGATACACCCCACAACACCCCCACCTCACCATTTCCATTCCCAGGGACCAACTGGAAAGACAATTGAGTCTGAAACACTGGTAGGGGTGGCATCACTGTGGGCAGCAAGCTAGCTGAGGTAGCACAAAGCCAGCCATGTAGCTCACCCAGTTCTGTCTTCTGATAATTTGACACCATATATACTCACCACTCCACATGATGCTTCTTGGATGCCTACTATGCCATGGTACTATGACGATTTGTCAAGTGAGCATAGCAACAGATGTGCATGTATGATGCCTGCTAATGAACGTGGGCCAGACTAGATTCACAGCTTGGAAAAGTTCCTTTTTTTGGAACACAACTCACATGTTGGCTGGGCATCCTGAGAGGCCTGGTCCAAACAAAGGAGAATCTTCTTCCAGTTCTAGCTACTGTTTCTCTACTTGCTTCATGCAGGGCTTTGCTAATGGTGCTCTCTATAGAAGACTGGGGTAAAGGGACTAAAGAATTTGTCCTCAGCAGGTCACAAAGAGACTACAGTCATTGCTGCCAGGATGCTAGCTCAAAAGGATGGGGTTAGACAGGGTGCCCCAGGGGAAATGGCAGGGAATGGAGCCCAGCATCCCTTCTTCAAAGCCAACCACTTCATTTTGCCTGATGGCCATAGAATCATAGAATTGGAAGAGACCCCAAGGTCCATCCAGTCCAACCCGCTGCCATGCAGGAAATCACAATCAAAGCATCCCCGGCAGATGGCCATCCAACCTCTGCTTTAAAACCTCCAAAGAAGGAGACTCCACCACTCTCCAAGTCAATGTATGCCACTGTCAGACAGCTCTTACTGTCAGGAAGTTCCTCCTAATGTTGAGCTGGAATCTCTTTGCCTCTAGCTTGCATCCATCGCTTTGGGTCCTGTTCTCTGGAGCAGCAGAAAACAAGCTTGATCCGTCCTCAAGATCATATCACCTCTTAACCTTCTCTTCTCCAGGCTAAACATACCCAGTTCCCTAAGGCCAGATACTACAGATACCAAAAAGACAAATGAATGGATCTTAGCCTGAGTTGCCCACCTGCCGGATCAGAGGCTGCAGCTGAGTACTGCTGGGAAGCAACAGAGGAAAACCTGCTGCCCTCCAGTCCTCTTCGTGTGACATCTGGATAGTCGCTGTGGGAAAGAGGGCTAGACAGACCTTTGGCCAGGCTCTTGTCATATTGTGATGGTACCTTGTCTAATAGGTAGGAGGACAGCCTTCCTGAGGGAGATCTTCTGAGCATCATATCTGTTTCCTTTCCTACCTCTGCAAGGGCACATGCCTTTGTCCCATGGAACAGCTGCAAACTCTTTTTGCTGCTAAAGCCTATGCTGCCATCTGTGGGCAGACAGCATGCATGTTACGCTCATATCCCTAACTGCTATCAGGTTGGTTTTCAAATATTATTAACAGCCCTACTCAGGTTTTGGAAGCTCAGGGCCAGGGTTTCCTTTATTTAGTCAATCCACCTGTAATGCAACCTTCCTTTTTCAACTTTATCAAGCGTTACCAAGCTTTCCAATGAGTCATGTCAACACATACTGTATATACCCATGCATTGGTCTAGATTTTAGCCAAAAAAGTGACCCCCAAAATTGAGTTGACTTATCCATGGTTCAGTGTAAGTACTGTACATTAACTCTTATTTTTTAAAAAAGAAACCATCAGGTGGTGAAAGGCAAGAGAGTAATCTGTCCAGGAAGTACTATTCCTCCTCTACTCTCTTATCCATCCAACCTTTAAGGTGAGTACGAAATAGCTATACTTGCTGGAATTCTTTAGCATTGTTTTCCTTTGCTTCTTCCGTTAGATCAGTGCCACAACCCTTTAATACTGTTCCTCATGTTGTGGTGACCCCCAACCGTAAAATTATTTTCATTGCTACTTCATAACTGTAATGAGGTAGCAGTTGGTCCAATGGTCTTAAGCAACCCCTTAACCCAGATCTAGTTTCAAGACAGCTTCCACTTAAAACTCCCTTCAACATCTGTATTGCTTGCAAGGTCATCGCAGGATGTTGCAGTTCGTAAGCACTACTGCAAGATTTGCAGCAAGGTGTTATAAAAGAAATTTTTCTAAGCAAGAGGCGATTTAGCAGAATGCATTCTTGCCCTGCTCTAAGCTGGAGGGCTCACAGAATCATAGAGTTGGAAGAGACCACAAGGGCCATCCAGACCAACCCCATTCTGCCATGCAGGAAATCTCAATCAAAGCATCCCTGACAGATGGCCATCCAGCCTCTGTTTAAAGACCTCCATAAAGTTTTTAAATGGATGATTTTAAGTCCACTGCAGAGCTTAGAATTTTTACTCTTAGGGCCTAGAACTCTCAGAATCCCTGAGATGCTGGCTGGGGGATTCTGGGAACTGTTGCCCAAAAACATTTCCCAAGCTCTGATCCTCATAGCTAAGGAACAGACGCTTTCGCCTGTACACCAAGAAAAGCATACACTTTATTAATGCCCCTGCACGGACACTGGGTGAAGGAATATCCAGGAATACAATAAACAAATGGTCAATTGCACATATGCGCATGCAGGCCCTAAGAAAGCTGTGTCATGGCCAAGCATGCTGTGAGCATGAGCACAAAGCAAGGTGCACAGCATGTGCGGTTAATTTGCGTGGGTCAGGCTAGCCAGAAGAGCTTGGCTCAGGCTTGGCGTATTGTCTTCGGTTTCCGTACCGAATGGGCCATGGGGAAAAAGGGGTGGCAGGGGAAACAGCTGCCCCTGGCTACTGCAGGGAGCCATCTCACCAGATCTGTTCCCACGGCCTGTTGCCCTTCCTGTTAGTGCAGCTTTTGGGGAGATGCCAGGAGACCATTGGAAGAAACTCTCAGAAATTATGCTGAGGGAGGGAGAGGGGGAAAGAGGAGAGATGCACTAGAACAACATCTCCAAGACAGCAATCTTGTACACACTGCCTCTTCTTCCTCCTCCAGGCAACTGGCCAGTGTGCTTGTCTTGCACAGCTGCGGCCAAAGAGAGCCCAAGTGTTCACTTCTCCCTGCCTGGGTTCTTTCATCTTGAATCGACTCCAGATTTGGAGTTATAATCTCAACGGAATGGAGTGCTGTAAGGGGCGGCAATTGTTCCAGTTCTGCAGGAATTGCGTTCTTGTTGTGTGCCCTCAAGTCATTTCGGTCTTATGGCGATGCTAAAACAAACCTTTTGTCAAGTTTTCAAGGCAAGATTGCTCAGAGGAGGTTTACCATGGCTTTCCCTTGAGGCTGAGAGTATGTGACTTTTCCAAGGTCACAAAGTGGTCCTCAAGAGTTCTAGTCCTGTTCTCAAACCGCTCTGTCATGCTGGCCCCCATAGCCCCAATTAATGCTCGGGCACCCCACTTTTTCAACTGCTTTTAAAATATCCCAGGTTCTTTCACCCCCTCCCACTTGTCCTATTTGTCATGTTTGCTTCAATCGCCGAAAACAGAGTTCAAAGTACAAAAGTAGTTTGAATTCAGTGAACGCAGCATCTTGCTCCTTTCAGCAGAATCAGGCAAAATCAAACTGCTGCAGTTTATGCTAGCTTATGTGTTCTTCTGCATTAATAACTGTTGCCATCTTGAGCACACTCTGTTTGTTGGTTGGCCGCATGTGTTCCGGTTTTCATCTGATCTTGGAGGGTATAATGACCCATTGTGTGGACATGTCAGCCTTCTTGCCCGTAATCATCTTTCTTTCTATAGAAGCCATTTGCTGGAAGCAAGAGTTTCTTTGGGAAATTAAATATATTCATTAATACATATGCAATGATTAGGAAAAGGTCCTAAACCTCAAAGCTGAGCTATCTTTATATGGCTATCAGCCAATAGTCAAAAGTTGTCCCTCCTGTCATGCCAACTATCCCAGGGACCTCCTCCTGTATTGTTTCTTCTACCCCCCAACCCAAAATCACTAGGATAAACCCCTTTGGATGTATCCAAAATGCACAGTTATGCCAATTTAATGACCTGGTCTCATCCTATGAATCCTGGGATTTGTATTTTCATGAAGTAGAATAACACAATCATCCAAATGGAAATAGTTAAAGATTCCCCATACCTTGGATGAGAATGGAGACTGCAGTCAAGAAATCAGAAGAAGTCTAGTAAGCTTTATATATGACTGGAGATTTGAACCCAGGTCTGCGGTCCCAGTCTAGCACTATTACACTAACCCTATTTCTTGCATGAATACAATCAGCCCGCCATATCCGTGGATTCTTTATCTATATATTTAAGCATCTATGGCTTGAAAACATTTTAAAAATATAAAAATTCCACAAAGCAAATTTTGATATTGCCATTTTATATAAGAAACACTATGGCATTGCATTTAATGGGACTTGAGCATCTACAGATTTGGGTATCTATGTGGGGTCCTGGAACCAAACCCCAGCGGATACTAAGGGCCCACTGTAGTTTTAATAATAACGGCTAATGAAGAGAAGAAGGACTTTGATTAAGATGAAAAAGATGGAAACGGTACAGTGGACGGAGTAAAATAAGAGAGAATCCTAAAGAGTGTGATGGGGAATTAGGATCAATATTATACTACACAAAGGATTAATATGTGCCTGTGAAGTCTTGTGTTCTTTAGGTGAGCTTACGTGTATTTTAATTCTTCAATAAAACTATTTTAAAAATTAAAATTAATAATGGCTAATGGAATGAATTAATTTTGGCTTGATTCCCACTACCTTTTAAACCGGATCGCAAATTGGTTTGAACCGGTTCAAATGACCCTGGTTTCCAATTGAATTGATTAGCTGAAGCGATTCGGAGAGGGGCCCACGCGCTAGACCCATTTAACCCGTGCCTTTTTTACGCTGATGTTTTCTGCATTTTTTTGGATAAATCGATTCTGCCAAGTGTGAACCAGATGCGGATCGGAAACGATTTAAATTTGCCCTTTGGCCGGCTGAAGAGGGTCCGTTTTGAACAAATTCATTCATGAATGTTAACCACAAGTGGATTATTTTACAGGGAAAAAATGTGATCAGGGCAAATGTAGTGGGAACCACACTCCGCTGTTGAATTGATCCATCAGTTTGGATTGCAAACTGCTTTTTTTTTGTAAGTGGAAATGAGGCCTTTGTTTCAAATTACATTTACCCTTCATTCTCCTCCAAGGGGTTCAAGGTATGATAGTGGTTTTCTCCTCCATATCCATGTTTCCTTATACCAACAGCTGAGCAGCTTTATATGTATTACCAAGTAAACCTTTTCTCACTTGATCCCATTTCTTTACATCCATGGGACTGGAAACGAAAGAGTAAAAGCTCTCTTTCCCATGTGAATCCTAAAAATAATATGTAGCACATTCCAGCTTCCTCCAGCAACAATTGCCAGAGGGCTGGCCTCTGTGGGAAAGGACAAATTTGTTTTTCCTGAGCAATATAAATAGAGTTCTTCCTCTAATAGGGATATTAAATTGGAAGTGGGGGAGGTTGGGGGGGCATGTGAGGAATGACAGTAATGGGCTTCTTTTGAACTTGGACTTTTGATTTGATTTTGACTTCCTGCAGCAAAAGGAAACAGTTGTTCTGGCCATAACTTTGGAGGTAATGAGTTATATGTAATACGGTTACCTATAATGAGTTACTTGGGAGTAGTAATGGAGGAGTTATGATTTCGTAGTAATTAAAGGTGTTGTAATATGACAGCTTGTTTGATCTTCTTTTAAGTTTTTCATCATTCAGTTTTTAGTTGTCTCTTGTTTTAACGTCAAGCCCTTTCTAACACAATTATAGCATTATATCCCACTGTTCTACACACACATATAGCATTATATTCCACAAATGCTAGCAAATATGCATTATTTAGCAGAATCAAATCAGGATTTTGTCCAAAGAGGTAAAAAAGGGGCTCCATTTTGGTAGCACGGAGGAGAACTGTGACCAGCCACTACCACACCTCCTCGAGACACACTATGGACCTTATCAGACGGGAGAAATTTCTCTTTATTTCGAATGGAGCCAATTGGAGCCAATTCAAATTCACGTGAATTCGCTAGTTTAGTGAATTTACATGAATTCCGATTCTGTTCGGAATGCCTTCAGAATGACTTCCCATTGACCAAAAATGACCCCCCATTGCCCGAAATTGCGTGAGATGCTTTAATTCGCAATAACGTAAAACCCCATGATTGCGTTTGGAATGACTTCCCTTTTGCCCGAAATTGTGTGAGATACTTTAATGCGCAATAACGTGAAACCCATGATTGCGTTCGGATTGCCATTAGATTATACTTCCGATTTCCAACGTCTGATAAGGTCCATATTCTACTAGACTAGAATGAGGTGTACTTAGAAGTAGCTTCAGATGAAGGTTTTTATCGTTATACCATTGCTCTGCCTCGTTTACTGAATTTTACGGGAGTTTCACATGATGTCATTCTCTAACTTGTTGTAATCCTCCCTTGTTTTTCCACTGTTTCTTTTTGGGGTTTGTTCCCTTGCAGCTGAAAGTGTTGCAAAGCATAAGAAATAAGTCTATAAAAGAGTTAGTCATTAATTGTGTTACATAAGCCTTGTGTTGAACGGCAACCCTGCAAATGAACCAAGGCATTAAAGCGAAGGAGTTTATCAGACGGGAGGAATTTCTCTCTATTTCGAATGGAGCCGATTTGAATTCTAGTGAATTCTTATTGCGTTCGGAATGCCTTCAGAATGACTTCCCGTTGCCCGAAATTGTGTGAGATACTCTAATATGGAGAGGAGGGTTATTATTATTATTATTATTTATTATAATTAATATAATTAATTAATTAATATTAATTAATAATTATAATTATATAATTATAATTATATAATTAGTAATTGTTATATAATAATAATATAATAATAATATATTATTAATATAATATATAATAAATATATTATATAATATATAATTAATATAATATATAATAATATTATATAATAATAATTATTATTATTAATAATAATAGCTCAGTGCTATGGAATCCTGGGAATTGTAGTTTATTGTGGCGCCAGAGCTCTCTCTGACAGAAAAGTTTAAAAAATGTCTCACAAAAGGACACTTATGAGGGAAAAAGTCTTCCATATTGTAGAAATAAGTCGGTTTGGGAGCGTTTTAAGTCTTTTTTTGCCTCAAGGCTATGGAATTCTGGGAGTTAAGGCCCCACAACAAACTCCAACTCCCAGAATTCCATAGCCTTGAGGCAAAAAAAAGACTTAAAGCGCTCCCAAACCGGGTTATTTCCACAGTGTGGCCTGTGAGAGGCTTTGCGCATGCGCAGTAGGCGCGCGTCGGCCATTACTAGCCTTTGTTTCCACAGCGGCCGGGGGGCGTGGCTATGCAAATGAGGAACGGGAGCGGGCCAATGGGAGAGCTCGGAGGGGGCGTGGCGTCTCATGATCGGCGGCGGCGTCTGCCTGAAGCAGTCAGTCCGAGCTGAGCGCTCGCGAAGGGAGGAGCTCCAGCCGCTGCTGCTGCCGCCGCGCTGAGGCCAGAGAGCGAGCGCCTCCTCCTCCTCCTTTTCCTTTTCCCGCAACCCCATCCATCCGTCCGTCCTGCATCAGAGCCCCGAGGATGATAAACACCCAGGACAGGTAAACTGGAGGCTTCGCTTGGGGCCTGCTTCGACTCAGAGAAAAAGGCCTCCCTCCTTCCCTCCTTCAGCGGTGCCCCGGAAAAGACCCGGATGATGGTTATACACAAAGCGAAAAGGGGCGGGGCGCCTCGAGGCTTTTGTTGTGGAGGGGCTGCAAAGGCCTCTCTAGGAGTCTCTGGGTCCTCCAGGGAGACTCTATGGTCAACCTCTGACAGATATAGGCTTTTGAATTGCCTTGGAGGAGCTGAAAAGGCCTCTCTAGGAATCTTTGGGTCATCCAGGGAGACTCTATGGTCAACCTCTGGCAGATATTGGGCAAAGAATTGCATTGGAGGAGCTGCAAAGGTCTCTCTAGGAGTCTCTAGGTCCTCCAAGGCTACTCTATGGTCAATCTCTGACAGAGATTGGCCTTTGAATTGCATTGGAGGAGCTGAAAAGGCCTCTCTAGGAATCTCTGGGTCCTCCAGGGAGACTCTATGGTCAACCTCTGACAGATATTGGCTTTATAATTGCATTGGAGGAGCTGAAAAGGCCTCTCTGGGAATCTCCGGGGCCTCCAGGAAGACTCTGTGGTCAATATCTGACAGACATTGGCTTTATAATTGCATTGGAGGAGCTGCAAAGGCCTCTCTAGGAGTCTCTGGGTCCTCCAGGGAGACTCTATGGTCAACCTCTGACAGATAATGGCCTTTGAATTGCATTGGAGAAGCTGAAAAGGTGTCTCTAGGTCCTCCAGGGCAACTCTGTGGTCAACATTGCACATAGAAATGTGCTGGAGAAGCTACAGGTGCCTCTCTAGGAATCTCTAGGTCCTCCAGGACGACTCCGTGGTCAACCTCTGACAGATATTGGCCATAGAATTTAACTGGAAGAGCTATAAATGGCTCTCTCTAGGAATCTTTAGGTGCTCCAGAACAACTCTGTGGTCAACGTCTGCCAGACATTGGCCATAGAATTTGTACTGGAGGAGCTGCAGATGCCTCTCTAGGAATCTCTGGGTCCTCCAGGGCGACTCTGTGGTCAAGATCTGCCAGACATTGGCCATAGAGTTGCTCTGAAGGAGCTGCAGATGCTTCTCTGGGAATTTCTACATCCTTTATGGTGACTCTGTGGTCAACATCTACCAGACATTGGCCATAGAACTGCGCTGGAAGAGCTGTAAATGCCTCTCTGGGAATCTTTAGGTCCTCCAGGGCAACTCTGTGGTCAACATCTACCAGACATTGACCATAGAATTGCTTTGGAGGAGCTACAAATGCCTAGTGGAGCGTTCTCTCTAGGAATCCCTAGGTCCTTCTGTGTAACTTTTGGTTCAAGTTGACTATAAGGTTGTGCTGGAGGATCTAGATGTTCCTAGAAAGAACATATTAATAAAATCCGTGAATAATCAAAGCCACAAATGGATAGCACTATAAGAGCATAGTGGTAATATCCTAACTGAAAGAAAGAAGTTGGCAGCATGAGCTTTCGTAGACTTCAGTCTACTTCCTCAGAGGAAGTAGACTGAAATCTAGGAAAATTCATGCTGCCAACCTCTTTATTTCAGTTAGGATATTACCACTATGCCCTTCTAGTGCTGCTATTCCACTTTTACTGCTCTGGCTGCCTCCTGTTGCATTCTGGGATTTGAAGTTTAAAGAGGGGCATTTAGAATAGTCAGCCAGAGAGATCTTAGGCCTCACTGAACTACAAATCTCAGAATGCAACAGGAGGCAGCCGGAACAGTAAAAGTGGAATAATGTACACTTATTATAGAGTGTAAAATATCTTGAAGGCACAGAACAAAAGCAATAAGAACAGATCAAGCCTGAACTCTCCCTAGAAGCCAAGATGATCAAACTGAGGCTGTCGTACTTTGGCCACATCACGCGAAGGCATGGATCCTTGGAAAAGACAATAATGCTGGGCAAGGTGGAAGGGAGTAAAAAGAAAGGAAGACCAAACACCAGATGGATAGTCTCAGTCGGGGAGATCATGGGCCTGAACCTGCAAGAGCTGAGCAGAGTGGTTGAGGACAGGGGATCTTGGCAATGTCTCATCCATAGGGTTGCCATGAGTCAAAGGAGACTCAGGGCGGTTAACAACAACAAGAAATGACCTCAAAGAGCAAGATGGGTTTAGGTTGCTGAAGAACTACTACTCATCCCCCCTCACACACACACTTCTGCCTTATTTCTGCATCTCTTTTGCTAGCTTGGAGGAAATGCTCTCCCTCTGTGATGGATATGCTGCCAAGATCTTTTAGCATCCTTCCCCATCCCTGGGTAACACCATTCATATAGCTGTTATGTATTCAGAGACTAAGCCATGCTATCCTATATACCTTTGTGTAGTTACTGTGTGTTTTTCATATCTGCTTATGCGTAGCTTCAGTTAGAGGCCTCCCCGTTGTCTCTCCGCCTGATGAGAACCACATTTGAGGGTCACTAAAGCATCAGGTGTTTTCTGGGCCCACTCCTGGTTTGTTTACAAAGAAGAAAATCTGGACTAGCAAACAAGAGTCTGGCTGTACTTCTATGGATGGTGGGAGTAAATCTTGCGAGGTCCATAGGGCTCACTTCTCTGTTTAAAGGTGATTTGTTTGAGGTTTTTGAAAACACAAATGCCATGGAAGTGGGAGAGGCAAGATAAATGTGTTCGAGGCATATACGTTAATATCTCCAAAAATATATTTGATGGGAACGGATGTCTGTAGAATACACCTTTAGGGACAGCAAAGTCTTTTGATCATCAAAGGATGGATGGTGAATATTTTACTTTTCTGGAGAGCTTCCTTCTCAGGAAATAGGTATAGGGTTGGTTTGTACCAGAAGGGCTATGTTTTTCTCTTGTGTTTCCTGTGTTGGCAAAGGCAGGAGCGGACAGACCTCAGGCTTCCAGGATCTACATTGAATGCTTGGTTTCTGTTGAAAGAATGAGGTTTGCAGAGGAAGCAGTTGACTTCAAAGCCAAATGTGAAAGTAAATTTTCTTTTAAAGAGGTGCTTGCAGAGGCTGGGCAGAACTGGGAACAAGCTAACAATTCAGTTTACGCAGTGTATATAATTATTATGCAACTACTTTCTGGAGAGATGTAGGCTGAGACGTAGACTTACACAAGGTCACTGAGTAAGCTTCATAATTGAGTAGGAATTTGAAATGAGCGTCCTGGCAAGATGCACTTCATACTGGTCTCAACCCAGCTGTTCATAGCCAAGCTCTAAGTTACAGTACCCTGACTGTTTTTTTAGCTCTGTTTATGTAGGACAGAAACCTATACGTACTTCATCAAGCTGCTACTATAATTATATTCGTCTCCCACAAAATAGTTTCTCAATAAGTGCATGTTTGCTATTTGTAACAGTGAAGTGTATTTGCAATGATAAACCTTAAAATTGTGTTAGAAATCAGGCTTATTTAAATGCATTTTGAGACACCCTTTTCAGAAATTAGTTGCTTTTTCTTCGAAATAAAATATTAATTTCCGGTGTGGCATTGTGCAAAATGTTTGCCATCTTAACCATAAGTGCTTAAAAGCCATTGGCCCTTAAATCAGAAAAATATTAAATGTGTGTTTTGAAAAGTGTCAGTAGCTTGAAAAACAGGAAGACCTTTTTACAGATGTTACAAGGAAGGAATTCTTAGCTTTGTCCGAGCTGTATTTAGCAAGTGAGCTTTCCAAAAAGTATCCATTCAGTCTTAAAATGGTTGAGATTAACATAGAATACACAGGAGGCCGATTAATGACCATGCCTAAATATGGGTGCATGCAAATAAGACATTCGCTAGGAAGTTCTTAAAATCCACTCAAGGCCTTTACTGTTACGTAAACGGTGAAGTAATTCCATCCAGTGGTCTAAAAATCAGGTCAGCGCGAGGGGTGTGGGTTATGGTGATCCTCTTAACATTCACCGTCATGTTTATGAACATCAGCTTTGCCTGTGTCACTCTCTTTCCAAAACAGAAGACCAAACTAATGTCAGACTTGTTTCTAACAATTTGCTTGTTGTAAAAACATGGTGTTCAGCACAGTAAAATGTTACTGCATTCTAAAATGCATTTTACATAGTTAGATGGTTCTTTTTTCCCCCTTCCTCTTTTAATACCTGGCTATCAGATCTAGCTTTTTCCCCTAGCTGAAAAGGTTTGTTTATGGCACCAAACCAACCAAACACCATAGTCTTGAAAATGTGTGGTTGCAGGGAGCGGGAGGCATAGAGGAATATAGAGAGCCATGTCACTTTGTTTGATGGATTGTTTCCAATCCCGTACATTGCCCAGGTCCATGCAACAGGTCAGATATTCACATGTAAGGAATCGTACCCAGACTATACTGTAAAAATTCTGGGCTTTGTTCTAAACTCCTGTTGAGATAAATCAGGAAATGTATAACTTATATGTAGGTGCATGAGGCGGTAGGCTTGTTTCAAAGTCAGTGCAGGTAGAAATAAGGTGGTTCAGAATTTTTACACTGTATTGCAAAAAAAGCATCAGAATATATATCAATGTGATTTATTTATTGTATGTGTTTTATTAATGTGTCATAAATAGTAATTGGATTTTTTTTCTTTTTTGTGATGCGTATACTTTTAACAATCATGTTTCATTATTTTAAAAAAATGGATTCCAGAATTTCAGACTTCTGATGCCATCTTTCCAGCTGCTTCTGAAGAAATTGAGACAGCTTTCACTTGCTCATCTGTTTCTTCAAAAACCATGCTATAAAACAATTTCACCAAATGCTACTCTTGTGTATTTCTAAGCCCTATCTACATGGCTAGGAGAAACACTGGATGTTTGTGAAACTCACTAATGCATCTTTCATGGCAGAATTCAAAGATAATAGCTGTGTCAGTCTGTGATAGTGAAAGAAATCTTGTAGCACCTTTGAGACTAACTGAAAGAAAGAAGTTGGCAGCATGAGCTTTCCTAGACACGAGCCTACTTACTCAGATGCATTTGAGGAAGTAGGCTGAAGTCTAGAAAGCTCATGCTGCCAACTTCTTTCCATACTAATGCATATTTGTTTACATCTGGTCATTCCATAGTTAAATCCCATAGTAGAGCATTGTTTTGAAATCCTGGTGTGAATTTGATTGTCTTTACTTTATCTTTCCTAAGCCATTTCTTTTCACCATGGCAGTTTTCTTTTGCTTTGCCTTTTTACTATTTCTGTTATAATCGAGAAGTCTTTACTGCAATTATTATTAAAACATAAAAGATTTTCATAAGCTTTAATGAGAGCATTAAGAACAATGGTGAAAATGCATATTTGATTATGATTCTTACAGGCAGGTAAGCCAACAGTTGCTTATATAAATGTCAAAATACAGTCTTGGATATAGCCTGTAACAGGGCAGTTATTGTAACAGGTTCGGTAACGTGATGCACACTGAACAAAGAATGAAATCTGATGGTATATTAAAGAGAGCTGATGCTGTGGTTGGAAAGCAGAATGAAAGTTGTGTTTGAGTAGGGTTTTGTGCTTCTAGCAGAGAAGAGAACATGTATTAGTTGGTGAATTGTTCATTTCTGTATTTATGTTGCCACTATATTAAACAGTTATGTCTGTTCACTGACTCTGGTGCAAAATGCTTTACCTAGAATGAGTTTCAGAACTCCAGGTTGTACTGTTTGAGTTCAGTGATAGAGTTGTTTTCCTCCTGATGGACTGTTATCCGGCAAGTAAATACCAGGTGCTATGGGCTATATTTCAGGGGAAGGAATTGGCAAACCATCTCTGTGTATTCCTTGCCTAAAAGAACCCTATCAAATTCATGGGGTCACCAGAGGTTGACAGGTGATTTGACAAACAGAAATCATGTGTGTCTTTGTGCCCCTTGATAGTTTCAAGTTAATGCAGTATTAACAGTCTTTTGGTCAGGCTTTCAATTTACCAGATCTTGTTGATCTAGTTATGCAAGCTGAGCTTGCTTGCAGGAGTTTTAGAATTGTGCTCCCTTTTTTATTATAGATTATAGAAAATACTTTCTTTAGATAACTAGTGCTTCCGCTTTTTTCTAATGGAGCCTATATATCAGAGGACAACTTGATTAGCACTCGGTATGAATCTGTCCAATCGCATATCTAAGTATTTTATTATCAGATTGCTCTGTTCTCTTCATTATTTCAGAGTATAGAACATTTTTTTTCTTTTTAAGACATGAATAAATTCCCAGTGTACCCTGTGATGGCAGTATCTTAATAAAAAGGATTGGAGAATGACTAAATTAGCTTGCTCATATCTTTGTGATGCATGGAAGTGCTTGGATTAGTAGCAGCTGAACACTGTGTTGTTTAAGCCTTAAGGTGTGCAAAGGCATTACTCGTTTTGGAGAGCTGAAAATGGCAGGGCAAAGTTCTCAGTTATATTGGACAAGGAATTTAGCATACTGGGATTCTAAAAAAACCCAGAAATGACTTACTATCCCGTATGCCTATGAAGACGGTTCTAAAAATGTGTGGGCAGTGCTTCTTGAGCTCATTGAAGCTGGTGAGGGTTGAGTGGGGTTTGTAGTGTTCAGGTGATAGAGCTTAATTGCTAAACATAGCCTTGTTCTCTTGAGTATGATAGTTAGCAATGCTTCCATGTGAATATAGGCAAGATGTTGAATCTGTCTTTTCTTTATGTAGAATTGTACATGACTGAGCTACAGAGATGTCAGCAGGGACGTATCCTTCTGCATGCACCTTTAGTCATGGACGTGATAACTTGGTTTCTCTGAGGATCTGGGTCCATGCACTGTAAGAATGAACTACTTTCTGCGGATGAAAAAAGCCCTTGATTTTGATGGCTACACTTGATTATTCAAGCTTCCTCCAGGAGTGATAATGCTGGATTGTTGACTGGAGAAAGCAAGCAGATCTGCTCGCCGTATTGGGAAGCTAAAGGGGGTTGGGAGGAAAAGCACAGTCAAACATTTTGCTATACCAGTCTCTACCAGACACCAGCACCAAAGCAGAGGCGGCTTTTCAGTGAATATCAATGACGAAGACAAACAAAGTTAACGTATTCCAACTTAGTTGAGGCACTTTCATGCAACGCAATGGCTTTGGATCATCTGCGTAGGCAGAATGAATTTCTCTTAGGAATGTCTCTTTATTCTGAAGAAGTTGTTTGGCTTCTAAATTAGCACTTAGGTACTGGAGGAGGCTGTCCCTCTGATTTTTTGGAAATTTCTTTGCTCTTTAGGGCTGTGCTAGCTTGGAACTCCAGTATTGGCAATGAGTATAGTTAGCATGTGACATCTGCCTTTTCTAGCTGAAACTTGTTGACTGAATGTTCAGCTCAGTGCTATAATGCATGTGCCGTTCTCTTTAGCCTAGGCATGTGGGAACTGGTTTGGGAGGTTTTCGGAGAGAAATTAACCGTACTGCAGAACCGTGCAAATGATCTAAGAAACCTCCCCCACCCCCACGAGTTTTAAGAAATAACTCCATTGTCTTTTGCTGGTGCCGCCTTCATAGTTTTGCAATTTAGTGTTTAAAAGTAAAAGCACAAATTATAAGCTTAGGTGCCCTTCATTAAGAAACCTGTGTATTGTTTGTAGGTTGGCCTTAACTGAGCCACTCTCTGTGTTTCGGCCCATGTTTGTGTAATGCGGATTTGTCTTGGCTTACTTCAGAGGAAGAAAATAGTAGCCAGTAGAAAAATGGGCTCTGTGGGTTTCCTTCCATACTAGGACTCTCTTTTTTTCTCTTGTGTGGGAGTGGCCTACCCAAAGGTCTTCCAGCCAGGTTATGACCGTTGCACTCTTCTGAGCCTCAAGCTGAAATCTGCAAGGCCTTGAAAATCTAACCACCTGCTTTTTCTTTTTCTTTTTCCCCAGTAGTATTTTGCCTTTGAGTAACTGCCCCCAACTACAGTGCTGCAGGCACATTGTCCCAGGGCCTCTGTGGTGCTCCTGATGCCCCTCACCCACTGTCGAAGATCCCCGGTGGGCGAGGGGTTGGCAGGGATCCTTCTCTCTCAGCTTTGATATATAAGGTGAGTCTGAATTCTGTCTCGATACATTTGTCATTTGCAAGGGCAAGTCTTGCCTTTCATAATGTAATGCCCTGTCTCTATCTAACTCAGTGCTAACACATTTCATGGATGACACCAGAAAGAATTTATTGGAAAGAGCAGCACAGCATCACATCCTTTGCCACATCTGTGTTAACAAGCCGAGTTTCACTTCTTTATCCCCTTCAGATTCACTTTCCTTTCCATATTCTTGTCCTATGGAGTGCCAGGCAGCTACATGCCTTTAGTTCACACACAACAATCCTTTGCAGCTGCTCATCCCCTCCTTGCACACTCAGGCTCCCAACATGGCTACAGCATGGCTAAGTACGTCTAACTTAAATAGGACAGAAGGAGCTAGGAGGGATATAGAGGGATGTTGATGCCTTGTGAATGTTGTTAAATAAGACCTATGTGTTGATGTGTCAGGATGAGAAAGCTTCAGGGAACATAATGGATATTCTATTATTCAAAGCTCTCCAGCTTTTTATATTGTATAAAACAAGAATATTATCTCTAGTGTTCCTTAGTTTTCATCTGACACTCAAAATACCCTTTCTTACTTTCCTCGGTGCTGTTGTGATTGCTTTTTACAGTACAACAAAGTAGGAATCCAAGCAAAGTGCCACCCAGGTTCATGGTATAGGCTGAGTATCCCTTATCTGGAATTCCAAAATCTAAAATTGTCCAAATGGGTGGCTGAGATAGTGATATCTTTGCTTTCTGATAGTTTAGTGTACACACACAAAATTATAAAAATATGTGTAAAGTCATTTTCAGTCTATATCTGTATGGTGTATATGAAACATAAACAAATTTCATGTTTAGACTTGGGTCCCCTCTCTAAGACATCTCATTATGTATATGCAAATATTCTAAAATCCAACACACTTCTGGTCCCAAGGATTGTGGATAAGGGAGGCTCAGCCTGTACCTCGGAATGCATATAATGGCGAAAACAAGACACTATTCCAGTTCTCCCTCTGGATTGCTCTACGTAACCATGCAACCATGCTCTTCTCCCCAAAGATCTGTTTCCATAACATTTACAAACTAGCATTTACAAATTAGTTTCAGAATGACTTTCTAAATACTTTACAGCCAGGAAAAGCAAGTACTGTATAGAGGCAAACAGATTACCTTTCAGTGCTGCGAATGAGAACTTGGAAAGCAGGGAACCAATACTCTCTTAGTAGTATTACTTTCTCTGTCAGGGAGAAGGGGAGATATCCTAGCTAAGACTATCCTTTAGAACTATTAAAACAGGCTGGGATATACAATTTTATTTTTTGTACAATATTTCATGTCTCCCAGACTTATTGTCATGACTATTTTGGACTTTTCTGATTACAGTTTTCTGAAATAACACTTGAGATACGCTGTATTGTAATAATGTACAATTTTATTCAGATAATGTACTAGACGTGTATAGGTTTATGAGGTTTAGAAATGGGAGGCATTTTGTATCTAGAAAAGAACAAGAAAATAAAAAGTGAACTTCTAGAAAAGTTTGACAATGGCTGCTTTACAACCTTTCCTCCTACTTCCATTTGCCTAGAGTACATGTGGTAACTGGCATGGATCACATGCCCATACTTGTAAAGAACCAGTGTTTCAATAATTCGCTCTGCAATTCTGCATGCCACAAGACTAATCATTTTTTTTTCCAGGAGCATGTCTTTGATTTAGAGGAGGAGGGATAAAGTATAGTCCTCTAGATGTTGGTGAACTGCAGCCTCAACGCTGGCTCTGTGGGCTCAGGCTGGATGGGAACTGCAGCACAACAACCTTTAGAGGGTTTTTGGTCCTCCTCTGTTTTAAGGCATAATAGGTTAGTGCAGAGTGAGGTTTGGGAGCCTTTGGCTTGCTAAATACTTTGAATGACAGCTCCTGCGGTCCCTTAACCTTGAACATGCTGTCTGAGGTTCATGAGAGTTGAAGGGAACCAGAGTATATGAAGTCTGCCAGTCGACTCATTTTCAAAATTATTTTGGATATCCAACTGGATGTAGCTCAGAAGGCAGAACTTTTTTATCTGAGGGTAAAGCATGCCCCATTTTTATCATGAATGAAGAGTGTGCTTTCTCACTCCTGCTTCTAGGAGGACCAGCTAAATAAAGTTGCAGAGCTTTGCTTTGTTGGATTGTCTAGTATTAATCTGCTTCCCTCCTCCGGTTTGTTTCCTCCCAAATCCACGGTTTGTTCTTGATTTCCTTCTCTGGTTTGTTGGAGGGTGAAAGACAATAAAGAACGGGAGATGCCTTATGTCATATAACACAGTAAATAAACCACAGGCCGGTTGCTTCTGTCCTGTGTACCAGCCCTCTCTTCATTCATCATAATCTCAGGTTCCTATAGATCTGTGGAGTGTCTGCACAGAATATGTATCACACTGTTGTATTCAATCACTTGAGCTAAACTTTCTCATTGAGGAAAAGTAGTGCTGACAATTAGGCTTTTAAAAAGTGTTAAGTGTTGGTAGGTGTCACTCCCCGTAATGATTATGAAGAATGACTCAGAATGCTGATGCTTAGCAGTTTTTCTTGCATTTTTAACACTTGGTTTTTTTTTCCATTCTGAAATGTGCAAAGGATGAGAAGCTCACTGTTAACCAAGATCTTCCAGTGCATGATGGGAAGCCACATATTGTCCACTTCCAGTACAAAGTTACGGAAGTAAAGATTTCCTCCTGGGATGCAGTGCTGTCCAATCAGAGTCTTTTTGTGGAAATCCCTGATGGTTTATTAGCTGATGGGAGTAAAGAAGGGTAAGAATCGAGTGACATCAGGTTTCTGACATTGAAACATCTGTAACTTATATATGGTCCAGCAGCCCTCATGGTAGTTAGATAGAAGGCTAAATTCAACAGGTGTGTGTGTTTTTGAAAGTCCAAGCAGCTGCCCAAGTGCGCCATTGCTGGCATGGGCACTTGTTGAAAAAAAAGATGAGGAGCAGCCCTAATCCTGTTAATATTGTAGTCCTTGTTCCACTTCTAAAAGCCTTCTGCAGATGAACAATGCAGACTAGGGGCACGAATAATCTGGCTTTCCCATAGCAATGCGCTGGGCAAGGGTGGCAGGCGCTAAAGATCAAAAAAGCAGTAGTTCTGTCCCTCATCATGCTAGCTCCCAACACATTACTCTGAGGGAAAGCAGCCCATTCCTGGCTCCTGTTCCACAATCCACGTTAAAGAATGTTGTTCCTACTTTTCTCCCAGTTGCTTTTTAGGATTTAGTCTCCCTTTGTTCCTAATGTGGGTGCAAGGTAAAGGCGGTGAAGCTTTGGGCTTAAAAAATTGAAGCCCCATTTGCTTTCCACTCCAACCATTTCAGAGGGGAAGGCTTAGCTTCTCCTTTTTGAGATAACCAGTCAAGGGCTGAGAGGGATCTGCTGGCCTTTGTGTTTGGACGAAGGAACCAAATATTGAAATGACACCCAGCCATCCTAGCCTTGCATGCAGGAGAATTGGGACAACCTCTCTGATCCTACAATGTTTTTCCACAAAGATTAACAGAGGCCCTCTACTTTGGGCTCTTAGTGTGTTTGCAGCAGCAGCTGCTCTACTAATACATAATGATTTGATGTCCAAAGGTAACACTCTGTATTATGTTTCACAGCTAAATCAGCCTGTGTGTTTTCTTTCTATAAATGTTTCATCTCATTCATCCCTCCCTTCCATTCTTAGTGACACTACTTGTACTGGCAGCATGGCTTAAGTATCGTTGCATAACTGATTATTTTTAGATAGCTAAAATAAACTGCTTGGCAGTTGTAATTAAAATTGATCATTATCATATTAACGAAATCCCTTCCAACTTAATCTCGGCCTGCTGCTGCTTTCCAGTCTTGGAGCCACTTTTCCATTAGACATTGACTGAAGCCTCATTTTTAGCTGCTGCTTGCTAGGGCTAAAATAGGAAATCCTTGATCAGACATGAGCAATTGTGGCAGATCCAGGAGCCAGATTTCTGATCTTGGAACCCTGTGGCTCTCCACAGATGCCCCAAAATGCTCCCCTCCCCCTAAAAAAAACTGGAATTGTACTTTTAGTTGGGGGGGAAACAATGTAGGGTATCATGCGATCCTTCGCCAACATCAAGGATAAATTAAAGACACTTTTGTTCATAACCAATTCACAATCTGATTTGATGGTTGTTTAGCTGTATTTTTGTTTATTCTAGAATTATTTTAAGACATGTTTTAATTTTATGTCCTGTTTTCCCCTTAGATTGTACGCCATTGGCAGGTTTTTAATTTGCTTTTATTTGTATTTTGTATATGCATTATGTACAGTGCTGTGTCAATTTGACAGCGCTATATAAATAAACTTTCACAGTAAATAATCATAATGTAGCCTCAGGACTGTACTTTGCCTACCCTTGACCAAGTACAGTGATGGGGCTGAGGTGATTATTCCCTGTAATTTTGGCTTACATAGCATTTCAGAATGTCAGTAACCCAGGCACTTCGGTTTGCGTTCTAATCGTCCTTACCCTCTCCGCTATACAAATGAGAGGCTGAGATGCTACATCAGTCTACATATTGTAACTTAACAAATCTATAGCTATGTTGCAGAAATGCAGTGAACCCCAATTAGTGAATTGCAAAGGTGTATTTCTAGGCAGTAGCAGGACCATTGGATTAGCATCAGCTGCTTTTGATGTGCCTTGGGTGGTCCTGATGCCCCTTGGACACTCCCGTCATGCGCCATGCCTTCCTAGCCCGTGTCCGGATAAACACTGATGCCCATTGTACATCAGGGCTGTGCACATCTACCTTTGCCCATGTGCTGTAATGGCTGCATGAATGTCAGCATTAGTTTACCACACATGCATGTCCACTTACAAAGATGCGAGTCCCATGCTGAGTTCCAGTCGTGGTACTGGAGCTGAAGTGCTGCCCATAAACAGCATTTCAATCTAATGGAGGCAAAATACACTGCGGGGAGATTTTGCAAGTCAGCTATGACATGAGTGGGTGACACTGGATTATTGTCACTTCAAAATGTATAATTGCTTCCTTCACTGTGAAATTCTTTAGGCTACTAGGTACTAAAATATCACAAATTTGATAAGAAGCTTGTTACAGTTCTGGCTAAATGGTTTAGTGCTGCCTATGATGGTAATTTAGTGGCAATAACTTCTTGTGCATTGTTACGTTACTTGTCCTTTTTCCAGACCTAAACATCAGCAGGGGCCCAGTGTGTGATTTCTTACCGTCCCCTCCTTAGTTGCTTGCACTATTTGCTAATAGGCAAATGATCAGGCGTCGGCATGTTAATATATCCCTGCCCACGTCTTTCCTATTCCTACCCAAATGCACACATTGAGCCTGGCTTTTGCTTCTTGGTACTCCTTTCCTGAAAATCAGCTTCAGCATGCAGGGATGGGATGGTGGCAGGCAAACTCAGTCTAGACAAACGCAGTCAGCTTGTTAGCTCATCCATGATAGGCTGTCTCAATGCAGTGTGCTCTCTTCTCCCATTTTCAGATTATTAGCACTGTTGGAATTTGCTGAAGAAAAGATGAAAGCAAATTATGTCTTTATTTGCTTCCGAAAAAGCAGAGAAGACAGAGGTAAGTGCTTTAAACCCCATCCTTATTCTTTAAAGTGAAACTGAAGATTGTTTATTAGTAAACGGAATTCACAGGTGCATCCTGTGTGGAATAGCTTTTCCAGCAATGGTGAACCATGCAAATCTAGTACCTTTAGTTAATAGGAAGTTGGATGCTAAACACGCCAAGTCTTGTAACTTCATTCTTTGCGTTCGTGTTTGGTTGGTGGATGGGTCCAAATGACACTGAATGAGTCAATGAAATGTGGTACAATCCTGTTTATATTTCCCATGTTTTTCAAGTGAGGCTTATTCCTAGATATAGTATGTTTTCAACCGCAACTTGATTTTAGTCAGAATACAGATATTCTCTGGTTGAAATGGAAAGAAAGCAACTTTCTCTTTTCAGTTGGACATGGTTACAGAACAGGTCTGTTTGGCCAAATACCCAGTGGCTGTTCTGTTTTAAGGAATTTCAGTGAGCTGGGCTTTTCAGCAGCTCTTTTGTCTTCCAGCACTAAAAGGTAAAGGTTGTCCCTTGACATGATTGTCTAGTTGTAACTGACTGTAGGGGGCCATGTTCATCTCTGTTTCTTAGCCAAAGAGCCAGCGTTGTCCGAGGACTTCTCTGGTGGTCATGTGACCAGCATGACTCCACCAAATGCTGTTACCTTCCCACTGAGAAGTGGTACCTATCTACTTGCATTTGCATGGTTTCAGACTGCTAGGTTGGCAGACGTTGGGACTACTGATGGGAGCTCACCCCATCATGTGGCACCCGGGCCTCGAACTGCCAACCTGCCGATCTTGCAGTCAGCAGAATCAGCGTCTTAACCACTTGAGCCACTGCATTCCAGCACTACCTTAATATAAATATACTGGTTATTAAACCAAGGAAATTTTTAGATGTAATGGAAAATGCAAAACATTCCAAACAGATGTCTGTTATTATCTGGAAGTTCAATGTGGAGCAGTGGTGCCATCTATAAGGGAAACACTAAATATAATTTTTATGACAGTTTTTAAAAGTGGCTTTTTTCCTTTTTGAAATGAGGAACTAACCCATTAGTGTTCAGCTCATATAAAAGGCAAGCACTTTGACCATATATCAGGGTGGAAATTATACATTTCTTCAGATGTTGTTGGATTGTAACTCCTAGCATTCCTTACCACTAAGTGTGCTAGCTAAGAGTTGCTAGAAATCATAGGCTAGCAAAATATGGAGGGCCATACAACTGTCACCCATTAAATGTTCATGAAGAACTATTCTGAGAAGAGTTTTCTTTATTCAAAAAACTGGCACCAGGCCCTAAGAGTCTGATCATCTTGGGCTTGTGAGATATGCAGGCTTTGTAGAATTACAAATCTGATTAAGATACTGTTTGGTAGAATTACAGAAAGTAGGAGCCAGCAATTGTCCGGCCAGCTTACACCACAAACTAGGCAAGCAAAGGAAGGTTTGTAATACTGGTTTGCAGATGTCTGAGCAGAATGAAAAAACATACAGTATAATTCTTGGATTTTGCATTGGTGTGGCTATAATGGAAGTGTCTTTTTATCTGATCTTGCTGATCTGTCTTTGCAGCTCCTTTACTGAAGACGTTCAGTTTTTTGGGTTTTGAAATTGTGAGACCTGGCCATCCCTGTGTCCCATCACGACCAGACGTCTTGTTCATGGTGTATCCCCTGGATCAGGTTTCTTCTGATGATGATTAGACCTAGTGCAGCACTTCAGTGGGACCCAGACATGCTTCAGAGCCAAGAGGGGGCTAAAACTCTTCTGAGGAAAGGAAAAACAAAATTCTTCTGGACTGAAACTGCATTTCTTATTGTTAGAGTGACCTGTATATCTTCTGAGTTGACTTTTCCATTGAAATGTGTTACCTAGCGAATAATATAAAGTCTGCACATGTAATCGCACAATAGTAAATGGAAGGTAAATGGAGCCCTTTCATACAGCTCTGTGGTCTGCTGGTTAGCCTAGTGGAGACTTACTGTCCAGCCACACATTGGGCAAGGAGCCTGCAGGTGAAGAGAGGGGCAAGCCTCATTAATATTGGGCTTTCTGTTCATTTTATTATTTGGCTTTCGTTTTCAATAACACTGTATTTATATGTTCACTCAGTCTCTTAAGCAAAGGGCAAGTGTAGAGCTGTGAGGGAAGTTAACACGTTAGCAAACCGTAGGTGGCACAACCAGGGTAACCAAGATAGTGGGTTTCTGAAAAGCTTTCTGCTCTTTCAGCTATTCTCCTAGGTCGTTATTAACACTGGCTTAGTACAGCTTTCAGTAAATAGGACTACTCAAATAGACATGTGAAGCTGGCGCAAGAATGAGCTGCATAAGTCTCCTTGCAGGGATTGAGGTAGTTAATTTTTCTCTCCCTGCCTTATGTTGTTTGGGTATAAGCATTAAGGGAAGTGTTTAGATGAGTGAGCACAATGCAAGAGGGAAACGAAACAAGTTCACAAAACTAGCCCCGCAGGAGGGAGGAGCCCTATGCCTGCAGCTCGGATAGATGCCCATCCAGCTGATGGATTCCAGAATGCTTATAGGCAACCTGGTATGATGCTTTGCTGTTCTTCGTCTTAAATCCTACGCTGCCTCACTGCAAAATAAGCCCCGTGATGGAAAGAGCAGGCTTTTCCGAAACTCTTCCTAAAAGTAAGTAGTTCATGTGGTTGAAACTTCATGTCTTCTCCTCCTCTGAATAACCTTGTTTTGGATATTAGATGACAGCTATCATGCTTATCTTTCTTTTGAACAGTCAGTTCCTTCAAACTTCACAATATACAATTCCAGCACTTCTGTCTGTTTTATTTTACTGATGTGGTTCTCATATACGGTATTGCTATCTAAAAGTAATTTTAGATTTTAAAAGAAGCCTTACCTGTACTGATTTGTCATCTTTCTCCAAACTCCTATTGTCAAAAACAGAACACAACACATACACAGCCCAGAAGAGTGTCAGTGAGCAAAAGGATTCTCATTCAACACCTACCACTTGTAGCCATTTGTCTCAGATTTTGAGCATACTTTCTCACTAAAGCTTACCTAGGAATAACCAGTACATTTCTCACTAAAGTTAAGTGCCTATTTGTACTGTTTGAGAGTTTCTAAATCTAGGATCTTGGGGGCTCTGGAGATAAAATAGCTAGAGGATGGGGGGTTTACAGGAATAAAATGCAGATTTTTCCTTCCTGCACTCTCAAATTGCCACACCTCATGGGATAATCCACTCTGAATGATTTTGGTACTGTCAGAGCTGACACGATCATTTAAGGAATGGTCCAAGTAATCACATTTGTCCTGTGATTTATCTAAAAATAGGAACATAGCTGCCTCACACTGTTTCAGAGCATGGTTTGTCCATCTAAACTTTGAGTGGCAGCAAGATGCTTTCTTAATCTTGCCTGGAGATCCCTGTTGGCCTCCCATCCAGGTACTAACCAGCCTAAAAGCAGTGCTGTGTTCATGGCCATTGCGCTATCTTGTCCAGGAGCATTACAATTCAATTGGCAAGGAGGCTGAAGACAGACCAGCCATGAACACATCACTGCATATTGCATTATTTAGCTGACCAGATAGCTTGTTTACTGAATTGATACATACAGTCTTATTGTGTGCCTTCAAGTTGTTTCCATCTTGTGGCAACCCCAAGGTTTCATAAGAGGTGGTTTGCCATTGCCTTTCCCTGAGGCTGAGAGCATGTGACTTGCCCAAGGTCACCCAGTGGGTTTCACGGCTGAGGTGGGACTCAAACCCTGGTCTCCAGAGTTGCAGTCCAGCACTCCAACCACTACACCATGCTTGGTAGTTCAGCATTGGAAATCATTGCAAATCTTGTAAGATTTTTTCAAATTAATGAAGCCGCTTCATACATCAGACATTTATGCTAGAAATTAACCCCTTTACCTGCTCAGACTTCCTCTGTGCATTCTTAGTACCACCTTTCTTGTTTACTTTATTGGCTTAGCTATGCCACTTTGTGCTAGTACATAAAAGTAACAACAGTTCTTTTCTTGGTAGCTATTTATGGCCAGTTAGCAGTTTTATGTCAGATTTATTAGTCCTATACCTTTCAGCTACTTCTACTCCGATTTTTGGTCACTGATTTAAACCGCTGTTAGTGAAAATGCTTCTGTACTTCTCTTTGTGGAGGGGTGTATGTCTTGACATTTTATTCATTCTACAACACTTTTATCACTGAGGGTGCAAAATATCACCATTCATTTTGCCTTGGTGCAGTGTATTAGCACCATATACTATAATCCATTATATCCCATCCAAAGGTAAGTATAAAGGTCAGCATGCACAGCAACAGCATAACACACAGAAGATTCATCTGATTCAAGCAGTAGCTTGTCCTAAACTGCTTTGCTTCTCCATCAGATTAGGAACCATTGTTGAAGGGCAACAGGAAAAAGTCATCTGCCTCAGAGTCCTCTCCTTTGTTAAAGTGCTGCCTACTGCCTTCTTCAGATGCTTCATAATTGAGAGATTGTGACTGGCCCAAGGTGGTCTCCACAGCCAAGCTGGGATTCAAACCCTGGTTTCCAGAGCTGCAGTCTAAGGCTTGAACCACTACACCATGCTGGCTCTCTAAGGCAAGTTACCATACTTGCTTGTGCCATGTTTTTAATCCTTTTTCCCCTGCATCAAGACTGCAGGCTTATTTGTGAAATTCAATTCTTATTCCAAATAACACAAAACAAATCCCAGGAGTGACCCTTAAAGATTGGTATTGGTTCTTTTTGCAACCATAAAGGAATTTCCTCACTTAGCAAGATGTTTCATGTAACTGGTTTTAGCTAGCATCACAAGGGATGGAACATACTTTCCTCTTCTATGTTTCATCTGTATTAGTGGTATGAAAGGGTAAGCTACAATTTCCCACTCTGCCTGTGCGCAATGAACCAGTTTTGTTCTTGAAGAAGCCAATCTGATTAGCATAATTTCCTCCACTTTATAGCCTTTTGGCCATGTCCCATTAAGCCCTACATTAAAGTCATGCAACAACTATTTAAAAGGACAGCAGCAAAGATAAATCACATTTCCTCCTAATTAGCTATTCATCCGTCAGGCGCTTTGTCAAACTGTGACTTGCTTTTCACAGCTAATGCCACTGAACAGAATAGAGTTGGGCTTTAAAATAAAGCCGTGTGCTATATATAAACCTTGTGCTTTTTCCTAAAAGGACCCATCTGAAGAAAAATGAAACTTCCAGGTACTTAGTGGAAGCATTTACATCTTGCTGTTCAAGAGATGGCTGATGGGTTTCCTCTCAGCAAGGTGGGAAAGTGAAGCTGTGACCAATTTTTACTCTTATGTTGGGCTGAACCTGCCCCAGAAAGGATCAGCTTTATTCTTCTGATCTTGAATGTAATGCTAGGTTTTCCTCACTTGGAACAAGTGGAGGAGATTTGGGGCAACCAAACTCTCTACCTCTGCTCTAAATTCTTATCTTTGACTGCAGCCCTCCACTAAAAATTCAAGAATTGATGAAACTTTTAAGAAACTAAAGTAGACATTTGCTCCATTTGCAATATGCGTTGTCTTGTGCTAATGCAATATTCTGATTATTTTTTAAAAGGAAACATTTAAGCTTGACTATACAGCACCCCACCTTTATGGTTTGCAAGCAATGGCCACCTTATCAGGATTTTGTTGGCCATCCAGCCTCTGTTTAAAGACCTCTAAGGAAAGCGATTCCACCAGCCTCCGAGGGAGTCTGTCCCACTGTCAAACAGCTCTTGCTGTCAGGAAGGTCCTCCTGATGTTTAGGCGGAATCTCTTTTCCTGTAGCTTGCATCCATTGTTCTGAGTCCTATTGTCTGGAGAAAACAAGCTTGCTCCACATGACATCCCTTCACATATTTAAACAGGGCTATCATATCACCACTTATCCTCCTCTTGCATGATTTTATGCGTTTTTAAAGAACATCAATGTATTTTTTTTTCCAGAGGGTAAAAAAAATGTTCACAAATCACCAAAACTTTCAGATAAGAATTGTTGCACTGGTATTTCTGATTCAGGAATAACTTTTTTTAAAGGCTTATTTAAAAATATATATATTAAGTAAGGGCAGGGACAAAAAAGGGAGGAAAAGAGGATGACTCAAGTAACTCCTTGATGTAGTTATGTTACTATATTACCAGCTGCTGCATCTATAAATCTTCCATTCTATTTAGTTTAAAAGTAGGAGGCTTTTAAACTAAATACAATTAAAGTAAGTAAAAGTCACCCTTCCATTAAGACAAAACATGCATCACACCCCTCTTCATGGAGCAGGCTGGCTATTTGCATTCTAACATTTTTGTCTCCAGTACACAAGGCACTGATATTAACTGTACTGGTCCCTTACCTCAACTTGCTGCAGGCGTGGAGGAGGCCTTGCCATTACACGCCTGGCTCTTTAAGCACATCTATTCCTTTTTTAAAAGTAATCCCCTTCAACGCAGATTCTGCAACTTGCAAGTGCAGCTTCATCCCATGACGTTCCTTGCTGGATTGCTAAAGGCAGCTCCTCTAGGCAGAGAGCTCAGGAGATGTGTCTCAAGCGGAAAGGGAGACATGACAATGCAGCACCCTTCCTTCCTGAAGTCAAATCACCACGTGGTTTAAAATAGCGAGAGGACAGCAGTCAAATTAAGACCCAAGAAACCTCTCTCTCCCATCCCAAAACAGGTTATAATAGAAAACGGTTTTTACTTGTATGGATATATATGCGACCCCAGGGTGAGAAAGAAACAACAACAAAAAGTTTCAAACAATTCCTTTTTACAGTATATACAAAATCCAAGAGGCAGAGGGTGGCCTCACACAACATACAGACAGAAACAGAAAGAGAGCTGGAGACTTGCATTGTTGGGACAGAAATACAGCACCCACTCCTCCTCATCACTTGGCTAGATAGGGCAAAAAAGACCTCCCTTGACTGCTATTAAGAGGCGACTACCCTGCAAGAAAGGGGATGGAAATCCCCATGAAAACAGGCAGAGTACCAACTGGAAGATTCATGAGGAACACTGGCAAGGGCTTGGGGCGGGGGGTGAGGAATTCAGACCATCATCCCACGATGCTGGGGAATGCACTTCCTCCACACTGGAATTAGTCAAGTCTCAAAACCCATTGGGGTGTTTGGCCACATGTCAATCCTTCACTGCCTCAGACCAATGTTAGGGATGCCCTACATTAGTAGACCTTGCAGCTTTAGAAGGTTTTTATGAGTGAGCAGCCATTTAATTACTAGGACGACTTTCTTCATCTCAGCAAGATCAAGAGCTCCCACTCTTAAATCTCACAGTCCCACCTGTTCACTCCCTGCTGGGAAAGGATGGTCTTGCAACTGTAGTGAATGAAGAACTGCATGCCTGAAATGCATCCAGACCCATCTGCACACTCTCTTCTTGTGGAAACAAGAAATTTTATTAAGAGAGAGAAGGGATCGGGGAAGACAGGCAGCCAGCAGTCTCCCAGCTGAGTGAGGCAAGATGACTAGGCAGCAGCGGAAACCCATCCCAACAGCAGCAGGACCAGCCTGCTAAAATGCCCCGTTTGATGCAGAACTGAATGCATATTTTGTGCTATAGAGCAAAGCAGCATCTGCTGCTCGCAACACACAAGTCCTGCCAGCAGGGAGAGATGCTAAAAAACAGCCAGTGGAACAGAGGGCCTTTCAGGGTGCGTGAGGGAGCCACAGTCCTAGAGGCAAAGTGCTATAAAAGGTTTCAGTATTGTTCTTGACAGTGGAGCGCATAGCTGGCTTGTGTCTGATGCAAGCTATGCTTCTTTACCCCATGCCCCCAACTTCCCATTTCTCAGGCCAGCAGAAGCAGCAGAATCATCTCTTTCCTGTGGTCTTTGCTGGGGCCTGCCTACCTCTTTGTGCCAAGGAAACATTTACCACTAGTAAAAATACACCATCTGGATGTTCTCTTCAACTTCAGCCAGCCCTGAAGGTAGCTGTCTCGGTTGTAGTTCAGGAGCAAGAAAGTCACGGATAGAGTCCAGGACGTGCCTTCCCTTCCCAGTATTCCAAGTATCCTGTGATGCCACACCACTTGGCTGGCCACCACAAAGTCCCCGCTCCAGAGGAGTTCTGGAAATCAGCCAGTCAACCCCAAGTCAGGTGAATAAATACTTCTGCAAGTTCTAGCTCCACAACTCACACATGGGGGGGGGCTCAGCTTGGATTCAACAGGGAAGGGGGCAGAGTCTGCCTCACATTATGGCAGGATCATCAAGCAGAACAATCAACACCATTCAACTGATGTCTAACGCAATTTCCAATGCTTCCTCATGTGAGCCAGTCACATGGCTTGGTACAGCCTAGGTTATCCATCACATCATGTCCTGTTGGAAAGAGAAACATAACACAGTGCCAGCAGTCTGAGATCCAGCCACAGGGTGGCAACAGCGCAACAAAAACAGGAATTCAACCAGTCACCTTTTCATCTCCAGTTGGGAGAGGCAGGTAGTTGGAAGGCTCTAAGCAGCAGGTATCTCTAGCAGAGTAGAGACAACATCTACAGATCATGTAATTCACTTAGCTATTTCGCAACTTCGATATTTGCAGTACTGGGCTATAACTAACTGGACATAATATAGCTGTAGGCTGTAACTAAGAAAGAATAAGGCCATTGGCGGCCTCCCATCCAATTACTAACCAGAGCTGACCCTGCCTAGTTTCCAAGATCACAGGACCTGGTGCCTTCAGGCTATTATGCCCATCCTTCTAACTTATCTGGTTTCAAAGCCAAAGGCATATAGTTGACTCTTTCAGATTTTAGGAAGAGACCCATTCTGCCTGGCGGTTATAACAAGTAATCGTGGTAATGCCTCCTTTCATTCCAAACCTGCCCCTCTAAGCACACCAGTGGCACAGGCAGCATCCTTACCATTTTCACCTCCGGGGCGGGGGATATAATGAAGGAGCAGAGCCTTGCTGACTGGCAACAATGGCTGTAGAGGAGAGACCTGCAGGGAAACAGAATTACAGTGCACAATGGAGTCTACAGAAAACAACAGATGCCAAGGCAACTTCCAGCACAGTACTAGCCTCCCATTTATAATGGGGCCATTGCACAGAGCATTACAGGGGAGTTTCAAAAGCTGGCTAAGGCAGCAGAAAGACATCTGTGAAAGTGTGAATGACAGATGCAAAGGCCATCCAGTTCTGACACAGCCTCAGACACAAAACACCCGATGATTCTTGTGGCCATGGATTCCTCCCACCCCTTCCTTAAAAAATGCCACCAAATGTTCTGTCTGCTCTCACCTGTTGCATAGGGCAGGTTGTACTGGGCAGTCGGTAACAGTGAGTAGCCCAGGTGATGGTGATGGTGATGTGTGGACATCAGACGCTGTGAAGGAGAGGAGCGGGGCCGGTCAACGCTTCTCTCAGCACCAGTGGGTCCCCCTACACCGCTGCAGCCTGCACTGCTTCCTCCCACCCCACAGCCACTGCGCTCTTGAGAGGCCTTTTCACCTATCTGTAAAATAACCAGACAGACAGACACACCGAGGTGTAGATTTGCAAGGGGGGTGAACAAGTCAGCTACCTACAAGGGTACCAAGCCACTCTTCAATATCTTCTCTACAAGCTGGTGTATTTTTTCTTCTTCTCTACAGTTTTTTTCATATAACACCCTCCCTCCCTCCCTCCCAGTAAGAAACAGCAAGGGAACTCCGAGAACAGCATGAATAGCTAAATGCTAGGTTCCAAAGCCAGCTTAGAATGCACAAGGTTTACAACCGATAGGTCATTATCACCAACAACAATGAATATATATATATCTCTCTTCTTCCAGCTCACCACTCACCGTTGGGGACTTGCTCTTGTAGTGGCTGGCATGCTGCTGCAAGATGTCCAGGGCCTTGGATTCAGAGCTAGATTTGCAACCAATGCTAGGGCTGGCTCGGGATTTCTCACTGTCCTCATTGCCAGAGGATTTGCTGCCGTATGGGGAGAAAGAGTAACTGGAGGGCAGGTAAGAGCCTGTGGAGGAGATGCCAGTCAGGAGTTTCCCACTTTTTCCAGCAGAAGAAATCATCATTTCACAAATCCTCAAAAGGGAAGGGGGTGAGGAGGAATTGAAAAGACTGACCCAGAGACTTGGTGGAGGGGTAGGTTTAGAACAGGGTTGTGCATACAACACACATGCATAAAAGCTCTGGAAAAAAATATCCCATCCCAAATATAATTTTGGAAAAAATGTCCCACCCCAAATAATTTTTTTAAAAATCCTACCTATCATTTTTTGTTTAAAAATACATCTCCTGAAGGTTCAGAAACCCAACGGATTCTGGTTAGAACTGCCAAAGTTTCAGGAAAGGTACTGATGCCTCACATATTTCTTGCCTACTAGCATTCCCTATCTTACCATTACCTACATTCAGACTTTGGAAAAATTGCTTCTTTGGACTATAATCCCCAGAATTCCAAACCAAAACAGACAGTTACTTTTTTAGAATAGAAATTCCACGATTCCATCCTGGCCATGCTCCTGAGAGTTGTACTCCCAAAAAGTAACTTTTCCAGGCACCAGTCCTACAACCCATACACACCTTTAGTATACAGTTGCCCCTTCAAGTCTGCAGACTTGAAATCCGCAGACTTGAAAATCCATGGAGGGGTAACCTCAATGGGGTGCGCCCCCGCAGGCATGCACGCCATTCAAGCCTATGGGGCTTGAACATGGGCGAGATTTGGACATGCACCCCATTCAAGCCTATGGGGCTTGAACATGGGCGAGTTTCAAGGGGCAACTGTACATCTCAATTTTTTTTTTCCATTTTGGTTGTCACTACACTCTACCTGAAGGATCTGCCTGGGCTTCAAGCTATTGCAAAAGTCACAGTTCCCATGTTGCTCCAAAGAGGAAAGAGAAACAAACTTCCCTATGAAGCAAATCAAGACTTCACCCCTTTGTACTCACAACGTACTTCAGTCCCCCATACCTGGGTAGTTCTGCATCATGACAGTGGGCATGCCACGGTAGCTGGGGTGGTTAGGGTCATACGACTGGCTGTAGGAGTAGCCATGCATGTAAGGGATGTAGGACTGATGTTGGCTGAGGGGTGAGGACACTGGCACATGGGTGCTAGGTCTGGGCTCCTTCCCCAGTAAACGTGACTCTTCACTGGAGGGCACTTTGCAGTCAGAACTTGTACTCTCCTTCCCATCCTCCTTAGTAAGAGATTCTTTACTGCGACTCCTTTCTTCCTTTAACTTCCGATCCCTCTCTTCTTTCCACCGCTCATCTTCTGTTTTGATGTCAGAGTATTTAGCAGGGTAAACATAGGTCCACATTCGGGGCTCTGTCTCCTAAAGCAAGATATATAGTCAAAATAGCTGTTTAAAATTTGTACAGCATAATTGTTGACAATTTGTGAAGTCCTGAAAATATCAGGTCTGGTTATTTTAAAAAGAAGCTCCTTGTGGGTGAATTAAAGGAAAGAAAACTAAGAAAAATGCAGAGAACATCCACCACAACTTCATCACACAAACAGCTAGATTTCTGCACTCCACGTGTCTCCATCTCTTGTGTTATTGTGCACTTTGTGCCTTTCCCCCACCCTACTAATCTCTATACAGAAACCTATACTCCGCATTTCTCCCAATATTCTGAAATCTAAGTTAGATTTTTAAAAGTTGGGGTAAATATTTGTTTTATTATTCTTAATCTCTGATATATTATCTTGCTGGATTTGTTGCTATTATGGCAAACATTTCAAAATCCAGAAAGCGGGGATCTGAAAGAGGACCAAGAAGTAAGGTACTCTGCCCCAACCACACCATCTATTGCAGACAATATATTTTGCCTAGGGCCAAACCACCACGTTCTAGAACCAAGAAAAGTCAGGGTGTGCTTTACATGTCCCTTCCCATTTACCTGTCTGTACCAAAGTACTGGATCCACTTCAGCCTGCCGGCCACAGTCCAAACCAGACTTTGACTCTGATGCTTCTTTGCTAAGATGGCTTTCGGTTAGCTTTCCTTTGAGGCCTTCTGCAGCCTGTCCTTGGAGCTTTGAAGAATCCTCCAACTTAGGAATAATGACAGACTTGGTCAGATCACCTCCCTGATCCTTGGCCTTGCTGAGTCCAGATTTGACTAGGTCAGTCAGACTGGGTGCTTTAGTCAGAGTAGGTGGGAGTGATGGCTTCTGCTTCCACTCCTCCTTGAGTGCTACTTCTCGCTCCTTCAGGCCCAGCTCCACTTTCTTGTCCATTCCACGCTGCTGTTGCTCCAGGGTCTGGCGCTGCTTTTGCTGGTCTTCATATTGCTGCCGGTATGTTGGGTTAGTGCTTAGCAGGTGGGCATGATACCCTTGGTCACTGTACCCATAAGGAGGCACATAAGCATACTGGTTATAGTACAGAGACTGCATATACATGTTGGATCTCTGCTGGATGACAGATGGCTGTTGGCTGGAGGGGCCAAGCTCTGCCTTTTTCTCCTCACAAGTCTCATTCTTCACTTTCACCTCTGGGCTTGGTGGCTCTTCATCTTTCTTCAGTTTCAGAGCCTGGCCATCAACTGAGGTTTGGCTGTTGGGATTTATTGGGCCTGGACTTGACTGTGCATAGCCTGGTGAGTAGTAAGCCTCAAAACCTTGATAATAAGGAGACTCTTTGTTTTGGGGTTGAGAGGGGAAAAGGGCCTTTTTGGCTCCTTCCTTAGCAAGCTGCTCAGGGTCCTTTGCTTTCATGCTATCTAGCTTACCCTCTCCATCCTCTCCTGCATCTGAGATGTCAGAATAGGCTGGGCTATTGGTTTTCACAGAACTAGCTTCTGCACCATTTTGGGTGACAACATGAAGTGGAGTCAAGGGCTGTGTGGGTGCCGCACTGTCTAATCGGCTGGCACCCCCAATGGATGGGCTTGGGGCATTATCAGTAAAACTGTAAATCTTATCTGCCTCTGCTTTGATGCTGGCAAGACGGCTCTGGTGGGGGTCAGAAGAGCCATTCAATAGGCCCTCCCCTTTAGCCCCAAGGTCACTGGGCTCACCTCGGAAGGGGCTCTTGCCTTCCTCAGCTCGACATACTTTCCCAGGAGTCAGAGGGCTCTCCATTTCCTTGGACTCTTTCTTCTTCTTGTCCTTCTTCTTCTTGTCCTTGACAGGAGTAAGTGTTGGGCTGACTGTGAAGGGCTCTCCCATTACAGTTGGCTTGGGTTGAATGGGCTTCAGCTGGGGGCTGTTGGGCATGGCCTGAACTGTGGTGGTGAGGCCTGTAGAGGAGACAGGGCTCGTAGCAGTGAATGTGGCTGTCTGAAAGGTGTAGATCTGAGGTGGTATAGCTGGGGCTATGGGTCGAGCAGACTTGATGCTCTTCGAGGATACCTTCTCAGGCTTGATACTGACCGGCTTTTTGGCTTTCTCCTTGTCACTGCTCCTCTTCTCCATTGAGTCAAAACCATCATTGCTTGTCTCATCAGCTATCGAAGGGCCGTCCTCAGAGCCATCATTCGACAGAGCACCAGAGTCAGGGTCCCCCTCGCCACCAAGCTTCTTCTTACAAGTAGCTTTGGGGTTGAACTTGCTTGATGGTGAGGGACTGTGTGGTTCTATTAGCCGTACTTTGGGGGTGGTTGATCGAGCTGGAGACAGAGAACCTTTCTGGCTACTAGAAGCACCATTGCAGCTGCCCAAATCAGCTGGAAGAGATGACTCCTCACCATACTCACTATCTCCATCAGCCTCAGGCTTGCTGTCATCATCGGTATGTGCATGAGCCTGGTGATACTTGAGTCCATTAATGTGCTTGTACTTTTTGCTACAGTTGGGGTGGGGACAGTCAATGAGTATGGGGGAGGGACAGTTTCTATCCAGAATGGCAGGTTCCACTTTGACTGTTGTTGAGGCTACTGCTGCTGCTGCAGCTGCTGCCACCAGAGGTGCAGCGGCTGAGCCCATGGAATTAGTGCGGACACGTTTGCTTCCCTTGGAGTCCTCAGAGCTAGAATTCACTTCCATGTCAGAGAGGGGCTTGCTTTTCCGCTTGGTCACTGATGAAGGGCTGGCCTTGACATCCTCAGAAGTGCCACTGGGTGGAAGGCGATGCTCTGATGAGTTCTGGCTGCCTCGGCGTCCCTTGCTGTTGGCCCCTGCTCTTGTCTTGCTACTATTACTGGTCCCTTTGCTGTCTGAGGCTGCTGTGTTTTCATTCATTGGGGGGTTGCTATTAGGCCGCATGCGCTTCCCTCTCCCTCGACCATTTCGCATCTCCAGGTCACTGGTGGGAGAATCACAGAACCTAGAAGGTAACACAGCAGGACTTATAGACAATCAGCCTTCATACCATCCCTTTCCTGTAACTGACGCTCTCCTGGATGCTGTGTGCAAAGCTAGCCCAGGGTGGCTGAGAGAAGGCTAGGGCCTCCAGCACATGTTTCCTGCACTTGGCCACAAGGCTACTATATATGCCACTGGGCAGGCAATCTTGCTGGTCATTGACCGAATAAAGACTGATTTGATTTGACTGGTCAGGCAAGCAGATAGCAGAATGGTAGAAGTGTTCAGGAACAGAAAGACTACATAGTCTTTATGTTCTTTTTAACAACTTGGGGAACCTAGTTAGAATCCTGAAACTTCCAGCTCTGCTGTCTATTTCTAGTATTCAAGGATGCAATCATTTCAAAGATAAACACGGTGAAAGCAACTAAACAAAAATGGCACATTCACACTAGCTGGTGTCCCCCACCCCAAAGAAAACAGATCAACAGGGCAACACTGACATAATAACTGTATTCCATTTTCCTATGGCAAAGGTGCAGACCAGCAGTCAGCATGGAGCTTGGCAATCTGCCTACAAATTGTGTGCTTCACCTCAAGAATTACGACTCCTGGACAGTCAGATTAGGAAGCAGCATTGGCCATAGGCAGCATCAGATGTAAGCCAGATCCTGCCTAGCAGAGCAATTATTTTAGTTCTCATCTCACATTGGAATAAAATATCTACTATGCAGGAAAGACAACACAAAAGCCATCAATCTCTATTGTGCCACTTGGAATAACGTTTGTCCCGCAGTGCAAGGGTGGGCAAAGTACATTGCTCCTGATATTGCTGGGCTGCAACTCCCATCAGCCCTAGCCAGCACAGATGCTAGAGACTGTTGTCAAACAACATATGGAAAGCTGTATGATTGCCACCATGTCCACTGGAATCCTATGGGGCATGTAATTAATGAATGAGAGTGGGTGTATTCCAAGACAGCTCTCTGCCTTGTGCTTTACCTTGGTGGTGCCCAGTCATGTTGTGTGCAGTCCAGGAGTGTGCCCACATAAGTCTTATTCCGCCAGGTGACATTCACCACCAGCATACCTGTGGGAGGAAAAGAGAGGTTCAGCTTTGATCCAAATCTTCATTTAGTAAATGAAGCTGTTATGTGGTGAATGATATCAAAAAGCCAGGGTAAGAGAGTTATATTTTAAAAATGTATCCCTATAAAAACAGCCATCTAGATTGACAAAATGGTTCAATCAATTACACAAGGTTGAAGCCCCATCCACAGGTAAACCAAGTGTGAGAACTGAAGCCTGCCCTAATGCTAAACTCATACGAGATGCCTTTATCCTCCTTGGTGCATGGCTTGTTTTTGACTTATGGCGACTCTAAGGTGAACCTATCACTGACCCAACTTTCTCAACATTCAAACCACTACTTCATGCTGAGTAGATAATGGAAGGCCAAATGAGGAAATAGTCTGACCTGCTGCCACAAGCAGCTTCCTATTTACTTTTGGCAGGGGTGCAGACATAGGACTAACATACTGGGCATCCATTTATACTCTCTATGCCAGGAATACCAAGTACCATTTATGAATCAGATCCAGTTTGGCTCCCATAATGAAAGGTTATGTAAGCTGCATCACCTAGGATGGTTTCATGTAACCAGCAGACATCAGGCAATTATTTTCTTGGTTTTGCAGATACACAGATTTAAAAACTGTGCGTACACATTTCTAGCCCTCATGGTTATTGAGATACTTCAAAGAAAACAGGCAGTATTTCTACAGGACAAAAAGGTGCAGAATATGAAGCTTCTCTGCCTGACAAGGCCTACTCGTCCATACTCAATGGCTATGTTCACATTCATTGCAACAGCTTTCTTCCTTTGTTCATTGCCAGAAAATTCCATGAGCGACTGAACCTCGGATATTAGGTTTAGAATTTTAAAAAGTTGAGAAACATCATGAAATAAACATATTTGCATAAGTGTACTGATATGCATAATTTAAATGTGAACCGAGAATTTGGACTTCCTTGTTGAATATTATGAACAGCCTGGCCTATACATTTCTCCATCAGAAAACAATTACGCTAAATAATTCCATGCCATTAGCAGAGTGAACTCAAATGGGTATTTCCTCCTGATAGTAACCTATTTTGACTACTGCATCACTAATTTACATAAACCAGGCTAGGCCCACTAAACAGTGCACTCTTATCTGAGAAAGATGACAATCACACATAGCAACTTCAGGCAGAAATGCAGATAAGTACAGCTATATCTCTACATAGATAAAATAAATAATAAAATATAATATAGCCCAGAGTCCATCTCAACATATTTACCGATACAACAGCTCATATATGCAGGTATGCACAAACACAAACTGTTAATACCTTTACCTTCATGGCAGTCTCAGATAACTGTTTTCTTATCATTGTTACCGCTGACAAATTTGAACACGGTTAATGATACTGATGGGTTTTTATCTAACAGCAGAAACTTAGCGTAAGACTGAGCTGATCAAGAGAAAATCGCCAGTAAAGAAGCAATAGTGAACTCTAGCATAGCTCTGTCACAGCAATTAGAAATCTGAAGGACATGCTTTCAATTATGATTATACAAAAACCTCTTAAAATATTCTTATACATATCTGGAGGAGAGAATGTGCTGAAAATGGGAAGGACATGCAAAGGTTTTCAGAATGGCATTGCCTAGAGTACATGTGTTTATTAGAGAGCCTGACAAGGTTGTCAGTTTTCCAACACAACTCCCACAATTAACCAGCAATCATGAAACTACAATCTAAAAAAATTAAGGCTTACCATCTTTGATTTAACCCATATTTCCCCACCAACTTGTTGCATGCCTTCAAGTCATTTTCAACTTATAGCTACCCTTTAGTAGGTTTTTCTCAGCAAGGCTGTTCAAAAGGGTGTGTGTGCAATTGCTTTTCTCTGAGGCTGAGAGAGTGTGACTTGAAAAATGTCATCAAGAGGCTGAGCAGGGATGTGATCTCTAGTCTCCCAGAGTCCCAGTCTAACACTGAAACCACTACAACACACTGGCTCTCTTCATACCAACTACAGATACAAAAGTAGTCTAGGTACTTAAACCGGATTAAGTCAATGTGAAATTTCTAACATCCTACTTCTTGAATCTGGACAAAGGGAGTGCTAACATTTTGAAACCTGAAAGGTAACACATTTTAAAAAGAAACTGCAATAAATCAAAGTTCAAACTGATAGGAGGGAAACCTGTCTAAGTATCCTGGAAGACAACTGCATAATAAAAAACGTAAAAGCAGCACAGTAATAGTTATAAAGACAAAATCTAAGCAAGTTCTACTAAACTCAAGATAGTCAAGCAAACATTCATCTTTTCAAAACAGATGCAGAAGATGCAAATGTTTAGATTCCCCCCCCCCTCTTATTGCAAGTCAGTCAGTCTGACAACTAGGATGTGACCTAGAAAATATCCAGTGTGACATACACTTCTTCTAGGGTGCCGTTTTAAGTAAGTGTGGGAAAGCTGGTGGGCCTGCAGATGTTTCTGACCTTCAACTACCATGGGCAAAGTCAGCATGGCAAATGGTTAAGAATAGCAGGAGGTGGAGTTCAGCAACTGCTAGTTTGCCCCACCTCCTCTTAAAAACACGTAAGAAATCAATCCACAGCCATGATAATTTAATTTCTCTTTACAAGATGAAAAATATGCAAGTTGCAATATTGATATGCTGCGTTGGACCGTAGAAGCAATGAGGACTTGAGCAAAGCACTCTAGTAAAAGAAACCAGTGGATCTAACGGAGTATCATTATATATAATGTGAAAAAATGGTGGGCAACTGAGGTGGATCCAGGGGGCACTTTTCTAACCCGAGACCTCTGGAGAAGACACAGACACAGACAGAGAAACAAGCAAATAAATAAATCATTGAACAGAAGTCTACTTTTGGTTTTGAAAAATTAGTATTTTTATATTAAACAGGTCACAAGCCCCCTTCAACTTATTTTAAGGAGAAAATTGCCACTGCTGGACTCTTCCAGGACAGACAAGGGGCAATCAAAGGAGTCTGTAGGGATTCAGATGACAAAAACAGGGTCGAAGGGCCCACATGCAAACCAGAGCTACACTTTGCCTACCCCTGCTAGATGGGGAAAGCTTGTTTGCCATGTGTAATGTTATCATATCTAACTATAATATGTACCAGGTACATATGTATATGTACATATTCATATACATATACATACCAGGTATATAGTAAATGCAAATTTGTGTTTAGACTGAATCATCCACAATTTTCCCACAAGAAGAAAGGTGAAATTCTCCCCTGCTTTACATCAGGTACAGCTTGGATCTCAAATTTGTCTTTTCGGTGTCACAGAGACTTTAAAAGGCACCACCTGGTTACCGGGCAATTGTAAGCATCAGAGACTAAACTTCTACAACCGTTGTCTGGATTTGGAAAACACATCAGGGGAGTGACTAAGAGGATGCCTCCTTCTATACATAGAACAGTAAAGGATCTGAAAATTCTGATTTTATATAGCTCACAATCCCAGGCCATTTGGGGGCAGAAAAAAAAGAAGCCACTGAAATTCATATCCCGGACCAACAGACCATTACAGCCATCTCATTTCAGATCTGGGAACAGCTCTGATAGGGAATGAACCGACCCCTTCCCATTAATGGAATGCAAAGGGCTCTTTGTAGACTAGGAAAGCTCTCAACACCCTGGCTCCCCAGACACCAATATGGATTTTCCGGTTCCCACACCACCGCCATCCTCCTTTCTTGATGCTCCAGGACCTCTCCTCCTGCAGGTGTCACCATCGTCGAAGGAGGCCCTCGCTTTTTTTTCCGATGCGAGGCTGCTTTTAAAGGCTTTCTGCGCTCAGGCTTCACACGCTGCTTTCCTGCAGAGCCTTACAAGTTAATTGCGTGGCAAGATGCCAGCAGCTGCTTCCATCTCTGAGCTGGCAGGTCAGATTAGGAAGGACGTTCTGGCAGCTTGCCCGCTGCCATGATCACAGGAGAAAGATGAAGAGCTCTGTAAAGCAGAGACCTCGGCGGTGGCTGAACTGCCCCCTCCCTTTGCCTGCTGCTCTGGCAACCAAACAAAGCCCAAGACTAATTGTAACTCCTGCCTGACACACTGTGTCCTAGATTTAACCTACCTCAATCAATCACACACACACAAACACGCACACAAATCCCTCGGCCAATAAAGACCAAATTATTTTGTGAAATGCAAGATAATTTGCAAAGCAGCCTTTTAACCCACCCTATGCCTATAGGAGCCACCCCTGTGGGGAAGAAGACGGGAATGGGAAAGAAGCCATGTTTGGCAAAACAGTAAATCCAGAGCCAGCTTTGATGAAGGCACTCACAATTATTATAATACTGGAGAAGGGGAGACCACTGCAGCATTGCAAACCCACCAAACCCAGGCAGTAACTCTGTACTTGCTATTGTTTCTTAAATGCCTTCCTAGCACTTCCTAAGCAAACTGGAGTTATAATCCTTATAAGGCTAAAGAAATGCAGGAGTTTGCCTTAAAAATCAGTCCAGCTGCAGAACCAGGATTCTCTGTGGGATTGGTCAGGGCAGCCCTAACACAGCTTTCCAGTTCAGAGCCGAACGGAGACAACTGTGAACAATCAGAGATAATTTTAGATCACAGATCTCCGAATGCTATAGTTTTTAATATAACATATATAAACCAACTCAGTTGTTTGTTTCTTTGGAGGGGAAGTCCCCAAGGGAGTGCTCTGTTTTGAGGATAAGGCATTTTTTCTAGAACTCAAAAGCTTTCATTTCCACCCTACTTTCATTTCTGTTCACACGTCAAAGGCTCTGAGTGCTTGTGGCATCACTAAAAGTGGCTCCTTGGCCCACTGTGTCAACAACAACAACAAATCGACTGGATTTTTTCTTAATGTAAAGGAAAAGGCTTCTCCACTACATCAGTTATATAGTATTATTTCTTTCTTTCAAGCCCAGTTCAGTATAAAGTCTTATCACCCTAACCTATTACTCCCCTTTCTTGCCTCTCAATCTACTGGATTGTAAATCCATGTGTTTTATTTTGTAAAGCAACCATAGTTATAAATGTGTTATAAAAACATAAATATATTCTATTTCACCCCAGTAATAAAGTGCACATTTATCTCTTTAAAAGAAAAAACAACAACCACCCTGCACCTTGATTTTTATTGGTAGAAAAGAGGAAATTGCCACTTGAGAAATATGTCTCGCTTTCCCCAAATACATCTAACCTCCCCTTAAAACAACAACAACAACCCCAAATCCAAAACATTTCCTATTTCCCACTGCTTAGAATGAACGTGCGGAGACAGGATTTTATAAAGCGAAAGAAGTCTGAAGTTCTTGCAGAGGATTTTTAATTACGCAAAATTAAAAGGGTTTATATATAATAAACCAACACTGTGGCATCACCTTTTCCCTTTTTTCCCCACCCAGTTCCTTGAAAGAATGGCACGTCCTCTTTCAAAGAAAATGTACCACCTCTCAAAACACACAAAAAAGAGGAAAATCAGCAACCCAGAGTGCTTCACATCCTCAAGATAAAAGGAAAGGAAAAGAGGTTTGGAGGAATAGGCTTCTGACGTTTCCTTTGTGCAGCAGCTGCTGTTGCCATGCAGTGATCCTTGTTGCTATGAAGATCTCCATGTCAGACAATGGCTTTTTTAGCTGCTAGCATTACGGCTATTGGCTGAGATATTTCCCAGGTGAGCAGTGATGATGGTGCCTGAAATCTCCCTTTTAGGAGTTGGCTGAAATTGGTTGCCCCTGAGGAGCAGCAGGCCTGGGAGACCGGAGGCTCTGGTATTCGGTTTCCAGGCTTCAGTCCAGGTGGCATTAATCACAGCCAAAGGAAAGAGGGACCTGGCAGCTCATAAGGCAGCAAGTGGAGTGCAGCATTCCAGCAGAATTAGAGCCATTAAGGATCACGCCTCACAGAATTAGGGAAACTGCTACAACAGCTGTCTTAAATGCCTGAAAACGTCTTTAGAAGTATTTAACACAACACAGTCCCGTGAAAGACATGCAGAGGCGGGAAGGTGAAGCAAAAGAAGAAGAAAGAGAAGGAAAGCAGGTAGCCATGAAATAGCTGCCCTCGGAGCATGTGGCAGGGAGGAAAAGTGAAACAACCTTCACATATATGCGGACAGCCTCAGAAGCTGGCAGTGTACAAATATGGACACATTAAGAGCTACAGCCCACTTCTGTATATGCCCGAACAGGAAACGTGTACCCTCCTGTGAGATCATGGCAGATTATACAACTTAACCGAAAGCAAAACATGGAATCTCAATCAGGTCGCAGGACATTTAAAAAGTGTTAATAAATAGAGAAGAGCTAAGTGACCTATGACTGTTTTCAGTTCATCAGACTAGGATTGACCCTTATGTTCCCCGTTCACCTAATCACCCTTGCACACACTTCTCTGAAGAAGTTATTTTTGTTTGTTAAACTGCAAATGTCAATCTCCCTTGATCCATTTATTAATCAAAGGAATTGAGAAAGATCTATTGTTTTGTTAGAAGATCACCACCAGGGCCATCACACACACATCCTGTAATCCAAGTCCCAATGCAATTTGGGTCGGTGGGCTGGAGGCAAAAGCCAGGGAAAACCAAACTCTTGCTATGTACACAACCAGAACCTGCACACAGTCAGTCGGTGATGTGAAAGTGAAGAACTGAGCTAAAGGATGCAGAGCCTCTGATGTGAAAAGACTTATTATTTCTGACAGCAGGGACCATGCAGCAGCCAGAGTAGCCTGGCAGGCAAGATCTCTGCACACATTCACTGAATGAGTGCAGGCTAAAAATAGTTAAGTTGTGATTCCTACAGAATAGCTTCTAGGCAAAATCTGAAATTATAGCTGTTCTATAAAAGACTAACATGGAAGGACAGGCTGCAAAAAACCCATTAAAGCCAGATGGCAAGAAGGATGGAAGCCAGCAGCATAGGACAAGTGTCATGCCCCCATCTGGCTCCTGAGTTCGCTTTCTCTGAAACATGTGCAAAAGGAAAAATGGACATGCCTTTGGAATGAGAGATACAAATTTTCATTATTATAACTGTCATTGCTGCCACTGCCACAAAGTACAATGGAACAATAAGCATATTTTACTCCATTTTGATCCTCTGGACAGGTAGATCTGCAAAATACAGGTTTGCTGTACATTAATTCTGCTGAAATAAGAGCCTGATAAACATGACAATAAAAGAGTTTTCATACATTCCCTTACCATTATGTAAAATGTCCTGACCACATTAGAATCTTAGAGTGTGACGGAGAAAGGCAGGGTAGGGAGGGGGAAATGGCCCTCTGGCAATAGCTGACCTCTTGTTTCCAGACTTGCTAGAAAAGCAATGAGAAAACCTTGTAAAAGACCTCCAGAAGGATTGTCTGCACAGCCTATGTGAAGAATAAACGATACAGAAAAACTCAACCAAAGCACTAAAAAAGGATGAGTCTCACAAGTTAAGGTTTCAGCGTCTGGAGGAGATGAACACCAACCTGATTAATAAGATGGAGGATATTAAAAAATAGAGGGAGACGGTTAAATATCCACCCTCAGGGGTTCAAGGAGGGTGCAGAGCAAGAGATTCCTATAACAAACAAAGTGGATAAATGAACAATGCCTTGAATGGGCCCTGTAAGACTCCAACATCTAATGTACCCGTAGAACCACACTCCCTCCACAACCAACCAATAAACCAGTGATAAGATATTCTCATCCGACTTGCACACTATCCCAAAAAAGCCTTAACTCTCACCAAACTCAACCTCATTCCAAATTTCAAATATGATGGCAACACTATTCAGATATTTCAAGATTTGTCACTAGAACCCATCAAAAAGAGACAGATTTTCCAACCCCTAACTACACTACTACATAAAGATATCACTGTTTTTTCCCTTCAAACTAATGATAACAAAAGGCAAAGCTAACATGATAGCCTCTACATGGTCTAAGCTACTAGACATTCTTAGCTCTGGACATTCAAGTTCCTAAAGATTTAGAAGAAGAAATAAGAAGAGAAGAACTTCCTGCTGGTGATTTTCAACAAATGGAATGGAAAACATTCAGACAGAAGAGGAAAAAGAAAAACCATCCCACAATGCAGAAAAACTGAGCTTTTGGAATCCATTTTTGCATTTGACTTACCTGTTTAACTGCTTGAGACCTACTGTGTGGACTCATTGCACTTCACAGACACAGTCAACATTGGAAGAGGCAGCCACCTTGAAATAATACAAGCTGACAACGTGAAACATGGACCTCGCTGCCATGTTGAGATGTGCACCTGGAGTGCAATGCCCCTAAGCACAAGACGCCCTGTAGACCACTCTTCTTGACCCAACCAGAAGCTTCACTCAGTAGAAGTACTCAAGGGTTTACATATATGTTCAACTCCAATCTTTCTCACTTTATATTACTGTATTAGGAGGCTACCTACTGGAAAACACAGGATGAGCTAAACATGTTTCTCCTCTTCTTTCCAGAGGACGCTGGATCTTGTCGATCTAGTTCAGGCCTACACAACATACAGCCCTGGGACAGCATGAAGCCCGCCAAAGGGTTTTGGGTGGCCCATAAGGATGTGGAATGACTTCAAGGCTCCTACACTGGTCAGCCTTCTCCTCAGGAGAGGGCCATGTGAGGAGGAGGATGGGCGAACGCCTGCCCTGCCAGGCTCCTCCATTGCTCAGCTTTCTCTTGAGCAGAAGGCTGGGTGGTGGTGAAGGAGGAGGGCAGGTAAACGCTCGCCCTGCAAGGATCCTCCTCTGCCCAGCTTTCACCTGAGAAGGCCAGGCAGTGTACAAGAAAGAGAGGCAAATGCTCAATCCTCAAGGTTCCTCTGTCTCTTGGCTTTCCCCCAAGGAGAAGTCCGGATGGAGGAAGAAGACAAGCAGCGCTCTTCTGGCACTTGGCTTTCTCCAGAGGAGAGGGCCAGTAAGAGAAGGAGGGGGAAAGGGGGGGGGGAGAGAAATCAAAATTGCAACCAGCAATTTAAAATCTGGGAAATCACCTAGTCCAGAAGACTTCAGTAGACAATTTTACAAACTTCTCATAGATTATTGTTAGACCACTTAGCAGCCCTCAATAATGAACTGATGCGTCAAGCTCAGCACCACTAACTAGCTGGAAACTATCAAGAATTATTCCCCTTCCCAAAACAATAGAAAATAACCCTTCTACAAAAATATTGACTCATTACTCTCATCAATCAGGATGCCAAAATAATGCCTTCCATCCTGACTAACTGAATCAACTTTTTTATTACAGAGTACATTCATTTTAACCAGATGGGCTTCATGACTGGCTGAGGTGATTCTTAACATATTGTATCATGCTATCCAATCTCAAATGCCCATTCACTCTAATTTCATTGGACATTCTTAAAGCATTTGACAGAATAGAGTGGAAATGTTTATTTGGCATACTGGAAGGGATGGACTTTGAGGGCAATTTAATTGAGTTTCTCAAACATCTGTATATAGACTCACAAGCTATGATACATATTAACAGAACAGAACATACTGTACATCACAGAGGTACTAAACAAGGGTACCCACTCTTCCCTTTATTGTTTGCAATCACAACAGAACCACTGGCAGACTCAATTCCAAGGACCTGAGAAGAATTGGTCCAAACTTTTTGAACCTCTCTTCCTCACTGGCTGCAAATCCGTCAAATGTCCTCACACATCTTGCACATGTAGGAGAAGCTCCATGCTCCTTGACCTTGTTTGAACATGTGTGTGTAACCTCAGATCAAATTACCAGAGGATGATCATCAAAGCTTTATAACTAGATGACTGAAGAATCTTTCAGAAAGGGCCTTAACTGCAGGACAGTATGTGAAATTGAATTAGATTTTGAGATCCTGGACTGGAATGGTGAAAAATTTGGAGCTCACCTCCCTCTAAGTCCACATCAATTGCTATAAAAGAAAATATATTAAAAACAAGTACATAAATGATATCTAACACCAATTCATGTAGCCAGAATCACCAAACAAATATGACTACAATGCTGGAAAGGCTGTGGTGAGAGGGGTCATATCTACATTTGTGGATACACTGCCCAATGGTAAAAAAATTCTAATCTACAGTTGTTCACATAATATACACAATTACTAATCAGAAAATAGAAATGTACCCTGCACTATTTCTGCTATGTTCCTAAAGGAAAATAAATTACTGAAACATAGAGAAATCATTACTTTTCTGCTCAAAATTGCTAGACTTGTAAGTGCCAGAAATAGGAAAACAGGTAATCTTACTGTGCATAATTGGTGCTGCAGGTTTTGGGATCTATGGATCCCAAATTGAAAAGCTAATTGATAACACCAGAAGATCAAACAGTCAAGGTAGCTGTGTACAATTTATTGAAAAGTGGTCTCCTATTATTGATTATGTAAACAATACAGCACTGCTAGTACAATCCACACTTCAACAAGTCAGACTTGGAAAGACATAATGAATGAAATCCCAGGTGAAGCATTGAACTGACAACAACTGACACCAAAAACAGCCAATTTTACTCTTTTCCAAATGAAGAAAAACAAAACAAACCTTTCTTTATTGCTCACAGACTTACATCCGTGTGCACACTAATTATGTTATTGTTATAATTTACTGTTGCTTATTCTATAAAAACTAAAATAAGCATTTAAAAAGAACAAAGGGCAGTGATCCAATGCACAGTGATCAGAAAACTTTTTTTAAATCAGAGGAATTCAACAGTTCACCGAGAACACCCATATGCAGACCCTGCAATTGGGAAAAGAACATTTATTAGCCTGTGTTTTCTTAATTTAGAACTGTAAACTCCACTCTGGCTGGCATTACGTCAAGATGGATCTATAGCAGGCCAAGAATATAGATTTTGCATCTCAGCAAGATACAGTCTTTGCACCACTCTCATTCAAGATAATTGACTCCTTTCCAGTTCCCACCGGCCACCTGCGTAGGCAGTCAGACATCTTCAGGAGCAAAGGTGGGGGAGCAGAGGTAATAGTGGTGGTGGCTTTCATGGAAAAGAAACACAATAATTTCAAAAATATGTAATCAAATGTTTTCCCAAGATACAGCACGTCTACATATCTGGCAAACATATGCAGTACCTCTAATAGGAACCAATTTGAGAGAGCCTATATCTGAACAATAAATGGAGTTTAGAAAATGCTAGGACGAGTAGTCGACAGAATGCAAACTTCAAATAAGGCACAACAAAGAGAAAATAAAATGGTCCTCCGATCAAGAGATACATGTTTCTTGTTGCTCTTAAACACAGAGCAAAACATTCACAATAAAATTGAAGGAGGAAAAAAACCTTATTCAGCATTAACTCATGGGTTCAAACAGCAAATCAAGGCAAATTATTGGGGGGGGGGGGGTGGTCAAGTCCTTGAATCCAGAGTGACCATAAAGCTCAATCCACAGGTTCTAGTTCACAGTGAAAGACTGTGGCTACTGAATATAAGTATATACCCAGAAGTCTCTAAATCAAAAATAAGAAACATGGTGCAAAATTTTACTCTATCAGCTCCAGCCAGCTTAATTTCTGGCAAGCAATTATTAAAGCTCCATCTGAAACACTACACTGATTTGCCAAGCCCTACATGATGGTTTGTTGCATACAAAATGGGAGCCTGGGTAGGAACACTCCTAAAATGAAATAAAACAATGCCCAAATTAGAGTAGAATGCCACATGGCTGAGTCCTCTGGCACATGCTTTCTTTTTGCATAAGACTACACAGAACTGGTCTAACCTGGAAACTGCATTAAATCCAGTATCTGACTAGCACTAGTCAAACAATAAACAGACTGAAGGACACTTACCGTCTTCTGTCTCCTGCCACACGATGCCCTCCAGATTGACACTGGTGCCAGGTTCACAGGGGCCCAAGCACTCTGGTTCAGTAGCCAGTGCCACATCACAGGTGTTTACCCCTACAGAGCGAGTGCGTACCATTATCTGCTCACATGGTGATGATATATCACTGTTGACAACAGGGACAAGAAGATGCAATGGTAGCACTGCAGGGGTGGACACTGGAGACTCCATCTGAAAGAGATAATATAACCGTTACAACAAATACATATGGTTGACTGGGGAGACATTTCCATCTTTCCTCCAACTGCGGAATTCCACAAACTAAGACAGTTTAACTTTAAAAGCCTGCACCTGATCCTTATCCTTAAGAGTAAGTATCTTATCTAATACATTTGCCACTAGAAACCCTAGAACAACCTGTAGACAGGGTGCAAAACATGCACAAGCTTGGTTCATGGGACCCTGGAATGCTGGCCCATCCTTTTTTGTCTCTCCCCATTTTCCCCCACATATATACTGTATATACTCATGTATAAGTCTAGAAATTTTAGTCAAAAATTTCCATGGGTCAGTGTAAGTACTGTACTTTAACTCCACACACACACACACACACACACAATCCCTTGATAAAAGTCAAGAGTGTAATCTATCCTGAAGCATTGACCCTCCTCTACTCTCTCATTCATTTGAAGAAAAAAAGATGAAGGCCCAGTTCTCATGGAGATGGATACAGCTAGCAATGTGTGCTACTCCAACCTGAAGATGGGTGATCATATGGAGTACACATTTTTCTATTTAAAAACAAAACAAAACGAAAAGTACAGAACTAGAGCAAGCCCTTCCTCCTTGGCACCTGAGTTTTCAAACTGGGGTAGAGTGGTTTCATGGGTGCTCCCTACTATAGCCTGATTTGATTCTATCTGGATACAAGGGTTAACATTTCAATGAAAACTAGGCACAAATCAGCCTGGTTACTGGCAAAAGGTGTTTTATGTGGAAACATCATCTTATTTAGGAGGTGCAAGTTATGCCCTGAAGCCTGTTACCAAGAGATCATATTGCTACAACACAGCAAGAGAAATCACTGCTAATACCCAGCTGCATGTGTGTCACATATGAAGGAAAGGCATGTTCTGGGCCTTATCCACTCTGCCAATATTTTTTCCCCAAAAAACTAATTATCTTGCTCTGCAAAGTGAAGCCATTACCACAAAAATAAAATCACCGTTATGTCCTTAAATATGATCTGTAGCATAATAATGCTGGGGGCAAACACAAAATGCAGTCTTCTCAGAGAAGATTTCCAATTTGGCTTTTGGTGCCCCTCAAACCATCAGCTAATTCAAGAATTGTACCACATGCCACTCAGTATAAATGGCCCTGAGCATCTCTTGGTAAGCACACACATTCCAGCCAGAGGGATAAAACCTTCAAGCTGTCACTCTGGGAAATCTGCCTGCTTGCCGCAGATTATAGCTTGCCCTTCGTGGTCTTAGATGAGCCAAAAGCAGAAATCTCATAGTCCCTTTGCCAGGAGGTACCTTAGACCCTTCTCCCAATGGGCATTCGTGACTATAAAATCAGGAGTTATTTATGGAATGTGACTGCCAACAGCCACACACTTCCCATTCAAACTAATTCTGGTTTTTGAACAGTTGCCAGATCCTCCTCTTTAGCTGCTGAACTCTCTTCCCTCCCACCTCTCTCTCACACACACATTGCTAGCTGTATCTTTTTATTAAGCAATTAAAGGCAATGAAATACAGCAAGTTGAATCTTGTGTGCTCAGTGCTGCTTGCCCAGCAAAAGGAGGATATCTTTACAGTGTTCCCACAGCAATCAGAGAAACAGATTGAAACATATCATCTAATTTATCAAGCCCCCTTTCGATTTTCAGATATGTTCCTGCCCAAAGTTTGACTAAGAAAACAGTGGGAGTGATCACTATATCACCTAATGCCCCTGCTAGAAAAGAAAAGCGGGAAAAGAACTCATGTTTACCCTCCAGTGAGCACAATCTCATTAAACGTCCCCATCACACAAGCAATAACGGAGGAAACAGCTGCCTCCCCTTTGGCAAGATTCAGTGCCCAAGAACGTGGGCAATGCTGAGCTCTGGGGATGCATTTTCACTTTCAGTCATGTTAACATAGCAGAACAAAACACCCAGAGTGTCTTTTGCCTGCTTGCCTGCATTTGCTTCTCTCTCTTTCAGTGCATATCCCTTCTCTGGACAGCTGAACAAAGCAAATCCAATCTGATAAACATTTAATACCGGCTACCAATTTAATCTGCAGTGACTGAGCTGGAAGCATATCCCCATGCAGGTAGCTGAGCTTATGGCCTAGTTCTCTCAAAGGCAGTAAGCCTGTGTCTTGATTATACCAGCTCACTCATATAAACCTCCATTTGCAAATCGCATGCTCTCTTATGAAAATGCACTCCTACACATAGAAAACTAGCATACCAGGGAAGGAAGACCAGACATTTATATACACATAGTGTTTGTTTATACCCAACACTTTCTCAGTACACTTCAATTACAGCCAGGTAGAGTGTAATGTACAAGACGTTAGCCAATTAAACCAGTTTGGGGTAACATTCCGAAGTAAGTAAGGTTAGTGTCCGTTTTCAACTCATGACTGCAATATCCACCCATGATCTGGAGCTTAACATTAGCCAGCATTTGCCTAAATATAGAAGTGGAGATGCGAGAGAGCATGAGGGGAACACTCATGGCATGTACCCAGAGGTGAGCAACAGTAGCCCTGACATTCCTAGTCTCACAATTCCTCACCACTAGCTATGCTATCTATAGTCAATGAGATCTGCTGTCCAACAATACCTGTAGAACCAGTTATCCATCCTTACACTAAACCATGATCCGTAGGAACAAAATGTGATTTTTGGACATGTGTTATGTGTCTGTGATGAATTCGTTTTTGCTGTGTGCCTCCAAGTCATTTTTGACTTACGGCGACCCAAAGGTGAACCTATCATAGGGTTTTCTTGGCAAATTTCTTCAGAGGTTTGCCACTGTCTTCCTTGGAGGTTGCAAGAGTATGACTTGCCCAAGTTCACCCAGTGGGTGTCCATGGTTGAGTGGGAATTTGAGCCCTGGTCTCCAGAGTCACAGTCCAACACTAAAACCATTACACCACGCTGGCTCTCAATGAATTCGTTACCTGTATTTTAAAATGGTTCTCAAGATTCTGATTGGGAATTCAGTCATCAAAAGTGTGCATTTGACATGCTAAATTCACTTTAGATAATGTACACTTTTGGGTAGGAGCTCTCCTTCCATTGTTTTTTCTAGTGTCATGTTTTATGGATAGTCCTGTATTTGCAACATAGCATAGCAGTTGGTTGAAGAAAACAGTCCTGGGTTTAGTTCCACTGAGGTGAAAAACCTGCATCTGGGTTTTCTAATCCAGGCAGGAATGAGGGGAGATTCACATGAGTGAAAATTAATTCATAGAATCACACAGCTGGAAGAGACCACAAGGCCGTCCAGTCCAGCCCCCTGCCATGCAGGAACTTACCATCAAAGCATTCCCAACAGATGGCTATCCATCCTCTGTTTAAAAACCTCCAAAGGAGGAGACTCCACCACTCTCCAAGAGAGTGTATTCCACTGTTGGACAGTTCTTATTGTAAGGAAGTTCCTCCTAATATTAAGGTGGAATCTCTTTTCTTGTATCCATTGCTCTCTATCTTATTCTCTGGAGCAACAGAAAACAAGCTTGCTCTCTCCTCAATTTGACATCCCTTCAAATACTTAAACAGGGCTAGCATATCACCTCTTAACCATCTCTGTTCCAGGCTCAACATACCCAGCTCCCTAAACCGCTCCTCACAGGGCATGCTTTCCTCACCCTTCACCATTCTGATCACCCTCCTTTGGACATGCTTACTGAAATACATACATGCACATGCTCACCTATAGATACAAGAACTGAAATGTCTGGGAGAAGAACAGACTTACTTTCTATATGCAAGATGTTTATTTGTATGTTTGTTTGTAGGAGTCTTTTACCATGTGAGAGCCCAAAACCCACCTGCAGGAGGCTGTGGGACAGACAAAAGCAATGGATGTGCCCAGGAAACATAAAACACTCCCCTCCTCCCAAGTCCTTTGTGCTGGCAGAGGGAAAAGTACGTCCCATATTGTGTTGCACAGCTGCAATGACCCCATAGAAGGCATCTCAATTTGTTTTGCTTCCTCAGGCTCTACACTCAAGACTGGCAATGATGATAGGTGTGGGGCTACTGAAACACTATTCACAACACACTTGTACTCCCAACGTAGAGACAAAACTCCAGTTGTCTGATAGCAAGGAAAGATTTCAAGGGTGAATTTCCTCCAAACCATCAGGGCCAACAGAGAATTTTCTTGCTGAGACAATACACTAGCCTCACAACAATCTCGGCCACACAGCACTTTTGACCTTATTTCTACTGACAGCTCTAATGGCAGCCCCAGGAGTATATGTAACCATCAATACTTCCAGCATCTCTGCTCGCAGAAATGATTCTCTCTGAAAGCCTCTAAGATGGGTCTTCAGTACTGTCAGCCAAAAAGCAAGGTCACATTGCCAGAGAAAGCACAGGACACCTCTGCTTGTTGCTTGTGAGAACAGAGAATGGAACTAATCAGCTGCTCCAGAAAACCCTGTTCTCTAATCCTGAGCAGATGTTCCCTCCTTCTAGCATATTAAAGCAGAACATTTGGCAAGGGACCAAGGACAGTCTATTCATCTTGGAAGATGGAAACTGGTTCACCACAACATAACCCTGGAGGCAGAGTTAGGGCACTTCTTGGCATGTTTAGAGACAAGAGTCAGGGTAGTTGCAAGTTTGCAAACTGTTCAGCTGCTTTCTACTTTGAAAGGTAATCAGCACTCAGCAGAAGAATGCTAATTGCCACTCCAGCTTTGCTAATTATCATTTGGTCACATTTGTAATCTGCATTATGCCACAGTGCATACTAAGCAGCTTGCTGAGAACCATCTAATAAGTGAGGCGGCTTTATGGGATTTCATATTTCACTCTGCAGTGGAACAAATGCTGTATCATTTATCAACTGTCAGGACAGAGGAACAGAGAGAAGGAGGGAACAACATGAGTAGCTCAGTCTTCCCTGAAGCTTTTAAAGAGAGGGAAGAAAGTAAGAGAGAAGCAGTTACTAAAGAGGCCATGACATAATACACTCTCTACTGACTTATGTACACTTCTGAGAAAGTTGGAGAACCAGTGTGCTGTAATAGTCTGAGTGATGGACTAGGACTGTTTCTCCCTATTGTTCTAACAGTTGCCTTTTGTCGTAAGGACCCTCAGATGTGTTGTCACTCCCATATCTTTAGGAGAGTTCCATAGCTTTTTGTAATCTATGCAGCCAAATACTTTGCTATAGTTTATAAAGCACATGCTGATTTTATTTTGGAATTTCTTGGTGTGCTCCATTAGCCATCATATGTTTGCTTTGTGGTCCCTCTGCATATCCAATGCATATGAAAAGTTTAAAACATGCACACACCACATCCTTTTTGCTCTTTCCTCCTCACCAAAAAAAACCAAATGGGGCTCCAAGAGCTACTGTAATGTAGGCTGTGTCTCCATTATTCATCCATTTCTGGCTTGAACACTGCTTTCTTGATGACTCTCCATTTTTCATGTATGTTTTCCCATTCTGGGCTTTCTCCTAGACAGCCATATCTTTGACTGGCCATATCTTTGACTTTGACCACATAAGGGGAATTGAGTGTATAATCAAATCCTATTAAATATAATGCGGCACACTCCTGTGGCGTGCGCCCCATTCTTTCTATTGGGGCTTGCCTTCCACGTGAGCTCAAGTCTGCAGAAGGAAAGCTGGTGTAAGGGGTAGGCCAATTGCAAATAGGTTTGCACCTAGACATACATGTTTTAGAATAAGTCTTATCAGGTGGTTCTTCATTATTAAATACTCTAAACCCAGTTTCAGGAAGTCTTTCCAAATCCTTTCATTCAGAACACAGAGCACAGCAGTAGAAGGAAAGCCACCTGAAGCATCAACAATACCTTGGTACAAGAAGGCATCATGTTATAGCCCACCTGACAAACTCTTTATTGCTTAAAAAGCCAAAATCTATCACTTTTAGTCAAATAAGAAAACCTTTCCTCCACAACATGGCTTTGCACTGAACTGTATTCTATTTCCTTGCTCACTGTTTCCAGGCCACATGAGATTAAAGACATCACTCAAGCAAGCATATTTTATCTTAAATTGCACACATTCCAATCTGGGTTGCCCAATGCCAAACTAAACTTGTGCATTATGTACATTTATGTACACTACTCACCAATAGTATACATTTCATAATCACTTTGCTCCTATTTTTAGGAGAGGAACCTAGTGCCCACTTTGTAAGGTCGAGAAGTTCTACCTCGCCACCTTCTATCAGTCCTCTGTATCCATGGATTCAACCTTACACAGCTTGATTTTTAAAAAAATCCAAAATACAAACCTTGATTTTGCCATTTTATGTAAAGGGCAGCATTTTATTACTCCACTGTATATAATGGGAACTCAGCATACATGGATTGCGGGGGGGGGGGGGAACTGCTTCATGGGCGTGTTGAAATGGCTGCCTAAATCAATTCATCACTTACCCTCAATATGCCAAACCCTGTGAATTTTGACAGAACTTGCAGTGGATAAAGAAACTCTTTCTGCAAAGTCAGCAATGCAAATGTACCTCACTAGTTTGCATTAACCTTGTTGTCAAGAAGAAACCAACATGACACTGGATACTTGCTAGATGAAAGAGGCTGGCTGCGTGGCAACAAAATATAGTTTCAGAAGTGTGACATGGAAATGTTCTCAAAATATAACATTATTTGCTCTTATTGAAACATACATCTTAACTCATAGCTGAGAAAAATACTTCCTTTTGCTGTTCTGGAACTACCAGAACTCTTCTTAGCTTTTGACTGGTGGATCTATCTACAGGAGTCTAAACTATGAAGAAATACAATATGAGAGACCAGCTGCAAAGTTTATGGATGACAGGGTCATTTCAGGCAAAGTGTTTGCCCCAGCCTCCACTTAGCTGGCATGACCTGCCTTCCTTAGCAATCCATGTGTGGGGTCTAGGTTCTTTTTAAGCTGAGCTAAGATTTCTTAGTTACTGCGAATATAAGCAACATGAAGTTAGCAGTAACTACAGATTCAGGCTTCCATACCCTTTGATATACACAAAAGATACAGATCACTGAAGATTTTTTTTGGCTGTTTCCTTGGAAGAAGAATCAAAAGAAATTATCTTCCATATGTGCAATATTCCTATCAATATTAATCTACTGTCTTGCTTGCTTATAAGGGGCTGTCTCCAAGTAGTAATTACCAATAAATTAGGATATATCCTACTGAGTTTTAAATATAACTTTCCAATCTAGAGACAACACATTTTACAGTGGGTCCTTGTTATCCACTGGAGGTTTGGTTCCAGGAGCTCCGTGGATACCAAAATCCGTGGATGCTCAAGTCCCATTAAATACAATGGCACAGCAAAATGGTGTCCCTTATATAAAATGGAAAATTAAGGTTTGCTATTTGGAATTTACATTTTTTTTAAAAATATTTTCAAGTCGTTGATAAAACATATAAGGAATGTTTATACAAAGCAAGCATGGAGGAACAAGAGTATGTGTGTGTAGGGGGGAACACAGTAAGTCCAAGCTTGGATAGTCACTTTCAGCCTTCTGCAACATGGTGCCCTTCAGAGGTTCTGGATTAACATTTCCCACCAGTCCAAACTAGAAGTCAACCACCAGGGATTTTGGGAGCTGTAGTAGAAGACATCTGGGAGACACTAGGTCAGCAAAGGCTGATCTACTTTCTGTATACACCCCCACCCGCTCCACAGCAAGAAGAAAGGACTGAGTTAGCACTTTCGCTCTAACTTTAGCTTTCTTGGAAGGAAATAAAAATGTACTAAGAGGAGGAGAAAATAATAATTTACCTTCAAAAGCCACAAAGCAATCTCAAGACCTTTACATGGAATTAGAAATAATTATCTGGTAAATGTGATGGCAACAATGGCTCCGAGTGAGAGAATACAGAGCTGCTTCTAAGTCAAAACCTGTATTTTTCTAGTTCTATAAAATAATTTAAAAAAATATATATTTTCCACAGACTAGGCTACACAGAAGATAGCAGGCTATATCTGGTTCTAAGCATTCCTATATTGCATTGTTTCTTCTGTTTCTTTTTTCAAATTGAAAGCACAGTGCTCACCTCTCAGATTTCTTAATGTCTAGATCTGGTAGATACAACGTGGTCTGTTAGCTAGAAAGTTTACTCCATAGCCCACATAAAATCAGGCTTCTACAAATATTCCTGGGGCAGTGAGCACAGCGCTACCTCTGGGGAACATGGCAAACACATGTTCTAGTCTTTCCTAAAGAAGACTGTGCAGGGGAGGAAACATGTACAGTTGTGTCCTGCTGTCTAGAGAATGTCAAGAGTTTCAAATGCACCTTGTCTGCCATAAAAATGTTGGGACGTCGGTGAGACAGGTTATACAGTAAAAAAAAGCTATTGCTGAAACATGGTGATCTCAGACACAGGTGCTGAGATAATAAAGGAGAAAGGCAAACATGAGTCAACCCCGTACAAGGTCATTTCTGTGAAAAGACTCTGACTGTAACAACTAGGAAGGGGTGGTACAGGAACAAGAGGGAAAATGTGTTTATTAATTGTAATGAATAAGAATTAAGTCTGCCAGGAATTTGAAATGGTGTGCAGCTTAACTGGCTAATGTTAACGCTTGATGGTCAGTTCTGACAATGAACATCACTGGACTGGATCTACAGTTTCTTAATAGAGTTTTCTGAGTTTTAACTACCGAAGCCTGGATTTCTGAACTTGGTATCCTGCTGGATTTCGTAGAGACTCTCTTAGTAACTTCAAGCAGTGTTGGCCAACAGCACATGTTCCTCCTTAGCGTTTCCCTCTGGAAGGACTGAGTGCAGTGGACACTTCACATCAATTCCCAAAGGTGCTCTGCATATTTTCTGACAGTGATTCCTAGAGGATACATGTTTTCTGCCAAACCTTCCCCACCAGAAAAGGCAATGTGGGAATCCCATAACCCACAGTTCCACTGAACACCAGGTAGCACATGCAGATCATATACGTCTTGCTCAGTTTTCCTCCATGCACAACCATGGTGTGAGCCTTCATACAACCTGCCAACTGAGATCCTATTCTGCCACAGGAACTTTCTATAGTTCATAAGAGCATTTCCATGAGAGGTACTGAAGAATGTTATCTTGAAAAGAATATCTCAGAACATATAACGATTTTAGAACAGTTTATCCCGTAATCAACTTGTGCATGAGAATCAATGTGGTTTGAAATGTCCCAGCAGAAAAGACAAATTTCTATCATTGGTTTTAAAAGGAAATTCCATTTGAACTTCAGATTATTTAAACAAGATTGCTTTACATTACTTGCTACTACTACAAAAACATGCTGATTTACAACTTAATAGGCCCTTATAGTACCTTACACACACACACACACTTTTAAAACATGCTACTATGGACAATAGCACCCTTATTTGTTTTGAGCTGCTTTAGAGTGGTAACAAGCAACTAACTGCAGATACATATATCTTATAGTTAATCTTTAATATGCAAGTATATCAATTTCAAAATAAAGATTTCTATTTTCTCTTTGCAAGCACATGCAAGGACCTAGGGGAATAAGACAAGACACTTGGAGACCAAAGACCTGGACCTGTCCAGAAGCAGGAGACAGTACTAGTTTCTGACTACAAAAGTGTATTTTGCAGAGACGAAAAATGCATTTTGTTTGGCTGAACAGCCAAATATACAAACATGCAGGAAATGTATCATTCTGAGTAAATTATGGAAGTCAGCTAAGTGATAAAGAGAAATGTGTGTTCACCCAGGGTTGGTCAGTGGATTATCCTGGTGAGATATAAGATGGCACCGTCTCAAGCCCTATAGTGATTTGTTATCCCTAGATGTAGTATAAGTATGTTAATTTTAATATGCCACATAGTATTGACCTCAAAAGACAAGCACAAAGATAATTTGTTCTTTATAGAGAAAGGCAGTCCTTTAACTTAATGGTCACAAACCTCTAAATTAAGAAGCACAAACCCATTAAAATCTGAAGCAAGATTTCAAAAATCCAATTTAAAATATAATATTTCATCTACTCTGGAGATCTCTGACACAAGCAAGCTCTTGAAAACTTCCGATACCTTTTTAATAGCTTCACAGCAAATAAAAGTATTTTCCACATGGAGCCCCACACAAGCAGACACCTCAGGAGAACAAGCTAGCATAATATATTCTTGTACTGTTTTTCCTCATGTTGTACACAGGTACGGTGACAGACTAGAGAATAGTCTGCTTCTGAGGAAAAAGATGTGTGTATTCTAGATCTGATAAGAAAGGAAGGCAAAACATTGCAGAGTTATTTATCCCTCAGGCAATAAGAGAAATTGTCGTTCAGTCTATTAAATATTAAAGTGTCTAACTTGTTATGATGTACACACTCTGGTCCTTACAGGATGTAAACCTTAGAGTAGTGATTCTCAAGCTTTTTACTTTTGTGACCCCTTTACATCTATGTGTGGACATCACACCTCACCTGCTCAATGTAGTATATAAATGAAAATATTTTTAGTGTTTATATTTTCATTCACACATTCATGTATATTCATATTTTAACACTATATAAAGAAAAACATTGTTCAAATTAAAATAGTATTTAAATAAATTTGGTACTTAATGCATGTGTACATTTTACACATACTGTTTCTCACACAGCTGCATTACACCAGGTTTCAAATAAATGTACACACTATCTCTCACACACAGTCACACAGAAACATTCATTCTCTTGTGTATATCTGAATATACACAACTGCATATATGAGTGTGGAGTACTGTATGTAAAAGAAGAGATGAAGTGTGTGTGTGTGTGTGTGTGTGTGGCACGTCACTTTCCAGAGACTGTAATTTCTTTACAGAGGTCATGTCTGTATTTTGGAATAACTGTGCAACTGCAAGTTGTAAAAATTGTAAAAACACGTAAAAAGGTACTATTTGTCCACCTCACCAGATCTAGTTTAATATGGCAATATACATGTTTAATATTATTTTCCCTTAATCAGAATGAGACAGAAAAGATGTGAAATGCAGAATTTATTTTTATTTTTTACACTGCTTAGGCACTGTAAGTACTGTAATTCACAGCTTTAAAACACTAGAACACAAACACATGGCAGAAAATATAGAAGAGGGCTCTTTCAGGATGATTATTTTTAAAAAAACCCTCAAAGTGATTAAAAAAAATAAAGTCAGATTTGATTTTTTTTTCTTTAAATAATTAGTACAAGAAAGTCTAGGTCAACAACAGCATCATAAATACTAATCATATCATTTCTAATTATATTCTGTGAATATGATAGCAGCAATTTATGGATGTGGAAGACACCCTGATCTATCTTGAAGATAGTGTACACCCTAATCGTTGCTTGTAAGCATAAAGACACAGAAGGTCAATAAATGAAGAATTTCTAGAAATGAAGTAGGTCTTGACAAGGAAACGGCAGCAGATCTCTTTATTAATTCCAATGTTCACATAATGGGATCAAACAATAGTCTCCCTGGCTAGAAATGCAAACTCCAAAAAGCAAGCAGAAAATTCCACAAGTGAGCTGCTCCAGTCACAGTGTCTCAAAAGAGAGCCGCTTTCCCATATGATCACTCAAGAGTTCCCATAGGCAAAGGCTGTCTGGCTGCAGCTCATAACAAATCATTTCCCTATCATTTGTCTGTGGTTGTTTTTTTACTTGACTTTGTAGCTGCAGTAGACCAGCAGGACATCCCCACCCACAGATTCTCTTGGTACAATGCTGGCACCACCTTTGGGCTTGCCATGTAAATTAGGAGTTAAAAACATTACAATCAATTGTGATTTTCTGAAGAGTTGCGACATTCTGACATATTGACCAGATGTTGCTACCCAGAAGGATGGTGGGCATTTCAAGTATCAAATAGGTCTAATTGAATAATAAAACCTTCACAGACATTGTTACGACAACCCACTAAAAATGCAGTTGCTCTGTGATTACCAAAGACCACCCAGTAATTCTGTGAACTTATTCTACTGCAGAATGACAAGAAGGAGTGATGGGAACAATGATCATCCAGTTAGTGTGCAAAATAGTGTGTATGATTGGGACTTGGAAGGTCCAGGTTGAAGTTACCATTGAGCCACCAAATTTATGGCCTGATCTTGAGCCAGTCTCAAGCAGGGAGACTCCAACTGCTGCTGGACCAATTCTCAGAATTTCAGGAGTCTTGATCTCTCTGGGGTTGAAAACCACTGTCGTGAAGATTTTGTTGGGGTACTGTCCATCTTGCTGCCTAACAGTTTCCCTTTCTGAACTAGCTGGAATGATCTAGGTGTGACTTCTAGATTATCCCACAGTCCTTGCTGTAGATATTTCAATGTTAATGCTGAGATCATTCACTCAGGAGTGGCTCAGGATTTTATATTCCACGATGACGACTGTGGATCTGTCCCAATTAGCATCAAGGCAGATGCACTGGCCTCACTGCTGCTGGGCATTGGCATCAATCAGTCAGGTCAATGCACAACCAAGAATGCCTGGTGAGTGATATGTTCAGGGAAGAACTGAAGACTTGGAGGCTGCACAACAGCAGAGCTTGAGAGGCTCCAGGCACATCTTGCTTGGACTGCATCAGCAGCTATAGGCACAGGGAGCATTATAAACAAAAAATAAACATGGGGGGACCTGTAAAATATGTTCTGAAAAAGTCTGACTTTACCTTTTCTGTAGAGTCAGTTGCCATCAATTCTGGTGGGAAGCAGTCATGATTGTTCCTTCTGTTTCTGAAGGTTTTCACCCAAACAGTTAACCTCCCCAACTGAAGAATGTACTGTCTATTATCAAAAAGCCAAGTTCTAGTCTAGCAGGGTAGAGACTTCTCTCCTCTAGCCCTAGGGTGATGCAATTCCTAAGACAATAAACTAACCAAGTTTCGCACGGCCAGTAGAAAATAAACACAAAATGTAAGGGAGCTCAACTATATACCAAGAGCTTGAGAGATGGAAACTGCCAAATCAAGGCAGACAGCTCAGAATGTAATCTTTATTACAAATCTCTGTCTCATTCAAGGAAGCATAGCTCTTTCTCAAACAAGCACATACATCTCTTGCTTAAGGTACAAGAATATTACAATATATATGATTTAAAGCAACTGGGATCCCTTGACTGATGTTTTTAATTCTTTCCTATCAAATGGACATGATGCAAGAACAGCTGGCAGCAAGAAGTGAATCTACAACAGTGGTTCTCAAACGTTTTACCTTGCTTTACCCCCTTTACATCTACAAATGTTTACAAACCTTTACAAATGTTTTACCCCTTTACATCTACATGATGTTGCACCCCCTCGCTTGATGTTGTATATGAATAAAAATATCTGTGTGCGTGTGTGTGTGTAAAATCTAGCTATAGACAATAATAATAATAATAATGGCTTCCTTACATAGACACCACTATTAATGGAAAGAAAGGCAACCAGTAGCCCATCCTCCTTTCCTATAATGACTGGGTTGGAGTCACTGTATCTCATCTCCCCGATTAATGGCTGCTCTCAACCCATGTTCAATGTGAAGTCTTTGTTCTCCCAGACAAAAAAGGATCTCCAGGTCTCACACCTGCCTTGATCAATTTTTGCACACCTCCTGAGGGTCCCACCCTATAGACTGAAAAGCACTTATCTACATCATACAATTACTATATTTAAAGGGGGGGGGACAAGAATGGGGGTGTCTCCTTCCTTGGACGGCCATCTGTCAGGGGTGCTTTGAGTTCCTGCATGGCAAAGGGTTGGACTGGAGGGCCCTTGTGGTCTCTTCCAACTCTATGATTCTATTTCTGCAGTGTTTTGGGGGGGTTTTGGACCTAGGTCTCCAGGTAAGAATTACCTTCCAGTGCAGTGCCTGCCATGCTAATAGAGCACCTTACATTCATCACAACTATGGGAAATTACTGAAACTATCATTCTTGAATCCAGAAGAAAGCTAAGCAAATGCCTTTTTACTCCTTGCCAGGAAAGTTTGTTCCAACCTCTATAATAAGGGAAATACTTACTGACCATAGGCCAAAAGCAAATGCTTCACAACCACTGCTGGACAAAAGCTCTAAGTAAGTAACCAAAACATGTTAAACTTCTATTGGTCTCTGCAGCCATTTAACTCTTTAAGCATTCAAAGACACCCTTTTCTGGGCTAGTTTTAACCTCTGTCAAAAGGGAAGCACTATCACATGGCTTTTTTTTTTTTTTTTACTTCCCAACAAAAGGGAAAGCTTTTACAGAGCCAAATGCCAGTCTTAGAAAGAGGAAATCAAAAGACATTGTGTGTATCAGATCCCAGCAGGACAAGTTGGGTCAGAAGGGAAAGGAAAATGACAGACAGGGAAGCATTTGTAAAAACTGTCCGCCAGCTGACTCAGTGTGTCTGCAGCTAACACTTTCCTTCATGGTTTAATAGCTTCTCACTTCAGCTACTGTTGCTTCCCTCTTTACCATGTTAAAAGCATTTGTTGCACCTGTTGCAGTTTCTTCAAGCTCTTAGTCTGCCTGTTTAGTTTCAAACTACAGTGGCCTAATTGGATTAGAATGAAAAGTCTGAGTCCCACTCTCTCTGCCAGCCCAGAATTTTATTTATTTATACAGTATATACCTTTCACACCTTCCCTTTCAATTGCAACCTGTTTGCTGAGGTTTCCATTTGGGGACCTTTCCCACCCAATGACAAAATAATCGTGCCCCCATGTCACAATGATGAGGTGAAATTTCAGAAGTGTCGAAAGTTTCCACCTTTCTACTCTCCTGCTCCTAACTTTAAATCTAGAAAAGAGGAGCAAGCAATAGTCTCAGTTCAACTTTGAACAGAATTGCAACAATGTGTTAAAGAGATTTTTTGGCATGGATATCAAGGCCAGCCAAAATGTATAGATTCCTGGAGTTTATGAAGTGTTATAGTACATAAGAGGGTTTTTTACAGGGTGGTGGAGGGGAAGTGTAATAGCCTGTCCAACAAAGAAATTGAAAAATCACTGCACAACTTTGATTCTGCTGTACTTTAAGCTGGAACATAGGATTAGCTATCCTGCTATCCATGCCCTTTTTAGAATAAGATAAAAACCCTAGAGCTTGTGGGCTGTTTAACGCATCAGTATTGGGACCCAGCAGTTTATAGAACTTGGTGCAATAAGGAGGATGTAACATCCCTATATATGCTTTTGTCCACTTCACTTTCCATCATCTCCAAAGCATCAGGAAATCATTTTGACATGTCTAGATCTACTGTTCAGAGACCATTGAATGGCCAGAGACCACAGGGCAGGAAACATGAACAAATCACCACTGTCAAATTCTCTATTTTGTTGGCTTGACTTCCTCAAGGAAGGAGAAGAAGCTAAAACACAAGCATAAACAAAGAAATGATGGCTGCATCCATTCTACAGAAATAATCCTGTTTGACACCACTTTAACTGTCATGGCTCAACGTTATGGAATTCTAGAATTTGTAGTTTTTAAAGACTTTTTTGTGAAATATTTAGCCATCTCTGTCAGAGAGCTCTGGTACCAGATCAGTGCAGATGTATTCAATATGTTCTCGTTTGATTTAAACTATCATCCCAAAATCAAGGTGTCTTTTACTAAAATAAGGTACCTGATTAAGAAAACAATTTAACAATACACGGTACCATATAAACACTAAAGAATAGAACTTGTGTTAATGTTTTAGGCAACTGACTGTATCCAATGATACAAAGAAGGGAGAATGATATGGTAGGGAGAGAGAACAGGGGGACGCATACCTGATGAGAAATGTACCAAACAGTGATCTTCTAGATAACACAGATATTGTCTAGACTGACATCTTTAACAAATGAAGTTTATCACTCAACAGCAAGAACCTCCTCCTTAGGGCCACAGGTTACTGTTCCATTAGCAAAATGACAAGATGATTCCTAAGAATAAGACACAACTGATAACGGCTTCTTCTACAGGGTTGTGTGAGATGTTCTTTCATATGGAATACCCCAAACACAATCAGAACACTCATGAGAGCCATCCAAGCAGTTTATGTACAATTCCTTATTTTAAATATTATTCATTTTAGATAGTGGCTAGGATTGTGGGTTTTTTAATGCAGCAACCTCAAAGCAGATGTTACAAGTACTGACAACATTGCTAACAAACAATATAACTTGATTTTAACAGACAACAGCAGCATCTTCCCTACCAAAAGAATATGAAGCGCAGCAACCAAGAATTCAGAATGCCAATAAAGGAATTTTCTTTAAAATGTCTTGTTTAATTGGTTAAACCAGACACATAAATACAATGCACCACCTAGCCTAGCCATTAGTACTGGGAACAAAGCCATAAAGATTAAGAAACCAGGCAAAGGGCTGTGGCTTAGGCTGCATCTACACTGCAGAATTATCTTGCACACTTAATGGCCTTACTTATGTTTGAAGTAGCCCCCAATGACATCCCATTTATCAAAACTGATGTGCAGTTTAAATGTTTGCAACAACTTTTCCAAGAAATGCACTCAGTCAGATCTTTAAAAGAGCTAGCAATGAGAGCAGCAAAGCATAATAATGCTATAAGAAAGCACTAACAATATTTGGACATTAGTAAAGTAGGACAATACCATCACAGTTTATTATGACAAGCTAACATATACGAGAGCTTTCAAGTTCATCAGAACTATTTATTCCGACTTGGTGATAAGCAGAAACATAACCACAGATGTGTGGGGGAGAGGATTTGCTGGGTACAATTTAAAAAAAAGCTCCTATCTCTAATCTGTAATAGTCTTAGAAAGGAATTGAGAGCATATTAAAACATATTAATTGGGTTAAGCTTGCTCTGTGTAAAGATCTCAGGTTGCACAAAAGGGTATAAGGCCGGTGAAATGTGGTTGCTGATCTTTTTGCATTTTCAAAATCAGCAATTTATTCAGTTCTGTTCCTGTCATATCAGAAAACATAGTCATAATAACCCTTTAATTTACCAGTCAGTACCTAAGAAAGGGGGGACTGACTAGTCATTCCTTCCACAGAAGAAAGTGAGATAACACTGGCAACGAAGATTGTGCTAAAATACTCATTATTTTTCTAAGTTAATAAATCCTGAGATATTAGACCAGGTTCCTGCCTCTCACAGACTTGTGGGACAGGATTTTAAGGAGGTGTGTATTAGATAATAACTAAAATTATGCCTTATGAATTTAAGAGAAAATTAGCTGTAGCTTTGATGGCAGAAGTACTGTGGGCAAAACAGGCAAATGGATTTTGTAGCAACTTTGAGACTAAGTGAAAGAAAGAAGCCGGCAGCATGAGCTTTCATAGACTTAGAATCATAGAGCTGGAAGAGACCCCAAGGGCCATCCAGTCCAACCCCATTCTGCCATGTAGGGAATCACAATCAAAGCACCCTCAACAGATGGCCATCCAGCCTCTGCTTAAAAACCTTCAAAGAAGGAGACTCCTCCGCTCTCCAAGGGAGTGTCTTCTACTGTTGAACAGCTCTCACTGTAAGGAAGTTCTTCTTAATGTTTAGGTGGAATATTCAGAAAATAAGCTTGCTCCAGTCTCAGTATGACATCCCTTCAAATACTTAAACACGGCTAACATATCACCCCCTCAACCATCTCTTTTCCAGGCTAAACATACCCAGCTTCAAGTCACTCCTCATAGGTCATGGTTTCCAGACCCTTCACTATTTTGATGACCTTCCTCTGGACATGCTCCAGTTTCTCTGCATCCTTTTTGAATTGTGGCGCCCAGAACTGGACAAACACAGTATTTCAGGTGGGGCCTGACCAAAGCAGAGTAGAGTGGCAATATTACTTCCCTTGATCTAGAGTCTATTTCTTCATACATGTTTCATCCATTTTTAAGTATTAATACTGAGAAATAACCTTTTCCCGCTACAAAAATGATTGGCTGCATGATAGCTATTAACGAAAGAACAGCAAGATGTATTTTCTACTCTCCAAACTGTGCTCTAGTCAGCCTATTTCACCAGAAAAGAAAGACCTAGCTAGCTCATGTGTACATTTTAATATTTATTTATTTATTTATTTATGGTATCAGATCAATGGCACTGTCACCACCCCAAAGAGCTGTTGGGCTGTAGCCCAGCCTCTCCTCTCCCTACAGGATTCTTTCAGATTTCAAAATAGTTTCCTGAGCCTTCAATAAACTAGTTCCCAAGAAAGACTTGCCATCAACTGAAGCATTTGCTAAGCTTTCCCATCTAACTCTCCCTTTATTTGACAGACTACCTGTGAGAGAAGGCAATGACAAGGATACAAACTTTGCCAGAAAGACCTTGCACTCTGGCTGTTAAAGAGAGTAACCCACCCGCCCACCCACATTTTGAAAACTAGAACACAGAGAGCTGCCACACACTTGGAAAGCATTTTTATAGGCATTTTTCCATGATCTTGTACCAAAAGAGTAAAACATACTTTTCCAATAAATGGGCTGTTGTTACTAAGTACAAAGATGCAGGACAGATCGACGCCTGTGTTAGGAATTTCAAAAAGATCCCTTTTGCTCTAGCACATGTGAAAACAAGCACACATTTCACTGGAGACACTGCAGCAATCCACACACCTTGCCAGTCTCTTTCCCACCTTAGTAGTTTTACCTGTGAAAGAGAATCCTGCTGCGATAATGGCAGCTAGCTCATGCTAATACAAACAAACTTCCATCTGTTCAGCAGATGTGAGAGGATGATCCCCTGAACAAAGAACAGCAGAAACTAACCATGTGGTTTATGGTTACAGCAAGTTGCTGCTCTCACTCAGATCCACAGGACACTCACATTCTGTCATTAAAAAGAGTCAGCCAAATGTATTTTCTTTTCAATCTGATGTGTTCTCAAGCTTCATGTAAACTCCAGTTGCTTCAGACAACAGAACAATCTGTCCATCTCCTCCAAGGCTGAGAATACATCAAACTGTCTGTCCCGTGGGTGCTGAGAAAACTTTTAAAATGGTTAATGACTGTAAACTCTGTGCTTCTCAGAAACCACAAACTGATTTGTAAATCCAAACAAGAGTATAAGGAAGGAACCCAATTTTGACAAGTGATAGCTGTGAAAACAGGAAAAACAGGTTTTTTATAGGACTCCAAAGTCACTCATTCTACATTACTAATAGAAATATGAGATGGGACACATTAAAAAAAATCTTCGCTGTAGAGCCTTACTTTTTGAAAGGACAGAGCAAAGGAATCACAACAGCCATGTGCCTTATTTTTTGAAATGAATGAGCAAGGAACTCCCCATAACCATATGTGACTGGCACCTAGAGAAAACATGTGAAATTAAACTTCCATTATGAAGACTTTCAATGAACATACACAATTTTTGAACAAAACATGACTACTCCCATGAATCTATTATAAAAATGGGTCACAGGAATGGAGGAAAGAGCAATTGAGACAGTGGTCACTGGAAGTCAAGAGATCATTAAAGGAAGTATTTTAAAACTCCCAACCAGACTGTTAAGGGCAGTTCAAAGGACAAGTGCACTTTCAGTGGAAATGCAGATCCAGAAAGGGAGGGCATCATCATTTTAATTAGTTGTTATCCAACTGCTGGTTTGTTCTTGTTATGCAGCTCTCTAAGAACCTGTCCTAGATTATGAAGCAGAGCCCTCCCTCTAGTCCATCTGCCTTGGTCCGGGCGTCAGAGGGAGAGAAGAACTTATGGACCTGATCCCCTTCCCCAACACCATTCCCTTCTCCTTTTGTGTCGTGTCTTCTTAGATTGTAAGCCTGAGGGCAGGGAACCGTCTCATTAAAATAATATTTGTAAGCTGCTCTGATAGACTTTGGGGCTGAAGAGCGGGGTATAAATAAATAATAATAATTATTATTAAGGGCAAAGCCTACAGTTACCTGAGATGCTCTCAAAATGGAAAGAATTGGCTTTAAAATCTCCTCTTACCCCTTGTTGCCCCTGCAAGAGGAACTCCACAAGTCAAATTCCTACATTGTGTGAGAGAAAGTTTCACAGCTGTTCTACAAGAACAGGCTTTCAATTGGTGAAGTACACAAACAGCTCCCTAATAGGATCTATGAAGAAACAGTACTGTTGGCTTCACTTTGAAGGAAGAAACTTTGGGGAGCTCGCTAGGAATGTTTACTTCATGTCCATTATATTATCTGTTAGATATATTTATGTTTTCTCAGAAGTTTTAGTGCGGTATTTGATATTTTACTTATTGGAAGAATACTGTATTTTGAACACCAGAGATGAAGAATTCACTGATTGTTTAACTGCCATTTAACTGATCTTACTGATTTTACTGCTTTTATTTCTTATTTTGGTGTTGCAATTTGCTTTATAAATCATCCTGGCATCAACATTTTAAAGAGCCTTTGATACAACCAGTTTTGCTTGGCTCTCCATCTTGGTCAACAGGGATAACCCCAAGATGAATTCAACACCCTCAGTTCTGAGGTCACAATTGCTACTTATTTTTCTTTCTTATTTTAAATAGGTTCAAATATTTCAAAAGGTAGTCAGAAAACCTAGGGTGAATTTTCAAGGGCGCACAACAAGGCTGTACAAGAAAGGCTAAGTACATGTCTTTACTCTTCCAGACAGATTGCCCAATCCAAGGGCATTAGAAAGGGCTGCATTCTGTCTCCATGCAACACACACACACACACACAAAACAAACTCCAGCAATTTGGATTAAGTGGGAACCATGCTAGTTTAAACTGGATCGAATTGAATCATGACCCAGTTTAAACTGTAGTAAGAATGAAAATTAGAACATGGCCCCCCAAAACCCACAAAAAAGTATGGATGAAACCCTTCAACTTCACATTGAACAATTGCTGATTTAACCCAAATTGCCAAATTAACATGTACTCTATACAATAAACCAACTGAAGATTTTTTTTGAAAGATTGGAAGACAAAACCACTTAGGGATCTTTTAAGAAATTTAACCATGTCATGATCTATGGTTGTGGTTATTAATAAGTCTAGTAGGATTATTTAGCTGTACCTGTAAGGTTAGAATAACATTTTTATAACTTTCCCCCCTTTTCATTACAGTTAAGAGAGGGGGGGGGGGTCAGAGCCTTACTGTATTTTAGCTATATATTTGGTTCTCTTCCCAACCTTTTCTTCTCTCTATTTCTTTAGCTTCTGTGTGTATTCATTTTGATTTTGATTGCATATTAGTGTTAAAAATCAACTAACAAATAGATTACAAAAGAAAATTAATGGGGTTGCTGGAAATCAGCAGGCGACATGAAGGAGCTCAGGCTGCCAGTACTTATACCCGTTCCACTGCTGAAAAACAGAAGGTATAACTGCATCCAGATGAATGGAGTGCAAGCTGAGCTACCTCCACTCAAACTCTTTGCAAAGCTGATTTACTATTCAACTCACAGCCATGAAGCATTTCCTAGCGCCCAATTCATTAAAAGAATGTTTAATTATTTCAACACTTCAAGAATGGAGGGCATGAAACTGAGGGAGTACAAAATACTGGACTTCCATAGCACCTGAAAAGGAAGTTAGAAACAGAGGTCTAAAGAGCATCCTTTAGCCAGCTTTATCTTAATCCTTCAGATTAAGATGACATTCTACTACTACCATCACACCTGGATGTGAAGTAGTAGTATTAAGGTGTCTACAATATGGATGGTATTCTCTGAAACAGGTTGGTTTAAACCAAGAAATACCATTCAGACATAAATCCTTAAAATTTACCTAAATTGAACCCAAACAACTTGTTTTAAAAGAACACTTTTTAAAGAACAAAGTATTATTTAAGCTAGTGGCATAACATCTGAACTGCATTTTGTTAATAATTAATGCTCCTAGTCCTAATTTTCTAATTTAGTCTGATATTGGTGTGGTCCGACACTCCTATATATAGGCTACCAACCTGTCAATATAATTCCTAAAGTTCTATTGAAAAATGTAAAACATATCAAAGGCTAAAAACTTTGAATTGTTAATGTCAGAAAGCATTAAAACATGATTGCTCAAACTCTCTATTACGGTACATGAAATAATATTTCATGGTATTAACAAAACAAGCAAGGTTCAATTTTTAAAAACCCAACTCATTTAAACCAAAAGGGGATTTAAACAAACAAACCACCTGGGGAGAAGAGTTGAGTTTGTTTATAAAAAAGAAAAAATCCCAACCCTGTTTTGAAATATGGTTGAAAGTGATTCTTTGACCAGACAGAGTTCTTGTCTTTCTGTAACACTCCACTAAGAGAACGAGGTCAAATCTATAAAATGAGAAAGCCATGATGTAACTGTAATGCTATTTCTCCCTTCAGGATTTTGAGGACATGCTGCTGTCTTTAAAAAAAGCAATTTCAGCTATTCTGAAAGCTTAGGACATGCTGTTTTGCTCAAATAAATGCTCAAAGGCAGTCAACACATAGTGCATCATCGATGTAAACAATGTGGATTTAAGGAGCCCTGTTTGGGCTTAAGTATGTAGTTTAAAACATTTAGGGCCTCTGATTACTATTTGACCATACCAAGTTGTCACATCATATGAAAATCTATTGTATATGTAAGGCTGCAGAACTGCATAGGTATCTGGCACAGACACCTTATTAGGACTAGGAGCTTTAGTTATTTGACTCTAAATGTGTAATCCATCACCTCTCACTCTCAGGGGTTCCTGAAGAAAACAATCTTAACATAAAACAGTAAAGAATTAACATAGGAAAGTGGAGAAGAGATCCACAAACCTACATTAAAAGCTAAAAAAGCAGAACAGCATTTTCAATTATTGAATGCACTCCTGGAGGGGTAGTATAAGAGGAGGAAGGTGTTCCAAATAGGAGATACCACAGACTTAAAGACTCATCTCTTGTTTCCAACCCTCTTGTCTCAGAAAGTAGGGATCTCAAAACATGATATGTAAAGAGTAGTTAAGCCGCACAGCTGATCAGTCTGTTTCTAGTCCACACCACTCTCATGTGTACAAAAATAAAAACGACTTCTGCATTAATCCTCTATTTTTGATAGTACACGACTTCATATTCAGATAGTATTTTAAATTTTAAAATCATATTTTCTTTAAAAATATAGTTTTAAATGTATTTTTATACATTTGGGTTGAAAACTGTCAAAACCTGTAGATGTGTGAAAGCAATCTGCATATTAATTTGGGATGGGTGTGCAGAACTGTTCTGCTTCTATAGAAATCAGTGAAGGTTACGTTTCTTGAGTATCCTCAATTTATGTGGCAGGAGGCTGTCTTGGACCTTCATGTTATGCTGCTTAAAACAATGGAATGAACCAACCCAGTTTCCAGTAGACTAACTCTGTATCATCTCAAATGCAACGGAAGTTGCACTTAATATTTCTTTTCTTTCTTAATATCCCTTTTGATTATGTCCTGTGTCAAAAAAACTAATGCTTACTCTGTTTCCAAGATCTTTCTTTCACAGCAGGTAACTCTCTTACACCCAGCCTAACAAAAGAAATTATGGAATATAAATTATCTCCTTGATTGTTAAGAAAAGAAAAACAACACTCATATCTCCATGTTAGTATATTTCAATACTGAATTCTTTAATCCAGTAAGAGGTTTGGCTGGTGCCAAGTCCTCCAAAAATGTATTCATGGGAGACATGACTAATGAGGCTTTTTGTATAAAAGTTTAGCCTCAGTAACATCTGAATATCTTTTCCTTGTAAGACAATTTAAGAAAAATCAGCTTGAAAACTAATTCCTAGATTAAAAACTGCCTTCTGGATTCTCACTGGTACATTTGTACCATATTTAGCTTGAAAGTTAAGTATTTAAAGAACTGCTAGTTTCTTATATATTTTTTATTCTGTTCTTAAAATCTTTAGGTTGTTCTGTATATTTGGAATAGAAGTACAATGGTGTCATCTATGTTTATCTTCACCATCTTCATTTAGAACAAGCCTCAGTGCCTGCTCTTATGTAACAAGAAACTATGGTTTGCTCTCAAGAGAAAGCAGAATCTGTTACTCACATCCTTTCACACACATAAGAGAGGAGGTGAGAGAGGCAGTGTACGCTTCAGGCTTGCTGTAATCACCTAAAATGGACCTATAAATAGCAACTGACAGATTGGTAATATGAAAAACCCTGGTTTGTAATAAATGAGAGGGGGTTTGGAATGTATCTATTCATCTATGAATATAAATAGCAATATACGTACTCCACTTGGATGAATTTCCACAGTCTACAACACTGGCAAATACTGCATTCAGAGCACTGTGTGTGGAACAGCCAGCCCTCTTTAAGAAGCTTCTTAGAGAACCCTTCTGCTTCATGCAATAGGGATACATTAATAACCCACACTTAGAGGAACATGTCCTCTCTCTGAAGCAAGTGCTCAATCAAAAAACAAGGCTGGAGCTGAAGTCAAACGGAGGGATGCTGCTTTGTCCATTGCTCATTTCTCCACCTCTGCTTACCCAGCATCAAGCTAGGCAGGCACAGCAAAGAACAGTGACAAAGGATGATGCTGCCAAAGCCTGCACCTCCCATTCCCACAGGCTCTTATAGTAGCTCCTGCCACACAGCAAGAGTGCTATTAACAGAAAAGGCAACACCAAAGCAAAAGCACCCACAGCTGCCAGCCATGCAGTCTCTAAATTGATGGAAGGAAAAACCAGAAGGACTACTAGAATGACATTACACTCAGAAGTCAAGGTCTTCCCTCCAAGACAGTTTTTCTACCCCAAGGTCTGAGTGATCAAAAGTGTAGATCCCAGCAGAGGTGAAAACACTGAACTCAGAGTGCAACTAGATACCAACATAGCCATATTTCCCAAACGCATGTCTACCAATTAATGAGAATGAGGATAGCAGAGTTGAGTCAGCAGGTGAGAAGATGCTTTTCTCTTCCTGAACTTACCAAGTCTCCAATTGCAACACATCTGGGTTTCTACCCACCTCAAAAGTCCAACTGGAGAGAACACACGCAATATGAACCATCCCCCCACATTAGTGCTACAGCATAAGTACTGGGTGCAGATCTTGTTCGCTTCTCAAAAAGTAATTCTATGTTCAATGGAGCCTGTTTTATCCACCATGTTATCACAGAGATGATACTTATAAGAAAATAAGATAAGACAACTGTACTTTACACTGGAGATCCCAATAAAATGGAACGTTGGAAGACTTATCACAAAGGTCCATTTTAGTTAGTCAAGGAGAAGGAGCCATATGGAACATATCTGTCTAAGAGGCCATATCTTTCAATTAGGTATACTACTGCCCATTTCCATTAACTATTAAAAAGGAGAACCAAGTCTCACCCTATACCTGACAGGTTCAGCTACAGAATTTGTTTCAGATCCTGCAATCCAAATTTTACACATTATGTGTTTATTAGTTATTACTTTTGTACATATATGTTGATTGTAAAAAGGAGAGCTATCTGCCTGTCTCTTTCCACATGAGTCATGCTACACCTCACTGTAAACACTAGAAAGTCCCAGCCTACAGGAAGAAAATAATTTAAAACTATACTTTTCCCTCCATATTCTCTAGGGTTAGGGGCATAAGACCCCCAAGAATATGGAAAACTGCAAAGAACAAAAACGCCATGTTTCTACCCAAGAGGACACCTCTCTAGGAATCTCTAGGTCCTCCAGTACAACTCTGTGGTCAACGTCCAACATACACTGACCACAGAATTGCAATGGAGGAGCTACAAAGGCCTAGTAGACTATTCTCTCTAGGTCTTTCAATGCAACTTTTAGTTAAAGTTGACCACAGAGTTGCACTGGAGAATCTAGATATTCCTAGAGGGAACATATTAATCAAATCCGTGAATAATCAAATCTGCAAATATGGAGGGATGAGTGTAGTTCTGTTAGGTAACAGTAAAACAAGAAATCAAATGGTGGACCTTCTCTTCTCCTATGAGTGACTGTGACCCTGAAAATGCTATTGCACTTTAACTCTCCTTAACTACTGGCTAAGCTTCCTAGTGTAGAAGGCAGTTGCATTCTAGTAACTTCTGGAGGGCCACTGATTTAAACCATACAAACACATCAAGCCCTTTCAATCACAAGCAATTCTGCGAACAGCTACCTAAATGCTTTCTGGCTCACAGTATCCACAAGAAGAGGGAGAGAGACTTGTAATATGCAAGGATGTTACTCTCTCTGCTTACACCCTGGAAACATAGAGATCTCAGTTATTAACGTCAAATAGGCTTCTGTAGCATATAAACCTATGCACATCTTCTCTCTTTGCAAAGAGTTCCTGCCATAAAATCCATGATATGAAGGTGATGAACCTTGACAACTCTTCAGAGAAAATGAACACTGAACAGCTTTTTTAAAAAACATAGGCAAGAGCTCAATCCTTACAGCAGCCATCTGGAGGGCAGCAGATTGGGGACGGCTAGCTTACATGAAAACAAGTGGTTGCATGTCCTGCCAGACTGCTCACAGAAAGCCCTACTCTGAGGTTATTCTTCTTTCTTTCTTTGAAGAGGTGCACACGTCTCTCCCCCTTCTCATACCTGTACCTTCATTTCAATTTCAAAAGCATAGAAAGTCAATGCCTAGTGTGAACCTATGAGCTATCCCAAAGATAAAACTAGGCATTCAAAAAGCGCATAAGCCTTTGTACTTCTGAGAGCCAGGTAGAAATTGATGGACAATTTGATTAGGTGTTACCAGCTGTACAGATATGACTGCCTGAAAGCCTCTAGGCTTGCACATTTCCCTGACTATAGTCCTGAAAAGACCAGGTAAACACTACAGTCACATTCACCGTTCATATCTCTGCTTTTTCCTTTACAAGATATGTGTATGTTACTGTACGTATATTGGTACAGACAGCTGGCACATGGTAAAGTGAGCTGGAGGGAAGCACTGGCAGAAATAACATATCAAACTATCCACTGCACACAAGCTTCTAGACACTCAGCCTAGACTTCTGAACCCTCTGGATGTGCCCAGGGCATCTGTCCACTACTGCTGTTTCTCCTTGAAAAGCTGACTCCATCCCTTCCAAATATCTCAAAGGAATTAATAAAGCATGCCAAAGAAGCTCACAACAAACCACACATATAAGAAACAGGAGAAAGAGCATCTAGTAACAGATCAACCAAGCCAAAGGGAAGGAAACATTATCTTATCTTCCATTAGTAAACAACAAGTGGGATCCGTGACCACACCTTCTTTACTTCCAGCCTGTTGTGCTGCTTTCTTCCAAAACCACCATGTTAAATCACAGACCAAGAACTCAGCCTGCTAGTCCTTTTGTTCCAAGAAATCAGCTCATAACCACCGCCCACCAAGAAGACAGCATTGGAACAATTTAACACTCTTGGGAAGGAGCTGTAACTCAACAACTCAAAAAACCAACCAGAGAATCAGTTTATTATTCAGTACTTGGGTGTATAAGTGAAGAAGAAAACAATAATTATCTCTTTAAAAGCATTTATCATATGGGTATTATGATGAGTTGAAGGTCAACCAAAGGTCTCTGAACAATTCAACAATTTCAAAAAGCCTTTCAGCTAAACTTAATTCTATGTAATTGTAAACTGACTGGAGAAACTATGGGGTCTTGAATCCAGAGGTCTGTAAAGCAGGGCCCAATTCACAGGCTCTGGGATAAGCTATTAGAGAACAGAGTTTGTAATTTTCTCAGCAGCATTCCTTTTCTAACTCTTATATAGTGTAGTAATAGCCACCCAATCTTAGTATTGCATAGGAACATTTCATTCTTGCTTCATATATTTTTTAATTAGAATCCCTGAGGTTGGTCACTATTGCTTTTCAAAATTTTTAAAGCAACAGTTCAAGAACTTAATACTATTACTAGTTGCAACTACAGCAGATATACTGAATCAATGAATGTATATAAGAGTTGATTTATCACATGACTTGATTCAATGAGTTTGCTCTAATTGAAACTAGCAACAGGATTTAGGATTGAATCTTCTAACAAGCATAACTCATCTACATGAAAGGATCCTGCACTCTTCATTAAAAATGTCATTAGTCTAGGATCTAGACTAATCTAGATATAGCAATCTAGCATTTTCTGCAAGAAACCTAGCAATCAAAAGCCATGCAGAAAAGGGGTCAAGTGCCATGTTGAACCATAGCTTGTTTTCTGTCAATTCTGTCCAACCACAGAAAACAGTGAAAACACATATAGTTCTTTAGCTCTCAGCAACCAAGGCTTAACAAATCCCAGCCTTTCTAGAAGAGAGTATAACAAAGATACAAAGAGGAGACAGGAATAGAGCTGAAGATTAAAATATTTTAAAATATTTAAAATATGGGATCTGCATAATGACTGTGCAAGATAAAGGAATCCAGGTTTCAGTGTGAGTTTTAAAGGCGATACCAAGGTACTAAATCTTAACCCCCAAATAACTTCTATAGCACCTTGGATAGCACCTTTAAAGTTTAGACTGAAAAACAGATTCACTATCTCAATTACAGGAGTCACCAGCTGCCTCTGGTGACTCCTAGCCACTTCATTCATAACTTTAAACAAGAATAAAATATTTTGGCAGTTTCAAAGTCCCTAAGCTATTGGACATGTTCGGAAGAAGAACATGTTTCAAAATAAAGAGGCATTTCACTTTCCATTTGAAAAGAAATTGTTTCTAATAATCACTTTAAGCATTGATTTGCTATATGCTATGTAATTTATACACAGGAAACTGCATGTGTTCCACATGGTGTATATATAGGCCTCCTAAAGCTCTTCGGCTTAGTAACGGAGATGAGCACCACCCCTTTTGGTTGGATATGACTTGGCAACCTTGTCAATGGGGAATACCTTTACATTTAACAGAAGATAACTAGGAAAGAAAACTATCAAGTCAAAACAGTTCCAATAGTGCATCCTTATACACAGCAGAGAATAATCTTGCCCTAACTAGAAAGAGAGCTTGCTGGGATACAGGTGAATATTTGTATCGTAAGAAATATTAAAATCCAGCAAACATATATAGATGAGGTGGGGGGGGGGGGACAACAACACTTGTTATCCCCTGTACTTGAGTAGTCTGGGCCAGTTAGTTGCCTGCAGGTCACAGGTGTTGTGTTTCCACAGGATCACCTACTCTGGTTTTCAAATTGTGATACCAGCCAACACCTTCCAGATGTGATTTAGCAGCAGATGCATCCTGAAAACAGTCCAATTCCACTTCATATATGATTGCCCCAACCTAGCCCAAGTGAACTGCAATAATCTTCTTTAGCAGTCTGCTCCTGGCCAATAAACACTATATAAATTATGGGACAACACATCTTCATTGCAACCGTGGTGAATGGAATCACTTACTTTCCAGCAACAGCAATCTACAATCACCAGCCCATGTCTTACCTTCTCCGATTTGACTTTTTTGAGCTGTCGACACTCACTGTCGCCATCTTCCAACTCTGACTTAACTCCCAAAGGATTGAGTGTAGATCCTGTGTCAATAGCTATACCTCCAAGCTGCTCAGCAGCAGTAGCAGAAGGCTCTGATCCTTGGCCACCATCATACTGCCCAACCCTGACAGCCAAAGCAAGAGGTTGGAGTACACTGGGCTCCTTTTCTGCTGGAGCACCCACGCTTTCACTCCTTTCCTTCTTACTCTTGGACGAACCCCCCTCCTTCTCCTTCTTTGTGTTGGCCACGCTGCGAGAAGCTTTAGCCGATTTCTCAGAGCCCTTTGGGGCAATGGCAGCCACCAAGCCACCAGAGTTCATGCCATCCCCAGGGCGCCCCTGAACCTCCTTCTTTCCACTGGTCCCTTCACTTGGAGTAAACAGGGAGGATCCTGGGGCAGTCTTGCTACTGTCCTTGCTACTCTTACTCCGTTTGGATTTGGATTTGCCTTCTTTGCTCTGTGGACCTGGCACTGGAGTCACAAACTTGATATTCTCTGGCAGTGTTGCCACAGCATTCGGTGCTGGTAGCCCCACCTCCTTGGAGCCTGACATTTCCAATTTCTGTTGGTCCTTCTCCAAGTCTGCGTCCAAATCAATGATGAGATTCCCTACTCCAATGTCCCATTCATCCCCACTGTCATATGTTTCAACTGGGTTTGCATCCACTCCTTTCCCTCCGGAAGCTCCACTGCTCAAGGACATCTTAGAGTTAACGACCCTCTTCAAGGTTCAAGCCTCTTGTCTGCTCCCTCAGCCTTTGGGTATGAAGAGCAGCTTCAGCTATGTTCTCAAGCCTCCAGTGATCAAGGTCCGCCCAGGCGACAACATAACTGCTGAAAGGGAAGCAAGAATGGATATTAGATTGTTGAACCAACAAATGGATCTAAGAATAAGAACACACACACATATATATGGGAAGGCATTTACATGCAAATCTAAGGATGCAGATCTGAGGATACATTTATTTGCTCTCCAGATTTTCACCATGCATCTGCATTCCACCATTATTAGAGAGCCCATATTGCTATATATCAATGTCACTGAAGGAAAGACATAACAATCTAATTATTAAGCAAATTCTACTTATAGTCATTTAAATTCAACTCTTCTTCCCACACCATTTTTTCATGATGAAGTTAAGCACCAACATTCAAAGAGAACAGAGGGCTCCACCACAGAAGAAAAACAAAACCTCCCATCACCAAAGTAATTAATAACTTGTTATTCTGCCATCATGTATTCTATTGCAGTACATTGTCATACCCCTTTGAAAATGCTGTTAGTCCTTCAAAAAGAAGATGCATTCTCTCCTGCATTATCACTGCAACCATCTTGGCCATCTGATGCTGTTCCTTCAGTCTTACTCTCTTCTCTAAAAAAAGCCATTCTCACATGTTCAGTGTACTAATTTCAGTAGCTTCATTGAATGAAGCTAGCTCCATTCCCCCTTTTGTATCACCTGCTTCAACATGAATATAGGCCTCCATTTAAAAACAAATACAAAACAACCCTAGTGACTCATTGCCAAAGCAGGAAGAGTGGGCATCAGGGTAGAGCTTCTTTTAAGACTTTTCTAAGCAGTATTACTGAATTACTATATTGACTCGTATATGAGTCGACCCAAGATTGTATGGTCAATTTTGGGGCATATATTTTTCGTATTTTTTATTCTTCATACTTTAATCCGTTATCTATATTTCAATGTGCATTGTTATTATGCTAGTTGTTTAGTTTATGACCAGTTTACAAGCAATACTGTTTATTTTGATAGGCCTGGCTATAATCAGAAGAAAAATCTCTCAGTGTCTGTCCTTTTATAGCCTTTTGATCCTCCCTGAAACTATAAGCAAGATTAAGTACAAATAACTACATTTCCTCACATTCAGCCCTTTTGACTCAGTCTCCTTCCCCAGATCCCAAACCCCTCAATTTAAGACTGTAACTTGCACGAGAATAAAATGAATATGTTTGTTCCCACAATGTTGTTCTCATATTCATTCCTTCCTCCCTCATACATAGACTACAATTATATCTCAGCAAAAGAAAGTTAAGCTATTGATATATCAGGTACATCTCTCTTTAGGCATGTGACCTTTTTAAAAAAGCTATTTCTTCAGGTATAGTCATTTTTTATTAAGGAAAGTGTATGTTACTCTCTTTACAGTATTACAAATGTTCCTGTAATATAATTTCCACATAAAGTGTTAAATGTGCTTGAATATTAATATTTAAACTACATGTACTAAATTAAGAACCAGTGTGGCATAGTGGTTTGAGTGCTGGACTATGACTTGAAGTCCAGGGTTCAAATCCCTGTTCAACCATGGAAACCAACTGGGCAACCTTGAGCAAGTCACATTCTCTCAGCCTCAGAGAAAGACAAACTCCCTCTGAACAAATCTTGCCAAGAAAACCCTGTGATAAGGATGCCTTAGGGTCCCCAGAAAGTCAGAAACCGCTTGAAAGCACATATAATCCTCACGTCACACAGAATTCACACATGAAGCGCACGTATTTCCTTGTCCAGCTGACAATCTTCCAACAAGCAATTCTATGAGACACCTTGAAACAGAAATACTTAGAGAAACAGCTTCTCACTTGGGAACACTGCACACATGCGGTGCCAGACATAAATAATTCAGCTCCATTAAAGGCAGCTACCTCTATAAGCCACATCTACATTGCGAAAAGGAGCCAGGTCATTAGAGACCAATGTGAAACACCGCTTTGAACTCGTAGCCCTTATCAAAATACTTCAAAGAAATCTCACCAAGCAAGGCTGCAGTACATTCTGCCAAAGGATCATTGTGCCTTGACACACTGTGGCAAGTCACAAAAGCCTGCATTGCTCTTGACCTTTTGCAGTGAAACAAGAGACACGGGAAAATCTAATTGGGAACGATCTGACACCCAAAGGTGAATTGATCCCACTAGCAGTTCAGCTGCAACACAAAGAGAATGTCTTCTGTCCCTATGTTCCAATCCACAGAGCTCTGAGATTAGCCTCTGGTTGCTTCCAGACATGACTGACTGTAATTTTCAACCTGATTAACTTTCAGGAATGCCTGCATCAAAGAACAGCAGAAACAGTGGAAAATCTCCAGCACCAGACAACTGCCGCTCTAGAGCATGGCAGAGCTAAATGGATTTAAGATAACCGCTCAGCCTTCCTGGGAGCAGTCCAAGACAGCATATGTGCCCTCTGGCTGCAGGCAGCCCCCAGGAAATTAGTCAGGAACAAGCAGAGCAACTGAAGCAGAACAGGGCAAGTTTCAAGAAGCAGTGCATCCGTTAAAGAAACATGGCAGCCTCTTTCTGGAAAGAACTCACAATCATTCCTGGTAGCTCCAGACCCAGCTGTAGGCACCCCATCTGGTTCCTGAAGTGCCCACTTTTCCAGAGGGAAGAGTGGAAACATGAGCAAGTGCTGTGTTCTGAAGCCGCTCCTCCCGCCATCTCTTGCTGGCAGCCAGCCCACAGCTTCCCTCTATAGACTACTTCAACACAGGGTCCTTTTTTGTTTCCTTTTACGACTGAAGAAACTCAGGGGGATGCATCTTGCTTTGCAGAGGAAGCTGCAGCTCTCTTAGCTCTCCACACTACAGAACTGGGCTCCCTCCAGCTGCCTTGTTCAGGTTTGATTTTTTGTGTTTTGAAGCAACTCCCATGTCTTTTTGTAGCTTTTCTTTTTAAGATGTTGCTCTCTCTCTCTCTCTCTCTCCTTTGCTCTCTCTCCAATGATGAAAACAATGTTGAATGAAAGCCAGCTGGCAGCCAGAAGACTAGACAGAGAAATGTGCACAAAGGAGCTTCCTAACACACTGTTTTCTGTTCAGGGAACTGTCTGGTGGCAGGAGAGAGAGGAATCTTTACTTCTCCCTTTCCAGATCATATCACAAAACAAAAATGTGCTATTAGAACCACCACCCAAGCATCTTGTTTACAATACTGGTGCACAGCCAGTGTCTAAAAATGTTACAACATAAAACCCAAGCAAGGGTGAATGAAGTAAAGGACTCAGCGAACAAAACCAGAATCAATTTAACAGTCTTCAGTGCCGTTTTCTATTAGTCTGATAAAGAGACTTTGTGCCATATCTGCCCAGCTAAAATGTAAATTGCTTCTTGGGCAGCCATTACACATAGCTGAAATAAACCGGAACTATCTATCTCCCCTGCATTATGGAGGTGCATCTTACAAGGACTACTAGATTAGCATTTTGAGCTGCTACATCTTTTAGAGGATCCAAAATACTTTGTAGAAGTATTTTGGCATAAATGGCTATTTACCATACTGACTATATGTGACTACAAGCTGAATGGACCACTACTGTAACTTATAGACTCCTTTTACATATGAAGGGCTTGGATGACACATTATGTTTCAGGATGACTCTGTACACTGCAGGTGTTGAACGGAATTTGTGACTGACCTTTCATTTTAGTGATAATCATTTGATCTAATGATTATACTGGTAATACCCCTTTTGGAAAACTAATTTGTGCAGGTGCACCTTTGACTCGTAAAACTTAGGCTGAGATGTATGTGCACATGTCTGTCTGTCAAATGAGCCAGTTTTCCACCCTTCCCTGTTCCTTTGATTTATGCATAGCTAAAATCGGTGAAACTCAGAGTGCCCCAAGGTTTGTGACTGTCAAGTGTAGATAAAACATGGCCCAAGAAGTCATCTAGCAAATGAAATGTTCATATGGTGAATGGGTTATCAAATGAAATCAGAAAGCCAGAGCAAATCCTGATTCCTCAACATCTCAGACTAATATATCAAATGACTAAGCACAACTGGAACGCAGTTTTGCTCTGTTCAGGAAATCTCTCTGACACACAACAAAGGAATAGGGTGGATGCTACAGAAGAATAGTCGTAAACTCTAAAGGTAAATTTCACTTGGACTACAGAACTAGTTGGTATTAACGCTGAAATTTTTAACAACAAATCTCACCATCGAAAAATTAAAAGAGCTATTAGTTTGTTGGCACAAGTCTTCAAATAGGTTCCCACAATAAAGTTTAGTTGCAGCAAAACAAAGGGAAGATCTAAAAATCAAAAGAAGCCTAATGTTTAGGCTCTTTGCAATTTATAATAAAAGCCTGATGAGATTATGAAAACTCCTGAGTTCCTCCCCCCAACAGATACTATAATTAAACTATTCAGGACATCCAGTAGAACGTAAGGGTCATCCTCCATACTACCAATGGATATACACCTATCAACATGATAAAGAAGCAGAATGTAAAAAGGCACACTGCCCAAATGTACTGTGTACTTTTTTATCTTGACTGGATCAAAAATATCCAACTCAAATACATAATGCAAAAAGGATTTTTTTAAAATTGAAAAAGCTACCAGACAATCTGATCCACACCCCCCCCCCCAAAAAAGGGGGGAGAATGTAAACACCCAAAAGGTTTCAACTAAAAGATCCAATTAAACATCACCACAAGATATGTTTCTCACTCCCTTTGGTATTTTCTAGAGACTATTCCACAACCCAAATCCAACAGAATCTCATATATAAGTAGATGAAAAATGTTATATTTTAATATGAACAACTGCAGATAAATGCAGTTCTACAGGTCCTAAAGTAACCTAACAATTAAGGAAAGGGTTGTACGTTCTGTTTCCAATTCAAGATCATTTAAAGATGTGTGCTCATTGTCTCTGGTGTCCATAGCTGGAAAAATACTTCAAATTCCTGATCACCAGCATTTTTAAAAAGCAGAGTTACAATATACACAACAGCTTTGCCAAAGACTGTATTCCCTTTTAACTTCTTTGGACACACTGAACAGACCTTGATTTCAGACCTTTTATATGGTATATTTCACTCCTAGTCCATACTGGTTTACCCCGGTTAGCTTTATTTTGACAGAGATAAAATGGAATACTGTATTTTGTTGACAATTCCTTGCATAGTAAGCTCTACCAAAATTATATTGTGTCAGCCTGTTGTTCATCTGCGGTACCTGTGTTAGCATGTTAGTGCAAAATGACAGTCTTTCACCCTAAGACCTAGCATGAACCTTACTGAACTATATAGTCCAAGATATATCTGAATCTGATGAAAGGGGCTACGATCCATGAAAATTTATGCTATACTATGTGTATTAATATTTAAGATGCTTCAGTACTCTTTTGTTTAAGCTCTAAACTGTTTCTGATCCTGCCTTAACTAGTCTTTACTAGAAATAGTACCCAACCCACAAGAAGGCAACAGCTAACACGGATGATGCCAGCTGATGCTGTCTATGTGACATCCAGTGATCTTGAGGTAACTATCTGTAAAAATCATCTCCAATAAAGAAAAATGCCTTTCTCAAATTATTCTTCGATGTAATACCTCTCTTTAACTCTTTCAAATACAAAAGGTTAGTCAGTACTTGTGCTGTACAGTGAAGAATAACATCCACCCAATCCCCACTCACGTGTAGTACTGCACAAGATACCTAACCCATTTGCTGATCAAACTGATCCAATCTGACATGAAGTATAGGAGGTAAATCTATGAAGTTATCATGTTCCTCCTCTATTAGGAGTTCACTGTTCCTTCAAAACTAACTCCGGCTGTTTGTGAAAAACAAAACTAGCTCCAAGATTATTTCAGACCCCACTATTGAAATAACATAAGGGAAGGGAAGTAGGAAAAGCAGGACTGGGATTTTGGAACAATCTGAGCCAACTGTAATTTTAGTATTCTGGGTGGTTAATTCTTTCAATTGTAAGATTTAAAGGTAAATGCCCGTTCCACACTAACAAGCATCCTGGGGAAAGCAATTATTACATGAGATTTTTAAAAAAGCAATACTAGCTTCAAACATTCTTAGCAAAGGCAGGCTTAATAACAGAATAAACTTAAATAAGCCACAGCCAAGGGCTATAAGCTTCCAAGAGGCAAACAACACAGCTCCAATTCAGTAGAGGCAGCTGCAGAACAAGAGTCCAAGATTGCCCAGGGTGTGACCTCCGCACTGGCTCCTCAAACAAATCACTGGAGTCTGTTGGCTTCACAGCTTGTCCCTCCTTCCTGGAACCCATTGCATTTGGGCAGCAGCCAGGCTGGACTCAACATTTCCCCAAGGAGATCATAAATGGGCCACTCTGCTGACAGCGTCAAGGTTTCCGGAGAGAGAGGGAGAGGGAGAATGAATACAAATTCTAAACATGAAGGGGATGTTGCCTTATTGGATATTAACCTTAATTCTATTTGTTTAAAATTCTATTAAGCAAGTCATGCTGGACTCTATATGTACTAAAAGCATAATGCAGTATCTACCTGTCATGCTTTCTTCTACCATCATGTATGCAAGTTTGGAAACAAAGTCTTTTGTTTTCTCTGAACAGACACAAGAAAATCACAGAATTAAGTAAAACCAAACACTGTTAAAAGATTATCCACACATGAACTCTGAATTACAAGAGTGTTTAGGACAGGAAGAGGTTCATTCAGAATGGAACAGCTTTTTTTTCTCTGAGCAGATATGGTTTCAGTATAAATACAGCATATACTATTCAAATCTATAGCTGGAATTCAAACCTCAGACAGTTAGTCATCATCACAAGCAAAATCCACAAACTCCCAATGTTTTTCTTCAGAGGTCTGCCCTTACCTTCCTCTGAGGCTGTGAGTGTGACTTGGCCAAGGCTACCCTGTGGGTTTCCATGGTTGAGTGGGGATTCAAACCCTGGTTTTCAGAGTCCTAGTTCAATGTCACACTGGTATTTGTTACCCATACTAAATGTTAAGTAATTTCCCTCTAGGTTTAAACAGAATATGAAATGACACTGAACAAAATAGCCTAGATCTTTGGGCAGGGTTTGTGCAAACAGCATCACTTACTGTTGTCATCCCACAGTTACTATTCCATTTTATACCTAGAAGCTTTTTCCAGCAAAAATCTTGTGAATTCTACAAAAGGTCAATATTTTTAAAATAACATGTTGTAAAAACTCATCATGTTGGATGCTGAACAAATCTGCATGACTGTTTACAGTCCACAGCTTATTCTGAAAAGTGAAATTAAGCTATCCTAATGCAGCAGTAGCACATAGCCAGCCACTCCAAATACGATAGCATAAATCATTACTTTAAAAAAACGTACAAGTGCTCCTTTTGTGATATACCTCTGTTGCATATTAATCAGTATCTAGCAAATCAAGTCATTCCAAAGGTGGAAAGAAATATTTAAAAATGTACAGAGTAAAGCCAATTCCAAAGGTGACTTTACATTATTAGGTTATGCAGGCATCTGTGGTGAATCTCTGAACAGGTATTTCATGCTGTCAGCTGCAGTTTTCAATTTTTAAGTGTCACATAGTGTTTCCCCTATTTCAAAAGGGAATGTATATATGTAAGATTTTGACTGACTCTGGAAGAGACAGAGGTCACAGCTAACAACTATCATAGGCTACACACACACACAAAGCCAGAACACAAACAGAAATCTATCTAGTTTTTTTAATGCCTGGTCATTAGGTAATAGCTTGCCAAACCTTCTAGGATCTCCTTCCCTCCATTCAACTCCTGTTCACTCCTTTGAGGGTTTCAGAGGAAACGTCTTGGAAAGCAAGCAATGATGTCCAGAACAAACACTGCCTCGAAAACCAATGACACTTCCTACTACAAGCCAACACTGACTGCTGGGATGGATTTTGTCTCCTGTAAAGAGTGTCACTCACAAGGAAATGTTGGGAATCTAAAGCCAATTTTTTTGGAAGCGAAGGTTGCTGTGGAAACACAGAACTAAGCCTTCAGCTTTATCCTCTGTCCACAGAACTGAACTGCTATAGAGCCAAGCATCCACCGGCAAAGCAGGTGTTTTTTAAAGTACTATTTCAACCAGATTCAAATGTCTCTCCTTTTAACCTTAACGGTATCTAGGAACCAAAGTAGTCTACAAACATGAAATCCAAGTGCCACTGAAAGCTGGTTTTTCTCTGATGGTGACTGAAATCCCCAGCTGACAGTAGTCTAGAAGTTCCAGTCTCCACAAATGTTGGCAATATGTATTTCTCCCTTTAAAAAAACCCTAAAGGCATATTTCATGGGTGAAGCATTTTGTTCGCACAACAGTAACTGCATATTGAAACCTGCACTTGAAAGGCACTATCAGAAAATTCTAGGGCCTCCACTATGCAGTTTCCACCAAGTCAACTTCTGAGCAGGAATAATCCTAAACAACAACAAAATGCATTAGCAGATCTTGTCAAACAGCTGCTGGTTTTGTTTATTATCTTTAAGCCAATCACTCACTGCACATTATAGGAAAGACTGAAGTACAAGAAAAGAGCCTGCCTTTAGGCCCTTTTGTGGAAATAAACTCTTATGCATTATTTCCGAACACAGGAGTTCAAGGACAGGGAAATATCTGTCTAGATCCTTCAGTATATCCCCAAAGATATGCTAAACCTATCTCAGAAGTGGGAATGGTGAGAGGGAGCAACGTAACAAAGGGGACACATCTTAATGTACACCAAAGGGCTTCAAACAAAAGCAGCTTCCACAGTAGTAAGAAATCACCTGGCCTCCTACACCATTTCCTCACTGAAGACGGCTCTTTAAGCAAGCTACTATTGTTTCTCAGTATATAACAGCAACTGAACACAGTTAAACTATCACCTGCCTCCACAAGGATCACAGGAGGCCCCTTGCCTGTTCAGTGAATGGCATATGATCAGCTTGAAGCTGTTTATAAAGCCAGGCAGACACCTTACACGAAATACTGTTTTCATAACTTTTCAGGAGCAGCTTACCTAGAATAATAAGCATACTGTGCATACAAATATCCTTGCAGTACTGAAATAGAAGGCTTACTGTAATGCTGCTACTCCAAATACAAAAAAAGAGTTCTCAAATAATGTTTTGTGTGATTATGCTAGGTATTATTATTCTAGATGCTGTACTAAGACCCAGCCCCCATCGCTGATTATATACAGGTTTAAGCCTGTTGATATGCAGAAAGTAAAAAGCGACAAGGAAACATTTTAGCATGGATTCTAGCTGAATGTTTGCTCAGCAATACAATCCCAGGAACTGAGCAAGGCAAAAACAGTTCAGCTCTCCACCCCTAAAAGACTCCGCAAGGCCTTCTAATGCTGTCTGAACTTGTCCTCACAGCAAGGTCTCCAGGTTGAATCGACTTTCTGAGGTCAGCAAGGAGGTGATAAGCAAGAAAGATGTCTTTGCTGACCCATCCTGACTCATGACACTCATTTTCAGGTTAGGGTTAGGCTCCATACACCACATTGTTCTGAATCACATGCACATATTACAAGATATTAATACTTTATAACAGAAGATGCTTTAAAATACTCAAAATAATATCAAACCAAAATAACGTATACAAACCTAAAATTTAGGATCTTTTCAAACATTGAAAATATCTAAATGAGGAAAACCAGAGTAAAAATAGTAAAGAAAAATATGGAAAAACTAGTTGAATATTACTATGTTTAAAAGAAAATACACAGCCCTCCACATTTGCGACATTGACTTTTGCCAATTTGGTTGTTTGAGGTTTTGATTACTATGTTCTCTCTAGGAATCTCTAGGTCCTGCAGCACACCTCTGCCAGAAGTTGACCATAGAGTTGTGCTGGACAACCTACAAGTTCCTAGAGAAAACACTTCTCTAGGCATTTGTACAGTAGGTCCTCCAGCATGATTTTATGATCAACTTCTAGCAGATGTTGACCACGGAGTTGCACTGGAGGATCTGGAGATTCCTAGAAGTGTTCTCCTATGTAAAAAGAATAGTTTTTTTTTTATTTGCAGTTTTTCCCACATTCACGCAGGTCCTTCACCTCTAACCCCAGCGAATGTGGAGGGACCACTGTACACACTTAGAAGATTTGTTATAACCTACCCTGATTCCATGAAACAAAGCAAAGCAAAAATCAAATAATTCTTTCACTGCAATGACTATTACATATAAAACCCAAACCTTGGCCGACTGTATTTATACACAAGTCACATAACAATCACAAACACAGAAAAACACAAGCACCTGGTAGTGACCAGATTGACATCAACCAGGATAATGTGCAGAGGCTGTTTCAACCTGCCTATTCCTTTCTTTCTGCAGCAGTCATCACCTGTTAAACTGCCTTCCCTTCTTCCCATCAAGGGCACCACTGAGGAGCTATCATTTCCCACTCTAGAGGCAGGAATAATTCACAGACAGAAGAAGCACAGCCCACACGATGTGAAGCCGCAAACACATCTAGGAACACTGCAGGGAAAAGACAGCTTTTAATATTAGGTTCTCAATATACCCTCGTTTCAAACAAGATTGACATATAATGTTACCGAGCGAGGGAACATGTTCAGAATACCATCCTTGATTCTGGGGAGTTGAGAGAGATACTGAAAAGAACAGCACAATTTTACTGCACAGATAAGTCTCTAGTAACTTAAGCAATTTCTTCCAGGCAAGATGTTTTACAAGACTGGCACTCGCACTCTCAATGGGCTACAAGTATCCAGGCCTTTCTCTCAAGCTAAATAATGTATTTTTGTGATACCTACTCATGAACAGAGAATAGACGCAACCTTGGTTCCTCAATAACAGATGTTCAAAAGGAAATATATACAGAGTTATCACACCCAACACACTTGGGCAGATGTATAGTACCTATGTGTTTTGACTACCTGAGCAGACTTTGGACTGGTTTATCTCTACCTGATACCATCAAATGATGCCTTGTTTAAGTACACACAATGACAGATGAAACAACATAGAGATAATCTTTGGATTACATCAGACCACCTCAGAACGCCTGCCAATATGTTCAAGCCTAGGATCATCAGTTGCCAGTTGACACACAACAAAACCCTCACAGCATTCGCCTAAAAAGTGGATGGGACCAAGTTGTGGTTGGCACGCACCTGACCTCTTATGACAAAAGGTGCTCTTTATATAGCGAGCCTATAAAAGGTTGAGTATCCTTTATCCAAAACGGACCAAAACCTGAAATGTTGTTGAGTGTCAACAGGACACCGCAGGTTCAATGTACACAATGTGTTTTAAATTATTTTAAAACGTTGTATAAAATTACCTTGGGGCCATGAGTACAAGGTGTACAAGGTGTAAGCAAATTTCGTGTTTCGACTTGGGTCCCGTTCCCAAGCTCTCTGTACGCAAATATTCCAAGATCCCGAACGCTTCTGGTCCTAAGCATTTCGGGGAACGGGCGGTTCAACTGGTAACAGCAAAGAAGTTCCAAGAAACTGTCCCTGGTCGCACAACAGTGAATTGGGGCGCCAGGCAGAGAAACAAAAGGATCGCACAAACCATTGTGAAGCAGCAGTGAAAAGAGTGTACCTCTGACACTTCTAAAGGAAAAGCAGAGATTGCTCTGATTTAGAAAAATGCTCCAAAGTGACAAGGAATAGTCACAGCACCAAGGCTACATTCACATTGGAGGAAGAATCCGGTTTGGAACCACTTTAACTTGTTGTCTGATTCACTGCTATGGAATTCTGGAAGTTGGAGTTTGTTGTGGGGCCTTAAGGCCCCACAACAAACTCCAACTCCCAGAATTCCATAGCCTTGAGCCAGAAAGAGTTCAAGCGGTGCCAAACAGGGTTATTCCTCCAATGTGGACGCAGCCCAAGTGAACCCAATCACATAAACTCTCCCTGGAAACGTCTAGCGGCCTCAAATGACATCCCAAGGCCATGCCCTCTGTGCATAAAAGCCTCCATGCGCAGCACAAAAGGGACCCACAACACTCCCCTTGTGTCATCCCAGACACACTGACCTCTGGGCACAAGCTTCCGCCACAAAACCCATCTGTCCTTTTCTTACCACACATTTGCTGCCACGGATTTTAAGGTGCGCACGGTTTCACGGTCGCCTTAAGGTTGCCATCGGTCAGACTCGAAGGCATGCACACAACAACAACAACAAGGTTACCTCTGCGTCTTGTTTGTTTTGTTACAACAGCCCTCCTCACCCTGGCAACAAAAAGCTGAAAGAGGACCTTCACATCACCTCTGATTTTAGGTGTGGTTGCGGGAACAGTCAGTGTGTGCGCACTCCCCACACACACACACATCACACACAAACACACACTCCTTTGGGGAAAAGAGACTAAAGGGATTATGTGAGGGCTCTCTGTCTCATTTATCACAGCCCAAGTGGGGTGGTGCACAGCACAGCATACATCTGTGTGTGTGTATGTGAGTGAGTGTTTGTGTGTCTTTAAGTGTGAGAGTCTGGGTGTGTGTGTGAGAGAGAGAGTTTGTGAAAGTGAGAGTCTCTGTGTGTGTGTACATAGGTGAGAACTGTGAGAGTCTATGTGTGTGTATGTCAGAGGAAGGGTTTGTCAAAATGAGAGTGAAACTCTGTGTGTGTGTGTTTGTGAGAATGAGACTCTCTGAGAGTTTGCAAGAGTGAAAGCGAGTCTCTGTGTGTTTGTATATGTGAGCACAAGTGTTTGAGAGAGTGAGAGTGAGAGTGTGTGTGTGTGAGAATGAGAGAGAGACTCTGTGTGTATGTGGGAGTGAAAGTCTGTGTGAGAGAGAGACTTTGTGAGAGTGAGAGAGTGTGTGTTTGTGTGAGAGAGGGAGAGTCTGTGTGTGTAAGAGTTTGAGAGAGTGTGTGTGCATGAGAGACAGAGAGAGCAAGTGTTTGTGAGAATGTGAGACTCTGTATGAGTTTGTGTGAGTGAGACTGTGAGAGAGAGAGAGTTTGTGAGAATGAGAGAGTGTGTGTGAGAGAGTTTGTGAGGGAGTGAATGTGTGTGTGAGAGAGAGCACAAGTGTTTTGAGAATGAGAGCGAGACTCAGTCTGTTTATGTGAGGGTGAGAGTCTGTGTGTATGTGTGCGCGTGACAGACAGACAAGAAGTGTTTCTGAGAATGTGAGTCTCTGTATGAGTTTGTGTGGGTGAGGCTCTGTGTGTGACAGAGAGAGACTTTGTGAGAGTGAGAGCGTGTGTTTTGTGTCTGTGTGTGTGTGTGAGAGAGACAAAGAGGAAGCGTTTGTGAGAATGTGAGACTCTGTATGTGTTTGTGTGAGTGAGACTCTGTGTGTGTGAGAGTGAGTTTGTGAGAGTGTGTGTGAGAGAGAGACCAAGTCTTTGTGGGAATGTGAGACTCTGAGTTTGTGTGAGTGAGACTATGTATGTGAGTTTGTGAGAGTGAGAGAGTGTGTGTTTGTGTGTGAGAGGGAGACCTTGTGTGAGAGAGAGTGTGTGTGTGAGAGAGGGAGAGTTTGTGAGTGTGTGTGAGAGCACAAGTGTTTGTGAGAATGAGAGTGAGACTCTATGAGTTTGTGTGAGTGAGAGGGCAGTGTTGTGTGTGTGTGTGTGTGTGTTTATATGGCTGCATCCACACTGGAGGGATTAAACCCGGTTTGGAACCGCTTTAACTCTGTTGTCTGGCTCAGTGGCTATGGAATTCTGGGAGTTGGAGTTTGTTGTGGGGCCGAAGGCCCCACAACAAACTCCAACTCCCAGAATTCCATAGCGAGTGAGTGAGACAACAGAGTCAAAGCGGTCCCAAACCGGTTTAAACCCCTCCAGTGTGGATGCCCCCCTTGAGGCCTAACCTCCTCCTGAGCAGAGAGAGGCCTGGGCCTAGCGTGGTTCCTCCTCTCTGTCTCTCTCTCTCTCACCGTCCTCCTCCTCCTCCTCGTGGTCCATCCTCCGGTGCCGGGCCTCCAGGAGAGCACCACCGCCGCCGAGGCCTCCATGACAAAGCCGGCCTCAAGGAGGGCCCCCGCGGAGAGCCACCGCCGAAGCCATCCTCCTCCGTCCGCGACTGGACTCAGACTGAGACTAAGCTCCTCCTCCTCTTCCTCGCTCGAGGCCCAAAAGAGCCCGGATCTCAGGGAGGGAGGGAAAACACGGAGAGTGGAACGTTTAAAAGGGGGCAGGGTGAAGGAACCGGAGCCTCGGGGGGGGGCTTTGTAGTTTTTATGGAAAACCCGGAGTGGATTATGTTGGGATTGGATTTTTTTTTAAAAAGCCTTTGCAAAATTGGGATTTATCACACAAGAGGGGCAAACAGGATCTAAACAGGAATTAAACGGGAAATGCCTTATGTTTAACATAGGACATTTCCTGTTTAATTCCTGTTTAAATCCTGTTTGCCCCCTAGTGTGATAAGCCTGACTCTGTTGCTTCTTGCAAGAACAGTGTAATAACAGGGATAAGGAGGAAGAAGGGTGTGTTGTTACTACTACTACTTGTTGCTGTATGCTAACAGGAGTAAGGAGTAACCCTTTTTTTTTGGTTACTCCTTGTTCCTACTCCTGAGTAACTTTTTTTTGTTAGTCTTGATCCTACTCCTGTATAACAACAGGAATAAAGTAACCAATGTTGTGTTGTTACTTCTGGTTCCTACTCCTGTGTACTAACAGGAATAAGTAGTTAACACCTTTTTTTTTTTTTTGGTTACTCCTTGGTCCTATTACTACTCCTGTATAACAACAGGAATAAGAGGTAATGCATTTTTGTTACTTCTTGATTCTACTCCTGTATAACAGGAATAAAAAGTAACAAATGTGTGTTGTTACTCCTTGTTCCTACTCCTGTATACTAACAGGAATAAAGAGTAACACTTTTTATGTTACTCCTTGTTCCTACTCCTGTATAACAACAGGAATAAGGAGTAACACATTTGTTACTGCTTGATCCTACTCCTGTATAACAAGAATAAAGAGTAACAAATATGTATTGTTACTCCTTTACTCCTGTATAACAACAGGAATAAGGAGTAACACATTTGTTACTCCTTGTTCCTACTCCTGTATACTAACAAGAATAAAGAGTAACAAATGTGTGTTGTTACTCCTTGTTCCTACTCCTGTATACTAACAGGAATAAGGAGTAACACATGTTGTTATTTTTTACTCCTTGTTCCTACTCCTGTATAAGAACAGGAATAAGGAGTAACAAATATGTGTTGTTACTCCTTATCCCTACTCCTGTATAATATAACAGGAATAAGGAGTGACAAACATGTGTTCTTACTCCTTGTTCCTACTCCTGTATAACAACAGGAATAAGGAGTAACCAATATATTTTCTTACCCCTTGTTCCTACTCCTGTATACTAACAGGAACGAGGAGTAACATTTTGTTACTCCTTGTTCCCACTCCTGTATAACAGGAACAAGGAGTAACAAATATGTTTTGTTACTCCTCGTTTCTACTCCTGTATATTTTTTTTACCCCTTGCTGCTTTACTCCTACTCCCTTTCCCGGTGCAATATAATAAAATGGTATCTCTTCTTTGGGGCACCCCTCTTACACTTTACACTTCATTGTACACTTGTATGTTCATTGTAGACTGTACAATCCATTGTACACTTGGGTTGCATCCACACTGGAGAAATAACCCGGTTTGGCACCGCTTTAAGTTCCCTGGCTGAAGGCTATGGGATTCTGGGAGTTGGAGTTTGTTGTGGGGCCCAGAGCGGAGCGGAGCTCCGCTCTGGGCCCACAACAAACTCCAACTCCCAGAATCCCATAGCCTTCAGCCAGGGAACTTAAAGCGGTGCCAAACCGGGTTATTTCTCCAGTGTGGATGCAGCCTTGATGTACTGAGGCATGGACAGCGTTAGAGAAGCGTACATCTTTTTAGGGGAAGGACTTTTTCACTTAATAGATTAGAGACGGTGTTAATGAATTACAGGTACATACTATCTGGGAATAATGGCTGTAATATTAATATTAACATTATTCACAAACACGTAAGTAGCTACCATTTCTATAAAGGCATTCCTATCCCGTTTATCAGCATTCTTTCAGTATCGTAACAATATCTCTGCATGCCACTACACGGCACTTAGAAGTAGGTGTTAGAATATATATATATTTTTTCCAAAACTGAGTGAGTGATGAACAACTTAATGATAGGTTATTTGTTTTGAATGGTTTTGCATTTGATAGGCCTACAACATAAAATTAGTGTTGTTTTTCATAAACACCGTGTAACTTTACAAGAAAATCTTTGGGGACATACCTGTATCATACTTACTTGGATATGTATATAGTAGTGCTTTGTTTAGTCCAAACCTTATTCAAATAACTTGGAACTGGATAAACGATTCTTCTTTATCTGTCCTTAGTGAAGGAAGAATGCAGGGCCGTGGTAGTAGCGCGGCATCTTACTCTTTATGTACTCTCCGACATTTAATGGATTAAAACTGGGGTACATGACCAAACAAAGTCAAGAGTGTGGTCAAGACAGCAAGAGTTACCAATGAAGAAGAACACACAAACTAGGAGAGTCTACAGCAGGTTGCTTTTGCCCAAGTTCACTGGGAAGAGGAAGACTGCCCCCTCCTCTTGTCGCCCTAATGCTGAATTGAATGCAAAGTTACTTTTGCCCTTAGCGCCCAGTTTGCAGCGATGGAAATAAACTGGGGAAAGTGGGAGGAGGAGGAGAGAGAAACCATTTTTAAAGCAACCGCCCCAGCCAAATCAGAACAGTCGAAGAGTTTGTCTTTACTGCAGTGACAAGCAAATTATACCCAATAAGATGTTTTTAGGACTGCACCTCCCATTTCTTTGAGCCAGCATGGCAAACAACGTTGGACGACGAGAGTTGCAACGGTCGTTTTAAAAGCACAAGGTTTTAAAGCTCATCCTGACTTATCCTCAAGTAAATCAGGCAGTGGGACTGGAGCTAGGAGAAGGAAAGGGGCTCTGGGTGAAATATCTGCTCTCCTTACTCAGCTCTGGGCATACATAGTGGAGCTGAGAGCTTGCCATCTCCCAACTGTGGCATGATTTACAAGACTGATTGCCGATTAGATTGTTCTGTCCAGTTATGCAATAAATAAAACTGCTTACCCTAGGAAGGGGAATCGTGCAGGCCTGACCCTCAGCAGCATGCATCTTTGTAGCCAGGGGAGATTTATTGCCTTTCAAGAACTTCATCAGACTTCTGTAAATTAGTCCCGGCTTGGCTTTCCTTCAGCTGGCAGTACATTATCCTCTTTCACAGCTGTTGGGAGAGCTATTCAGGGTAAGTCTGGTTTTACAAAATAGGCTCTCTTGGCCTGTGGCAGCCACTGCAACCAAAGACCTGTCCTGTTAGGAGATTTGAAAACTGCATACACGATGTAGGAAGCCAGGAGTAATACATTACTTCATAAAGCAATTCTGTTTTTCTTTGTTTTGGCGTACCATTAATTCTTCTCTTGATCAAACTAATCTGCAAGCTGTTTGTGGATTGTATATTATGTATAGTCCCTATTCAGTGCAAAGATAGGAAGAAATACCTTTACATTATTTCCCAGCTGTAAAAATACTTCGACTAATAATCTATTTTGCCCATGGGACACTATCCATTTATCATTCTAGTAAATCTGTTTTCCATTTCTGGGAATGGAGACTGCCCTGTTCCCAAACTGCCAATCTTTTGGGATGAGAGAGGAAGTTAACACATAAAACCAACTGATATTTTTGTTGCTTTTTGTCTCATTTTAAAACAAGCCTTAAAAATGTACCCACCACCTGGTGGTGTGAGTTTCAAGTTGTAATTTCAGTACTGGGGAACCCAAACAGATTGTCTTCCCTTGGAAACATTTTGTGAGAGGGCTTTTCCCCCACTTCTGGATTCTCATTTGTGAGTCTTCCTCTCTTGATAGTTTGTAATGGAGATAACTGCCAAGATCTTGATCCCAATATGGACCTTCCTGGAACACTGATCAAGGATGAGAATTGTGTTGTTGTCCAGATTTTGCTAGACTGCATCTACAGCCATAGCCACCATAGAGTGTGCTGAGTAATACTGGGAATTGTAATACATCTGCAGGACCATACAATCGTAAGTGGCCTAGATACACATGTATTGTGCCAAATCACAAATTTTGTGATATAGTATATTATGTATATTTAGTATATACTAAGTTTCTCTTTTCTTAGCGTCTCACAGATATGTTGGATTATGGGGTGATGGGAGTCCAGCCCAAATGAAGAGCACCATGACAGAGAAGGCTGCTTTAACCAAGCTGCATGCAGTTTGGCAGAGATGGACCAACAGGGATGGCTGGATGATGGTTATCCCAATATTTTAGACTATAACTCTCGAGATCCCTTTGCTATTCACCATAATAGGTCAGAGTGATGGAAGGTATTGCTCAAACCATTTGAAAAATCAATGGAACCCCTAGTCCAGGGATGTGTGATTTTGTGAGGTATGCAACAAAAAGGCTTTGTTTTTAGGAAAGCTTTGAATTATTTTGTGTGGGTAAAAATTAAGTCCTTTTAGCCCTACTGACGTAAAAGATATACTTGAATCTCTCTTGTTAAAATCTGTACATTCTGAAGATTGCAGTTCTCAACACACATACTTATAAATAAGCGACAATAGAACAGTGCAACTTACATATGAGAAAATGTGTATAGGAGGATGCTGACAGGTAGTGTTAAAACTTTGCCTGGAGTGTGCAAACTTTGTATGGACTAATGCTTATTCAGTGTATTTTGTTTCTGCAGAAAAACAGGATTGATGAGGTGAATTAACATGGGGCAGGAAGAGGAGACAGAAAAATATCCCCAGCCCAGTCATGCTTTTTTATATGGCATTATGCCATAATAAATAGGTTAATTTTTGAGGCACAATTGTTGGTATTCCTTTTAGCAAATCAGCACCAAATGTATGACATCATGTATCATGAAAAAGTTTTACTTTTAGAAATTCACTTTAAAATAATAATTGTGGAGGAACAGTCCAGCTTTGTGGTCATTTGCAGCAGCAGCACAATGAAACCAAGTTACAAGTACCCAATCCCATTTTCCAGCAAGATCAAACAAGGAATAAAGGTAATTTATCATTTACTTTCATTTTATTACCTTGTTCACTGCCTAAGGATATATGTGTTATTAATATAGAAATAATGTCCTCTATCGTTTTGGTCCAGAATCTGCTGGCATAGTTTCTACCTATGATAGCTAGGAAATCCCAACAGCTAGAAACAGATTGCTTTCTGGCAACTGCAGGCTGTTCTCACCTGATGCATTATTATTTTTTTCTGTTGTACAATTTTCTAGATTTTGTCACACACCACTGATTCTTTGTGGGAGGTTTCTACCTTTCCAGAAACTGGTTGTAATAATTTGTGCTACAATCAGCACATATGTTAATAATTGTTTACATGACATGTATTCTAATACCATGAAAATGCTTTGCCTTCTACATTTAGTTACCAACACTCCCCTGTCCAACTGAACAAATAAGAAAATAAAAAGGGACATGATAAAACCAAGCCTTTTGACTGCTAATCCTTCACTCAAACACCTTTCGTTCCAGTAGTTATGCTGTATGATGACTTTTCTAAGTTGCTGCTTTTGTGCCTGTTCTTTCTAAAAGTGTGTTTTGTACTTGTAATGGTACTTCTAAAATCTTGTGTCTTTTTCTCAAGTGCATTAGTATATAAGCCACTTTTGATTATACTGAGTCATACCAACAGTTTACCTAAGCCAGGGAAAAGGGTATTATAGCAGAGCCTAGAAAAGCTACTTTTTTGGATTACTAGCTCCAAAATCCCCCAGTCACTGTGGTCATGAGTCTACAGTCTAAAAATGTGTATTTCCCAAGCTCTCCTTCCGTCTTTATCCCTGTCTCCTGGTAGTTATTTGGTATTCCCCTAAAGGAACAAAGTCCTGAATACCAGAAAGGTTATCTACCAATGAGGTATATTTAGATAAACATACACACGCTCCAATAGCATTAAAATGGGATTACAAAAAGAGATCCAAAAAAGAGAAATGGAGGTGAAAGTGATATGTACATATCAAGGTGGGCAAAGTGCAGTTCTCCAGATGCTGTTGGACTATAACTCCCAGGAGCCCTATACAAAGAGCAGAGCCAAGTTAAAAATGCTTGGAGGTATAGTGCTCAAAGGACAGGGTGTGGCTATCACTATCTTCCCAACTGTTGTTTAGAGATGCAGTCCAACATCTGGAAGGCTGTACATTGCCCTCTTTGATGCACATCGGAATAGAAATATTGCTGCCCCTTATCTTTGCTCTAGGAGGGTGCTTGATCATGTTTGTCTTCTGTGTTCTCAGCAGTTTTCCCATTCCTTCTGAAAGGCAGCGCTTCTGGCAGCAGTACCTTCCTACTAAGGCACTCAGCCAACATTGGCACAAAGGTCTGCACATTTCTGCTTGCATCAGCAGTGCATACTTGCTCTCTGAAGATTCCCAGGCACTTGTGGTTCCAGCCCACACCTGCTCAGGAGATGAAAGCTAAAGATTTACACTGCATGGCGTGACACCTAAAGGCCAAATGTAGGAGAAAAGACAGTGTGTGGATGGAGGGAGGGATGGAGGGATGGATGGATAGACAAACAGAGGAGGAGGACTTACAGTGCAACATCTTAAGGATCCAACATGTATAACTGTATAACCTGATCACTGGCCAGGGCTAAAAGGAATTGGATATTATCAAGAGGACCACATGCTTCCTACCTCTGACTGAGAGTACGGTAACTTTGTAAGATGATTAACAAAGTTGAGCTAAAAGGCTTGTAAAAATTTGGAAGTGGAAGAAGGGCAAGTTCTGAAATATATATTCCTGGCAGAAATGCTAAGCTGGAAGTAAGACAGGGAGCACAGACAGCAGGGGTGGGCAACTGTAGAGTGTCAGTAATCATTTTCTTCCACCATTCAATGAAACCGGAAGTGCCCTTCTAGTTTCCCGAAAATGCCATTTCAAACCAAAAAACAAGATTGGGAGTGGTGGTGGGGAAATCACTCCTGTGGAGCCTTCCAGAGGAGCAATTCTCAATTCTACAGTGCTGGGGACTCTGTAGGCTAAACAAAAGAATTTCATAACGTGCCTATGGGCTGTACAATCTGTACTTCAATAGAGGGCAGGAATTACTTTTAATAGTACTCCTGCGTGAGAGAGATTTTTGGTCCTGCCTTAGAAGCAATCTGGAAAGATACTAAGGTTACACATCAAGACAAATGAGTAGGATGTCCACTGAAAAGTAGAATCACAGGCTGCTACAGGTGTACACATACGTAATACATTATGCACTAGACAGGGCCACTATGCTGGCTCTAAAGCACTGATTCCCAAACTTTGGTCTTCCAGATGTTTTCACTTCAGCTCCCAGAATTCCTTACTGTTGGCCAAGCTGACTGAGGCTTCTGGAAGTTGAAGTCCAAAACAGCTGAAAGACCAAGGATTGGGAACCACTACTTTTAAAGGAAATGAATGACAACTCTGTACACTACACTAGAAAGAGATAGTATAGTAGTGTGTGAACAAACTTCCCCTTTGCCAGTAATACCATATAATGTTTACTAGCCTTCTTCTAACCTTGATCCAGAGAGTGCAAAGGAAGAGCCACTCTGCATTTTCATTGCAAGGAAGTGAACAAGATGCAACACTGAAGAAAAGAAGCCTCCACAGGAGATCCTGCTTTGATAGAGGATTCAACAGGTACTCAAAGACACCAACTTTACTGACTATCTGTACTCTTGGGATTTTCCTCTCCAGGGCTCCAGAAAAGTTGTCAAGAAGGGGACCAGCTATTTCCCTAGGAACTTACCAAAAAGGAAGTGGTGGTTACAGCGTGCTTCAATCCTGGCATTTTCAAGGGAAAGTACTGCTGAAAGAAAAAGTAATTTCCAAAGAGGTCTGCCAGTCATTTGTGAGCCAGCCTAACAAAAACTGGCAGGGCTTCCTGTAACAATGATGCCTGGGCTGCTTTGTGAAGGAGTGGATGAAAGCCCAAGGAAACATCATGTGTTCACACTACTACTCACCAAAGAAATGCCCTTTGCCACAAGGAAATCTGCTCACCCAATGCTAAGAACATGTTGAGAAAGTGACAGAAGGCTGTCCCTGTGAAAGGGATCCTGTGAATGTAAAGAAACAGCTTCTTTCTCAATCCATCTGATTTGTATCCCTCCTTTCTCTCCACACTGAGATTTAAGCAGAGCTGGGAGGACCAAAGCATAGCAGGTAGCCTGACAGCACCCCGGAAGAGAGTGATGGGGCTGTGTCAACACTTGACATTTAAGCAATGCTGAAATGGAGCCTAGGAGAAAATCAGTGTGCATGCCATTGGAAACTGAAGCTTACTGAAAGTGAATGATTAAAGAAAGTTTGTGAAAGCTTGGTGATGGTGGGGAATCCTTTTTATTCACCCTGCAATATTTAGAATTAAAACCCATGCATCCAGATAAAAGGAGACCTGGTTTGAGTTACCACTTATACATCGTGATATATGTGCATGTTTACAACATAAAACAAGAGATTTAAGATCACGTCAGTTCACATGTCAGAGCTATCAACTACAATCTGTTCCCAAACACTTTCTTGGAAATAACCAAAAGACCAGAAGCAGCATACAAGGCCATGGCGGCAAGGCACTGATGCCTGGCCAATGCTTTTGGCACATCTTCTCCGAACCAGATACAGCAATGAGCCAACAACTCCAATGCTGCAGAGTTTCCCCAGAAAGAAACAAGGCCAGGCAGAAAGAGAATCAAGTGATGCTTGGCTTTACATGCACAGTGGTGTAATACAAACCTCCTCCCAGATTCTCTGGCACATGTCCATTCCAAAAGCACCTCTGGGCATGACCTAAAACCAGCCAACTGGGAAATGATAATCTACAATTTCAATTTCGATGAGGGCTACTTATCCCACATTTTGGTCACAAACAACTTGGTACATTTTTTCTTCTCTTTGTAATATTTATGCAACATTGGTATAACTGCTCCCCCCATCCACCCAATGCCTCTTTTGGCAAGACCTGCATCTTCATCATGGATGCTTGTTCTCTCCGTAGCATCTCCAGCATCACTGTTGTTTCTGAAGTCTCAGGGGCCCGGCTGAGCGCCATTCTTCTCCTGCCTGGAAGTGGGTGGTGGGGTGCCGTTTGTGGCCTGCAGCTCACATCATGGCTTTCTGCTTCATTAACCCCTTCTTTGCTCCTTGGTGGATCTTTGAATCTAGCTTCCCTGTTTAAAAAGGGAAAGGGTTTCAGGAGTGAGGAGGGAAGTCTCATGAGTGCTTATTTTTAAAGGTTATTTGCAATGTAAATCAGCTGTAGGCAACAAGATCTCCTCCTCGCCTTACTGTGTTGCTGTCACATTTGATTTTCCTGCTTGAGAAATCAGACATTTCCAAAAACTCCTCACTGGTGGAGTGACACGGGGAACTGTGAAGCAGTGTGCAAGAGGGTGGAGGGAAAGAAGGAAAATAAATCCAGGGAGGCTGAGGAAGAAATTGGGGTGGAAACTAACAGCCACAGCTGTCAGAGCTGCAAAGAGAAAAGCAATCATCATACTGAGGAAAGCAAACAAGCCAGCTTAAGAACTCAGGTAAAAGTGAGAAATAGTTGTCAGCTATTGTGGAAGACAGAGGAAGTGGGTGGAAAGACATGCAGGCCCTCCATCGCAGCCCAGACAGACAGACAATTTAAGAAGAGATGAGAGCAGACAGAGGGCAGCAGAGCATCCTGGAAACAGGCATGGCAGTTCTCAGGACAAAACATTCAGCCACAAGTTAGAAGGTCAGAGTCAGTAGCCAGGGTACTCAGTCTAAGGGAGGTTCCATAAACCTGCAGTTCTACTGGCCTATTCTGCTTTCTTCTTTCAGCAAGCATCTTTCACATCCTCCTATCTTCGACCTACCCATATTGTATTGTGGTAATATTTTTATGAGGGCCACCAAAATGCACAAGATTATGTGCAACCTAGCTCTCAAGATACTCAGCCTCTTATCATCACACAAGCTGGTGTACCATAAGGTGCAGAAAAGAAAAGAGGGCAGGATTTATCTTTTAAACCATCGCACCTGCATGTTGGAGAGTGGGCGAGGCTACTGCCAAAATGATTATAGAATAGCTCTAGAAGTTTCTGAAGATGCATTGCACAAGTGCAGGATAACCCATCTGTGTGATTCACAAAGACCACAAAGAAGTACATTTATATGTTACATTTATATCCTCTCTTTCTCCTGACTGGGGACCCAAGGTAGCTTACCACAAAGTTTTGAAAAAATCTGTGTTGATAGAAATGTTTAAATTAAATATCACATTAAAATGGGCATGCATTACAATTGTTTGAAATCATTTAAAAGACATAAACAATAAAAATGGAGCACAAATAACACACCCATTAAAAAACTGCACACACCCATTAAAAAACTGCACATAGTTAATCTCCAAATGCTTGTTTAAACAAAAAGGTCTTTTACTTCCTTGCAAAAGGAGTGCCGAGAGGGGTCCAGCCTAGCTTCCTGTAGGAGGTAATGCCACAGCCCCAGACACCCACCAAGAAGTGTCTTTACCAGACAGGCCTGTGACAATGGTGGGGCTGTGTGATAATTGTCCATCAAGGATTGCAGGGACTGGGCAATCTCCTAAGTATGGGGACAGCTTGGAGAGAAGATCCATTGCAGGCAGACAAGAGTCTTTCAGAGAGTCTAGCAGCAGCAGTCCAAACTGTTGTCAGAGGTCAGGAGCAGGGAAGACCTCTGATGATTGTACACGTATGTTCACTAAGCCTTGATGGTTTTAATGTAGTGGAAAACTTGGGGTATTCTTGGCAAGTTTTCAGAAGGGGTTTGCCATTGCCATCCTCTAAGGTGGAGAGAATGTGAGTTGCCCAAGGCCACCCAGTGGGTTTAACATGGCTGAGCTGGGATTCGAATCCTGGCCTCCAGAGTCATAGTCCAATGGTCAAACCACACTACACCTCACTGGCTCAGCCAGCAGGGCCAGCCTCTAAACTGAACATATGAAGAACGGGAAGTTTTGCCTTTATGGATGGAGAAGGAAATAAAGAGCCAAGGCAAGGAAAGTGAATGTCCTGAGAATCTTATGTTGGCTTGGATCTTAACTTCCATCTATAGAATGCAATGAACAGAACAGGACTTTACACCTTTCCCATCCTTTTACAGCCCCCCAATCTATTCCTGAGTTCTGGGGGACCCTTAGAAATAGTGTGAAATCTGTTGCAAAGGACTGCAGTTAAGAAGGAAAATTATACCCATTTCTATATGAATGGAAGAGCAAAATAGGATTCAAGCCATTTGTTATGTATGAGTTTAATTAATTATTCAAAAATGCAGTCTCTTTCCAACATACATGCTGTTGGATAGGCTTTCTACACAAGTCTGTCTTTTTTCCCCCTTTTTCTAATGACCATTTCTCAACAGCTGCTCATATGCTGGAAATCTGAGTCCTTCCCAGTGTCTGCTTGTTCTTGTCCTTATCCCATCCTCTCCACCCTGCCACCCAAATCTTGAATGCTGCTCTCATTACTCAGATACATGAAATCACATTTGTAATGCATTTGGCCATGGGCCTACACGTTGCTTCTCTCAGATTTAATCCCACGGGACACGCTCCCTCACATCTCAGTAAGGGATAAATGTGCTTTTGACAAGCAACAAACAGTACACCCAGGAATGCAGTGGAATCCTCCTTCAAACCTGTCTGGTTAAAAGAAACAGCTAAGGGGGATGGGAGTGGAGAAAGAAGCAGAGTTTAGGCACAGTTTTTGTAAAGCCAATTTAAAGAAAAAAAGATAAAAACCCATTAATGAGACTCTGTTCTGACCTTGCTACCTTCCTTTGGATACAAGCTGACAGATCATGGCAAGTATATGAAATATGGTGGTGTTAGTGGGTGGCTGAACTAGGAATTGCAAGGGATCTTGAAATGAGACAATGGTCCAAAATACACTGCAGAAATAGTCCAGTTTGAAAATGCTTTAAATGCCCTGGCTGAGTGCTAGGGAATCCTGGGAATTATGGTCAAGGCAAGGCTCTTGACACTTTTTCTGGGGCTCCCAAGTCACCTCCCTTAACCACAAATGCTGTAGAAGTGCCCTAAAACATGTTGTTTCTTTTAGTCTGTATCCCATAATCTCCCCAAACCTAAACAAAAAGGGTGATGGCTAAGGATTATTTTTATTTTTAATTATTTTATTCATTAATATCTCATCTTCCCCCAATAACAGGACTCAAAGAAGCTCGCAACTTATTAAAATCCACAACAGATTAAAAACCGTATTAAAACATCCGTTCAAAAAATATAAATATAAATGTTAATCGGCTAAAAATAGAAGAGAACATTTGGAGTACATCTTTAATACATTTTGAGCTGGGGGGGTTTTTCAGTGTGGCACAGTGGTTTGAGCATTGGGACTATAACTGTGGAGACCAGGGTTTGATTCCTGCTTGGCTATAAAACCCACTGGGTGAGCTTGGGCAAATCATATGCTCACAGCCTCGGGGGAAGGCAATGGCAAACCTCCTCTGATCAAATCTTGCCAAGAAAACTCCCTGATATATTCACCTTGGGGTTGACATAAATCAGAAATGGCTTGAGGGCATATACAACACAACAACAGAAAGAATACGGGCTTCTTTACACTACTTAATCCAGATAAGACAGAGGTGCTCCTGGTCAGTCGGAAGGCAGATCAAGAAATAGAGATCCAGCCTGTGTTAGATAGGGTCACACTCCCCCTGAAGACATAGGTTTGCAGTCTGGGGGTACTCTCGGACTCAGCCTTGAACCTGGAGGCTCAAGTCTCTGCAGTGACTAGGAGAGCTTTTGTACATTTAAAACTTGTGCACCAACTGCGCCTGTTCCTTAAGACGCCGGATCTGGCCTCAGTGGTACATGCCTTGGTTACATCCCGTTTGGACTACTGTAATGTGCTTTACTTGGGGCCGCCTTTGAAGAATGTTCGGAAACTTTGGCTGGTCCAAAGAGCTGCAGCCAGACTGCTAACAAGGGCAGGTTATAGAGATCATACACCACCCCTGTTGAAACAGCTCCACTGGCTGCCAGTTTGTTTCTGAGCACAATTCAAAGTGCTGGACCTATAAAGCCCTATATGGCTCACGTCCAGGCTATCTGGCAGACCGTATCTCCCTATATGAGACAGCACGGGCTCTGAGATCTTCAGGGGAGGCTCTTCTGTCTGTCGCACCACCATCGCAAGCACGGCTGGTGGGGGCATGAGAGAGGGCCTTTTCCATGGCTACCCCATGACTTTGGAACTCCCTTCCCAGAGAGGCCAGAATAGCCCCTTCCTTGATGGCCTTCCACCTTCCTCTTCAGGCAGGCTTTCAAAACAGAAAGCTTTTAAAGAATGGCCTGGGGTGCTGTATTGTTTGAATGTATTTAAAACATCTTTTTAAAGTATTTGATATTTTAATATGTAATTTGTTTTAATTATTGTAGTAATGTAATTCTATTTTAATGTACTCTTTTTGTATGTTTTAATTATATATATTTTTAATGTTGTAAGCTGCCCTGAGTCCCAGTCTTGGGAGAAGAGTGGGATATAAATAAATATAATCATAATAATACATAATATATAATTATAGTGCTATGATTCCACTTGAACTTCCATGGTTCTGTCCTATGTAATCCTGCAATTTGCTGTTTAGGCAAGGGCATTTAGAATTCTTAGCCAAAGAGCTCTAATTCCTCAACAAAGTACAGGTGCCGAGATTTCACAGGATGCAGTTAAAGTGGAATTATAATGCTATAACTGTGTAGTGTAAAGGGGCCCTGTGACTGTGTGGCCCATCGTGGGGAACAAAAAAAATATCCTGACTGCAGTTGCCCACCTATGTACTAGACACAAAGAGGCCTATGATTTTGATAAATTACATCTGAATTACAGTAGTTATAGTCTCAGTATTACTGACCTCTTTCCTCTTCTCTTCAGCAAGAAGGCAACACTAGACTGCTGTGATCAAAGCCTAGAGGATTTTCAGTCCCTGCACCCCTGTCACTAACTATTTCTTGATGGCCTGGAATGATCAACCCTACCCTCCACCCCTGCAAACAAACTTGCTGTGGCCAGCAACTAGCCTTCCCGTTGCCTAACCCTGCCAAGAGGGAAAGTGGTGAGAGCAAGGCACTCTGGCAGCCTCTGGCACAGGCAATCTTCTTCCAGTCTGTTAGGTCTGATCTCTCTTCAAGCAGGAAACTGTCACTCTGGAAAGAACATGCTGTGACAAATTTGGGAAGAGTTTGTACTGGCAGCAGAAACACACATTCTCCTTCACAGAACTACAAACAAAACACACACATACACACACACACAGAGCTCCAAACCCATCTATATGTTGCTCACTCAGTAAAGAGGAGAAGAACTGACTTGGTGAACAGTCCTGGCATTAGCACACAAAACACCTGAGGGGCTGCTTGGACCTCAGTATGCCAGAAGGCAGGGTTACCACTGAAACCTGGCCAGTACTGGCCTTGCCATTAAAAAAATAATAAAAAACGTTGGGTAACCAGGTTCCATTTTAATTTCTCACAATGCCATGGGTGATAACTATAGCCAGGACATTGTGGAAAATTTAAATGGTGGCTCCCAACTGCTCAGCATTCATTTAGAGCAGGGATACGTAACCTCAGGCCCTAAAATCAAATTCTGCCCTTCTGGGATTACCCACATGGCCACATCCCTTTCCCCACATCATCATCATTGGGGGGGGGGGTTCCCATGTCTCTTCTCCCCACTTCATTCTAAGAAACTGAAATGCTAAAGTTTGGTTACAGAGAGCTAGAGCTTTAAAGTAAATATATGCTCTATTCTTAATCACTTCTCAGCCTTTTGGCTACGATCAAGTGTAAATATATGCTCTATTCTTGATCCCACTTCTTTGCCGATGGCCCGGCTAGCCACTGGAATTTACCACTCCCCACATATGAACTTTTCTGAAACTGAACTTGGACTGAAAAGGGCTGGCTTTGAGAGCAGTTACTGCCTGCCACTAGGAATCATCAGGGAAAAAGAGGTCCCCAGCAAAGCATGTCCTGTGAATGCACCCCACAACCACCAAGAACCATCCTTCTTGGCTAACATTTTCAAGCCATTGCTTTAAGCAATACCTTCTCTTCCAAAATGCAACTGGGGAAGGCTAGGCACATCAGTAATGAGAACCAAATTTGAAAAGAACACATATATTTGATCCTGGAATTGGCAGAAGCTGGTTTTGAGATCTCCACTGATGGTGGAGAATTCTGGGAGCTACAGCACAAATACGTAACCTTCCCAAGTTCTGCAGATTTCACAGTAAGCTCTTTCTCTAATACTCACCAGTAAAACACACTGTGGTTAAACTACTTGCCAGGTGTGTCCCTGTTCAGCATTGTACAGCCACAGCTGCCAGATCTGTTCTAACAGCTAAAGAGGCCCATTTGTTTGGGAGACAATGGCATGGTAAATGCCAGGAAACCAGCCCACATAAAGACACGTTAATCTCTGTTTCTACCACAAACACAGAAGCGTGAGCAAGTTATTAAAGCCAAGGACATACAATGAGAAAATGGCAATCTCTACAGAGATCGGGCCTTCCCTTTCTTTCCGAGGCCTCCGGAGGTCTTTTTTTTTCTCTCTCTTTCCCCCGGGTTACAAAAATTTTCGGGTTACGAAAGGTAATCCGGAACGGATTACTTTCGTAACCCGGGGGACCACTGTATTTGGAATTTATACTTTTGGGGAATATTTTCAAGCTGTGTATGCTCAAATCCATGGATAAAAAATCCGTGGATAAGGAAGGCCAACTGTAAATAATCAGTAGAAATCAGGTCTGAACTATAGGACTGGAGAACATTTTCCCTCCTGACACAATCAAAGTCATGACAGAATCCTCCTAGTTTGACCCGGGTAGGATCTACAAAATGTGTTGACTCACGTCCTGAGTCATAGCACATAACCACCTCACTCCCTCAGGCCAAACTATACAACACTCCATGGTTATGCCAAGTAGCTGATTGCCCACTAAAATTATGATGGGAAGTTGCTGGCTTTGTTCATAGGTCATAAACTTGAACAGACGTCCCAGTTGTAAGCCATCTTGGGTCCCAGGTTGGGAGAAAGGGGTGAAATTAAAAAAATAAAGAAAGGACATTCTGCCTGCTCATGTCCAACTCATCCTTCATCAAGTGTCATGTTTGATTATCATATTTTGACTTGTTAAACAATAGTTTTTTGTGACTTCTGAACTAGTAAATTGTGAATTAAGTGCTGTTTACAAACCAGGAACTTTCCTGAAGATGCAGAATCAAGGGGAAGAACAAAAAGGACCAAAGTTTATTGCACTGAAATCATTATATATAAATTGAAGACATTTCTTCAATGCTATTCACTAAGGAACACTCAATGCACAACACTTTTCAGGTAAAAAAAAAATCAGTTTTTTTATTTTCTATTTTCCTACTTTCACAGGGGTTCTGAGTCCCTAATCCCAGCAAATGTGAAGGGGCCACTGTATTCCTCCCCTGAATTCTCTTCATTCCTTTTCTAATGTTGCCTATCAAAACAAGTGTAAACATTGGGATGAAAGCTTGCAAAAGATAAAGCTCTGCCTCCTTATGCCTTTCTGTCCTAAAAAAAAAAGATAGACAATTTTAGGCCTCCAAATATGGCAACTCCTAGGAGCCCTAGGCAGCAGAGCTAATGGTGAGAAATCGTGGGAGGTGTAGTCAAACATAGCCAGAGAGCCACAATTAGTACCTCTGCCTCATAAACTCCTCAATCTGAGGTGTTGTAAATGTTGTTAATAATTTACTCTGGAGTGTTTAGATTATTTATATTAAGCCTAGGTTTACTTGATAACATCACAAGCAGCTCTCTACTCTCCCATCACCAGCAAGGACTCGTGGAAGCCATAAACCCTAAAGCAAGCATTGTCTTTTTGAAAAAGAGAAACTGAAGAGAAAACAAATGCTGAAGATGCATTTGCATCAGTGTAAACACACACTATTGTGAAAAACTGCAATAGACAAACTGAACTCATGAGGGCTCAGTACAGGGAGATCACAATCTGACAACAGAAGCATCAACAGAGATCAGCCCAAGGCTCTTAGGCAGATACCAGTGGCCCCATTAAGGCTCATTGCTGGTACTTTCCCTAGAACTCTATTAACACTGGATAGCTGGGCCTGAGGAGCTGCCCTTTAAATTCTCTACAATAATGCATACATTATTCCAGGCACTGTGGAAAATTAAGTGAGATGGCATCAATCTGCCTGAGGCTGCTAGGGAATCTAAGAGAAACCAATGATGCAGGAAGAAGTGCCACCAGCCAGGATTTAGCCAGGAATCCTTTGAAAACTTGAGTAGAGAACCACAACTTACAGATCTTGTGTTTGCCTTTGATGGGAAACTTCACAATCATCTCCTGGGGATCAGTACAGATAAACACAAATGGAGAAGATGACTCCTGGCTCAGCTGTGGATACTAGAAGAGGGAAAAAAAATAAAATGAAATGAAAGCAACACCGTCATAACCACCATAAAGAGATGGAAACCATTCTATCTAAAAATTACACAGATCAATAGAAATAGGTTTGGAGTAGCCACACAACAATTTAGAATTTAACTGCAGGGAGCAGCTCATCCTTCTAAAGAGCTCTTGAGCCCATACATTCAGAGGATGGTTTTAGTTTTAAATGGAGTTGTACTGCATACAGAGAAACACACACAGCTAGTGCTTAAGAGGAATAAATGTGGTTTTATGTGCCTGCAAATAGCTCCAAGAAGGTTTTGCAGAAGAGGGTTGCAGCCATGGAGAAAATGGACCATTCAGGAAGAGCTTATGTTCCTTCCCTTGGTTTTCAGGTTTTATTACAAATGAAAATAAACAAAAGTGCATCCTAGTGTTCTCTAGAAGACTTTTTGTTTGCAACCTATAAGGAAAAAAACCATTCAGGCCACATTCTTTCTACCAATTGCTATATAAGAAATAGGTCCTATTTCTGCCCATCAGTGTTCTGGCCAATAAGTGGAAAGACAAAGAAATGATCCATGAAGAATTAGCATTTACGTTTAAACTTTCTAAGGCTAAACTGACCTTATGACTATTAGTATTACTGAACACTTTAAACCCAATTCACATTAGGTTACATATGCTTTACACCTCCACCCAGCCAACAAGGTTTCTGATAACAAACCTGACAAACAAAGCCATGGCAAAAAAGGAAGATGGAAGAATAATTTTTTTTAAAGTGTGGCAGGAGGAACCATCTTCCAGATGTCCCTTTCTGGCATCACTCCATCTGAAATGGGATTCGTTCTTTATTATGAGGAATAAGACAAAGATCAAGGTCTTAGGCTGGAACAAGCGTGCTATTTATTTATTTTATATCACACCTGTCTTGCAAGTGGAACCCAAAGACATCAAGTCTGATAACTCCAAGGAGGGGGCTGGGGGTGTTAGCCACTGGAGGCCTTTAAAAAGTTCCTTTTTAAAAGTAAGTATTTTATTTTAGAAATACAAGAGAACATTGAGTTTAAAAAAAATCAACCACTATCAATGCATTCTGTCTGTTTTGCATTATCCATTGCAAAATCAGTATGTGTTTTATACCATGTGTCCCAGAACATTCATTCATTTTATACATTTCAATCTGTTCTTCTAGACCCAAATGGCAGATCTTGCAACCATTCTCTTTACAAGTTATCATATCATTCTGGAAAAAAGGAGTCTGTACTTGGTTTGTGGCCAGTGTTAATATGAGTAATAAAGGGGTAACCAAATTTCTGTGAATGACTCTTGCTTGATCATCCTTCAGTCAGCAGATTGTGTTAATTTGACAACAAGGGCCACCTTCCAGTTTTAAGAAACCATCCATGTCCCCTCTTTTTGTTTTATCACCAGTATACTACAGCAATAAAATTAATTCTTTCTGTAAAAGATCGTTTCTGCCTTCTGTTAGAAAAACAGAGAAGAGCTACCACTGGGGTGCCACAAATTGTTTGCTTTGTTCTTTGGGATACGGCTTTGAAAAGAACAGTGCAAAATTCTGTCATGTATTCACAGGCCCACTACATGCAAGTGGTCTCTGCCTTCTTACAGTTCAAGCAGGCTGAAGTCCTTCAGGTAGACAAGTTTCATGCTCTTTAGAGCTTTAAAGCACTTTGAATTGTGCCAGAAATGCAGCCACAGGAAATATTAGCAGAGCGAACATCCCTCTGAGAACTGCTTTCAGATCTCTGAAGGAGATGCAGAATAACAGTGCAACTACAGAGAACAGAGCTCTTTCAGTCAGCTGCCTTTTTGTTTCTCATGCAGGGAAACTGAAAAGGGCTAGGCTGTTAAGACAGACATCACAGCTGGCTTTCCGCACAACATGTTGGGTAGAGAGAGAGACAGCCTGTGGACTAAAACAGGGAAGACACTTTGATGTTCAACCAAACTCAAAGCACACCAGCTCTCTAAAGATTTAAGTCAGAGATTCACTGTAGAGCGACAAAAATGCCCAAGAGAAAGAGAATGCCGACTAAAAACAAGGAAGGAGTCCAAACTAACTAGAAGAGCACTGATTCCCTAAATGTTAGCCATGTGATTTTGATGTCTGGTACATCAAATTATAAAAGCCCAGGTGTCCGGCCCAAAAATCAAAATACCTCTGGAAGTTTAAGATTGACTCCTGTAATGGTAACTTTGTATATTTCACTATAAAGAAAGCACATATATTCCTGTATGATTTTTAACACCTTTGCCTGATGAAGAAGCCAGTGGGGCTTCAAAAGCTTGCAATATGTATGTTGTGCATTTTGGTTGGCCTAAAAATGGTATCACTGCTTTTTGGGTATTGGAGGTTACTGTAGGTTGATTATAAAGCTTCCATGGATTGTAGCCACCTTTGAGGGAACAAAAAGGGTATCCATATTTTGCAAATGCCTATTGTAATAGGAATCAAGGCTTGCTATGTCATGACAAGTAGTATATGAGCACAGCATGGTGGTGGTGCCTTCTGGGCACAACTTTGGGATGAGTGTCCATGGTCCCACTCAATGTAGTAAGTGGAACAAGTATAAATGTACTTGCTATACTGCTATAAAACAATCTGCAATAATTGATTCCCTTTTGGCCATGAAGCCCACTGGGTGACCTTAGGCAAGTCATACTCTCTCAGCCTCAGGAGAAAGCAATGGCAAAACTTCTCTGAACCAACCTTGCCAAGAAAACCCCATGACAGGTTTGCCTTAGGGTTGCCATAAATTGGAAACAACTTGAAGACACACAACATGCAATCGGATGACTTTCCACAAGTTAAGCAATGCTACAAGTAGGCAAAGCAAACTATGCAGAGCACTGCACCTGGGCAACTGGTATGCCTATGGGGAACGCGCAGAGTTCAGTGGTAGAGAATGGGCTTTATATGGGTTTAATCCTCAACATTCCCAGTAAAAATGATATCAAGTAGTAGCCAGATCGACACACTGGAAAACTGCTATATATTATTAGGCAAACTGGGCTAATAACGTGACTCACCTCTAAGCTTAAAGCAACTTAAGAAGTTAATATACTCCTCTCTCTCTCTCTCTCTCACACACACACACCTCAGATTTAATCAGGTACTGATAATACACTTTCAAGCCTTACACCACAGCCCCGAGGGCTAAAAAAACCTGCTTTATTAAGGAGGGGAAAAAGAAGGAGGAGGAAAACTGAGACTTTGTGTTTCAGGAGATTAAATTTGTTATCCAATATCCAAGTCAAAGCTTCTGTAGTGCAGCTGTGAAACTGACAAACACACACAACAAACCAACTCAGCTAGACACCTTACCCTTCATTTATCTGCAACTGAAAAAACAGAAGTCAGAAAGCAAGATTTATACAGAGGTGGGCAATTGGGGGGGGGGGAGCAATGTTCACCCACCGGTCTCAGCAGTGGTACCTTACTGATACCCAAAACTCACAACTGAAAGTGATGTCTGGTTGTAATTCCTATACTGGGGATGTAATAGTATTTATTTCGGCATCTGGGATGTGTTTCAAGCTAATCTGCAGCTCCTAGGGACTGACCTTTAGGGAAGGTTGTTGTTTTTGTGGAGATGGCAGGGGTAGGAACTGTAAATTGTATACAAAGTGATGCAAGCATTAAGTAATCTATTCTAAAGGTAAAACAGAGGAGGGGAAAGCATAGTTTTTACAGCAAGCAATTGTGATTAAAGTTGTAGAGACAAGTAAAAGAGCTCTTAACCTAGCCACTTGAAGCCTCTCTTTTTATTTTGACATTCACTTTTGTAAAGCTGATCTTGACAAGTATCTGTGTGACAATGTGTGCTTTTTCAGTGCTGGCATTTCAGCTACAGTGTACACAGATGCAAGTGTGCATTAAGCCAGTGGGTTTGCTTATAGCAAGTGTCTGCAACCAGGCAATGAGTTTGGAGGGTTGGACTGGCCTGAATAAGGTTCTGCCACAATAAATCTTGCTAGTTCTTATAGGTATCAGGAGATGTTCCCTACTCCTGGCATGGGCGAGGTTCAAGATGGAATAAAATCATCCAACTCTGCCTTCCTGGATTGTGTGCCATTCATTAGCTGGCATGTATAATTTTGTAGGCTCTCACTCAGTAATTTACTACATTTCAACACTTGGGTACCTTCACGGAGAGCTGGAGTTGATGCAGAGCTGGCAGCGAGAAGTGGAGGATAGCCAAACCTTGTGCAAATCCAACACACCACATGATACCTTTGTGTTTTCTTCCCATCCCCCAAGCGTTCTGGCCTATGATTTGTGTGGCAAGTTCTAATCCAAGGGTTCAATTTCTTTTTTAAAGAGGAGGCAGGTTTTAAATATAGACTAAGGGAGGCTTTTGTATGTGGTGTGTGCTCTAGTTATGTTTTTAAATTTTTACATGTTTTATGTCATCTTATATTGTTTTTAGCTAGATAATTGTTTAAAAGTTTTATTGCACAATTTGAAATCAGTTTTATCTGTGACCCCTCTTGGGTCTCTTTCTGAAAGAAAGATAGCATAGAAATAAAATGAATAGATATAATAAATAAATAAATAAAATACTTTTTGCCTGAGACTCAGCTATTTCTTCACATAATTCATAATGTAACTGCTACAAGGCATGAGTAGAGATCGACTTGAGGGTAGTTAACAACAAAAAATGTAACCATCACAAAATGTGCCATGGCATTTAAGTTTAGGAAAAGCAAACTGACAAGAAATAAAAATGATTACAGTATTTCCAAGGCAGCCAATAGTATCCTCCACTGTCACAGGTAGACATTTTAACAAGTGATGGTGGACCAAACATCAAAAACAAATTGTACTGTGCTTTTATTGCTGTAATCCCACTTTGATCCATAGGGAGAGGCGGGAAATATTTATTATTATTATTATTATTATTATTATTTAAAACAACACTTCAGCCCATTCTTCGGAGGTGCCATGGGTAGGCTATGCTCTCCACAACTCTCATGATTTCTGGAAGTCAATACATTACATTTTTGGAGTATAATTCCCGAATCTGTGAGACACTTTAATAACCTCTGCAATCCCCTGACTTCCATAACTTGTTCCTATCTAAGGCTTAGAAACACTATAAGTCTTCTCTCCCCATTAAGAAATTAGAGAATTACCAGGAGATAAGTAGCATTTCCCAAATGTATTGGACTGCACCACCCATTATCATCACTCAAGACCAGTCAATGGACATGCAGGTGGGGATTGTAGGAGCTGCAGTCCAAGGGGACACCAGGTTTTGGCGATATCCCAAATGAGCTATTACTATGGGCTCCGTTTCTATCAAATGTAGTTGTAGAAAAAAACTAGAACAATATTCTTTCATGCCTCATAAAGCTGCACAGCTGTCAGGCTATTATTACAGGTAATTAATTACTTAGTAGGCATTTTCTTCTCTGTTCTTGCAGGATATTGCTTACCATTCCAGCAAGAAGACAACTCTTTAGCAAAACAAAACAAAATAATAAATGCATCAGGATTTGGGGTTTGCTTTTTTTTTTTTGTAGGGGGAGGCAAAAAGACTGAGTGCCAGAGCCAGAGGCAAACATGTCAATGCTTCTAGCTAGCAACAAGTCTCTTGGGAAGAAGCAAAACAAAGCCTATTGGTAAAGGGAGGAACCTTGGCTGAAACGCCACTGGTTTTCCCAATAGGGCAATTGCTATTGATTACAGGAGCATTACACCGGCTGCAATTTCTATGCTATCCAGTGGCACAACTTGGGAAAGTTATGTTTTTCTTCCACAACTCCCAGAACCTCCCAGCCAGCATGGCTACATACTATGCGAGCTGGGAGGGATTCTGAGAACTGCTGTCCAAAAATATAACATTTCCAAGATCAGCTCAAATCCCATGTCTTGGGAGTTGGGTTTCTGGCAAAGCAACCGAATTACTGACCCAGCCCAGCCCTGACACATGGTCCCCAAATAATAGTGACATAACCTAAACCAGCCAAGTAGAATACTCTAGGTTAGGCGACCCATTGTAGGACTGCAGCTTTTTAATTTTAAAATGGTATACTTTAAATTTATATCTGGATTATTTTAATGTGTGATGGTTGTCTTGAACTTACGTGTATGTGCTTTAGCCTATGTGCTTAAATGGTTTCATGTGTTTAGTTGTATACTGCATGTTTAATCTATGTTGTAATTCGTCCCAAGCCTTGGGGAAAGGTGGGTAAGAAATAAAATTTATTATTATTGTTCTTTACAGTGTAATACTGGGATTAGAGAAAGGCAGGTTCAACTTCCAGCTGAGTCCAAGACGCTCACTGGGCCAGTGGCTCTCTTCTAGACCAACCTACCTCACTGAATTATTGTGCAGATTAAAAAGGGAGTTTCACATAAGCTTCCTTGAGTTCCTTGTAAGATGAGATATGGACGTGTGTAATTAATAAAATGCACAAGCATTTCACTCCAGCCTCAGGTGTTGTGAAGGTAAGGTGAAAGTGGAAAAAGCGGATGGGAATTATGTCATCAAGTCAAGACATACATCTCAACAACAAAAAGCAGGGCAAGAGAGGAATTGTTTCAATGCATCCAGGTTACAAATGGCTTGCACTAAAAGCCACAGAGTCTGTGTGGGAAAGCCTGCTAAGCCAAGCCGAAAGAGGTGAGAAAGGAACTGTGCAAAACCACCACAGCTAATAGTTATGGATTTGGTAATCAAAATGACTTTGCGAAAAGGAGAAAAAAATATTGTACTAACTGCCTTGACTGCTGAGGTTACAAACCACAGTCTTGCTAGGCTACCCAAGATAGGCACATCTTCCCTGGAGGCTGTCGAGAGCTTTCTATCTGCTGCTCACAGATAACAGAAACACACGGGCAAGTGGTTTGACTGCTTTGAAGGAGAGACACAGAGCATCTTAGCAAGGATACTTCACTTCCCTTTCATCTCACTCTGATGTAAGCTCTCTCTTGCTATTCATGCTGGCTGCCCTGCATACAAAACCAGTCACAAGGAAAAGCACACTGGAAATGGGAGGAAAGGAGGAAGGCCTTTGGGTCATCTCAAAGTAGAGGTGATGTGTGTCCCACTATATGTTTCTCTCTCACTAGAAAAGCTTGACAAATAAGTCCAGGATAGTATCTAATCAATTCCCATGCACTAGGACGGGACAAATCACCAGAGTCATGGTTTACTGCACAATCCGCATAGAACTAAACCAGCACTAAAGGCATTCTGCAATATTGTGACCTCACTCATTCGAAACAATACTCCTTGTCATATTGTTGTTTTTTCTACAGGCAAATTAACAAGCGTCCAGACTAAATTAATAGTTTGTGTCACTGCCTTATGATTTTTTTTGTTCCAGGCAATGTACCAGTAATATAATAGGACAAAAAGGCCACAACCATCCCCTCAGTGCAGCATATGCATCTGCTAGTGGTTCAGGCTCTTAAAATAAATAAAATTTAAAGAAGGGGGTTCCACAACCCTTATACTGAATACTAACATACTTTCAGAGTTAATTAGTCTATACCTGATGAAACCAAGAGTTGTTGTTGTTTTTTGTACCAAGACCATCATACCAAGACCTTCATTCCACTTCATTGCTTCTTCTGTATGATTTGCTAAGACATCCAACTGGACAAAGAGTTCTATTAAACTTGAAAACTTACTCTCTTTTTTGTGCTTTTCCACTTGGTAGTGATAGCGGTATAACTGCTACTTTGCAATTCTTCTCCCCCATCACACTTCACCCCTACTAACTACCTAGACATTTAGAACAAAATAAAATGTTGTGATGTACAAAGCCATAAGTCGGAGACAACTTGAAGGTACACAACAACAACAAAATAAACACCTAGCAAGATGCATAACTAGTTCTTGTTTCAGTATTTATCACCAGCCCTAATTCCTCTTGGAATGCCGTTGGGTGTCCTCTTCATAACCTAATGAGGAAAAGGCATAATTTATGTTCCCTCTCTCTGAAATGGCACTGGCAACAGACAAAACTACCAGACCTCTTTTATAGGTCCTTAAATCAGATGCTGAACCTATGTAGCCACTCCCATCTGTATTATTTACAGCAGCCTTCCTCAATCTGCCATTCTTCAGAGGACTTGGATCACAGCTACCATCATCCCCAGTCAGCTGGATAAGGATGATGGAGGTTGTCAAGGAACACATATGGCAGGCAACAGGTTAACAAAGACCAATTCACTGGGTTCCCCATCAGGGAAAGAAATGTAGCAATTTATTTTGTAAAATAATAATCCTATATGGATAAATTCTAAATAATATGTACAAATACAGTAGCACATAAAAATGAAAAAGAATGACTTGCTTCCATATGTATATAAGCTAGCAAAATGAAGTAAAAGAAGCAACCTGCTCTGAATTCAAGGAGTGAAGATGTAATTTTTAAATGTCAGAAGTGCAAAGATCCTCCTAAGGCAATCTGCATTTTTAGGCAGCAGCAACAAAGAGGAAGGGGAGCTGCGTGTGTCCTGAAAATGACTCACATGATTGAACTGAAGATGTAGAAATATAAATAGAGACTTGCATCATTACAGGCTTCCCAAGCATAAGACTACACTTTGCTCAAAAAGCAAGGCACAAGCGGATGTCTTGATCCAATTTCTCCAGTGCAAACTACTGTGCTGAACATCGAGATGTTGGGTAGCTCTGATCTGACACTTTGTTCTACTGCTGTGTATTAATATATTAGCTTCTCAGATGAAAAAGCTGGTGTCTTCTGGTTTCTCAGCATGGAATAATTTTATTCTATCTGCCTCTTCCACTACTGGAAGATTAATTTAGGAAAGGGTGGGATGGAGAGGAGACAATTAAACAAACAAGGAAAGACGCTGTTGCAATGCTCTGCATCCCCTGTTTTACCATTCAGACTGAAACAACCAGAGGGGTTATTAATAATTGCTTGGATTCCCAAAGCAGCAAGCCTTTGGCAAATAAGACAGAGAAAGGGTTTGCAAATTAAGAACATAGACATATATGTGCCAGCATACATAACTCATTCTGCTTCCAAGAATGATTTCTTTTAAAAGAATTTTTCTTTTGTGGAAGGCGTTACTGTTGGAAAGGGAGGCAATATCTTGTACCAAAGTTTCCACAATCACAAAAAAAATTATTATCAGATTCTAGCTGCGCATTTCTTTTCTCTTGGATTCATGGTAAATACATGAAGGCCCATTCAAATCATTATTTCCACAACTTTGGTCCCTCCAGAGGAGCCAGCATGGTGTAGTGGGCTGAGTGCTAGACTATGCCTTTAGAGACCAGGGTTCAAATCCCTGCTTAACCATGAAAACCCCTGGATGGCCTTGGGCAAGTCATACTATCTCAGCCTTAGAGGAAGGCAATGGCAACCCCCCCCCCCCCCGAACAAACCTTTCCAAGAAAACTCTGTAATAGGTCACCATACATCAGAAATGACGTATATCTTGATTTTAGTAAGGCCTTGGACAAGGTTCCCCATGACATTCTTGCAATCAAGCTTGTAAAATGTGGGCTAGACAAGATAACTGTTACATGGATTTGTAATTGGTTGACTGGCTGCACCCAAAGGGTGCTCACCAATGGTTCCATTTCATCCTGGAGAGAAGTGACAAGTGGGGATCCACAGGGCTCTGTCCTGGGCCCAGTGCTATTCAATATCTTTATTAATGACTTGGATGTACGAACAGATACTTCCCACAGATACTGCCTCGCAAGCAAACATGCAAAAGAGCTTCTCTGAGACTCCATGAGAAAAAACTGTGAACAAAACACCAGGGTGGGCAGTGGATTAACTGCCAAGGGGTCACAAATGGAGGATTTTGCCTCCAGAGTGCTGCCAAAAGTGAGCAAACAAGCTTTGGGGGAAAAGGTTTACTGGTTAAAGCAAGACTTCCCTCTCCGAGGAGGAACTGCCATGAATCTCCTTGGTGTGCTGGCCCAGCTGCTGCAGTCTGTGTAAATCAACAACAAATCAACTGATTGCCTGAAGCATTGTTCAGAAAGGGATTTCCCTGGGACTGATTTGGTTCAGCAAAAACAAATACAAATAGTTGCAAAGGAGACAGCTTTCAGAGAAAAGGTTTCAGTTGTTCCCCAGATCTTCATGCAAGGGGGGGGGATTTTTCTGGGTCTATCAGAGAAGATAACAATTTTCAGTATGAGCTTAAGCCAAGAAATAACTTCTGCAACAAATTTCATCTTCCTGGGTTACTGAAGATTTGCTTTGAATTCAGTCTAAAACCTTCCATTTTGTCTTCACTTCTCTTGTGTTTTTAGAAAGTCAAATAGGCAGTGACTGAAAATCCAACTGGAAGTACAGGAGACTGTTTTGGAAAGAGCCCACAGAGCATGTGCCTTGCAAAGAAAATGTCCCAGCTTCAACCCATATGTGCTCTCATAAGCATGGACAATTGTTAAGAACTGCAGTGGTTCAAAACATCTGAATGGAACAAGAAGCAAGTGGTGATGGGAAACATCTAAGTCTGAGACGCTGGGGAATCTCTGACAGTGTAGGAAAAACTTTCAAGAGAAGGGAGGAAAGAAGAGGTAATGGATCCTGTTAGCTCCAGACTTGTAGGATAATGGGATCTGGTCGATTATAGATTTCAGGTTTTCCACATTTTCTTTATTACTCATAGCCTCTTCATGATATCCAATTAGGGAACTATAAATGAAGCTAGGATCCAAAACACACTGCAGAAATAGTCTAGTTTAAGACCGCTTTAACTGCCCTGGCTTAATGCTAGGGAATTCTGAAAGATGTAATTTCGTGAGACATGTAGCCTTCTCTGTCCGAGAGCTCTGGTGCCACAATAAACTACAATTCCCAGGATTCCCTAGCATTGAGCCAGGGCAGTTAAAGCAGTCTCAGACTGGATTATTTCTGCAGTGCGTTTTGGACCTACAACAGCTTTTCTTTGGTGGTTGTTGGGGTGGGGGAAAAAGAATTCTTTTTGCCACAACAACATGCTCCAGCTCCATTAGTCACAAACTTGAGCAGACCTTGGCACGGCTCACCTGTTCCTTAAATTGCTCTTGTGACAAGCAGTCATTCAAGTCGACACAGCCAAGGAGGCAGCCAGAGGGATAATCCTGGGGAAATTCCAAATCTGTGGCAAGAAAGTCAGAAAATCGTTAGGCAAGCTCGCACACGTGATCCCAAGCCCTGCCATTCTCCACATGGTCTTGATTAGCTTTCGGCTGCCTTGTGTGTGCTCTCTCCACAGTGCTTTCAACTGCTAATTTCATGGTTTGGACAGAGTGTACATTTCCTTAGAAAAGCATTGTTTGATACCAGTGCTGGGGAAAAGCACTTTACTCCTGCAATCCTAGAATCAATTCTCCACTGTGACCTCAAGTTCCAACACTGCCCCCCCCCCCCCATCTATCCCATTAATGTGTCCCTCCCCAACCAGCACAGGATCAGCTTTTGGCCTCGGTGGTACCTCAACAAACGTCAAACATTACATTCAGTCCCCAAAAGTCCAGGCGCTGGGCCAAGAAATATCCCAGTTCTTTAATTGGAATGCATTTTTCTACCATCCAAATGGTGTCTCAGATTATAGGATTTAAATTCTTACAGAATTTACAACATTTACTTCCGTCGTAGGGGGGAAAGAGTAAGAAATAAGGCAGAGAGAACAAAAAAAAGTAGGAAAAGAGGATAAATAACCATAGTGCATAAAATAAATTTATTAGTAATCAGCTATTTACAAAAAAGTATTATATTCATTCTGTTTAACATTAGGGGTTTTTTTGTCCTCTTCTTTTTCTGGTTAATTCAATGCTGTTCCCAGTCACCAGCACCTGTGACCAAAAGAACTAGTGGAACAGAGAGAAAGTCTATATGAAAGTCCTGAATATGTCCATATATAATGTATGTTTATTCCCTCAAAATACACCTTTCCACAGGTAATTGAAATGGTCATAGATTCTAACCTCAAGTTTACCACTGCCTGTATTAGCCCTCCTTTCCTCTGCTATCTCAGCTGTAAGCTCCTTAGAGCTTGAACCTGTTCCTTCATTCTCTTTCAAGCACTATGTACACAGGCAGCACAATATAAAGAATCATAATAATATATGAACAGATCAGAAACCCAATTCTCCACAAGAAATCAAGATAGCACAATCCATACTGGAACAGACTGCCTTCTCTCAGTATGCTTGGGCTGCTTTATTATCCTATCCGACAAACAAACAAACAGATAGACATTTGAAATCCTGATCTGTCAGCTCTCACCATGTTATGTTCTTGACCTTCCCCAGCTGAACTAAAGTGCCTTAGATTACAGCACATGAGGCTGGGGCTGCTGCTTCTGAACCAATGCCCACAGGCTGGAACCCAATCTGACGTCTGACCTTTAGATCTGAACGCTAGTCAGGGCAGACATTACTGTCAAACTCAAGAGTGTTGCCCATCTTCCTTCATGTTTAGTCATGCCTCAAGCTGAAGTGCAGAGGAAGGATGTTCAAGTGCCTGTTCACAACATCACGTTGCCTCATCCACTTTGCTTTCAGTGCTAGGATCCACAGGATCCTCTGAGATATGGAAACCAAACAGAAATCAAGAGAAGGGCTGCTGAGCAAGAGGAAGACAAGACAAGGAAGGCAAAGGTACAAAAGGGAAAAGAAAGAGGGAATGCTTGGAGGAGGAGAAAGGTGAATTAAAAAAAAAGATTTACAATAAACATGGGATGTGGATGTTCTCTGCCTACAAAGAGGCCTGTGACCTCAATGGATTGGAGACATATTGGATTGCAAAAGAGGGGTCCCTGTTGAGATGCAGATAGACTTTAAATTTCCAGGACTTTGAAAATCTCCCTATTGCCGCATGACGAGGAGGAGGAACCTACCTGCAAAAGATACCCTCCCCAGCACACGATCTTTACTAAGGACTGAAACAACATGCAGGCATCTGACTGACATCACCAATTGTTCCCCCCCCCTCCTGTTTGGTTACGTAACATCTTGTAACATCTTGCCTGATGAAAAAGATCATGGAGCTTCGAAAGCTTGCAACAAGTATATGGTGCATTTTGGTTGGCCAGTAAAGCTATCACTAATGGATTTTGTTTTGGATTTCCAATATTTGTAATTTTAACACTCAGATACCTCATAAGGGTAAGAAAATTCTCATGCCATTTTCTCAAACAGGCAAGAGGTTGGTGAAAAAAGAACCATTTCCCATCAATATAAGAGCCAATCTAGAGCACTGGCAGCAAACTCAGCCTTCTACAAATCAGGGGATGTGGATGAGCATTTGTCATACTGTGGGAAAAGTTCATGTGACTTTAGTTTACAAAAATAACAGACGTGTACCCAGTTTAATAAATATAACAGTACTCTGAAAATGCAAAAGTTGTCCAAGGTGTGAATTTCACAGCTAGGGAGGAAAACTCCAAGGACTGCCAATTCTAAATCAAGTGCAACTCTGTCCCATTTTCTCATCTCATTAAAATAGTTCTCGCTGTCCTCTACAATGGTGACTGGAACTGACACAACTTCATTTCTGTTCACTATTTTGGGACGGACTCCAAAGAAAAATAGGTGTTTTGGCATGTGTTTTGGTGCAGCCCACCAGGTTACAGAGGGGAAATCAACTCTACACAGTTGCCCACCCCAGCCCTAGGAGGACTCACCTTTCTGGAAGAGGATTTTGTAAGTGGTCTCCACTTCAGAGATTTCCTGAGCAGAAGGCCTTTTAGCTGTAGCTGCTATCCAGAGTCGACCTCTGTGGGATGTGTACCAAGTCCTGCCTTCTACCCTAAGGAGAGAAAGACAGATAGGAGAGGATCAAAAGCAGATCAGGACGCTGGGGGGGGGGGCATATATACCACAGCGTCCACACCACTGAGCAAACATGTCAAGTGTCATTTTTCTACCTAAAGCCCTGCACTTTGGGGGAGACAATCATCCCTTCACACCCCTTTTTTTTAGTGCCAACCAGAATTCTAGAAAAAAAGGTTTCTGCGGGTTAAGAGTTATCAGCATTTTAACTTCCTTCTTCCCCTCACAACCAAGAGTTTCACCATTTTGACATCAAGAGGTCAGGCCTCCAAGAAAGACAAGATTGAATAATATTTATGGAAATGCCGAAGGGGGAGAGAGAGCTCAACAAGAGCCAAAGCTTTAAATGTATATCAGATTGGGGATTGAACTACTTAGCCTCTTTATTGTCTCAAAAGCACAGAAACACAAATTGGATGAACAAGCAATGAGAAGTAGTGCCCATATTAATCTATCATATTTGTATCATCCCTCTCTCCAAGGAAATCAGAATGGATATAGAGTGCTGGCACATAGTATCTTGCCATAACTGTGTGGAGCTGTTGCCTATAACACCTTGTACACTAACAAGAGACTGACTTGTCCAACACAACAATTTGAGATTAGACCTCTGTAGTCCAATAATAATGTACCCAATGATCCTTACTGGATTTCATTCATTCTAGCCCAGCAAGTGGACAAAATACAGTCTTCTATTGGACTTCAACTCCCAGAAGTGTCTAGGCAGCACAACCAATGAAGGATGATGAGAGTTGCAGTCAAATAACATTTAGAGGCCTGTAAGTTGCTCAGTCCTGTTCTAAAATAACACAATCCTAGTTTTTGCAATAGTAAAAGGATTTGAATACTCAAATAATCTAAACCAAATCAGACTCTCTATCCTCTAAGCCAGGGATGGACAACTATTGGAGGCTAGGGGCCTCATTAGCTCCCCAAGAAACCCTGGAGAGCTGTACCACCTGCCAAAAAAAAAATCAGTTTTTGCTCCCATATGTCATTCAGGGAAACATTTTTGTCACATGTTGGACCCCCCTCTCTCCCAGACATTTAGGCTCAGGAAAAGCCTTTAAAAGCCTTTTGCAATAGGAAGTGACTGTAAGGTCACTTCATGTTTTATTTTTCAAAAGGCCTTTTGTGAGCCTAAAATGGGAATGGGACACAAAATATTGCAAAAATGCCCCTACTTCCTCAGAGGGCCTTTGTGGGCTTTCTGGGACCAAGAAAATTCCCTTGGTGGGGTGGCTAAAATAACTCTTGGTTTGCATCAGACCTGTGGGCCAGATTCCTCTCATCTCTGTTCTAAGCAAGGAGGCTAAATCATGGATTTAGCAACTGTCAGGGATCCCTCAATGGCTCTTTCCCAGCTGGTAGTAGTTATGAGGAAAGACTGCCCTGTATTAGCAATGCTGGAGGATGATACAGACAGAAGACAACTCTACTTTCTCCCCCACCAAGCCTCATACATCCCTTTTTTAACCCTGCTGCTGCTGGCAGCAAGGAAAGAGCCATCTGCATCAGAATTGCTGGAATGCAGATGTGCAGGCACATCTGTTACATGTGCACAAGAGTGCGTGTGGTCCCTGACCCAGAATCAATTGCAGCCCTCAAGAGCCAAAAAGGTTGCTCACCCTTGGTTACTCAAGCTGAAGCTCTGCAGCAATTTTGCTCAAAAGGTTACAAGGCAAAGAAAGCGAGGAAAAGACCACCACCTAGTGTACAATATGTGAGATTCAAAATTCTAAAGGCCAAACGTCAGCAGAAATTAAATCCTGGAAGTCAGGCTCTTGACTTCTTATTACAAGAAGCAAGACTTGCAACAAAATGTTGCTGTGTGGAGTGTTCCCTCTTTAGGAGTTTAGCCACACAGTCCCACTTGCTATGGTTTTCTGCCTTCCCTACGCAGATGGTATAGGCAGTCCTCTCTGCTTCTGTATAAGAATATGTTTCCATATAACTACAGCATGAAATGGCTTTTCTGGATGCAATTCTGCCTTGAATTTCTATTTTGTCTGCAAAATTCATTACATGAAACAAGAAGATACCATCATTTCTTCTTATTTATCTGAATAGTTTAAACAAACAGAAGCTAACTACTGAGGTCAGTTGTTGGGAGGCTATAAAGCTAGGATGGTGGGTCTGGGAGTTTATCTTGACATGGCAACACTCAGCTAAGTTTTGAATTTAACTTTAGATGGAGTATACCACCCACTTTAGGCTGCATTCCCAAACAGCAGAAGTTTACCTGGTCTCCCTCACACCATCCCCAGGTGCCTCTTAATGGTTTTACAGCCTCTTGCTCAAGAGTTCATCTTAATGGCTTGAAACCATTAAGATATGCCCATGGATAGTGTGAGACATGCGCCAGCCTCCACCACATCAGGACCAGGTCTTTTGGAACTGGATTGCTTGGGAATGCAGCCCAAGGTGGGTAGCAAACTCCACCCAAGGCTAAATAACAGCATGAGACTGATAGTCGACAAGTACCATAAGGTCTTTAGCCTTTTCTACCAAAGAGAAGTTTGGTATCTCACAAAACTATAAATCCAAGGATGTTATGGGATGGAGCCATGGCAATTAAAGTAGTATCAATCTACATTATTTTTACAGTGTAGATGTATCCTTAGTAATCAGAGAACTTCATCAGGCCCGTTAGGAAATTCATTAGACCCAAAAAATATCAGCACCAGGCAGATCAATGATGAGGTATGGAAGATTATTTCAATATAGGCTCAGAATTACCTCAAGTAAGCCACATCACATCTCAAAGTGCTCTTGAGTGAGAGCTTGGAAATTTTTAAACTGCATCTCCCGTAATTTCCTGATGGGCTGGCAATATTAGAGTCTTTAAATTTAGTGTTTCCAAGATCCTTCCTGATTGTTGTCATCTGCTTACCTTTTGATTCCTTTGACCAGCAAGGAGGCCCAAGGCTGATGCATGCTAAGGCACCAGCCATCATCTGAGATCTCCTGTAACTCTCTGTCCTGAATCCGTAAGCGAGTTCTTTCCATGTTTGTCTCACTCCCAGCTTCTGCCAGAGGGCCAGTTTTCCTGTGCTGGGGCAAACCAGTCTGGTCCACCCACTTCAATGTTATTTTTGAAAGAAAACAAACAGAAGACATCAACACAGAAGGTTACCATTTCTCTGCTTAAACTAGAAATGTAAACGGGCAGGTATGACTGTGTGTCTCAGGCATCATCAATACCATCAACATTCATTCCATCAGAGGACAGAAAATTCCATTTAAGAAGACCTAAGGACAATCAATTATGTTCTACAAGCAGAAACCTTTTGCTAGAGTAAAACCAATTAATCTCCAGTCTCAAAAAACCCACTCTAGCCTATACCCTTCAGCAAAAGTTTTTAAAAAATGTATCCAATCTAATTGGATGAGCTATAGAGAGAGAAAAAACAAATCTATCAGAATCCAAAATGTTGGCCTAAAGCTGAGACAGAAAATCAGGATGCTCTCAATGTATTGATGGCATGTGATTTAGTATGTCGTAATGTCAAAGACAATTTTACAAAGGTGAAAATATCCTGAACTCAGGGTAAAACCTGCTTCTAAAATACTAGATTTGCTATAATGCAGGGGTGGAGAACCTCAGACATCAGCACTAAATCTGGCCCTCTGGACTTCCCTGGAAGGCCACACTCCACTCCACATCACAACATCACTTGATGGTTTCCCAGAAGCGATGTTTGCCAAACAAATTTTCTGGGATATTTTTAAAATGTCGGTGTGCTGCAGAGCCATAAAAAGTTATTGGAGGAACATTTTCCCCTCTCTCTGATCAAGACAGATGGGTGGAGTGGGGGAAGATAGCTTGCTGAGCCTCCATTCAAGACTAGCAGATTACATTTTATGGCATATTGACCTGGATAGAAAAGAGGTTGTCCACTCCTGCCACAGAATCACATGAGACTCCCACAGAGTTCAAGGAAATGAAAAGAACTCCAAGAAATAATATTTAATTTTAAGAGCATAAATAATTTAGGCTCTTAAAAGAAGTACTCTGCGGTATTCATCGTTACCTGCTTTAATTGTTACCGGTAGTTATCGCTGCTATCATTTGACTGAGTTCAGTTTTAATTATGTTAAAGTTTAATATATTTTTAATTGTTGGATGCAGCTTTGGGACCCTTTAGCCCAAAAGTAGCACACAAATAAACATTAACATTACATCGTATCCTTTCCCAATTACTGGAGAAGAGGATGGAAGAAGTAAAAATGGCAAGAACAGCAGGGTCTCAATGTGTGTGTCAGGCAACTTGGAGAAATGGAAGCAGGTATTTGGATGGCATGGAAAAGCAAAGTCAGGATAGTGGGCTTAAAAACCATACCTGATGAACTTAAAAATGAGCTTTAAAAGCATACCTGAACTTCCTCCTCCCCCCTCTTATAACCTATTAATATGAAAAATGCAACACAATCTAGACCAAGATAGGCAACTTTTGGTCCTTCTGATGTTGTCAGACTGCAGCTCCCATCAACTATAGTCAACAAAGACAAACATGAAAGATCATGGGGTTTGTAGTGCAGAATCATTCAGAAGGGCACAAATTGTCCACTTATGATTTAGAATTTCGTCAAAGGGGAAGAGAGTACTGACCACAGGGGCTGGCTGGAGCAGATTTGGATTCACCAGTACTCCAGGATCCTCACTTTTCCCATCAGGGCTCTGCTTTGGCTTGGTCAAGGCACCTCTGTTAATAGCTTCTACTGTTTCATCCAGTCTGCAAGGACAATCAAGCAGTTTTATATTTCTCCCTGTAAAATCTCACCTTTTCCACTGCTACTTCTTCAGTTGGAAAATTATTTTACGAGCTACTCTCACCTACATTGCTATGTAAAATGTCACTAAGAAATATTATCTGTGTTCTTAAAAACTGAAAAATATTTCCATTAAATGCACATGACCTCAAAAATTCATTATTTAAGAATAACATCCTAAAAACAACCCAATTAACGTGTATTATTTATTTATTATCAGAATTTTCTTTTTGCCTTTCCACTCCAAGACAGAGTATTTGTGGTGGGTTACAGTAACTAAAAACAGTATAGAAAAAATATAATATTGTCACAGAAGCATTATTTGAAGTAGAAATGTGGCAGAGTAAATTGTAAGTCAACCACAAACTGGAACTGTAAAACTGTAAAATATCTAGTGTTATTTTCTTTGCATAGTTCAAGACATAGTTCTCCTCTCAAACTCTTTTTATCCTTACAACAGCCCTGGAAAGCAGAGCAATTGGTAAAAAGTCATCCCATTAATTGCTTGTCCAATTGGGGCTTGGAACCTGGATCTTCCTGGCTTTAGTCAAATACTCCAGGCACACTGTCTTTCACTTGGATAAAAATGAAGTTTGGAATTTTGGAATTTTAAAACATATAGTGAGTAAACAAAAGTTGGAGTTCCAGTGCAGAGCTGTAGTTATCCAAGTTTCACAGAACTCTGCAACAAAAGTGCTGTCATAATAGTGCAAGGTGACAGGAGACAAATTCATGAAGTGAGTGAGTCCCCTGCTGAAATGGCTTAATAAAGTCCATTTACCCTGGTTTCTGACAATGAACAGAGATGGTCTGGGGACACACAGCATCAGGCAGCTCTCATGAGATTTCTGTGGTTGGAAACAGAAAGTCTGACTGCACAGAGCATGGCCTACTGGTAATTCAAGAGACCCAAAGAAAATGAGACAAATTATGTCTATCTGGTCTACAGATAGTAGCAAGCCAATTCCAGTCGTATATATTTCACACAGACACCCATACAGTTAACAATGGAAAATACTTCCCTGCAACACTTTTGCTATCAGGTATTTGGCAAGATCCCAACAGCATCACACAATCTGTTCCTGCTCCAAATATACTCTGTTCTTATTGATACTATCTGTTTAGTTGACTAGTGTCAGAGTATAGAAAGGAGAAATCAGAAAGACATAAATAGCAAGTGCAAACTAAATGCTTGGAAGCTTCCTTCCCGCTGCTGTCAAAAATTGGGCAGGGAGTGAAGCAAGGAGAAAATACCAGCTTTCAAATAAAACGCCCACTTCCACTCAAAAAGGAGGCAAGTGTTTGCTCATTGTGCTTTTCTATCTTGTCATAATTCTGGAACTACTGCCTCTCCCCAAAGTGCCAAAGACACTCACTTGCTGTGATATTCCGCCATGCTGTCCTGCTCTTCCAGGATCTGCCGTCCAGCAAAGTCAATGGTGATCTTCTTGGATAGTCGCGAAGCATGCCGTAGTTCTCGCAGCTCCTTCTCTCTCTTTTCCAATGCCTCCCTCTCTTGCTTTGAGAGCCATTGGTTGGAGTCAGTAGCAAAGTAGTCTGACTCATCATCAATCACCTGAGTTCTGCGCACACTGGAAAGCAAAAGAGAACATGATCCCCAGATGGTCCCAGGAAATACTGTGTCAGATATGGAGGATACATGGAGGATATCTATGGAGGATATCTCCAGATCAGACCATTGGTCTATCTAGCCTAGTATGTCTATTTTGTCTGGCAATGGCTCTCTAAGGTTTCAAGAAAAGGTCTTTCCCATCATGTGTCATATGAATCTCTCTCCCCCTTTTAATTAGATATTCCAAGGATCAAACAAAGGATTTCTGCAAAAGCTATAGTCTCTCTCATAACAGGGTGTGGTATGTCTTTATTTGTTTAAAAATTTACCTCCCCCTGAATTGAAAGCAATTTTGTTATTTTTAAAATAAAAGATAAACAGTCTAAAATGCATTAAAATATGTGACCACATTAAACAAGTGAAAACAGTTTAAAACCACGTACACATATGAATCAGATGCAATCATTAGATCCCAAGACATTTAACAACAAACACCAAAAAGAGGCCTAGGTTACTGTTAATAAGCCATTCAAGGAGAGGGTATTCCACAGTTAGGGTAACACAGCTGAGGAGACCTCCTTCCATGGGGCATTGTTCCCTGTGGTGGAAGAACAGGGTTCTTCCAACACAACCTCAAGCCTTGGGCAGATGTATACTGGGAGGCACTCTTTCAACTATTTCGGTCCAAAGATGTTCCAGAATTTAAAATGTCATTAGAAGCATCTTGAATTTAGACCAAAAGTGTATTGACAGCCAGCGTAATTTTAAACCATGTTATGTGATTTCTGTATGATGGTCCAGTTAGTGATACAGCCGCTGTATTTTTCACTAATTGTAACTCTGAAGTCATCTTCAAGGCCAGCCCCAAACAAAATGCATTACAGTAGTCTAATTGGGAAGTCACCTCTAGTTGTTACAGAAAGTGAGATAAATGAGAAAATCGGTTTGGAGTGCAGATTTTATTTAACAGAGCTCACGAATTTTTCATATCAGCCCTTGGAAGAATGCTCAACAGATTTGACTTTTCCAACATATTTCCTCTTGTCATGTAGGAGACAGATGCTCTTCAGAGTCAACAAGCGGAAGCCCTACGTTGGGTCAACAACTGTTACTCCCATCTTTCACATCTTTTTTTAACTATTTCTTATTTTAAAAAACCACAAACAATGGATATAAAACCATCCCAGCATTAAGCAGTGTAGTCATTTACCACTGGCAGTCAATGCACTGTAGGTAGTATTTTTTCTAAGTTCCTTTTAGAATTATTATTAGTATAGTTTTACATAATATCTCATTAGCATATGAAGCCCATGAATGCCTGACAATTCTGTTCCAGGAATATGACAACACGTTGAGCTACTTGCAAATCAGGAGTGTTATCAAATTAATGACACAAACACTGCATTTTACACATAATTAAAATTGGGCCTTGGAAGCAGAGTAAGGTCAGGATAACAGCTTCATTTCAAGCAACTAGAATTTCTTATCGGACAAAGTGAACTACAGTCTACCCAGGTTCTCTGTCAAAAGCAATTTGCCAAGTCAAAACTGAAGCACGTATTCATGAGGAGGTTTTAAATGAGAAGTACAATACCAAGCTTAAAGAGCCAAGCATTGAGACTTCAAATATTAACCACGGAAATTAACCCCAATGCTTTAGCATTAGGGTCGAATAGATTGCCTATACTGAAGTTGAGTCGATATTTGTCATCTAAGTACGTTTGGCTCTAGAGACATGTCTAATTCACTCTCTCACATACCTTGTTTGGTCATATTCCAGCAGCTTGTCTTTGTGTTTCACAGCCATCTCCAGCCCAGCTTTGAATCGAGCCTCCTGACGAGGAAGTAGGTCCTTGCCACTTACATCCACCTTCCCAGAATTTTCACCACCTGAGATTCAGAGAAGTTCATAACCACTTGCACTCCATGTATCAATTTATACAGCTACCTCCATTAGAACAGGCTGCATACACCCACCAAATAGTAATGGCTTTTTTTAGGATCCATAAAGTGACTACTTTTTAAAAGAGAGAGAGTTCTGTGGCACTTGAAAGAGAATAGGATTACTGATCCATGAAATCACATGGACTTTTTTCAGACACCAGACCTCATCAGATGAATGGAATATTATGCAGAATTTCAGGTATGTAAAGTAAACAAAGGTATGGGTGGGAAAGCAGACAATAAATTGGAAGGGAAATTAAAATATTGAGAGCTTTGTTGTTTTTGCAGCAACAGACTAGCATGGGTACACCTTCAGCAATAAGTATTTGTATAAATGATACGGCCACTCAGGCCATTAAAAAATTAATCCCACTTTAATCCTGTAAAAGCAAAAATACAGGTGCCAACAATGGGTTGGCAAAGGTGACACTGCCGTTAACTGAGGAAATGCCATCTCTTTTCTGATCCAACCTCTTCTGATCGGAGCAATTGGGTTCATTTCTGAACAGTTTTTTTGCTGCTACTTCTACAGGCAGAGGTTCTCCTTATCTGTTTGTATGCCTACCATCAACAAGGGAAAAATATCTTGCTGAAAAAGCACTGCAAGATAGGGTATTTCTGTGGGTTTTTTTGCCTTTCAATAATCAAATCAAGATACTGAGCAACGTTGACAAATTTTTCTTGGTGTTAACTGAGTCACAAATAAATTTTACAACAATGAACACAATTGATTATGTTGTAGAATTTTAATGTATTTAACGTTATTTATTATCTGGTTTTATATTTTAACTCTTTTTCTTGACATTTTGCAAATGGTTAATCAATAATAATGAACTGAACTGATCCTGCAATAGTTTCTTTTTGAAATTATTGCCCTAAATGTATTACTGCTGAAACTGCAGGAACAGTTCTAAACCTACAGCCGACACCATCCATCCTTTCATAGTCTACTTTTTTCCTCCTCAAGTCCCTGTAGCCAAAGAGTGTTTAAGGCTGCAATTCGTACTCATTTATGTGAAAGCAGACCGTGTTGATCTCAATGGAACTTGTAGTGAAGGAATGTACAGTGGATCCTGGTATCTGCTATAGTTTGATATCAAAATCTGTGGATAGTAAAATGGTGTCCCTTCTATAAAATGGCAAAAATCAATGTTTGTATTATTATTATTATTATTATTATTATTTTGGTGGGGGGATATTTTCAAGCCATTGATGGTTGAATCCATGGATACAGAGGGCTACTTCAACACTCACCCAATAGAAATCTACCAACCAGAGATGTTTGAACACTTGCGTTAACAGATCTGAGGAACAAAAGCTTGCTCAAGAAAGCAAAATACAGTAGTATATAACTGGGGTGGTCCAGTCTTAGCTAGTATAACCATCCCGAACATTGTCTCTTTCAAATCTGTTGAATTACAACTTTCATTGTCTATACTGGGAATGATGTGCATTGTAGACTAACATCCAAAAATGCACCAGGTTAAGTAAGAATTAGTTCAACATTCTTTGCTAGAATCCCAGCAAGAATCAGGCAATAGATACTCCAGCCTACCAGACTGTGTTGGTTATTCTTGCAATTGCTAATCCGCTTTCCTAAGAAATGCTGATTAATAATACTCTCCTAACCTCTAGCAGCTACACTTTGGTCTTCACTTCTATTTTATCCCAATGAACACATACAAAAAACCAAGGAAATTGTGGAAACAACCAGCCAGAAATGCTGCCAATACCACGCACCACCAACTCAAGCTATGTAGCATGGCCTGAGGTAATGTTTTAGAAAGTTTGCAGATAGAATACTTTTAGAGACCAGTACAAAAACTGTAACTTACATTTATTCAAAGTGAATCATTTCCTTTGAAACTTAAAAGAGCACTGTAAATTTAACACTGATCCTACAAGAAGGTCTGTGTAGAAAGCCCTTCTGCAAGAAAGTACCCACCTGCCAAGAGCTTCTTCAGTAGCTTCTGACTCTTGTTGGAATCTCGTTGCAGGACATCTTGTTCTTCTTTTGTGCATACCTTAAAGAGAAGGAAGAACTACAATATTTCTTTCTATGCAGGAAGATAATCTGAAGTTTCTTGATAAGGACTAAAACAGTTGGCTGGTTTAAAAAGGGGTTGTTTAAACTATAGTTTAAACCAAATAGTTTAAACCAAAAGACTTGTTAAACAAAAACCACTCTTGATTTTTTAAATTGATTTTTTTTAATTGGCTGTTCTTCTTATTTTCCAGCCCTGGCAACACACAAAGCAGCTCCCTGTTTGGGGAAAGACTCATATTTGAAAAGCTCGAGTTAATATTTAAGCTAAAAATTAAAAAAATCTTAATATTTAAGATTTGTTTTTGCGCTTTTAAAGCTCTACACCATTTTTGCTAGTGGTTTTTTATGGGCCATAGTGTTCCTACCTTTTTGTGTGATTTTATTACTCTGTTACTCTGTTATTACTCTGTTATGATATTATGTGTCATAAGTATCTGTACACAGCCCAGAAAACTTTAATCTAAACGTGCAGTCAATCAGAAGAAGATCTTGCCTCTCCCTGAGAAGCAAAGAAATACTTGAAAACACCCCAACCCTGAGCAAGACCAGGCCCACCTAAACGAGCAGACATAAGGCATTATCTTACCAGAGTCCCACAGAATAAGCAAGGGCCAGAACCTTCTTGTTCACAAACAATGCGGCCACAGGTCAGGCAGTTGTTGATGAGCTTGTGCTTTTGGGCCAGACACTCGCAAGGGTGGCGTCCTGGAAGCATGACGGCCAATTTGTCCTGACCTTCCTTTGTGTACAAGTTGACGTATTTTGCTTTTTTCTTGGAGGAGGAGCTGTTGTTGGTTAACTCGTGGGTCTAATGTTAGAGGCGTGGGGAGAAGGGAAGAAAATGTTTTCAGAGAAAAACTAGAATAAAATTCTACTGTAGCTTTCCTCAACTGAATGCCCTATAAATGTGTTGGGACTACCTTTACCCTAACCAGTGCCACACTGTAATCCAAACTATCTGGAACGTATGTGCATAAAGTAGCTGTACAGCAACTTCTGAAGAATTCAGCTGCATAACCATATCCTTCATCTCCAAGAGGCTTTGAAAAAAGCTTTCACACCCTGCTCAGGTGGACTTTCAACTTCCTCTGTTTCCAAGAAAGCCGTTATGATTATGGTCCAAAGCAATGTTCGTATAAGCCATGCTATCTAGTGTGTAAACAAATAAATACCATTATTCTGATTATAAAGCACTCTTATGTACACACTTCTGCTGAGATAAGGATATCCAAGAGCAACACCTATGGAATTCCCATGATATCCTATGTCTCATTTTGCCCTTGTGATTTCTCGATATAAGTAACCTTGTCCTTGGTCCAAAACACACTGCAGAAATAATCCAGTTTAAGACCACCTTAACTGCCCTGGCTCAATCCTAGGCAATCCTGGGAATTGTAATTTACTGTGGCACCAGAGCTCTCTGACAGAGAATGTTTCACTAAACTACAGTTCTCAGAATTCCCTAGCACTAAGTCAGGGGAGTTAAAGCAGTCTCAAACTGGATTATGTCTGCATTGTTTTGAACCCTTGTCAAATCTGCATCTCAACAATGGACAACATGTGCACCTACCTTGGCTAAATCAAGTGGTGTTTTTACTTCTTCTATAGGCTGTTCAGCTTCTACATAAACAGGTGCCTCCAATTTGTTTCTTCCTTTACGTCTTCCTCTCTTGGCCTGGTCTCCTGGGCGAGGAACTTCTAAAGCATCTTAAGTTTTATATTGTAAAAAACAAACAGTTCAGTACCTGTTTGCACCTCAGGCTTCCTTTCTACTTGTACCATTTAGGTTAACACAGACTATAACATGACACCCCTGTATTGATTACAGTTCTATCTCTGTATCATATCTCTAGCTGTCAGCAAAGATCATCTCACAACCATTTCACATCATTGCATTTAGACATTAAAAAGACAGTGGAGACATCATAACAGAATTATAGCTGCTTTATATCTCTCATAGTGGTTAGTTAAACTCCAGAAATAATGATAAAAGTAGTGGTAGTCTCAAAATTAAACACTCTTTTTACATGGGCACCAGGAATGATTGAGATCAATATGCTCTTAATAAGTTTTTTAAACTAACACAACATTGCACAAATTAATCATATCCAAAGTCAAAGTTAAAAGTACTAGTTTCAATTACAATTATATAGTTCTCCCACTGGCATTTAGTTGACCACTGTCAGAACCCAAAACGTGAACAAAGGCCCAAAACATACTGCAGAAATAATCCACTTTGAGATCACTTTAACAGTTCTGGCTCAGTGCAGTGTAGTTTACTGTGGCATCAGAGCTCTCTGACAGAGAAGACTAAATCTCTCACAAGTTAAAGTTAAAGTGGGCTCAAACAGGATTATTTCTGCAGTGTGTTTTGGAGCAAAGCAGGCTTGTGATTTGATCTTGCACGACTCTTTTAATGTTCTTATTTGACTGGGAAATAGCTTTGGTTTTGGCTTAACAACTCTGTCTCTGCATCCACTCACCATCTTTTTTCCGATACAGTGGCAAAGGTTCAGAAGCTGGCTGACAGGACTTTCGCCACTTGGCGACCAACTCTTCAACAAACTGCTTTTTCTTGCCATCTGTCCCTTGGATCAGATCAGCAACATACTCTCGAATCTCTTCCTCATCCTCAATAGACAAGATATATCTAGGAAGAAAGAGGGAAGAAAGGAAAGCTTGTGCATGTGCTTTACTCAGTATCTCCTGAGTACAGTATCTGTATACTGTTTGGCTGGGCAACCAATTACAAATCCATTTAACAGTTACTTTGTCTAGCCCACATTTTTCAAGGTTGTTTGCAAGAATGTCATGGGGAACCTTGTCAAAAGTGTTACTGAAATCAAGATATGCTATATCCACAGCATTCCCTTCATCTACCAAGCTGGTAATTATATATATATATACATAGATTAGTTTAGCATGACTAATATGTATGTGTCTGTGTGTGCGACGTGCAGGTGTAGGTGCATTCCCTTCACCTACCAAGCTGGTAATTTCATATATATAAACACACATATATATAGTACATAGATCAGTTTGGCATGACTAATCTATGTATATATATGTGTGTGTTGATGTGTATGTGCTCCCTCCATCTACCAAGCTGGTAATTTTATATACAGTAGAGTCTCGATTATACAACTTCGGTTATTCAACATTGCGGATTATCCAACTGCTGTGATATCTTTTAATTTTCTGTTATTTCTTTTAATTTTCTGTGATTTCTTTAAATTTGCAGAGGACTGAACTGCTTATAGTGTACATGACAATGTTGGTCAGTGATTTCTTTACATTTACTTTTACTGTTATTGCAATAAAACTTCAATACATTTGCAATTCATGGTGATTTCAAGGCTTTTCTTGGACCTTCCGGATCATCCAACATTTTCGGTTATCCGACTATCAGCCGGTCCAGTTTATGCCGGATCATCGATACTCTACCGTATACACACACACACACACATATATACATAGATTAGTCTGCCATTACTAATCATTGTGTCTATGTGTGTGTGCGTGTGCATTCCTTTCATCTACTGTAGTGGGCAAATTTTATAATCAATATTTAGTTAATGTTATACTATAAAGAGTGAACAAAAATGGCTACTGAACCAAAGTTTTAAACATTGATTTCCGAGAAAAGGGGAAAATTCAAAGCTGCCTTGTAAAAAACAGGGCCAAGTGAAGGTCCTCAGGAAATGCTGAACAAACAGGAGAAAACCAGAGTACAAGATGTCCTCTCTCAGGTGCCACAGTGAAAGTCAAAACATAAATAATAGAAAAGTAGAAATGCAGCTGTGCAACTGTGTACAGAGGCTCCTGATATCATTTTTTGTTGACAGGAAAAAGTAACTTTTGTTAGTGGCCTGATGAGTCATAAGTGGATTTTAGTTATTCCTGCATTCGTTGCCTGATTGCTTCAGATTCATTTGTTTGGAGTTAAGATTAAACAATAGAAAGCGTTTTTGGAAATCCTTTGTGTAAAATTATTATAAAGCCTGTCATTTTGTGGAATTCGGAGCCTCAGTCTTTGGAAACTTAATTTCCGATGGGGACCTTTGCCGGCTGGAAGAATAAACCTGATTTCTCATCCAGACTTCTGGGTCTGTTTGTCTCCTTCACTCTGTCAATCTGAGAAATTTTATACAAAATAATTCGTAGTAGAGCCCATCATCCATTACTATATATATATATATATATATACATTAGTCTGCCATGGCTAGTCTTTGTGTATATATGAGTTTGTGTGTATTCCCTTCAGCTACCAAAAGGAGTGTAGCCAATGTTTTACCAATCTGAGGCTGCGTTCACACTGGAGAAATAAACCGGTTTAAGTGCCATGGCTCAATGCTGTGAAATTCTGGGAATTGTAGTTTGTTGAGGGCCCAGAGCGGAGCGGAGCGGAGCTCTGGGCCCCACAACAAACTACAATTCCCAGAATTCCATAGCCTTGAGCAAGGGCAGCTAAAGCGGTGCCAAACCAGGTTATTTCCCTAGTGTGAACGTAGCCTAAGAGACTTTTTTGGACTTCATCTCCCAGAAGCCTCAGCCATGTTGGCAAATAGTCTGGGATTCTGGGAAATGAAGTCCAAAAACCCCCTGAAAGAGGACAGTTTGGGGAACCACTCATATATCAATGGACACAGTTTGGGAAAGCATCCAGAAGAATAATTTTTGCAGATCCAGGTCCAAAGCACGCTTTGGTAATTTTATCCCATAAAAAAAGGGAGATCACATTAGCCTGGCATGACTCCTTTCTCAGAAACCCATGTTGGCTTTTTATTAACCCTGTGGACCTCTAACAGCTGCACTTCCCAGCCCACATTTTTAGATTTATCCAGCATAAACTGGGGTTGAGGTGAAGGTATATAAAGCAACAGCTTCTCCATTGGAGGCAGTGTGTGCCCTAAGCCTTGCAAGTGTCAACAAGGTTTGCTTCTGTAGCAGAACTACAACTCCCAGAAGTCCATGGGCTTGGGCCTTCTGGGCAGTCCATCCCCTCCCCTCCTCAACCCTCCTCAGCTCACTGGACGAGCTCTTCTCCGACGTCCAGCCCGAAGCTGCCACGAAGTTGCTCCATACACCAGCAAAGCAGCTCCCCAGCAGCCATTTTGCTTCCTCCTCCAGCCTTTCCAGGCACTGGGGAAGGAAAAGGCGGTTGCACCTCCCCAGCAAAGCCAATGGGTGCAACACCTAATGGGCTCCCCGCGGAAACAAAACCTCTGCTCTCATAGTTCCGGCCATAAAATAAGCCTATAATAATGGTCTACAACAAACACACTGGTCCCCAAACTGGGCCCTTTAAGAGACTTTTTTGGACTTCAGCTCCCAGATGCCTCAGCCATGTTGGTCAATAGCCTGGGATTCTGGGAACTGAAGTCCCAAAAAGTCTCTTAAAGGGCACAGTTTGGGGACCACTGTTAGCCTCACAGAAATGAGGCTTTCTATGGAAGTCATTGGTTCCCAAACTGTGCCCTTTGACTTTTTTTGGGACTTCATTTCCCAGAATCCCAGACCATTGGCCAACATGGCTGAGGCTTCTGGGAGGTGAAGTCCAAAGTCTCTTAAAGGGCACAGTTTGGGGGCCATTGGTATCAATTGACTTCAATGGAAAGCCTTATTTCTGTGAGGCTAACAGTGGTCCCAAAACTGTGTCCTTTTAAGATACTTTTTGGGACTTCAGTTCCCAGAATCCCAGACTAACATGGCTGAGGCTTCTGGGAGATGAAGTCCAAAAAGGTCTCTTAGGCTTTAATTGCCTTGGCTCAAGGCTATGGAATTCTGGGAGTTGGAGTTTGTTGTGGGGCCCAGAGCGGAGCGGATCATTACTCCAAAGTTAGCCTGAAAAAAATGCTGATCTTGGTGCCAAACACACTGTAGAAATAATCCAGTTCGAGACCACTTTAACTGCCTTGGCTCAATGCTAGGGGATTCTGGGAACTGTAGGGGATGCTAGGGGATTCTGGGAACATGCAGCCTTCTCTGTCACAGTGCCACAATAAAGTACAATTCCTAGGATTCTCTAGCACTGAGCCAGGGCGGTTAAAGCATTGTCAAACCGGATTACTTCGGCAGTGTGTTTTGGACCTGCGTCTGCAAAAAATTATTCTTCTGGATAAACAACCAAAAAAGTAGAAATTATTGGAGAAATGTGTGATTGAGGAAACAGTTGCAAAGTTATTTAAAATATACTTCTGGATAAGCCCACTTAAAAGTATAGAGCAAGGGAAGGAAAGTAGAAACAAAGAAATGTGGCAAAGGAGGAATTAGAAATGGAGAACAGAGGAGCGACAAATCTCACACATTCTTACCTTCAGGCTCATTCTGTTCCAATGGCCAAAACCTCTGGTTTTCAAATATATTCTGTGGGAGGGAGACAAAATCATGCACTAAATCCTGTGTGTTTTTCCCCCCTGTCTTTATTCTTTTTTGGTATTGCATAGCAAACAGTTATCTGTAGTTTGGCTGGCCTTGAAATCCACAGAAGCTCAAAAGAGCAGCGAAAGACTGCTCCTGAACCCACTTGGCTTCAATGGGTTTCTGCTTCTTCAGATTGGTAAAACATTGGCTACACTCCTTTCCTTGCATGCATTAAGAATGTCTTTATTCAGTGTATATCTAAGTGCCAATCCTACATTTCATCCTAGTGGGTACTGTTTGAAAAGACAACAAGAACAACATTTTGCTTTTAAAATTTTGTCTTACAAAAAACAGACAAGGAAACTTTTCTGGACCAGCAAAACCAACAGCTAAAATTTGGCAGATCCTCTTTTCCAGAGCGCAACATTCATCAACGACAAATAAATAAAATTAGTATTTGTTGTGTGTCTTTAAGTCATTTTTGATTTATGGCGACTTTATCTCAGGGTTTTCTTGGCAAGATTCTCCGGAAGGGGGTTGCCATTGCCATCCTATAAAGCTGAGAAAGTATGACTTACCCAATGGAGTTTAGGATGGACGAGCTGGAAATCAAACCCTGGTCTCCATAGTCCAACGTTCGAACCACTACGCCACGCTGGCTCTCTAAAAATAAATTACCCAGAGCAAAATTAAAAAGTATGAAGCGCAAGATCAGAGAGAAAGAGACTGAATGAGCATAAGCAAGCTTCCCTCCCCTTCTCCCATATGTTCTTCTTCCTACAAACACCCTTTTTTTCTGCATTCTCACTGGCTTCCCAGTTTGTCTGGCTATGTGGGCCCCTCACCCTTCGCAAAGAGTGTTAAACTTTGTCCTGTTTCTTCACACTATCCCATTGTTTGTGATTTAACCAAGTCTGCAGCCTTATCCATCTGCCTCCCTTTTGCATTCCTCCATCAAGGACACAGGTCTGCGCTGTGCAAGTGGAAAAGACAGATACCAATTATACATACATGACTTGCCTTTCTTCCGTTTTTATTCTCTAGTGTCACTGGACCTTATCACACGAGCAAAATTTGAAGTTATCCCAGGGTCAATTTAAACTTACAGTATCCCAGGGTCAATGTGAAGCCAATGCAGTGGCAGTCATGGGGTTTCAGTCGGGAGCCGTCTTGAACACAATCAAGTGCCATTCCAGGGTTATTCCATGGTTAGGTAAATCCTATTTCCCCCCGAATTTACCTAACCCTGGAATGACCCCCAATTGTGTTTAAGATGGCTCCTGATTGGGTTTGGCGTTGTGTGATAAAACAACTTGAAACTTTACCTAAACCTGGAATGATCTCCGATTGGCTCCTGATTGGATTTGACGTCATATGATAAAACAACTTGAAACCCTGCATTGCCTTCACATTGGGATAACTTCAAATCGACCCTGGGATAACTTCAAATTTTGCTCGTGTGATAAGGTCCTTATACTATTCCTTATCGATTTCCTCTCTTTTCCACACACTCGTTCATTCACTCTGTCCTTTCCTTATCCCTCTAAACCTCACTAACCATTTTCTATTCCTCTCCACAGGTTTCCACACTTTCTGACTTCCTTAACCCCTTCTTTCCTTTGGTACCTTTCCTTAACCTGCCAATTTTCCCATCCTACATCCTACATTTATCTCATCTCTTTTTCCAGCCTTCTTCATCTTCTCTCTTCCTCCTCTTTCACACCTTCTTCACACATATTTAGCCTTCTTACACCTACTCTCTTCCTTTCTTTTCCTCATCCTCTCTTTTATCTTCTTCGTGCTTTCTCTAATCTTCTTACCCACTCCTTAACTTCGGCTGTGTTCACACTGGAGAAATAAACCGGTTTAAGTGCCATGGCTCAATGCTGTGAAATTCTGGGAATTGTAGTTTGTTGTGGGGCCCAGAGCGGAGCGGAGCTCCGCTCTGGGCCCCACAACAAACTACAATTCCCAGAATTTCACAGCATTGAGCCATGGCACTTAAACCGGTTTATTTCTCCAGTGTGAACACAGCCTTCCTCTTCCTCCCACTCTCTTGGACCCCCTTCTCTTACTTTCCTAACCTTCCTATGCTTAACTCTTTATCTTACATAGTGTTTTGTGGGTTTTTCAGGTTATGTGTCCATGTTCTAATGGCCACGTAACCCGAAAAACCCACAAAAAAGATATGAATGCTGGCCATGAAAGACTTTGTCTTTATCTTACACTTCCTTACCCTCTAACATACTATCATAAATATTTTTATTTTGTCTGTCCCTGGTCTTGAACTAGAATTGCGATCCGTTAGTAAAACATACTATTGAATCCAACCTTCGGTTATCCAACCTTCTGGATTATCCAATGTCGCGGATGATGTGATTTCTTTAAATTTTCTGTGATTTATTTAAATTTTCAGAGGACTGAACTGTTTATACTGTACGTCACAGTGTTGATCAGTGATTTATTTACATTTACATTTACTGTTATTGCAATAAAACTTCAATACATTTGCAATTCATGGTGATTTCAAGGCTTTTCTTGGACCTTCCGGATTATCCAACATTTCTGGTTATCCAAGTATCAGCCGGTCCAGTTTATGTCGGATAATCGAGACTCTACTGTATATATATCCATGCTAAAGAAATAAATCATGGGGATTATTTGCCCATAGGGAATAATGGGGATTATTTGCCCATAGGGAATAATGGAGATTATTTGCCCATAGAGAATCATGGGGATTATTTGCCCATAGAGAATCATGGGGATTATTTGCCCATAGAGGAGAATAATGGGGATTATTTGCCCATAGGGAATCATGGGGATTATTTGCCCATAGGGAATCATGGGGATTATTTGCCCATAGAGAATCATGGGAATTATTTGCCCAAAGAGGAGAATAATGGGGATTATTTGCCCATAGGGAATCATGGGGATTATTTGCCCATAGCCTTGAGCCAGAAAAAAGACTTAAAACGGTATCAAAACGAGTTATTTCTCCAGTCTAGATGCTGCCTCAGTCTCCTCAGAGAGCTACTCCGCTCTCGACCAATCACAGAGGAGAAAAGACGATGACGTCACTTGTCACTAAGGGCTGAGGCAGGAGCATTTATTAATAACGATAGCGGCGGCGGCATTGGCTTTGAACTTGCGCGGGTCGGCTTCTGATTGGCCAACGGGGCTCTGCGCTGGGGCCAATGGGAGCCAGGCGCGCGCGCGCGGGAAAGATTTAAAAAGCGGCAGCTGCGGTGGCTGGGCTTTGAAAGGTTCATTCATTCATTCTCAATCCATCAATCAGCGAGGATGGTGCGGACCAAGGCGGACTGCGGAGGGACCGGAGGAGCCTATCGCAAAGGCAAGGAAAGGGGTCTCTATTGGGGTCTTCTCAGCCTAACTCATATTGGGTTTGACTGCTGGGAGCATGACTCTGGGGACCAGGGTTCGAATCCTGCCCCTGTTATGGGGAGCCCATGGGGGGGGGAGTCACACTCTCTCAGCCTCAGAGGATGGCCATGGCCAAAGCCCCTTTGAAGAAATCTTGCCAAGAGGACCCAATTACAGTCTGGCTTAGGGTTGACATAAGGGCAAGTCACACTCTCTCAGCCTCAGAGGAAGGCAAGGGCAAACTCTTTCCGGAGAAACCTTGCCAAGAAAGCCCCATTATAATACTTTACCTTAGGGTTTCCTTGAGGGCAGGTCACACTCTCTCAGCCTCAGAGGAAGGCAGAGCAACTCCTCTCTGAACAAATCTTGCCAAGAAAAACTCCAGAATAGTTTGCCTTAGGGTCGCCCCAAGGGCCAGTCACACTCTCTCAGCCCCAACAAACTCCCTCTGAAGAAACCTGCCAGGAAAACCCAATGATATGGTCACACTCTCTCAGCCTCAAAGGATGGCCATGGCAAACCCTGAAGAAATTGCCCAAGAAAAACCCAATGATAGGTTTGCCTTAGGGTTGCCATGAGGGCAAAGTCACACTCTCTCAGCCTCAGAGGATGGCCATGGCAAACCCTTTATGAAGAAGCTTGCCAAGAAAACCCAATGATAGGGTTGCCATAAGGGCAAGTCACACTCTCTCAGCCTCAGAGGAGGGCCATGGCAAATCCCCTCTGAAGAAACTTGCCAAGAAAACCGCATTATAGTCTTCCTTAGGGTCTCCATAAGGGCAAGTCACACTCTCTCAGCCTCAGGGGATGGCAATGGCAAACCCTCTCTGACAAAGTGGTAGAGTCACATGAAGGTTGCCATGAGTCGGAAATGACTAGAAAGACACACAACAAGAACCACAACAGCAACTCATTATTATGATTATTATTATTATTATTAACCTTTGAGTTGCTGTTGTGGTTCTTGTTGTGTGAACTCATACAACAGGAGATCCAGCAAGTGTAATGGTTTGGGAGTTGGGACTATGTGACTCTGGAGACCAGGGTTCAAATCCCAGCTCAGCCATGGAAACCCATTGGGTGACCTTGGGCAACAAGTCACACTCTCTCAGCCTCAGGGAAGGCAAAGGCAAACCTCCTCTGAACAAATCTTGCCAAGAAAACCCCAGAATAGTTTTGCCTTAAGGTCCCTAGAAATGACAAAGAGTACACAACAAAGAATAATTTAATGCTGTGGACATCGCCTTAGACTCCTTTAGAGGAAGAGGGATTTGTGAAATTGTTGTTGTTGCTGTTCTTGTTGTGTGTCTTGGAGTCCTTCCACACTTAGGGACTACAACTTGGGTAACAGCTGCAAATGATCTGCCAAATGTTGGGAGCATCTACTACAGTGTCCTAACTACTTATAGTAGCCTCCCTCTTCTTTCCTTCTTCTTTTTTGCTTGTAGGAAACTCACCATTTTGCAATTTAACCCATTTTAAAAAAAAATTATTTTAAGCTGCAATTTAGGGCTTTTGTTGTGTGCCTTGAAGTTGTTCCTGACTTACGGCAAACCCAAGGCGGTGAACCTATCCTGGGGTTTTCTTGGCAAGTTTCTTCAGAGGGGGGCTTGCCATGGCTATCCTCTGAGGCTGAGAGAGTGTGACTTGTCCACAGTCACCCGGTGGGTTTAATGGCTGAACCAGATTCGAACCCTGGTCTCCAGAGCCTGTAATTGACTGTAATCCAGATGCAAGGAAGTAGACCAAGTCTACAAAAGCTTATGCAACAACTTATTTTGTAGTTAAGTCTCAAAGGTGCTACAAGAACCCACTCCATATTGATAATCCAGAGCTGTCTGGACTGCAGAATTAATGCAGTTTGACATCACTTTAACTGCCACGGCTCAATACACAATGTAAGTCTGGGATGTGTAGTTTTGGGAGCTACGGTATTTGGCCTTTCGGGGTTACATAAGGCAGAGCCATGGTAGTTAAAGCGATATCAAACTGCATTAGTTCTGTAGCGCAGATGCAGCCGTTTAGATGAGAAAATTGCTATATCAAATCCTGACCATGTTCCAATGAGTATACAGTAACTAGTAACTAGTTGCTGCTGCAAACTTTCTCTTATTATAGTAGTTAAGACGGTTCTTAAAATCGTTCAGGAGGTTATTAGCATTGGAGAAAAGAACCAGGAAAACTGTCTTCCTCATTCTTTCTTGACCCAGTCTGTCTAGACTTATAAATCTAGTTTATAATTTATTTTTTAAACAAAATACTAATCATTTTAGTAGTCTTAATATAGCCAATTTATGTTTTATAAAACAACTAAGCCCAACATATCTTATGAATATAAAAGTTACTTACGATTAAAAATATAAAAAACAATCCCCTTATTCTTACAACGCAATGTATTAATATTGTTCAAGTGTTTTATATACAGTAATTAGAAACTTAAAGCCCAGTATACTTTTTATAAAGTGAACATGGTATGAAAAGCTTATCTAAAAACTCTTTCCTTTACTAACTGATATATTTTTATACAATTCCCTTTCTGTTGCAGGGCCTCAGATGACCTTTACTTACTTCTATTCGATATATATTGATTATAATAGTATACATATATGTGGTTCCTTACTATCTATATGTATTATTTAATTATAGCATACGATTATCTGGCCTTGCATGATTTCTATTCTATTCTTTTGTCTCTTTTATTAAATCTTAATGTGTTTGATTCAAATCTATTTCAACTGCAGCCAATGTTTACTACTTATATTAATATTACTATTAATAGCAGTATTTATGTAAAATTAACCTAGCTGTAATTTAAAACAATATTTTTACTTAAATGTTTAAATAATCCAATTTTTTAAAAAATGATGTTTTAATTCCTGCTATATGAATCTTTCTTTCTTAACACTTTCCTTCTCTTATAATTTCAGTTGTAGCTGCCCGGGCTCCAAGGAAGGTGCTTGGCTCTGGCAGTGCCAATGTAAGTTCATCTCCTACATCACGAAAAGGTCAGTGTTTGGGTCAATAGGGTTTGATTCCTTGTTGGCATAATTATGTTGAAATATTAATAATGGGCATTATTTAATGCGATGGCCCTTTGGCCCTCCATTCGGGTTTTCTGCTCTCCCAGGCCTCAACCAGGACAATAGTAAGGGATTAGGGGAATTGAAGTCCAAAATATCTAGAAGGCCAGGTGTTCCCTTCTTATATTTATGGTAATTCTTATTTTTATCTTTCTTTGTGCATAAACCATATAAAGTCAAATACAGAAAGAAACAAAAGGACCCCCCCAAAAAATCCAAAGTGAAAGCAAAAATACAACAAAAAGGTAGAGTCTCGATTATCCGACATAAACTGGACTGGCTGATAGTTGGATAACCGAAAATGTTGGATAATTCGGAAGGTCCAAGAAAAGCCTTGAAATCACAATGAATTGCAAATGTATTGAAGTTTTATTGCAATAACAGTAAAAGTAAATGTAAAGAAATCACTGATCAACATTGTGATGTACAGTATACTGTAAACAGTTCAGACCTCTGAAAATTTAAAGAAATCACAAAAAATTTAAAGAAATCACAGCAGCCGTGACGTTGGATAATCTGCAACGTTGGATAACCGAAGGTTGGATAATTGAGACTCTACTGAAGTTCCTTTTTCCTCTTGGATGATGAACATTTACCAAGATGTGCTGAATTGTAGACTCCTTTCTGAGATGTAGATGCAATCCTACCAGAAGTAAGGTGCAACAGTATTTAAACTCCATGAACTTGGCTTCTGGTTATATTTAGGGAGGGCTGTATTATTTCAACCAAGCAGGACTTGCTTTTTTTTTGAACAGAATAATATGGCAGGTAGCTATCATCATCACCCTCCATTTTATAGATAGGATGGTATGAAAAAAAATCAACCCGGTGTTGTTTCGTTCCTGAAGCAGTTTTTCTTTAAAAAAATGGATTATGGAACATTTTTTTTAGAATTATGAATAAAATATTTAAGACAAAGTTTTATACAATTAATATTTTTATTGAGGACAAAAGAGTTGGCTCTGTTCGCTGACACTAGTGGGTTCTTCTGGTTGTGTTTTTGTCTGCTTTCTCAGACAAAACAAGGTTTCTTACAGTGTGTTTGTCGCGTTCAGGACCTCATAGCTCCATTTGTAACATTTTTTTTAAAATAAAAAGTTCAATTGTAATTATATCTTGTAGGGGACGGTTGTTTTCTTCAGTGCTGGCAAACCACACTGGGTGGGGGGACAACCGTAACCATTATCTCCTGGTGGGGAATGATTGTGTTATCAGTGGCTAGCAGATCTTCCTTGAACGGGAGATCCCGCACGTAGGCATTGCTTGTTGGAGGAACTCGTAAATTATCTACATGGTCACCCCATTAGCCTTGCTTAAACCATGTGGTCAGCAACTCTAGAAATGAATAAAAGGAAGCAGCACCAAAAGCAAAGGGTGCCATCCTGTCAACCCATCATCCTGCCTGTGCGTCTTTCTTCATCGCCACATATTCTGACAAAACTGTACGCTTAATATACAAATAATTAGTAATTCTTTATCAAAAACCAAGTTATATATAATGCTTTTTAAGTTCTTATAGCATATAAGGTAACTTTCAGTATATGAAGGGTGCAAATACACAATTTTAAAATTTCATAAAAATTTCCAATTCCCCCCTTTGCTTTAAGATTTCCAGAAAAATTACATCTCTACTTGCGTTATACTTTGAAAAATAACTTGCAGCAACTAGAGCAATAGCTTGTGATAGCTCTAAGCAAGATAGAGATCTGTGTTGTTCACTTTTCTAAAACCATCTTTGCCTGAGAAAAGGCTTTTAAATGTAGTCTGATGTATAACTCTTAAAAAGTATCACCTCAATGCGTATTTAGGGTTTATTTTACAGCTAGCATGACTACCCTGCATTCTGATAGCCTGCAATGTCTCATCGACTCAATTTCCTATATATAAAACGTACATTCATGCTTGTGTTTTTTTTAACGGGAAGTGTTCAAAAGTCCTTTTGCGTTGTGGGTTTCTTTGCTTCTGGGAGACTGATGCGTTCTTAACTTCCTTCCGTAGCGGAGAGTAAATATGCGGGGGGCAATCCAGTGTGTGTGAGGCCAACGCCACCGTGGCAAAAAGGCATAGGAGAATTCTTCACACAGTCCCCAAAGCGTTCGGAGAAGGAGAACCACATTTCCGACGAGGAAGCAGGATGCAGTGGAATAGGAACAAGTAGATGAAAGTAAGAAACGGGTATCGTGACGGTAGCCACCATAATAATATTTTTGTACATGATGTGGTTTTCTACTACTCACCGAAACTAGAGCGAAAAATAGTGGGTTCCACTTCCGATTTGGCTTTTGAACCCATACGTCTGGCCCTTTCGATTAGCTCTTGGTATTGTAGATGTCATGAGAACGTCATTGTATAAAGCAAGGATTTGGAAAATTTGGTCATTGTATAAAGTAAAGGATTTGGAAAATGTTGGGTTCTTTTCTGAAACCTCTGACCTAGTGGCATTTACCATTGTTATTGTTTTAATTTGAATTTAAGGGGGGGATCGGACTGTCACATTTTAATTGTAACTGTTTTAAACGCTGTATTCCCGCCCCAATTGCTTCCCAGAGGGGCGGGATAGGAATAAATATTTATTATTATTTGAATTTTACTAAATTCTACTAATTGGAGAACTGTGAAACTACTGGGCAGGATCTTGTACTGGTCAAAGACTGAATAAATTTTACTACTACTACTGGGCAGGATCAATTTCTGGCAAAGAGCAGAACCAAACAAGTGAGTGTTTAGGCATTTTTCCACATGTGCCACTCCTGAAACATCTGTTCTGGAGTGCTAGACTACTACCCCCGTTTCCCTGAAAATAAGACATCCTCAGAAAATAAGACCGAGTAGAGGTTTTGCTGGATTGCTAAATATAAGGCCTCCCCCGAAAGTAAGACCTAGCAAAGTTTTTGTATATAAACATATATACAGTATATAATAAATGTTCATTTTGTTGTTGTTGTTCAACAATAAATGTGAATGTGAATTTCTTCTTCATGGAAAAATAAGACCTAGCACATCTCTGGGAGCAAAAATTAATATAAGACATTGTCTTATTTTCGGGGAAACCCGGTACAGAGCTGTGTTTTGAGCACTCCCGGGGGCTGCAAGGCAAAGGATAGCTGTTGCATTATTGCAGAACCAGGACAATGTGGATTTGGACCACTCTTACCGACCGAAACATGATTTTAATAATAATAATAATAATAATAATAATAATCATCTTTATTTCTAGCCCGCTCCTCAGTGAGTACAATCGGAGCGGGGTACAACAAGATTAAAACATACAAATTAAAACACTTCATTGACCCATTTCCAGCCACCCTCCCCTTAAAAATAAATTAAATTAACAATAATTTAAAACCAACAACATTAAAAACATAATTCATCCTTCTTAGATTGAGGAGAAAAATAGCACCAGGCAAGGGGTCAAATTCAATTTATAGGTCCCGTTCGGAGCTGGGATCTAAGAGTTTTAAATTTTTTTATTTTTTTAAATTTTTAAATTTAAATTTCTTTAATTTTTTTTCTTTTTCAGAGTTTGTTCCTTGCTTCCCTATGTGCAGCACAAAGCAGCCTCGGAAGATGACCAAAAGGGACCTAGTCTCGCCTCTTTTGCTGGCAGGTCTTGCCGTGCTCCATATCTTACAATGACATTGTGTATAACTCTGTATATATATATATATTCTGAATGTTTGCTTTGAATAAAAGGGCTTTATGAAAGCCAGCTCTAGGCTATTTTGTTTACTAAGTGACCTGAAACTTGAACGACTGTTTAAAGGGAATTGAAATAAAGATTTCCTAAGCGCTTAACTATCAATAAGCATTGCAATGCTTGGTAAATCAGAAGTTTGTATTAAATACTATTTGCTTCCTTATGCACTTCCTAAAATCTTGTGCCATATGACTGTTAATAAAAATGTTTGTTTAAAAAAACAAATATGTGTTTGTATTAATTTGGTTTATATTTTGACCACCAAAGAAGGCGTAAATGAAATCCTCTTGGAAATGTGAGAAGTTTCCTATGTAATAAATTAATTTACAAAGGGATTATAGAATAGAATAATCCCTTTGTTCTTTAAGTTGAATTATAGCTTGCCTTAAACTACATCTACAATACAGAAATAATCTAGATATTTCTAAAGAGAACATACTAATTGAATAATCAAACATAGGAATGTCAAAGTGCAACTTTTAAAGTTGGCCATAGAGTTGCGCTGGAGGACCCAGATATTCCTAGAGAGAACATATGAATTGAATAATCAAATCCGCAGATATCAAAGCCACAAATATGGAGGGATGAGTGCACTTTAAAAAGATTTTTTAAAATTGCTTAAAACAATATAGGAGCCCAGGCTATTCTTGAAAAGCATTCTGTTTTGAATGCCTGTCTGAAGAGGAAAAGGTTTTTTTTTTTGGTGGAAGGCCATCAAATATGTATATGTATTATAATATAATACATTATATTATAAATATAAAAATTAAATTATAAATACTGTTAATATATATATGTATGTATATATATATATATATTATAAATTTTATTATAAATTTTAAAGTCTTTATAAATACTCCCAATAAATATATGTATATAATTAATATATGTATATTATAATGTTATATATTATACATATACAAATGAATGTTTAAAGCCTTTATAAATACTGTAAATAAATATATAATAGATATATATATTATAATATGATATAAATATACAAACAATTTTTAAAGCTTTCATAAATATTCTAAATAAATATATATATTATGATCTATTATAAATATATAAATAAATTTATAAAGCCTTTATAAATTATATATAAATATGATATATTTTATATATATATATATATATATATATATATATAACAAATATATAAATAAATTTAGAAGGCCTTTATAAATACTGAAATATATAATATACATATTATACTATTATATATATATATATATATATGTATATATATATAAAATATAATATGTTATATATATATAATATATATATATATCATATTATATATTATATTATAATTATATAAATAAATTTAGAAAGCCTTTATAAATTATATATATATATATATATATAACAAATATATAAATAAATTTAGAAGGCCTTTATAAATACTGAAATATATAATATATATATTATACTATTATATATATATATAAAAATATAATATCTGTTATATATATATTATATATATATATATATATATATAATATTATATATTATATAATTATATAAATAAATTTAGAAAGCCTTTATAAATTATATATATATATATATATATATATATTACAAATATATAAATAAATTTAGAAGGCCTTTATAAATACTGAAATATATAATATATATATTATACTATTATTTATATATATATATATAAATATAATATCTGTTATATATATTATATACATATATATATATATATAATATTATATATTATATTATAATTATATAAATAAATTTAGAAAGCCTTTATAAATTTTATATATATATATATTACAAATATATAAATAAATTTAGAAAGCCTTTATAAATACTCTAAATAAATAACCCGGATTGGGCCCGCTTGAGGTGTTTTGTGGCGCAAGGCGGTGGCATGCTGGGAGTTGGAGTTTGTTGTGGGGCCCAGAGCGGAGCGAAGCTCCGCTCTGGGCCCCACAACAAACTCCAACTCCCAGCATGCCATCGCCTTGCGCCACAAAACCCCTCAAGCGAGGGCTCCCAATCCACTTCCGCTTAGCAACCGAACGCGGTTGCTAAGGAGCGTCCGTGGCGCCGGCGACCCGGAAGTAGTTTTGTGACGGCGCCTTGCCCCTGCCGCTGCGTTCCTGATAGGCCTGTGATACTCGGAGGGGGCGTGTCCTTCGGGGAGAACTTCCGGGGCGGCGGCTTCCTGAGTCCGAGCCGCGCTTCTTCTTGTCGAAGGCAGGCAGGAAGGCGGGGGCAGCCCCCCGGGGTCCTAGCGCCCCTCTCTTTCTCGGGGCTCTCTTTCTGCGCCTTCTACAGAGACGCGCTTCGTCCCGAGGAGGGTTTCGTGGGCGCCCGCGGCTTCCGTCCCCCGGCGGCGGCGGCGGCGGCTGTGAGGGAGGCGGCTTTGTGTTCGCTGCTGCTCCTGGCTCTGAGGAGAAAAAAGGTGCAGAAACGAAGGAGGCGGGAGGGAGGGAGGGAGGGAGGGAAGGGCCTCGGCGGTCTCCTCCTTTGTGCTTTTAAAAATATTATATGCCTCCCTTCCTTGGTCACAGATAAACACGGGTTTTGTTTGTTCGTGTGAATGGGGGAGATTTTTGTTTTATTTTATTTTATTTACAGTATTTATAAAGGCTTTGTAAATTTATTTATATATTTGTATTATATTATACTATGTTATATTGTAATATATATATTTAGTATATATATATATATATATATAGAGAGAGAGAGAGAGAGAGAGATTTATTTAGAGTATTTATAAAGGCTTTAAAATTATTTGTATATTTATAACAGATAATACAGTACTATATATTATAATATATATATATATATATTTAGACATTTATAAAGACTTTATAAATTTATTTATATATTTATATTATATTATACTATATTATAATATAAATATATATATATATATTTATTATATATATTTATTTAGAGTACTTATAAAGGCTTTAAAATTATTTGTATATTTATAACATATAATACTATATATTATAATATATATATAGAGAGAGAGAGAGAGACTATTTATAAAGGCTTTGTAAATTTATTTATATATTTATATTATATTATACTATGTTATATTGTCATATATATTTATTTATTATATAATTTAGAGTATAAAGGCTTTAAAATTATTTGTATATTTATAATATATAATACTATATATTATAATATATATATTTGTTTTATATATATATATTTAGAGTATTTATAAAGGCTTTATAAATTTATTTATGTTCTCATAATATATTGCATTCTATTATAATATAATGTAACATATATTTGTTACATATATTTATGTAGAGTATTTATAAAGTCATAAATTTATTTATGTATTTATATTATATTATATAATGACTTATATACATATTTATTTATTTAGAGGACTTATAAAGGCTTTATAAATTTATATATATATTTATAATATAATATATATAGTATTATATTATAATGTTATATAATATAGTATAACAAATATACATATTTATTATGTATCTTTATTTAGAGTAGTTATAAAGGCTTTAGAAATTTAATTATATATTTACAATATAATATATAATATAATATAATATTATTTAATAAACATACTATTATTATTATATTTATCTAGATCCCAACTTTATCCCGAAATTGGGACTCAGGACAGGTTACAATATTAAAAAACAATAGGTCTTAGCCATTCTGGTTTCCGTTTATATCCCTCTCTTCAGCCACAAAAGCTCTCATAGGTTTATTATTATCCCTATCAATAATAATAATATAGGGAGGTGTTATTATTAATTCAATAAATCGATCATATATAATACATATTCATATTATGTATATTATTTAAATATAGTATATATAGTACATATATTATTACATATACCTGACATATATAACATATCTGTCTATAGATGATATCATATATATTAATCCTTGTATACTTTTTCGTCTTATCAATATGCCGTTCCTGTTTTAAAATTGACTTTTCAATTGTTTTGTGGCCTGAAGGATTAGTGAACTGTAATAGTGGACTGTAATAAAAAAATATTTGAGTGAAATATTTGTTTATATCCCGCCTTTCCCTCCCAAATTCAGACTCAGAGCGGCTCACAGTTTCCCCAAAATCGGGACTCAAAGCGGCTCACAATTTAAAAGCCCCATTCAGTTATAGCGTACAAATATACTTACTAGGGCTAATCGAAAGCGTACAAAAGTGACCAATAAAACAGAATTATATGATTATGATATCAAAACTGATAGCTTATTTGCAAAATAGAGTTACGATATTAAAATGCATCTGAGGGACTAGAGCGAAGTCTCTACAAAAGCTCATGCTGACGGTTTCTTTCTTTCAGTGAGTTTCAAACCCTGGGAATTGACAGAAGGCTAAACGTCTCACAAAGCTACAATTCCCAGAATTATGTACCATTGAGCCAGCGCAGTTAAAGCAGTCTCAAACTGGATTATTTACACAGTGTGTTTTGGACCCAACTTAAAAATGAATGTACCTGGAAAGTCTGGAGTGCTACGGAGTCTTCATAATTGTTATTCATTGTATTCATTCATTCATTCATTCTTGTATCTCTTGTTTTTCTCCCAGCAGAACTTTTCTGCTTCCTTTCTAACCTGGCCCATTTTAATGTTTTGTGCGTTTCGTTTCCAAGCCTTAGATGACTCAGTATTTAAACTGCAGCAGTTTAAATTATTATGATCTGTATTTGAAAGTCCAGAGAGAGGCTAATCTTTTGCTGATCGCTGGCTACCTTCGGCGCTTTATTGCCTGCAGTACCCGAGGAGAATTGGACCTAAGAAGAAAATTAGTTTATTGCTAAGGTTATATTATCTTCTCGTGTTTACTTTTATTTGTTATTTATTGAGGGTATTTATACCCCCACTCTTCAGCCACAGAGACTCTCAGCAGTTTACAGAGCATTCATTTGAATGTAATGTTTGCTTTAGCCGTATGTTGAGATATCTTGGTCAACTGAAATTACACCGTTTGCGTTATACGGTGGGTCCTTGTTATCTGCTGGGGTTTGGTCCCAGAATCTCCTGCGGATAACAAAAACCATGTATGCTCAAATCTGGTGTTTCTTATATAAAACAATAAAATCAAGGCTTGCTTTTTTGGAATGTGTATATTTTAAAAATTATTTTTAAGCCGTAGATGCTTGATTCTGTCGATAAAAAATCCATGGATAAGGAGGGCCAACTGTACTTTGGATGTGAGCGTATTGTGGCCTGATATTTTGTTAACAGTCTTCAGCATTATTGGAATGTCTGTTGGGCGTGATATTGACTAAAATGGAAGAAGTGTTGGTTTACGGGGGGAAAAAGAGCACCACTCTGCTCCTCTTTGTTGAAAACTTTAATACAATGTGAGCAAGGCCTTGTTTACCTGTTGATCTCTGCATTGCACAGAAATGAATGCTGACCTGTTGTGGTCCGAACAAGCTCAATAGCAAGGCAGTGAGGAAGAAAAGGAACCGGCTAACGTAAATATTAAGTGAAGTGATCCTAACCCACGACATAATGGGGATAGCAGAATATAACCCTGCACAGTTCTACTTCCAGCTCCTTTTACTATTAGAGTTTGGCTCTTCCTGTAGCCACCTACTTCTTCAGTTCCTCGGTGCTGATGCGTGGGCATAACTATGAGCTGCTTCCATGGAAACCACATTCAGCTGTTGACTGATCTGCAAATAGGTAGTTCAACTATGCAGATTTATTCAGATAGATATACACACTCACACAGGCACACACATATCTATCTATCTTTATATATATTAGTGGCTTGGTAGTGTTAGGTGACAACATTTACTTGCTTGTGCAGCGAAATGGGTTTCACAGTAAAGTCCTAATGTAAATCATAAACTTCTCTTCTACTTGGAGTCTTTCGTAGACCAATAATAGAATCCGAATCATACCCATCATTCTTAAAGCATCATCATCATCGCTGTTATCGTCATCTGCGTTTCATTAAATATAATAATCCAGTTTCATTGGGGCTATATTGCAGGTAAACAATCCGGAATATTAATCTCATTTCCAAGAAAGGTTCTTTCGAGGGTCATTTTAATCGTTTTCCATTACACAATGAGAGGAGGAGGAGGAGTGCCATGGGTAGGGACCACTTGGACTCAGCGAACGTTTCTTGCAGGGTTTCTGTGCATTATTAGATGAACATTTGGTTGTCTAAATGGCCTTGTACATCTTCCAAGCTGAGTGTTAAATAGTAATATTGTGCAGAGCAGGAGCCACGTGACAAAAGTGTAATTCATTCCAAGAAGAAGATTAGGACTCTTCTACTTGCATCTCTTTCTGTTAGTATTGACATTTCTTTTCAGGGAAGCTAAATGAGTGATATGCCATGCTTTGCATTCATGGATTTTTTCCTCATGGGATCTACAAGCACTGGCTCATTTTCCCATGTAATTTCAAACACCCTCCTGATTTATCATCGCTCAAAATGTGACTGTGATCAATCCATTCTAGCAGAATAAGTCTTTTTCAGAAGTGTTGTACTAAAGTGAGTTGTCTTACGACTGATGTGTTTGTGACCTTTTCAGGCCTTATTATGTGAACGCTGTCTGTTCTTTTATGTTGTTGTTACAGCATCAGTGCCTCCAAAGTGACTTTCTTCGAGTTAATGAACTTTCAAACCCTTTACGCTACTGCCAGGAATATTTTAGCAGGAGTTGCATTTAGTGCTTCAAAACATTTTAATGTTTAAGTATTTTATGATATATTTAGAAATAATTTAGAAAACTGTAGGTACAAAATCTTGATTTTTTTTTGTCATGCGTCTGTTCTTACAGTTTATCCAAAGAATATTGAATTGCTCAAGTAATTGATTGAGTATATTTGGGGGCCTTGCTTAGGGTTACTGAAATATTTTGCCATCCACCTTTCAGTTCTCAGTGCCTTCACAGAGCTGTGTATAGAAAATCCTACACCAAGACATAATATGGTATAAAGCTATATTACATTACTGGTTAGTTGTCATTTTTAAGGAATGTTTTCAAAGCAGAGAGGTAATAACGCTCACTGAAGAGTTCTCTTAGACAACAGCAATAGTAGAGCCACACATTTCCTGCTTGACAAGTGAAAAGTAAGTTTTGCTCAGGAAAACGTAACTTCCCCAGCCCCCAAAGGCCTATCTTCTTCTTAACTTAACTTGATACAAAGCAGTTAAGCTGTTTGGTAGGATGTGAGGGGGAATTTCTAATGATTGTGCACAACCTGAACTTGCTAAGCTGGAAGTTCGTAGCTTAGTTTTCTTCCCTCTGTCTTCTGTTGTTTAGCCTGAATGTAAGCAGCTCTGTTCCACAGATCAGAAACAGGAGCTATTGTGGCTATATAGTTCATATATATATATAGTGTCTAGGATCTTCTCTTTTTACCACTCTTTCCATGTAAGATGATTCAAGGAAGTTGCAAAAACAATGTAAAATTTTTGTATAGTGTAGCATGGAGTTCATTGTGAGTGCTCAGCAGATTTTTATTTGCCTGGGAAGACTCCAGAGGGCTTCCAAACCTGTCCATTAATTATATACTGGTTATTTTTTACCTGAAAAGATGGAAGCATCTATATCCAGTGTGGAGATGTTTTATCTTCCTAATGACTGTGGTTGTGCTCCTTGAATACATTGGAATTGCATTATGTCCTCACAGCCGCCTATGTTCTGTGAGTCTTTCACATTCCAGGATGATGAGGCTGTTCATTGTTAACTAATCAGTTAGCTTTTCTAAGGATATGTAGCTGGGAACATAAGATTTTGCTTTTACTTAAACACCAAAATGCTTTCACGCCTATCCTTCCTGAGCTAACTATGACCAAATAATTAGGTTAGCAGTCATAGACCAAGCTAGTAAAGCTTATTTTAGCTGCCATCGGAAATGCCGAAAGCGTGGATAATAGTGCTGTTTTAAAGCTACGTGAGATCAGGTCATCAGCCTTTCGGCATCTTTGTGTTATCCATTTTAATATTACTTTTTTCTCTCTAGACAAAAACAAAGCAAACTCTTTGGGGGGGCTATATTTATGCTTTATTTTTTAAAAGTCTGTATTATTCTGTGTCTTTTAAATGACGTCCTGCCATTTCCTTTTGCTGACAGGTATATATGGTGTTCACAGCAACACTATTTTATACCAGGTCAGGAAATTGGTCTGCCTAGCCCAGTGCTGTCTATTCTGACTGGCAAGTGGCTCTCCTTCCGCATGAGATCATAAAGCCACCCTTTACTTCATCTGTTGCAACATCCACAGATGGGCTAGGCAGTAAAATCCCAGCTGATAGGTGAGCTTGAATATGCTTATCCTATATTTAAACTAGGTTTTTCTCAACCTGTTTGAACATCTAAAGTTATCCGTATCTCTGTTGCGAGCACTACCTGGTTCCACAACAAGAGTCTCTGAGGTGAGCATGTCAAGATCCTCATGAACACTGCAATGCGTCCAGCTTGCGTACACAAAAATGTGTTGGTCTGCGTTCTAGCACATTAACCGGCATCGGCTTTTTCTAGCAAGAGTGCAGCCTCTTTACCAGGTCTCTAGAGATGTAAACTTTCCAAACCTTCTGAAAACATGGGACATTTAGGTGCATTTCCTTGGTGTTTTGTAAGCAATAAACATACATCCAGGCGATAATTGTAATATTGGGTATTTCCTTATCAGTGGCAAATATTACTACTTTAGGAACCAAAAATGTATTATGTGTAACTTAACATTAGTTTCTTCTTTATTACATGTACGAGTATGAATGGCTTAGTTTTATTCAGCTATTGGATACACCTGGTGTTAAATCTAGAGCCACAAGCTGCTGCTTCCTGAGAGAACAGACAGAGTTTGATTTTTGAAAGTTGGAAAATGAAGGATGGGGAGTTAAAGCAGAATCATTGGCCTAGCATGTTTAAAATTTAGGTTTTAACATGTGCTTAAAGTACTCTTTAATTCCAAAATTCCTAAAATTAATTACAGTTTAGAATTAAAACATCAAGTACTGATAAACATGTCATACCCCAGTAAAACTGAAAACCTAAAAGAATTCAAAAAGAAAAATGGATTTTGATTCTGTGGTTATCATGCGATATATGCTCTATGTTACAACTTAATACTGAAAAAATTAAATATCCTGTTGGCTGTCTTTGTGTAACATAAAAATATATACACTCAAAAGTTACCAAGTGTAACTTTTAGGCTAAACTTGTTGTTGTTGCTGTTATGTTGTTGTTTTGTGCTTTCAAGTCATTCCTGACTTCTGGTGACCCTAGGCAATCTTATTACAAGGTTTTATTGGCAAGTTTCTTTGGAGGGGGTTGCCATTGCTATCCTCTGAGGCTGAGAGAGTGTGATTCGGCCATGGTCACCCAGCAGGTTTCCATGGCAAAGCAGGGTTCTCTCAGTTCAAATATATACATCCTTAATAATGTGAAACCACAAAAAGTTATATTGGAACTGATGAACCCATTGAAAATGCTCACTCTGAAATAGTTGTCATTGTGTTATATTTTAGTGAGCAGCCTGTTCTTTTATAAATATGATCTTGGTCTTATTGTACTCTTTTCCTCCCTCTCTTTTGTAGGTTGTCTGAGATTTTCCTCTGCCTCGTGGAGGGCTGTGACGTCATCCATCCAATGTCCTTTGTAGTACCTGAACAACCTGGATATGTTGCCAAAATATCTCCAAATGGTTTTATAGTTTGAACCAATGACTCTTCTGGATATATATTTCTCTCTTCAAGAATTAAGTGCAAAGTCCAAATCCTGATCTCTGGCAGATATTTTTATTTTAAGAACATGGACCATCTTACTAGGGAGAAAGATGATAGGAGACCATCAAAAGCAAACCCAGGAAGAAGCACACATTCGCGAGCATCAAGTTCTGCTTCAACTACTGGTGTTCTTATGGTTGGGCCCAATTTCAGAGTTGGCAAGAAGATAGGCTGTGGAAATTTTGGGGAGCTCAGACTAGGTAAGACCACAATCGTACAACTGGTTTGCTCCTCAGGTTCTACTGTCTTAGTCAGTTGCTTTAAAACCTTTCAGTCAATTTAGAGGGTTGTTATCCAAGAGGAAAGGGGGTGGTAGCCTGAAAAGGTTTGGGGACCACTGATATAAAGTATGTACAAACACTTACTTAGTTCCAACACCCTCCTAATTCTCCCCTACTACCCCTTTTTTCCTCACCCCCTCCCTGGATTTTTCCACTGTCTCCAGGTAGGTACTGCTCACCTTAGTCTGAATTGGTGTAAAAAGATTTTCCATTTATAAATCAAGGGAACTTCAGGAATGCATTTGTTATATGTCTGTGGATGGTTATATGTAACTGTCTTGCTTCTGCACAAAACCTGTAAGAGATCTAATGATCTCTTAAAGATCTAATGAGCTAACACATGGGTTGACAAAATACAATGTTGGACAACAACATCTCTAGCCAGCATAACCAGTTGTGAGATTTGCAGTCCAAAAATACTGGGGGAGTGCCCCTGGTTTAGTGAGTACTGACTCGCATGTTGGAGTTCTGGGTTCAAGTCATAGCATTCCCTTTGAGCACATGCACACTTTGCAGCCTTCATTCTTTAACTGGAAAATGGTGACCTCCCTCAGAAGGTTGTTTGGAGGGTATACACAGTAAAGGCAGTGGAACCACTTGGCAGTTACCGTCCTACGCAAGTTATAATATTTGCAGTTGTATCTGAAATGTTTAAATAAGCTAAAGGGACTGTTCTTCATACATTGTGATCACTGTAATTCATATAGAAAATAATATACCTCTTGCCCCCTTTTAATAAAATGTGTAATTAACATATGATAGATTCATACGATGAACAGTTGAAATGCTAAGCTCATTGTGTATATTTCTTCCAAAAGCAGCGAAATAGCCTTGTGTATTGATATCACTGAGAACTGCATTCGGCCCTCTGTTGTCGCCCCTCCATGAATATTTAGGACCCCAAGTCAGTGAGAAGGAAGGGACAACTGTATATTGAAAGCAGTATATAATCTTAGTTTTATGTATCTTATTGTCTGTTGCTTCTGTCTAATTTGGCTTCTTTTCGCTGGAAATTTGGTAAGGCTGAAATTTGCTCAGCAGGCAGTATATTCAGTCATCTGCTGTTGCAACTAAGTCCATGTTAGCTTTAAAGAGGAAGACAAACATTCAGAATCTATGGAGACTGAGGGCTCTGCTCTCAAGCGTGATCACAGTTCAGGTTGTTAACAATTCAGTGAAGTGAATTAAGAGAAGCTGATATCACTGAAGGAGGCTTACTGCAACAGGCTTCCAAAATAGTAAATGCAGCAATACAGAAGCAGCCCTTTTCCAAGTAACCATTTCATTGAGGGCAGAAGGGCACCTGAGAGTTTTCAGGGAGATAACAAGTGTCCCATTTGCCTTCCCCCCCAAAGTGACTTGTTTGTCCTGTTTGAAATATAACACACTTTGTAACCATTATTGAGTATTTTTTCCCCCAAGATTCTAAAATTACATTTTGCATGAGTTCAATCTTCTTTCAAATATATGGACAGTGACAGCTATTTTTAGCCATTGGCTTTGGGCTTGTAAATTCATGTGATGGTTATTTGAAGATTATTGAATGAACTGGTTTTGGCTACTGGATCAGAGATGACCCTGATGCGTTCCACAATTTGTGTTAAGATATGTATCAAAAATAAGAATTATTTATTCAAGCTGAAATTAATGCTTTACACATTATTATCCTTTTTTAAAAATTAAAAACTGTTTTTCCTCTAATCTGCTATGGTTTTTGTTCAGTTTGATTTCTAGCCATTCTTATTCCCCCTCATCTTCATAGGTATCTCATTTTATCTACCATAGTCAATGTATCCCTTAAAAATATCAACTAGAATAAAAAGTATAATATAAATAAATTACAATACAAAGTACCATTTTTTTCTTACTATGCGATGCAGATTTAACCTAGCAATAATCTTAAAAGCAAAATTTTCAACCTTAAACCTTTTTTGGATATACATTTTTTTAAATGGAACAATCTTAAAAGGAGAAAATTCTGCATACAATCCAAAAATTATTAGTTAAGGAAAGACTGAAATGATGTGTTGCATAAAGTCTTGCTTTGCATTCTGTTTGTACATATGATGCACATTTAATTTTCTGCCCCTTTCCTGCAGGTAAGTATAGAGAAGGGCTCTGTCAAGCTTCATTAACTAAATTCTCTTTCCAGTTTACATTGCAGTGGATGTATGTATGGATGCATTTTTCACTACCATTGTTGTTATATGCCTTCAAGTTGACACATATCCTTATGATTCTTGGCAAGATTTATTCAGAGGGTAATGTGAGATTTCCTTCCTCTTGAGGCTGATGAAAATGGGATTTGCCCATAGTAAGCCATTGCGTTTCCATGACTGAGGGACTCAGAACCTGGTCTTCCAGAGTCTTTTCGTTTCCATATAGGAAGTTAATTTTGATTCCTTATTGTAGATTTTCTCTGTTAGAACTATTTTGAAAGCTATTTTTAAGTGAGTCATGCAACATTTTCAGTCAGTGCACTTTGTAATTTGAAGTAGCCAGAACTGTTTCTTTCATTTGCAGTCAGATCCCAGACAAATCCTTAAATCTGTTTTTCAAAAACAAATGTTCTATGTGTGAAATGGTCCAAAGACTTATTCAATATATAAAACAAATGTTCTGAACATGAAAATTTCTAGACGCAACAGGTACAGCTGAATATTGGGACTGTGTGCCTGGATACATACATTAAGATGCAGAAGGAATGTCCTTGCTTCAACAGTACTTCAAAACTTGTGACATCTGTGCTAATTTACAGAGGGACATTCACAGTTTCTTGCCCACATCTGTTCTACAACAGTTTAGCTGTTAAAACAGTTGTTTTCCCGGACCTTGTGGCTGGTTGTTTACATTGTAAACATTGTTCTGAAATACATAGCCGGAGCAGTAGGAGCTACGGCAGGAAAGTGACATGTAGGAGCAGCACAATTTTTCCTTACTTCTGTCCTCATTTCTAAAGTTTTTTCCAATGGAAAAGTATTGACAGAGCTCCAGAAAGAGGTGTGGGCAAAGAGATGCATAGTTCAAATCTTAATTACATAAGATTTTGGCAAGAATTAACATTTTATGTATTTGATAGAAAGAGATAGCAATTTTGTTTAGTTTCATGTTCCAATGTTTTGTGAGAATGAATAGGGCTAAGCATCTTGTGATAAACCAAACTGAGATTTTGAAAGATGCTCAGGGCTAAGGATTCAACTCCAGTCTGTTCAAAAACGTGATCCTGGTTAAAAACCAGAATTGTTTTTCTTGGGACTTAAGGAGGAACAACGGGAAAAGGACTATGGCATAATAATCCAGTACATGACCATGGTGCTCAAAGATGAAAGAAGAGAATGGGTTTGTGGAAACAAACATATTAACTATGTTGATCAGAGAAAAATCTTTAGTTACATTCTTAAAAGATTGGAAACTCCTGACAGACTTTTTGAAAAAAGAGTGGAAATGAATTGATGACAATTGCATTTGAAAAGTAGTAGAGATTACAAGTAGAAGAAGGTAAAAATAGGTTATTGAGAGGGGGGTTTGAATGTTCTTTAGAAATGTATTAGAGTAGAGGATATAGCTGGAAGTCATCTTTGTATTGTCTTATTTTTTATAGCTCTTTAACTTACTTGGTTTTCTCTCTTTTCTTCCTTTTTTGTTGCATTTGATGTTCTTACTATTTCTAATTCATATATAAAACTTCAATAAAAATTCAAAAAGAAAAAGAAACCCATGGAGGATCTTGGGCAAGTCACACACTCTTAGAGGAGGACAAAGGCAAACCTCTGAACAAATCTTCCCAAGAAAACCCCATGATAGATTCTCCTTAGAGTTGCAATAAATCAGAAACTACTTGAAGGGACTCGACAACAACAGTATACATATATTACATAAACACGTGCATTATATAAATACGACGATAAGCTATTTTAAAATCTGCAGATGGCAAGCACAGTCTGCAGAGGCTTTCTCTCTTCTCTCACACATGCTGGGGAAGTGCTGCTCCTAAGATCCTTGCTGTGCTGTGTGCTTAATCTAAAAGTAGTCGACGCTTCTTGCTTGGGAAATTTTATTTTTACCTATATGCAAATAAGTCAATAGTTTAATCAGTGAACTAAAAGTCATTTATATTTTTCAAATGAAAAAATAAAAGTCACTTGTAGAGGTTATCAAAATTTTCTTGATCAGCTTTGAGCTGTACTCAGTGTTTCTTTTCCTTCCCAGGACCCTTGGTTTTTCCTCCTCCCCACAAACTCATGAGAGTAGACTGTTGTACCTAATTTTACTGTTGCCTCTTACCTGAATGTGGAAGACCAGGGTTCCAACCCCTGCTCAGCCAATGACTGACCCTGGACAAGTCACACTTTCTCAGCCTCAGAAAGGCAATGGCATACTTCCTCTGAATAAACCTTGCCAAGAAAATCCTAGGGTGGGGTCACCACAAGTTGGAGTCCGCTTGAAGGCAAATAACAACAAAAGAGCTACTCCATGAATTTACTCTGATACAGTGCTTGGAAAGACTTTATAGCATTCTAGTGAACTGCTGCAGTTTAATTTATCTTTTTTTAAAACCTTGGTCTAATTTGAATGAGTGTGTACATACGGTAATAGGAAAGACTGGGGTGCCTAGGGCAGAACCTCTTTTTAAAAGGTAATTTTTGAAAACCAAGTGTTAAATTAACATTTCTGTTAAATCTGAAGAAAACCGAGACAGTATGTTCATAAGACTCTTATGATATCAGTTTGAGATATACATCTGTGTATCACTGATGTACTAGTTGGTCATTTTCTCCTTTTGTCAAGTTTGAATTTAGTTTTGCCAATTTCTCCTTTGTTTTGCTTAGCAGTATTCCTGATCAAAATTTTCTCAGAATGTCTGCATTTATTTTCAGATATATATAAAATAAAATATTAGCACAATGAAGCATTTATTCTCATGTTCCAAGGGGATCAATGATAGAAGATGATGTAAGTTATAAACCACCCATTGATAGTAAAGAAATCCTTGTTTACAACATGGTTGGTTTGAATTAATCATATTGTATGGTAAACCTGTTTTTCATTCTAGAAACTAAAAAGCATGATTTAACTGACACAACTGACACTAAGAACCTTTATTTTCCAGGCAAAAATCTTTATACAAATGAATACGTAGCCATCAAACTGGTGAGTAGACGTGTAATTTTAAAGGAACCTTTCTAACCTATTTAAGCAAAATAAGTCACCTTTTTCATGAATCTTCCTTTGTTCTAGATTACATGGATGTCAAGGAAAAACAAAGTGGTTGTCTTACAGAATCCGGTTAGAATGTGGTTCTCTTTTAAACATGTTAACAATGTGCTTTTAAAACAGTACTGGAAAATTGTCTTGATGCTAACATGTGGAAAGTTTTTCAAATTATGTTGTTAGTGAATCGCCTCTTTCTAATTTACCACATATAATATACAAAGCATTTAATTCAGAACAATGCAGATTGCTCTTCTTTGATAAAATAATGTTATACTCATTCATATATGATATTGTACTCATGTAGTTGGGGGATTCTCTTTGAGCTTTGTTTCAATTCTGTTTCAACTGTTGTTTAAGTTGTCTTGATATTTTAAATTAGGACTAAGTATTAGGTAGTACATTTTCAAATCTAATTATATGTACTCTTGGATTTAGATAATCTATTCTAGGTCCTTTTAAAATGTAAAGAAATACAGTCTATTATACAGCTTTGTTTACTTTAATTCTTTTCTCTGCTTTTATAGGAACCATTAAAATCGCGTGCCCCACAGCTGCATTTAGAATATAGATTTTATAAACACATTGGCTGCACAGGTAAATTATATCTTCCAGGAATTATGGATGGTTGAAGTAAAGGAGTGTATGAGGTTTTAAGGCTTGATGAAAGCAAATATTTGAAACCTTTTCCAAGAGATTAAAGGAAGAAGTTTTGAGAGTGAATTATCTACTTTCCAGGTTATTTGATGTAAGGAAACTTTCATTTAATATTTGTGTTCATTGGCTACAACAGGTTTTTTTTTCTTTTATGGAAATTGACCATGGACTGGTAGCCAATAGCTTCTAGGTTGGAATTAGTCCAAGACCGCTACTTTTGAGTTACACTTATAGATGAACAGGCAGCTCATCAGCATTGCTCCATAATTTGATTTTTGTTTGTATTAATAGTTACAGTGTTGAGGACTTAGGGAAGTACAGCACGTTTATGAACAAACATGCTTTTTATTTCCAGGGGAGAGGAAATTGAGAACTCCTATAATCATCATTGGCAAATTTGGAAAATCTATATAGGATGTTTACATCATTAATACCTATCTTTAGAACTGTAAAAATGTGACTTCCTTTAGATATGTGGAACAGCCACTGTGCATAATGCACAATACAAAAATCAAATAGTGCTACAAAAGGTGTTAGTTTGAGAAAATTTCCATTTGATAGTAGTTACAATGCTGTAGGCCTCCTGAAGTATTAAAACATTTTTTTAAATTCTCTCAGTTGAAGGCTTCCCACAGGTATATTACTATGGGCCATGTGGAAAGTACAATGCCATGGTTCTCGAGCTCCTCGGTCCCAGCTTGGAAGACTTGTTTGATCTCTGTGACAGAACATTCACTCTGAAGACTGTCCTTATGATAGCAATCCAGCTGGTGAGTAAAGAAAGAGTTTCACCTTTTTATTTTATCTTGATAAGTACACCTGCTGTTTATTTTGTTGTTGGTTTCTGTTTTAAGGGCAAATCTGCTTTCTTTACCAGAAAACTTTAACCATTTTTCTTTATGCTAACATTCATTTCCAAGAAACAAAACAAAATTCAGTGAATGTCTTGAAGTGAAACTAAGAGGTGAAACAGACCAGCATAAAAAGCTGGCTTCTGGGCGTCTTGGGGGTGTGTTGTACAGATGATGCACACCCCCAAGACGCCTGGAAGCTGGTTTCAAGCCGCGCAGCCAGCTTCCAGGCACTCCAGCGGTGTGGCGTTTACATGGTGCATGTCAACGGAATACCTTGAAGCTGTCTTCTCACTGCAGTAGAGCGGAAAAGCCAGTTTTATGCCAGCACAAAAAGGAGCAGCTGTTTGCTGCTCCTTTTTTGGCCTGCGAAAAGATGGATTGGGGATAGTACAGAGATTGAGACTCTGAAAATTGTAGCTATAAGACTAGTATTATCTTTAATTTGCTGCCTGTTCTTCGCCAGAAGTGCTCATTGTGTGGGTGACATGCATCTTTGTTCCTCCTGCAGATCTCTCGAATGGAATTTGTGCACTCAAAGAACCTCATTTATCGAGACGTCAAGCCAGAAAACTTCCTCATTGGCCGGCAAGGAAATAAGAAAGAACATATCATTCACATAATAGACTTTGGATTGGCCAAGGAATACATTGATCCTGAAACGCAAAAACACATACCATACAGGGAACACAAGAGCCTAACTGGAACAGCTAGATACATGTCCATCAACACACATCTTGGCAAAGGTTTGCTCAGTTTAATTTGGATCTTTTTTGCACAATCAAAGAATTTTTACGTGTTATCAAACATAAAGCAGTTGAATGGAATTTCAAAGTTGTATGGCAACTAATTTTAAAACTGGATGGCAAAAGACTACAGTGGTTCTGAATATAATATTGAAACGTTATGCTGATGTTACTATACTGTATTGTTAACAGGGTTTTTGTTTTCATTTTAAGGGAGAAAGCTCTTTTCAGTATCAGATAATTAACAATTGATCTAGCAATTTCCATTATTCCACTGACTACTCGGATTGTTCAATTTCTCTAAATTTCTTTAGTTATATATTTGCATTTTTCTTTAGTCAAGCCACATGGGATCGTGTTCTTTTATGTAGAACAACTGGTTTGATATGGGTAGCTTCTTGGAATTGAAGTGCTTTCTAGCAAATTAGTCTTTGTTCTGTTAAACTTTTCCTTAAGGCTGCTAAAGTAGACCTCTTGAAAGCTCTACTTAGCTTGGGAAGGGCTTCTTGTTTGGCTATAAATATATATACATCAGTTTGTGTGATGCAAGTTTTCAGTTTTTACTGTAATGCCATAATGTTATACTTGGCTTCTCCTTCCTCATTATTCTGTGACCTAACACCACTAGGGTGCTGAATGTATGGACAGGATATGATGGACTCATCATATTTTGCCCACAGATGTGGCCTGTCCCTGTCCCTGGCATTTACCTGTTCTGGTGCAGTGACAGCTGGGTGTCCAAATGCCTGGTCACCACCGTGCCATGGAATGTCATAATCACTGACTTGCTTGTCCCCATTGCTGCCGTTCTCTGTGAAGATTCATGCCACAGCCTGAAAGGGTGGAAATGGGATCCCTGGCCTCACCCACATGGCCAGGTGCCCCTTTAGACATCACATGTTGCAACTTGCACAGAGAATGGTGGCAGCAGGTAAGGATGCACATGGGCCTCTATACTACCAGCTGTCATGCTAGAGTTACTCAGAAACTCCACCACAAACAGTTTTTTAAAACCATGCTAAGGGCCAGTTTCTGCCAAAATGGCATCCAGTCTACCTGTTCCTGGCCTGAGGCTGTTGGTCTGCATTGTCTAAACAGAACAACACCGAGGTGGGTGGGGGGGACCTGGAATGCTTACAGCCCCTAGATTTTGCTACAATGTGTAGAATATCTTTGATGCTTTATGCATAACTTTGGGTCCCTCTGGGGAGAAAGGTGGGCTATAGATGAAATTAACTAACGAACTAATAACTAACTTTTATCACACTTGAGAGTGAGTTCCTGAATGGCAGGCGACTGGATGGCCCTTGGGGTCTCTTCCAGCTCTGTGATTCTATGATATCTGGTCTAGCAATACTGTTTGCTGTGTCCTGTCTATGCCCACATTTTTCCAAATGTGTTCCTTTTCCTCAATTTGCATTAGAGTGAGAAAAGTAATCAGTAAGTATTTCTGTTACAGAAATGTTACAGTGATATGTTATTTCATGTATTTCAGAACAAAGCCGGCGTGATGACTTGGAAGCCCTTGGACATATGTTCATGTATTTCCTTCGAGGCAGTTTGCCATGGCAGGGCCTTAAGGTATATGCCCAGTGTATTCAGTAAACTTGCTATGTGACTTGTATCTTTATCTTCTACTAACAGTTAACAGTAACTTGAATAATTCAGGAAAAGACATATACCTGTAGTTTTGAACAGTGATAGCTGGTGGAGTGCCCAGGCTTTGCCCTAAACCCTATTCTCTGGGTCAACAAACACAGTTGCCAGTAGCTGTGGGAACCAATAATTTAATTGTAGAAGTTGGCCCTAAAAAGTCATCCCCCCACACCCTGCATGTTTAGTTTTTGTAAAGAAGCTGGAGACGGCTGCAAAATGAACTTTGGCTGCCATATCTTTTCATTTTAATCCTTTTCATCCTAGCATTTCTTGAGACTTTCGAATTTACTGTTTAGTTATTGTTTACATTTTGTCGGCTTCTATAGATATTTGAACTCTGCAAACCCCTTTTCTATGTCTTAGCCTCTGCTGCTTTCCTCATAGCTGGTATGACTCTCTGGCAGAAAGGAAAAACAAAACAAAACACAGCTGTTTAGCAACCACTCTCCTTGTTTTATCCCCTTGAAGGTGATTAAGGGACCAAAGAAAAGAGAATACAGTAGGCTTTAGTATTCATAGGAGCTGGTTCCATGACTCTGCCCCCATAAATACCAAAATCCATGGATGCCCATGTCCCATTATATACAGTGGCATAGTAAAATGGCATCCCTTATATGAAATGATAAACAACAAGGTTTGCTTTTTTGCCCTGGATCTTTTCAACCTGTAATTTATTGATTTGGTGGAAAAGAAACTGTAGATACAGAGGACTAACTATACTGATTTGTGAATAGTGGAGCTGCTGCAAGGAATGAAGAAAAAGCTGTCATAGATTCCCTTTGTGTAAAGGAAAGGTGGTGGTGTTCTTGTTTTAGGGCTGTGGGGAGAGTTACTTATCTTGGGCTATCAGCTAATACTCTTTAAAAGTATGACGAAGATAAAAAAATATTTGCAATTGTGCAGGCTGATACACTAAAGGAGAGATACCAGAAGATTGGTGATACTAAAAGGAACACTCCAATAGATGTTCTCTGTGAGAACTTCCCAGGTGAGTTTCATGCTAAGTGGTATGTCATCTGTGCAAAATGCTTTATTGACAAAGGATTGATCTCCTGTTAAGGTAGCATTTTTTTAGGTCATCTTATCATAACGTCATTCTAATGATATGCCACATTCTTTGTCCAGACACATATGGATTCCTCATATTTCAAATATTTATAACTGCTATTGAGAGGTTGGAACTTACTATGAGTGATTGTTCTCGGATGGCAGCAAGAGCATTCCACCCCTCGTGTCCCAATCAATGAAGCAGAAGTCTAAGTTCTTTCTCCATTGGTACCATTGTGACTCCTACCCTTCCCTATCAGTTTAATTATCTAGCCCTTACCTGATACACAACATATCTACAGAACCTGAAACTGCAGAACCCAGCAGAGGGAGGAGAGTGTGTATTCCTCCTGCTGCCATCCCAGAATGATAATTTCAAGTTCCAACCTCTAGTTCTCAGGATAGCACAGAGGAGCAATCCATCCACTCATGGGACTTACCCAAGCTCATGGGATTTTTGATTTGGGTGGGAACAAGTTATACTCTGTAACCTCTCTGTCACTACTGCCTACAGCACAGAAAAATCAAAAGCTGCCTGTGCCAGTTTGTATCTACCCCAGAAATGTGATCCTTTCTGTCTTATCTGAAAAGCTATTCTTTTTTCCCATTTATGTTTCTAATTCTCCCAACAAAAGTAAGGTAAGAGAATACATGTCTGGTTGGCAGTGCAGGAGAATAAAAACTGATGGGGAGGGTACAGAGTCATGATGGTACCTATGGAAAAAGATCTTAGACTCCTGCCTCGTCGGTTGGTACTCGTAAGTGGGTGGATTGCTTCTCATTGCAATCCTGAGAATGAAGCTCACATCCCTGTGTAAACACAATCAGGTCTGTCAGGTTTGTAACTCTGCCATGCATGCCACCTCTCTTCTTGTTTGGTAATATTTCTGTATTTGCTCATCTTGCAAATGCAAAAATAGGAGTTTTGGTCATCTGGTAAACAGGAGTGAAAAGCTTTGGTGTTGCTTTGGTTAAGAACTGCAGGACTGACATGGCTGTGCATTTAACTCATTTTTGTATACGTATAATTAATGTTTGCATGCCATGTAAGTTATGTGTTTGCTTTGGAATACTAAAACGCAGGTTTAAATGATCTGGTACAGAATGTACCTCCTCTTGAACAAATCTGTGTTAAACTTATTTCTAGTGCTCTTGATAATACGAGTTAAATAAAAGTCTCTCTGCCTCCCTACTTCATAACATTGCCAAAGTGACACATGTCAAAATGATAATTGATATAATCAAAACAAAGAGTTAAATAATGACCTTTTTGGCTAATGGAAGCATCTCTTGTTCTGAAAAATAGAGATTTACAAGTGCACTTGAAAATGAATGAGAATTTAGCACATTTGGCTTTAGATATAGTTGGTGTTTAGACCTGTCCAGAAAAATATAGATATGAAGAATGTATCTTTTTTGTTTGTTCTGCCTATCTCTGTGGCTCCTATCAGTTGTAATGTTCTCCAGTAGTTCCTTGTCAGGATAGACCATCAAGCACACTGTCTTGTGATTATACCAGTTTTTCTTGAGGCTTTATCCCAGAAGATGGTGCTAGGAAACACTTGTTCTACCCTGTGCTTTTTAGCTTTTCTCCTATATCGTATAATATCTACATGAAACTGGTGTACAGTTATATGGATACTTGGGATGTTGTGCCTGATGCCCACCATTGTCTCTTCTGATCTTATCTTGGCAAAATAGTGTTACTGGCTGGATGAAGGTGAACAGTTTAAAATTTCTCTGCATAACCATAGTTCTGCAGGCTTCTGACAGTCTGGTGGCCATAGTAACCCTATCATGTTGGAGGCAGAAGGGTTGAGAAGAGAATTTATTTGCATCCATCTAGGTTTTTTTAGTGGCTTGCAGGTGCAGCATAGCTAGCTGGAAGAAGAGTTTGAAAAAGTAATGTAGGAAGCTGCAGCTTTTAGACCCCACTAGCTAGAATGGATAGTATGGGACTGTGGCAGGTGCTAGCTGTTGATTCTTGGAGTGATCATATTGGCTGAGAGATTCCTAAACTTATAGTCTAAAAAAGTAACTTTTCTAAGTTCTGACTAGAAGCAAGACCTTTTTAAAATATTTGACAGCCATCAAATATGATAAGGTTAATATAATATAACATATATAATATTCTATATATATTATAATATAATATAATATATATTATATTATATTATAATGCCATATCAAACTGCTGTTAACTCACTCTGACTTGTTAGGGTAGTACACTTAAAACATCAAATGCTTCCTCATCCTTATTGTGGGATTTTGCTCTCTGAAAGTGCTTTAACCCCCCCCCCCCCAGTTCTTTTCATATGTGAAAAATGCCTTATGTAGTTTTCATATGTGAAAAATGTACTGAATTAAACCGTTTGGAAATTATTTGCCAATTTGACAAAAGTTGGTTGACTGTCTCATCTACTTCTGTAGATCTGTAATTTAAGGGATTGATCTGACTAGTGGGTAACCTTGAAATGTATTCTCCTTCTACTTCTTTCTGAACAGATTATCTGATGTTGCTTCTTCCTAATTCCCTTTAACAGAGGAGATGGCCGCTTATCTTCGTTATGTCAGACGGTTAGACTTCTTTGAGAGACCAGACTATGATTACTTACGAACAATCTTCACAGAATTATTTGAAAAGAGAGGATTCACCTTTGATTATGCCTACGACTGGGTTGGCAGGCCAATTGTAAGTTGTAGGCAAGTGACATACTTTTCTTGATCATTGCTCTTTCCATATGATCCCTAGGTTATGCCAGTTATTTTGCAGGAATCTTGATGATAAAGTGAAAACACATTGGTTGTTGTTGTTGTCGACCTTTCCCGCAAAAGTAAAGGTTTGTATTCATGCCTCCAAATTTCTGCTTTTGTTTTTCTTATTGAATGACCATGGCTTTCTAGACAAACAGTACAGTATAGATGTGGTTACTGCTTTTACATTGGTGATGGCAGGACACAGCTTCACTTAATCTATTATAACAAATTATAACAGTGTGCATCCGCTCAAACTTCCACATTAGTGCAATGGACTTTTCCCACCTGTGAGGGTTTGGTTCTGCCACCTCCATCTGCACAAAGGTGGGGAAAATACACAGGAACTCAAGTCCATATTAGTCAGTGGGTGGCAACATGCACACACATCTCAGCGTGCCAGTGGGTACGTATCAACATTGGTTAGTATGAAGCGGGGTGATCTGTGGGAGCTCCAGTGCATGGACAGCTAGCTCACCAATACGGCGGGTTTACTCTTACATTAAATTGCCTGTCTCCTTCTCCCCTTGGCTGCAAAGTCTTCTTGAATTTTATATGTCAGTTTCCCTTCCTTCAACTCTGCAAGGGTAAGAATGGAACCATAGTTTAATATAGTCTGGTGGGGGTCATGATGGAAACTTTTATATTTTCTCTTAAATCCTAAACTCACTGCAGAAATAATCTAGTTCAAGACTGCTTCAACTGCCCTGGCTCACTTCTAGGGAATTCTGAGAACAGTAGTTTTGTGAGACATTCAGTTGTCTTTGTCAGAGACCTCTGGTGCCACAATAAACTACAGTTCCCAGAATTCCCTAGCACTGAACCAGGGCAGTTAAAGTGGTCTCAAACTGGATTATTTCTGCAGTGTGTTTTGGATCTTAGCTGAAAGTTCACATGGGATTGTCAGAACTATTTGAATTAGATTTTATATAGCAGTTTAGGAATATAATCCTGTTTAAATTCTTGAACAAATGTAACCTATGTGTATAGAACCATAGAGTTGGAAGAGACCACAAAGGCCATGCAGTCCAACCCCTTGCCATGCAGGAACTCCCAATCAAAGTATCCCCAACAGATGCCTCTGCTTAAAGACCTCCAAGGAAGGAGACTCCACTGATGGTAGAAACTTTTTTAGCATGAGTAACAAGACAGTAGTTGTTCCCTAGTTCTAAAATATACATTTATCAGTTTTCAGTAGTGTATGCTCTGACACTGTAATTCTCAGTGCTCATAGACATTTTAGGACAGCATTGAAAGACTGCTAGAGACTTAAAAATTACTTATATGGACTAGTTTAGCATTAGATAAATGTCTTGACTGATATTCCAGGAAAGACATGTATGTTAAGAAGCATTCCCTTATCTTCTTAACTGTTGTACCCCGCCTCAATTGCTCATTCAGAGGAGCGGGCAAGAAATAATAATTATTATTATTATTATTATTATTATTATTATTATTATAAAACCAACACTCATGCTTTCCTCTCCTCTCCAGTGAAACTATGTGCAATATCTCACTCACCCAGACTTGGTTGCAATGTTAAAGAAGGAATAGAAACTCTTAATTTTAAACAATACTATATCTCTGTACCTGACCCCTTTGTATTGTGGAATTGTATTTATGAGTAACATTAGTACAAAAACCATTATTAAGTGTTCTGCATGGGGTAGTATGGGAGGAGGTCAATGGTGGGTGACACAATGAAGTACCACACTATGTGACACCAACCCTAGTGATGCCACTGCATTTTGCAACAGGATTTAAAGTTATGAATATCAAAATTAGGTACTTGCTGGCCACAGGTTCTTAAAAGCTCCATTTGAATGGAAGTAATCCAGCAGATAAGTCTGGCATCTACCAAAACATTCATATAAGTCCCAAATGCATGGCCTTCTGCAGCCAACTCATGCTAATTTTTACTATTGGTTGTGTCATGAAGAAGCTGGAAATGCTGTAGGACCTGCTGAAGGTAAAAGAAAATATAACGATCTTACCTGCTTGATTCCTACTCTAAATGAGGTGCTGTAATAAAGTCAACACATGTTGTTTGGGTCTCACTTTCATATTCAACTGTATGTATCTGTGTGTTTATTTTCTAGCCTACTCCAGTGGGGCCCATGCAGGTAGAATCTGGACCATCAGTAACAAGAGAAATCCATCCACATAGAGATCGATCAGCAATACAAATTCACCGAAATCAGGTTTGTTAACAAATGAGTCACCTAGTCCTTGACAGGTATTGGAAATGCTGAATGTGTCCTTCAAGTCAGTGATTGATCCTAGTCTTAGGTCTAAATTGATACCTATACAGAATGGATAAAAAAATAATAGAGGCTTACTCTGCATATTTTTCACTGTCTACTAACTGCTTTTGGTTTCTGTGCAAAGGATGGGGGTCATCTTATAAAATTAATGCCTAAATGAAATTCTTATTAACACAAATTTCATTCCTCTGAATGAACTGACTGCACTTTTTAAAATAAATCATTGCTTTGCTACGGCTCATCTCTGCCTTTCCTCCTATCTTTTTGCTATTCTGCTTGCAAATTTTGTGCAGACTTCATCAGAACGCCGAGGAGACTGGGAAACTCCTGCACCACGGCAAGCCAATGCTTTATTTCTGACATCTCACTTGGTTGCAGAGCGGCATGGGGGATCGGTTCAGGTATTGTCCTTTCTTGTTCTGTGCAGCATTTCTATTAGAGAGGTTGTCCATTCTAGCGGGTTGATTTTCAGTCAGTTCATATGCAGATATGAAAGCTTTGTGCATATACAGGGATACTGATTTCCTCACTTAGGCATAATGTGTCAATACTAGGTAAGGGTGATGTTGCCAACATTTGCATATGCTGATTCTTTCAGAGGAATATGGAGTTCTGTGGACAGAACTGTTTAATACGCAAATTGATGACCACCACCAATCCTTAGCAGGGAACAGAGATGGGTGAAAAAGTGTGGAATGGGCAGGAGTGGCCAGAAAAGTCATTCTAACTTTACTTCCCAGGAGATGCAGGGACAGCCTAGAAGGAATGTCTTGTACACAATAAAGCACAAAACATCAGTTGATGATAGCCACAACCAGACACTGCTACAGCAGTGATTTTTGATCGCATATTCCCAGGGAGTGGCACCAAATGCCTCACATCTTGCTCCTGGAGTAACACAGTTGGGTCAACCTTTGAAGTGACATTTTTTGAATTAATCGTACAGTATATTAAATAAACCTTGTTCGTCTGTGAGATGCTACTTGATTCTGTTATTTTTTTCTACAACCCGCGATCATGACCATACCCCCAGTGATGTGTAAATGGAACTGTTCTGTAAGCATTTCAGAAGTAGCGACATTTTTGTCTTCTGGTCTCATTGAATTGTGAGCTGCCTCTGAACACCTACACAAATCTTGTGCTGCTGATTTTTTTGCTAAGCGGTGATTTATGAGTGGCAGACTTGCAGTGGGCAATGGAGTTCACTTCTGTGTTGGCTTCAGTCAGTGCAATTTGAAGCTGCAAGGAACAGAAATGTAAAAAGGACAGTTGTTTTCCAGTATTCTGCCGTTTTTGTGGAGACTTCAGTGGAACTGTGCAATATGCAGTAGATTGTCCCAAACTCCATACTTAATTCTGTCTGAACATATTTTTAAAAACAGATGTTTTGTTTTGTTGCAATATATACACTTTTTGTTTATGCTGATTTTTTTCCTCAATCCTCTCAGTATAGCTTTCACTGAATCATCTCCTCTCAATCATTTTGAGTCCTTCAGATTGTTCAAGTACACCTCAAATTGAACATGAGTCAACAGTGCAGTGAGGCAGCTAAAAAGGCCAATGCAATTTTAGGCTGCATCAATAGATGTATAGTGTCTAGATCAAGGGAAGTCATAGTGCCACTCTATTCTGCTTTGGTCAGGCCCCACCTGGAATACTGTGTCCAGTTCTGGGCACCACAATTCAAAAAGGATGTGGAGAAACTGGAGCGAGTCCAAAGGAGGGCAACTAAGATAGTGAAGGGCCTGGAAACCATACCCTATGAGGAACGCCTTAGGAGCTGGAGAAGTTTAGTGTGGAGAATAGAAGGTTAAAAGGTGATATTATAGCCCTGTTTAAATGCTTGAAGGGATGTCATATTGAGGAGGGAGCAAGCTTGTTTGCTGCTGCTCCAAAGACTAGAACGTGGAACAATGGATGCAAGTACAGGAAAAGAGATTCCATTTAAACATTGGATGAACTTCATGGCAGTAAGAGCTGTTCAACAGGGGAAGAAGCTGCACTGGAGAGTGGTGAGGTCTCCTTCCTTAGAGGTCTTTAAACAGAGGCTGGAGGGCCATCTGTTGGGGATGCTTTGATTGAGATTTCCTGCATGGCAGGGATTGGACTGGATGGCTCTTGTGGTCTCTTCAGCTCTATGATTCTATGATTCTAGATTAGTTCAGAGGTGTGGAAGTTGTGATCCAAATTCAACTAGTAGAACACAAACCATTTTTGATCTGTGTCTTTTTGTAGTGTGTGTCGTGACTTTAAGAAACACCTCCTCCTCCAAAAAATACAACCTGTGTAAAAAATTACACAGTTATATCAGCAGGTAAAAATATGCAGGAAAATTTTTTTTGGGATAGTTGAATCAAAATTTCTTTTCAAGTGTACTTTTCTTGTTTCTTCAGTGGTCTGTATGTAGTACACCATTACTGCTTTAACACAAATGGGAGTTATGTTCGGTGTCAGAACTGCTTTATGTTTCTGTTCTCCTCAGGTGGTGAGTTCAACCAATGGTGAGCTGAACACTGATGAGGCAGCAGGAGCACCCTCCAATGTACAACTTGCAGCACGTACTGAGGTGGAAGTAGTGGAGGAAGCTAAGTATGTTTGCTGTGCAGACAAGCTTTTCCCTGCATCACCTGTATGTGAAATGTGCTTGTTTATTTCTGCGTATCTGTGTGTGATGCCTGTATCCATAACCTATCAAATCCTTTAGGATTTTTGCATGATGGCTGCAGTGATGCTGGTGATAGTACAGCTTCTTTTCGCTTGTGCAGCCTAGGTAGCGCTACTTCTGGCCAGAGCATGTATTGCAAAATTAAGACATAAGCATTTCAGAAGATTTGCAAATGGCATGAATAGAAAAGCTTCTTGGAATTAGGGCTGCAACCTCTGGTTCTTAATGCTCTATGCACATTAATTAGCTTAATTTATTTTTGGGAATGTAGACACAAGTCCTCCTTTCCCCTTCATTCTTAAAGTCCGAGACCATGTGTTTGGACTCTAACTCATTCTTGCAAAGACATTATTTTGGACTATCAATCATGCTGTAAGTAATTTTTATATTTGCCACCTAAATCATTATTTTTTTCATCTCTGCCATCCATCTGGTGGTACTCTGCATGATCTGTTGCTTCCACATGAGTTGGACTGTGGAGTCTTCTCCCAGTGATCAGCAGTCATCTCCTTTTCTTTACGAGGAAAGTTTGCACACACTTAATCATTTATGGAAAGAAAGATCCTCAAAAGCTTCATAGGTTCAAGGCATAGCAGTTTGACCTGTCTTGTGACTCTGGTGAATCTCCCCATAAAACTAATAGTGCTTAGAAGTTTTGTTTTTGTTTTTGCAAGCATTCAGTGCTGAAAATGGCTTTAAAACGTGCTTGCCAGAAAAGCTCGCAATACCTTTAATTGTGCTTCAGGTTTGATTCTGCCGCTGAGATGAAGTAATCGTCTAATACTCCATTGCCTGAGAAACAGGTTATCGATTTGCAAACATTTCTGTCATCACCACTCAGGAGAGCTTCATAGCCACCTCGAGCTTCAGAGAGGCAGGATTTAAATGTGTTTAAATAAATAAAATTAAGAATGCTTGTGGCAAACCTAATAATTGCACTTTGCTTTCCCTGTTGATGGCTTAGTCTTTGCTATTCCACACATCATGGATGTCTTTTTGTCGATTTGGCGGGTGGGGAGTATGTTCTTTGGATACATATTCTACTTTGTGGAGCCTGTAGATCTCCAAGCAGTTTATTGTTAGGCTAGTTTCCAGCAAGTACCACTCAAATGGGCTAGGCTTTAGTATCTGTAAGTCATTCTAATTTGCTTGCAGTTTAATCCAATGGGCTTTTTGCTGTGGCACTATAGCATTAGCTAAATTAAATCAGACCATTTCTTTTGCCCATAGAATCATACGATTGAAAGAATCCAGAATGTCTCTAAAAATATTCTTCTGTAAACTTCAAAATATTGTCACAGTTGAGATGCCATCTCTGAATGTTAACGTGGAAATAAATCATACTACGTTCACTGAAATATACTCTCAAGAAAGTGCATCTAGGATTGCCTAGCTATGCGATTTTCATCTTGGGTGAAATTTAGATATACTGATGGAATAAGTATAAAAGGTTTGTGGCTATTACTCTGTGCACTGTACATCCTCTCAACATGTTCTTTCAAATTGAACATCTAAACCTTACCTGTTATTTCTGAGTATGTCACAAATTTCCACATGTCTGAAGTTGCAATGACTTCAGTCAATGTAACATTGTGGAAGTGAGGTGCAGCTGTACAAGGGAAATTACAGATACCTTGATCCTGCATACAAAGATGGATTTACCTCTTCATTTTAATAGGATGAGATTACACCTAATAACTGCATAGCATCGAACTGTTAATGAATGTTTGGGATTTGTTTAGTAAACTGGCAGGTCAAGAAATCTGTTTTTAGGTTTTACTTGACTTTACATAGAACCTCTCCTCTTTCTCTTGCCCATCTCTAACTTTCATACTCTTCCTTTCTTGCCCCATTACCTCCCATCCATGACTTACCTTTAAAGTTTTGAAATTTTTCTTTTCTTGCCAATTGCTCATGCCTGCTTTTTGTTGTACATTTATCTTGTTCCTAAAGCCTTCTTGTCTACTCTCCTCCCATCTTTGCATAAAAGTCTTTTAAACTTTGATATCTGAAAGTGAATTTCTGTCTGAAAGTCTTTTACTATAGTCTGACATTTCACATTTTCCCCTTTAAATTAGTTTGCTCTGCCTTCATTTCATATTTAACATTGAAATAGCTCACTTGACCAATACCATTAGTCCTGCAACTTATTCTATTCACTCAGTCCCTTCCTATCATGTTTTCCTTTCTTTGTGTATCTTCAGTCTTTCTCTACTTTTTCCCATGAGTTTTCAAGTACATAAATATTTATGTCTTTCAGTCCACACAACAGTTTCTTGTGTTTTCCTACAGCGATCACCTCATACTCCTGCACAGCAAAATTCTCTTAATAAACTGCTATGATAATTTTTACTTTTTCTTATCTAACTCACATATCTACTTTTTTCCAGTCTTGATTTGTGCTAGATCAGTTTTACTGAACCAGCATTTCCAGTATTTTGTTCTGTCCAAATATAAGAGCTTCATCTTTATTCTTCTTGACCTGTTTGGTGACTTTAGTGCTGTCAGTTCACTGTGTCCTCTTGGAATCACTTTTCATGACTTCCATCTCGTTGCCCTTCCCAGTCTTTAATTTTTCTGGCCATATTAGCAATTCACCTCTACCCAGAATTAAGATGTTTGCTCTGTTTGCTCTCATATAGTTTTCATAGCCTGTGCTTACTCCATTTATGCTGTCTTGTTTTTTGTAATTCTGTAATTGGCTTCAGACTAATCTTATTCATTGATTACTTTGCTGATGTCTCTTTTTGCATGCTTTGTTAAGTGCCCCAAATTAAAAAAACTTAGCTGCAATTGTATACACACTTACCTGGAGTAAATTCTGTTGAATCCAGTGGGATTTATTTCAAGTAAGCTATGTAAGATTCCATTGTTGGCCAGAATAGAACTACTAACCTCTCCACCCAAACATTTGGCACTATCTTGTTATTTCTGTTTAATGTGCTGACATTTTATATTTTCTCCATCTTCCAAGCCAGGGACTTTGGATGACTCTTCTTTTTGCCTTTTAATGGTACTATTGCTTCTGTTTCTACATGAGCATTAAATGTTCAAGAACCCTTATCAACACTGCTTTTGAATACTACATCCTCTTTGGTTGGATAATGTTGCTGAATGTCATTCATTTTCCTAAACCTTTTTTTCATCTCTGTGTGGCCTTCTGCACTTGTGTGGCTCTCTGCCTTTCTAGTTGTAACTAAAAATTCATTAGAAGTTAGCTCCTCTTATTTTGTTTTCCCTTCCACATTTCCCACTATTGTTGTAATTCCGCCAAATCAGATGGTAAGTCAGCCTTTCCCAACCCAGCACCATCCCCATGTGCTGGACTACAACTCCCATCATCCCACCAAGGAAGGACAGTGATGGAATGATGGGATTTGTAGTCTGAGATATACTGAGAATGCTAGGTTGGAGAAGGCGTCTGTAAGCCCTTTATGCAAGTAATGTCACTTCTGTCTTCTCTAGCATAAGTAGTTTTATGAATAAACCAATTGTAATGGTGGTGCTAATAGTAGGTGTATGTTACTCCTGAATTATTTAGGCTAAATGATAAAGATCAACTAATTCTTCCTAAATAATAAATTAATTATAGGGAAATACAAGGTTATACAGTAGTCTGATGAACTGCCATGTTCCATCTAAACAGATACTTGAATCTTAGCCCTTCTTGCCAGCTATTTTAGAGTTTTCTTGTAAACATTTCAAGGTGCCAAATCCAGTCTTATACAAACGGAAGGGTCTATAGATGTGTTGAACTCAAATTCCAATAACCCCTGCCCATTGACCATGCTGGTTGGGACATATGGGAGAAACCTTGTTGCTCCCACCTACCAAAGTGTCCTGAAGTATGTTCACCTTATTAAGAGGATACCCCTGTGCCCTAATACTATTGTTCTGGGCTGTCATGAAAACATTCTCAGCAACACTTCCATCATATTATCCCTCCTGTTGTAGGAGGTTCAGGTGGAACCAGGTTTGAGAAGGCAAATGGACCTGGTGTGTACCACAGATCAGCATTGCATGTTTGCATGATCAACCATGACAGGCTTCCATCTCACCTCTGAACTAATGTTTCCTTCCTTCCTTTTCTGTGTTTTTATTTGTCTTTCTTTCTTTCTCCTCACACTGTCTGTTGTAGCTGCCTGAAAATGCTCAACTTGTGGTGAGTCACTCTCTCTGGTTCAGGTACAAGGGGGAGTGAACAAGATTATGGCTGGGCAGATCAAAATGAAATTAAGTGACTGGTGGATAATTAAGTGACTAAATGACTCAGGAAATTAAGTGACTTTTCCTCCATAGGAAAAGGAACCAGAACTAGGTTTTAGTTGGTTTGTGTAGTATCGACACATTAAAACCATCAAACCGTCTTTGAAAAAAGAAGAAAGAAAGAGAGTGCAAAAGGGAAAGGAGGAGGAAAGAGTTCTAGTTTGTGGATAGATACTGTAAAGCTAATACCAATATCTTGGAGCAGTTTTCTGAAAACTGAGGAGCTAAATTTCCCATGGGACTTTTTCACCTTTACTTGTTAGTTATAAAGTTCATGGTGCAAAGGTTTCTAAGAGTAGTGCATTTACCACAAATTCTGAGTTTGCCTTTTTTTCTTTTTCTTTTTTTTTGGCAACTCGAGATTTACTATATACCAACTGCATTTTATTAGCACCTTTGCAGTAATTTTTGTAGCTTGCATAAGAAGAACAGTACTATAGCTGGAGTTCCACACTATGAAAATAGTCTTCTGGACTGGAACCCTCCCAAATCTGTTGTCGGGTCCCGTTGATGAAATACAGATCCAGATAATCACTTTCCTATGACTCCCTGCATTTTTCATGGTGGAGAACAGCAATTGGTTTATAGTCTTTTAGCTTGGAAAATGAGAGACGCACTAGCCTGGATCATTTCATCTGTATATTTTTTGTGCCCTGATCAACAATAATCTCAGATAATCTCAGATAAAACAATTAATAGTGTACCGTGCCTTTTTGCAGTTCACAGGCTGGACTTTGCTCACCCCTGGTCTAGGGAGATTCAAGAAAGACTAACCTATCTAAAGGTCACATATGTAGTTGAAGGTTCTTCTGCTGTTCTACTTCCCTTAATGCCCATTGCCATTATCAGGACTTGTGTCATTTTCTGTGCTCCAGAAATTAAGGGATACAACTTAATAGCTGTGGAAATGGGAAGATTTTCTTTTTCGCTGGGTTCACAACTGTAATTAGAGTTAGTGTTTGGTCTCTGTTGGTGACTTGGAAATAGCTTAACTGTTTAGGGACATAAAAATTAGACTTGTCAAATACAATATATTATATAGTATAACCAGTACTATGAGCTAGTAAGCGTCAAGGTTAAGAACACTTTTGAAATAAAAAACATACCCGACTCTTTTGTTCGATGTTTTTAGAGTGTGATTCAGTGGCTTCCCCAGTTTTGTATTAAGTTGCAGCATCTGAAGAAGTTCTCGATGGTAGCTTCTCAGTTACCACTGCAGGCAGGAGGGCACTGTAAAAACGCCCTATTTGTGCAATATACATGTTTTCCTGTTCCTGTTTTTTTTTAAAATCTGTAAGCTTTTAAGGGTAAGGACCTGTTGACGTGGACTCTACACAATCAAACTCTTCATAGGAGTTTGTGCCTGTGTTTTATACCTAACCACTTAAGATTATGCTCTTGGTATCACCGTCTACCAAAAGGGGGGCAAATTATGTATTTGCTCAGCTATCTTTACAAAGAAGATTCCAGTTCATGAAGCTGAGTCAGAACCTCGCATGGTGAATCCTGTGGAACTGGATGGAAAGAGATGAAGGCTATTAACCAGTCAGATGAATTTCTCTGTCTCTGCAATAAGCTGTCTAAGCTGATGCAGCAGGTCAACTTGTTTAAATCTAACACATTAATAGTAACTAGGCTTATACACAATAAAGTAAAGTTTCTTACTGTAAATTATTGCTCTCTGCCTCACAAGAAGTATTCAAAAAGGAAGACACGTCCTCTCACTCCTAAAATATACACTGTTCTGAAGTTTGTTTGAATGTCCTCTGGAAAACACGAGCGATGGGGAGATTTTTTGTCAAGATAGCTGCAGAGGACTCCATTATAATAATATTGTATGAAATTGCCTAATACCAAAGCAGTCAGTTGGTCCATGTTGTTTAGTACTGAATTGCCCTGGTTGGCAGTGGGGCTCTAGAATTTCAGGCAGGAATCTTTTCCAGACATAGGTAGAGATACCAAGGACTGAACAGTGGCCCCCAACTTCATGCACATCTCAGTTACTGTACTTTAAACCATTGTGTAATAGATCACTAAGACTTAAAGTGTGAAAACCAGGGCTGTTTTGTTGGCAGTGCCCACTAGCTGAACTACCTTGCATTTTATACTCTCTATTTTGGGGGGCATTCCATCCTTTGGTCATATTTTGGTACCACTTAAATACCTTATTAGTTTGTCTGTTTTTGTGTGGGAGAAGGCAGTTATTCACATTTCAAGCCAGTACAGGACAGCTTTTTCCCCAATGTGGTGCCCTACAGGTGGGCTGAACTTGTAAATCTGGTCATTCCAACCAGCATAGAGTATTATTAGAGTACGGTGTTGGGGACAAGCTGGTGTAGGGTTTTATAACTAAAGAACAGTACTTTGAACTGTGTCCAACAACAAGCTAGAGCAGCCTTTCTCAACCTTTTTACCCTGGGGGAACCCTTCAAATATTTTTCAAGGAACACCTACATAAAAATTATTGTATCTATAGCTCAAAAAAACAAAATGTTTCTTTCAGTCACAACCTCTTGCAAAATCCTGGTAGAGAAACTTCCTGAACTAGAGGCCACTAATGTTTGTTAGTGGAAGCACATGAAGTGGATTTATTCTGTTTTGCACCATTCAACATTACTTACCCAGTGCTGTACTTGCATGCGTGTGTATACAAAATTGTGACTAAGAATGTTGCTTTCTACCATAATTGGTGCATTGATTCACATCCTATGTGTATGCATGCATCAGAGTGTACATGTGTGCACATATAATGGCATAGCTGGTTTTTTTTGGAGAGGGCAAGCTGCATTATTCAAAAGCTGAATGTAGATTTTTTTTTCTGTAGAACTTATGGTGCCATTTTCACTATTTATGTGACCACATTTTGAAGTGCAAAATTCAGAACTAGGTGACATCTCTCAATATTTTTGTGGTTAATTTATTATTTATTATTAATTTCCAGGATTTATATCCTGTCTTTCTCCCACAGATTTGAAGGTGTTATCACCGTATTAAATCTCAGGTTAACATCATTCTTGAAGAATGACATTTATGACATAGTTAACCTGACAGGATTAGAATGTTCTGATTTTCACAAGGCTGTTTTACCATATTTTGGGATGTGATAGTCATCTTGAGGCAACTTTTCAATGTAAAAAATGGACGTATGCATGTTATGCGTAAGAAACCATCTTTAGAACAGCTACTGCTGTTGCCACAGGAGTTTTTTTTAGGGGGGGGAAGAAGGAGTATAAATAAAAAGACTAAGTATTAGAATCTGGGTGTGTTAAATAGTATCTTGTGTGTTCCATCATTCTTTGTGATTCTCTGTGTCTCTGCTTCATTTCATAGAAAATTCATTTCATAGAGGAAGGCCACCCAGTATGCACTCCAGGCCTCTCATAAGAGACTGTTTTGTTTGGTTCTGTCAACTATCCAGCATGTGTCATCTTTAATGGAGGCCATCCGTACAGCTTCTTGCCCCTAGCTTCATGCATACCTTTCTCAGGTTTTACCAATCATCTTCCTTTTCACATCTTGTCTATTTGATCATCCATTAAAATATATAATATAAAAATCTACATATGTTACTTTTCTGTTTAGTTGTAGATTTCTTTTTCTCTGAGTTCTTAAGCACCTACCATATCCTGTGATCAATGAATGAGATATTGACGCATCCCATTTAAAAAATAAGTAGTCAAGGGTACACGTATTACTGTTGAAATGAACACTGGGTGGCAAGTAATTCGGTATGTTAAATAAAGGATGGAGAGTAATTATGCTGAGGCTGTGGAATAAATTTTACCAAGTACAAATGGATCAGCTTTAGAAGACAAGTCACATACAAAAGTGAAGAGGGGGAAACTCCTGAAGGGCCTAAGAGGCCTAAATTAGATGATATCCTTCCTATCACAAATAAAAGGGAATATGTGAAGGAGGGGATAATAAGCCATAAAAAAGCTCTTTCAGACACCCCTGATTCAAACTCTCAAACATTTTATTTCCCTTGGTAGACTTTTAAGATTGCTTTTCAATTGATGACATTTGTATATTACCAGATTCTTTATATATGTACGTATGTTGACAAAAAGGCAGTTTATGTTAAATATAAGATCTGACAATCAAACAGTTCGAAATCAGCTGACAGCAGAAAAGCCCGTCTTTAGTTTTTAAAATTATTTTCAGAGTTGGGAATACAGGACATTTTGTTAGACAGTAGTTTTCCTAGAATTTTACTTCATATATTTTGAAAATTCCAGGGCAGTCCACACTTCTTCTAGGGCTGGACCTTCATCCCAACATGTTCTTGTTTTACATAATTCTCCTATACTCCTTTTTAAAATCTCATTTGTATTTGTTGATGGTCATGGTGGCTTTCCTCTGTCTGTGCTATGTGTGTCCATCTTTTCTAGCAGCATTGTCTGAGAAGAATTATCTTCATGGTTCAGATGTATCCTAGCAGTCAACCACAGTATCACTTTGAAAATATCCTATTTACCCAAAAGAGACCTTGTTAGTTTCTTGTGCAGTTAGTGTATCATCTCTGTAAGTTGTGCCATTCTTTCAGTGTACTGCTCCTGGGGGTGGTTTTTTGGATTGTAAGCCTTTCTGATGGAAGCTGTAATGTTCATGTTGCAGTTGGTGCATAAATGTAGTTGTGGAAAATGTTAACAAAGCCAGAAGCTAGAGTTAGTCCTAGTAATACTCTTTCAACCTGCCCTTGAAAAAAAAATTGCATGAGGCCCTGGAGTGTTGTGGCTTTTCCAAAGGCACTTTGTTCATCAGTTTTTGCAGGAGAGGGGTGGGTATGGGGAGCATGTGCATTGGGCAATCTTGAGCGTGAAGATTTTGGGCCCACCCTATGCGCTTTGGAAAGAGGGGGCTTGTTAGAGGCCCCAGATACTCTGTATTGATTTGCTGTGTTCTTTGTGCTCCAGGTGCTGCTGCTTCTATAAGAGGAAAAGGAAGAAGCCTTCCCAGCGCCAGAAATGACAGGTGTCTCCTTGAAATCTTTGGGGGACTTTGTTTACCTGCTGTTCCTGCCACGTCTTATTGAATGGGGCTTCTCTTGGGGAGAGGACAAGAAACAAGGGACATTTTAAAACCAAAAAAGAGAGAGTGAGAGAGAGAGGAAGGGGGGAGATTCTAAAATAAACATTCAGGTGGATTCCCTAAATGTTCTCTGTTGCTCACTACACGCCTGAGGCTCCTTTTGAAAGTGGGACTGCATCCTCTCAGGCGCTGGTTGCCCTTGTTGGAAGGATGGCTGGCTACCTTCCTTCCTTTCTGTACAACAGTTCAACAAAGGGAGCATTCCTGGTGAATGTGCTTTGTTCCTGCTCCCTTTCTCTTTTTTTCCTCAGTATGCTTCCCCTACTCCCTGCCGCCAGCTGTGAAGAGCTTTTTGAACTGTAGACTCAAGGTGGTGGTGGAGAGGATGGTCTTGTGAGGGTCCACGTCCTCTTCCTCCAAATGGCTTAGTTTTCAGCTGCACTGTCAGCATAGACCTGATCCTTCTTAAATCGCACTCCACCAAATTCCATGATAGTAAGCCAACCGCAAGAGAATTGCAACCTACTCTTCCAGTTGCCTTGATTTACTGGTTTCTGTGATGTCACCCTTCTCAGAATGGTTATGGAGAAGTGTCAGTTCTAAAGAAACATACGTTGTTGCACTTTTAATTATTTTTTAGCATTATGTATGCATATGCTGTATGTGTGGGTATTTTCTTTGTGGGTGTGACTGATGCCAGCGCACACGTTCAGCCTGTGTTTTGAGCGCAAAGCCTCTTTCCGATTACCTTTCCGCCACATTTGGAATCCCCTCGGACTACTCTGAGGCTTTTAGCCCACTGTCGGTTGTGCACTGAAGCTTACTTGAATTTTCAGCTGCCATTTCCAGCTATCAGTGGACATCCTTCCCCACCCCATGTGTTTGTTTTTTCCCATGGTGCCTGACCTATCCTGATTGGAACTGGAAGTTTTTTCTGCTGGCAGGTGATAGAGAAGTCAGCTGGGCTGAACTCTGGGCAGGTCATAGAAATGCAAAATAGACGACCATAAGAGGAAATGGAGACATTAGACATTTCAGCCATTTAAAGGGAACAGAGCTACTCAGTCAGAGCGAGGACACTGCCACTGCCTTAGATGCCATCTGTAATCAGACCATCCAGATTTTTTCAGACCATTGTACAGAATGGAAGAGCCCATGGCTTCCATCAGAGCAGCTCTTTTGTATCTTACCTGCACTTCTTTCAGCTAGCAGTCAGGGCTTTGTAGTAACGTGCCCCATGAGGTGGGCTGTTCTCATTTTTCCAAAATGGGAGTACCCACTTTAAATACACTCAGTCTTGTATTTCAAGGCATAGTTTGTGAACTTCTACAGCGCTTTATTGGGTATGGCTTGAAATAAATGTTGTCAGTTTAAAGAATTTGACCCCATAGGCCTGGACTGAAATGTGTGCTCTCTGCTGTTCTGGAGTAGAAAGTAAATGGTTTGTTCTCAGAGCTTCTGGTCTCGCCTTGTAAAATTTTCTGTCCTGTGGCTCATGAAAGGTAGCACAACCCTTGAATTTAGTCATTACTGCATCTGCCTCTTTGGAAAGAGAACTGTCTCCAAGATTGCAGCATTCTGGCTTATAGAGAAAAGGAGTGAGTGCTCCTTGCCTGAATGAAAAATTGTTTTGAGTGGGGTTGGGGCAAGGAACTCCCTCTACAGTGATAGGTTTTTCTTTTTCAATTTCAAATATTCATTCAACAGTTATAGAACTTTACTGAATCCAAAAGCATTGTCTAAATAAAAAAGAAATTGCCACCGTTGAGTTACGGACTGTTTTTCTGTCCCCAGTCCTTGAGCCAAATCATATATTGCTTTTTGCTCATGACCTGTCTTTCCTAGAACCTTGTAATTCCATTCTTTGAGTTCTGCCAGTTGCATATTTCCTGCATTTGGGATGTAATTTAGAAGCATGAAATCTCTTTCACTTCAGCCACTGATAAGAGTGACTAGTTTTTCTCCTTTGCAGCCTATTCCTCCTAATTACTATCTATCCATTTCAATGTTTCTCATGTGACTTCTAAAAATGAACCTCGCTTTCCTCTCTTACCATGGGAAAACATACCTGATTTCTGAGATGGAGGGGATGCAGGAGTTCACAAAGGAAAACCTTTCACTTGATGTTTCCAGCTAAGTATGGCAGCATCTTAATGTCTCTTTCCTAATCCCCGTAAACTACTTAGCACTCATTCCAGAGTAAAACTCCACTCTCCACAATCTATTTCTCTTTCATCAAAGAGCAATTTGGAGTTTGCCATCTTGGAAAGCTATAATATTAAACAAAGGCCTTTTCTTGAAAAAATAAATGAACCCCCCCCCCCCCCACACACACACTTTAGAATTCTTCTTGAGAGCATGCAAGTACATTTATATTTTTAAAGGTTTTTGTTTCTGGGCCTTTTTTTCTTTGTTCAAGGGATCAATTTTTTATGAGTGAGTTTTTTAAAAATGTTTATTATGTTCATAGGGATAAAAGTATGTACTGAAAACAGGCTAATAAACAGGCTGATGCTCTTCTGAAAGCAAATACTTGGGAAAAATGAGTTGCTGTGCTGCTCCAGCTAGATCAGAGGTGGAAATAATGTTGTCTTCCTGATATTGCTGGAGCGCAACTCTCAATTTTGGCTGTTCTGGCTAATGTTGATGGGAGCTGCAGCTCAACAGCATTTGGAGGGGTATATGAATCTTACTCTCCTGATTTTTTAGAGTCACTGGATTAAATGTGCTCTTGAAAGGAATAGAGAAATCAACTTAATCTAGGCCTCCCTCCTGTCCCACAAGTTAGCATTTCAGCTGATAGATAGCTGCCTGATAGTGGAGAATGTGTGCAAAAATTCTGTGTTCATTTCTTAAAGAAGGCCTCCCCCCTTTTCAGTGTTTCCTTTATAAGAGTTTTAGTATGAGGGCTGGTTTCCATGAAATAGCCGGCATTAGCCTGAAGGTTCTTCGGGTTATTGTGATATTTCTCTGAAACATAGTGATCCTTTCAAAGAACAGTAAGCTATAACATTGCTTCCTTCTCTTTCCCGCTTTACAGCATAAAGCTGGCTATTTTGAAGAGCCAATTATCTTCTTTTCCTAGTTCATATGAGTGCCAATGTTGGCAAGATAAAGCAAGCATCATTACCAATTGTTTTGAAGCTTAATGTGGGGAAGCCAGAAATAAGCCAGAAGCCAGCAATTTGTATACCTTCCCTACAGTTTTGTGTGTCTTCTCAAATATTATAGGCCAAAACTACTAAAGGAGGGGAATCATCAAGAGTCCTGTGTTCTCTGCTTGCTGGACCTTTTATGTGTCCTGCTTTGATGGGAAGAAAGTGTCAGCATGTTGATGTTCTTGCTAAATACAAAGATAGCTTGAACAAGGTATTTAAAGGATGGACCTTCTAAAGCCATCATCCTTTTTTATCACTTGGAGAGGTAGATGGCTGTGCTTGGGCCAGAAATCCCTTTTGCGGATCATTCATGTTCTTGAATTTCAAATTATTCTTCTCAATAACATGATCATAACTTTGCCATTGTTGTTGCCTTTTTTCAGAGTTGCTAATAGTCACATTAATCTCTACAGGTAGCTCCAATGTAAAGTCAGAGAAAGACATAAGTACGACTTGCCACTGCCAGAATTAAGATATTCTTAAAAGTGTGGTTGTTGGTTTAAAAACCTTTCTCCTCTTCCATTATTCAGTCTTAATTTTACTTTAAAAACCAACATCATCATGAGTTTGCTTTCAAACTTCCTCCACCAAGAAGCATTCATTTTTTAATATGTCTTACTCAATCTTGCTGTAATCCTAAACATGACTTAAATGGTCCATGAATTACAGTAACTTCAGAGGTGGAGGAACACACTTGTATTGCCCCTTCTTGATGAATAGAAACTTTTAGCCCATGGGCTACAAGTCTATGTCTCCAGAAGTTTTGTGAACGATGTCTTGTTGGGGAGGAGAAACAGAATATGTCATTCCTCTGAGTGTATATAGTTTGAGGACAGTGATGGAAGTTAATTTCTAGATGCACACCTCCTTATAAATATGAAGCCATAGTCCCTGAAATACTACTAAAGTTTCAAGAGGTACCTTTTATGCCTCATTGCGTATCAGTCCTTGAAGGGAAACAGCAAAACCTTTGCTTGGAATGCTAGTTTCCCATTAGTTTTTAGCCTTGATAATTAAAAATGAAAGTGCTTCCCTTTTTTTCTTTTTCATTCGGTAAGTCTAGACGTTGGCATGTTGTCTAGAAGTTACAGGGCTGAAGATTGTCAGTGTACTTTGCCTTGTCAGGTATTTGTAGTATGCATATCTCAGAAAGTGACTGGAATGGAATTGGTTTCTTAAATTTCCCGTAATATATATATATATATATTTTACTGTAGATGAAGCGTAGCGGGGACTATTGTCATATTAAAATGATAGGAACCACCGTTTCCTGTATGAAAGTCTAGGATGGAAAGGGAAATCTTCCAACCAGTATTTGTACGCAGCAGGCCTTGGCTCCGAGGAGGAGTGAGTAGATGCGTCTTTGGATGCCAAACTTCTAACAGTGAAGAAACCCCAGTCTCTGACCAGGATTCCCTTTCCTCCTCAGCTTCATGCTGCCATAGCAATCTGCACTTCAGCAACTCATAGGGATGTCATTCTGAGATGTTTCTTAGAGTATTGCTGCACCTATGGAGTGTGTGGTTTCCAAGAAGGACTGAGACGCTCAAACTGAGCAGGTAGCGGTAACCTCGATTCCCGTGCCTCTTGTGAATTTAGTCTGCCCTTCCAGGGAAATGGCAGGGGCATGCCGGTCAGCCTATGTCATCCTTATAAGACTGTCTCAGGAAAATGAGTGCTTTCCCCCCCTCCTGCCCCTAAATAAATGCTTTTCTAAACTGCATAACCGCTGCATGGTGTAGACACAACCCTGTGGGATTTGGAATAGGTTGTATTCTCCAGTTAGAAAAGCAGTTTTTGCAGCGACGAAGGGTATCTTTGCAATCACCAAACGGAGAGGAGAATGACCAGTGTGGGGGGCATGTGGGCCATACCAAATAATGCATCTTTCCCCAAAAAGGGAATTCGCAGTTAAGTGGCTTGTTCCCGTTGGAAACCTTGTGGTGTATAATTTATTATGTCTGTTTCTTTAATGTAGGCCTTTTGTGCTTTTCCAAATGGGATGACTGGGATAATGAGTGCAACTCTTGTTACTGTAAAGGAAAAAAAAATCAGCTGTGAAAATCTTTTTTTTTTAAGTATTGTGTGCACATGTCTGATTCTTGTTGAAATGCCTTTTGATTTTTTTTAAAGAAATTGTTTTATTTTTTAACATGTAATGCAATGTTTAATTCACACAATCCTGGCACTGCTCTTGGAGCTTCAGCATCGAACATGCAAACATTGTATTTTTAACATGAATGTCCATTTTTCAAATGCATTTGAAATGGTTCGACCAGGATAAGGGCTTACAATATACCGTGTGCAGGAGGCGCTCTCTTCTGGCACGGGTTGGATTTCAATTTGCCAGGAACTGGGTCCTGCTACTGATCTTTCTGATGTGCCTGTTTTAATGGGACATTGCAAGAAACGTTGTGTACCTTATACACCCTTTCCCCTATTTGCACCCTTTTAATGTAAAATAAACATCAACTTTGCTCTGTTCATGACTGTGTCCTTGTTATTTTTGCCTGGGAGTCTATTTCATTGCCAAACAGGTCTGAAAATAGGGTCAATATGTTCGGTCTGAAGATGTTGCACATAAAGCCAAAGTCGGGGTAAATGGGGAGGAAACCCTTTCAAATATTGCACTTACTCTCCTATGAATCGATACAGACTAATCGTGACACCTCACTTATGTGATGGGGAACCTAGGTCCAAAACACACTGCAGAAATAATTCAGTTTCAGACCACTTTAATTGCCCTCACTTAGTTTTAGGGAATCTGGGGAATTGTAGTTTGATGTGGCACCAGAGCTCTCTGACAGAGAAGGCTAAATGTCTCACAAAAATCACAGTTCCCAGAATTCACTAGCACTAAGTCAGGGCACTTAAAGCGGTCTCAAACTGGATTGTATTTCTGCAGTGTTGTTTTGGACCTATTTTAACCCTGCATTTGTTCCAGATGTTGTTTTTAATGAATGAATTTTTATTAATGCTTAAGCCAATGGCCATTCGCATGATTAAAATGCAAAATGTAAAACCGATGAGAGAAGTTCAGAATGATAAAATGCTCCATCCAGTAACTAACGTCCAAATTTTATACATTAGACACAGTAAAATTCCAGACAATTAAATGAAACAACATTGTCTGTCGTTGGGTTGTTGTCCTCAGTTCTGATGTTAAAGAAGGGTCTTTGTGCAGGTGAGTGTCAACTCCTTCTGGAAATGTCTGGATTCTGGGAGATATCAGTCCAGGATATAAACTTTAAATTACATTAACAAAACAAAAAAAGGTTTTCTTGGCAGGTTTCTTCAGAGGAGGGTTGCCATGGCCATCCTCTGAGGCTGAGAGAGTGTGACTTGCCCTAATGGTGACCCTGAGGCAAATTATACTGGGGTTTTCTTTTGTTCATTTTAATTATATTGTCACAAATACAAAATCAGACACATCCATTTTAAAATGATTCCATTTCACAAACCTAGCAAACAAATGTGTTTTTGCTTGCGTCCATCTTTTCATTCTTATTCCGTTCTTCTTTCTTGCTTCCAATTCAGACGATGTTATTTCACTTACAAACTTCCTAACTAAATTCAACCTAAGTTGCTTAACTCGCAGTTATTTGTATGTCTTGCTTACCTTCTTATATATACTGTAAGTTGAAAGACTGAAGAGTATATTGTCACCTATCCGTAAAATCCCCTCCGAGTTTTGTTTCATACATATTTCTCTTTAAACAAAATATAAATGAGTGGAATCGGTTCTCACTGTCCATTATATGGCTATTCTGTATGGGTTTTTCTGGACAGGTTTCCTCAGATGGTGTTTTCCATGGCCATCCTGAGGCTGAGAGAGTGTGACTTGGGGGACACTATCATTGGGTTTTTTTGGGCAATTTTCCTCAGAGGGTGTTTTCCATGGCCATCTTGAGACTGAGAGAGTGTGACTTGCCCTTATGGAGACCCCATCATTGGGTTTTTTTGGGCAATTTTCCTCAGAGGAGGTTTATCATGGCCATCCTGAGGCTGAGAGAGTGTGCCTTGCCCTTATGTGGATCCCATCATTGGGTTTTTTTGGGCAATTTTCCTCAGAGGAGGTTTCTCATGACCATCCTGAGGCTGAGAGAGTGTGACTTGCCCTTATGTGGACACTATCATTGGGTTTTTTGGGCAATTTTCCTCAGAGGGGGTTTTCCATGGCCATCCTGAGGCTGAGAGAGTGTGACTGGCCAAAATTCCCCAGCTGGGATTCAAGCATTTCCCTGATACTCTTTTCCATATATACCATACTGCCCTCTAGAGGCAAAGGAGGGTGTGTTATGTCAGGGGGGGGAAAAACGCCCTGTCAATCATCCCCGCGCTGATTTCTGGGTAGTGTAGTCTTTCCCCCTCAAAAACCACGCCTCTCCAGCCTCTTGGACCAATGAACGCGCCGCCGACTTCGGTGCCGCCTCCTGATTGGCTGCGCGCGGCTCGGGCCTATGCGAGTCTGGAAACGTGGCGTTCGATCCTTTGTCTTTCTTTGTCCACCCCCCCTTTTCAAATGGAACGGTCCAATCCCTGCCGCTGAAGCGTTGGCCCCGCCTTGGTTGGGACTGTACCATTCCTGAGGGAAAGGGGGGGTTGAGGCGGCGACGATTAATGCGGCTGCGTTGCTGCTGCTGCTGCTGCTGGTTTGAGAGGAAGAAGAACAAGAAGAAGATGAAGCTGATGGCGGCGGCGGCCCTTTTAGGCCTCGGAGGCTCCTTGTTCCTCCTCCTCCTCTTCCCCGCCGCCTCTCACGCCGAGGAGCGCAAGAAGGGCCCCAAAGTCACCGCCAAGGTCAGGGATACGTCCACACTTGAGGGATAACCCGGTTTGGAACCGCTTTAACTCTTTGTTTCACTCACTCGCTATGGAATTCTGGGAGTTGGAGTTTGTTGTGGGGCCCTTCGGGCCCCACAACAAACTCCAACTCCCAGAATTCCATAGCCAGTGAGTGAAACAGAATTAAAGCGGTCCCAAACCGGGTTTAATCCCTCAAGTGTGTCTTCCTCTGAGGCTGAGAGAGTGTGACTGACCCTTATGGAGACTATAATGGGGTTTTCTGGAGAGGTTTCCTCAGATTTTGTTTCCCTCTGAGGCTGAGAGAGTGTGACTTGCCCTCAGGGAGACCCTAAGGGAAAGTATAATGGGGTTTTTCTTGAGAAGTTTCCTCAGAGAAGGTTTGATTTGTCTTCCTCTGAGGCTGAGAGAGTGTGACCTGCCCTTATGGCAACCCTAAGGCAAACTGTAAAGGGTTTTTCTTGAGAAGTTTCCTCAGAGGAGGTTTGATTTGTCTTCCTCTGAGGCTGAGAGAGTGTGACTTTGCCCTCGTGGCAACTCTTAGGTCTAGTAAAGTCTAATATAGTCCAATAAAGACTATAAAATGGGGCTTTTCTTGGCAAGGTTTCTTCAGAAGGGGCTTGCCATGGCCCTCCTCTGAGGCTGAGAGAGTGTGACTTGCCCTTATGAGAACCCTATAATGGGTTTTTTCTTGAGAAGTTTTCTCAGAGGAGGTTTGATTTGTTTTCCCCTGAGGCTGAGAGAGTGTGACTTTGCCCTCATGGCAACCCTAAGGCAGACTGTAATGGGGTTTTTTCCTTGGCAAGGTTTCTTCAGATATGGGTTGCTCCGAGGCTGAGAGAGTGTGACTGGCCCTTATGGCAACCCTAAGGCGAACCTATCATTGGGTTTTCTTGGCAAGGTTTCCTCAGAAAAGGCTCGCTTTTGCCTTCCTCTGAGGCTGAGAGAGTGTGACTTTTGTGGTTGTGGTGCTCCTCCCAAGTCATTCCCGACTCAACGGCGACCCTAAGGCGAGGCTTTCTTGGCAGGCTTCTTCCCCTGAGGCTGAGAGAGTGTGACTCCATATCCCAGTGGTGATTCGAACCCTGGTCTCCAGAGTCCGGTGCTCAAACCAAACCACCACACTGACTCTGCTATATATTATAGCCAATGAATTTTAGTTGGGGATTTGTTTGAATACGTGTACATCTTACACGTCCTTTTACATTGAGGTGTGTTTTAACGGATGTGTTTTAATTGATGTTTGTTTGTTTGTTCGTTTGTTAATGGCTGTGGTCCCCTGCCTCGATCCATGGGAAGAACAGGTAAGAAATCATAATATTAATAATAGTAATAATAATAATTCTTACCTGTCTCTGCCCATAGGTCACAATGCGGGACCACAAACATTAACAAACAACATCACTTAAAGCACACATCCATTTAAAAGGACAAATAAGAAGTACACATATTAGTTCCACAGTTTAATGACTACAACATGGAAACCCACTGGCTGACCTTGGGCAAGTCACACTCTCTCAGCCTCAGAGGAGGGCCATGGCAAAAAAAAAATAACCCCATAGAAACTTGTCATTAAGATCAAGAACTCCATAAGTCGGAAACAACTTGAAGGCACACGACAACAAAGATGTACTGCCTTTACTCCGTCCTGAATTTCTGCCATTAGTCTTCAGGGCTGAGGCTGAGAGAGTGTGACTCACCCAGGGTCACCCAGTGGGTTTCCATGAGCCGATGGGGATTCGAACCTGGTCTCCATAATAATAATAATAATAATTATTATTATTATTATTATTTCTTACCTGCTCTCCCCATGGATCGAGGCGGGGGAACAACCATTAACAAACAAACAACGTCACTTAAAACCCATCAGTTGCAACACACATCAGTTTAAAAGAACAAGTATGATGTACACATATTTTTAAAAATCCACATCTCAAATTTATCCTTTAAAATGCACAGTTGAAAAATCGTCTTTAAAGGCTGAAGGTGTCTTTTCTTCTGCAGGCGTTGCATCCTTTGCTGCTGCTTCTGCATTATTAGCAACAGCAGCTTCATTTCTCCCTCAATTAACAACATTTTTAGGAGTGGCTTTCTTTTGAAAAAGCTAGGAAGGATTGTGTCTTCAAAGGATAGGGACCTGACAGTGTTTCCACAAAATGTCTGCGAACCACCGAGGAGCCGGGTGTGTATGTGTGTGTGTGAGAAAGAGAAGACAATGGGCAACTGGTTGGAAGCCAGCCCCGTTGTGTCTCACTGCAGTGTAAGTACAATAACGTCCAAAATCCACAAAATGGGGATACCTTTAATCAGCCAGCCAAAATGAACAAAATAATACGATCCAAGCTTTCAAAACTCCGCTGGTTTCTTTGTCAGGCAAAGCTGTTAAAAATCATACAGGGAGGGAAAAAATGATAAAATGACAGTGTTAATCACAGGCTTGCATTTTTCTCAAGGTGTTGTTGGTGTTGCTTTTTGGAGGGATATATGTGCAATCAGGTCCCTCCTTCTGGACATAGGAACAAAGCATTCCAGACGCCAGGAGATAAAAATTGAATTCCTTTATAGCAATGCAAAAGGGTACTTGCAGGGCGTGTTATTCGCTCTCCTTCTCCGACCAGGAGGTTCTGCTGAAGTGGGGATGGACTACAATCCCTAGCATCCCCAGCCAGTGTTGCAAGTAGCTGCCTGAGGATAAGAGGATCAGTGGCATCACTAGGATTTCGCTCAGTGTAGTAACTCATGGTGTCACCCTCCCTTGACCTCCTCCCATGCCACATTATACAGAAGTCTTCATGTTTTTGGTGCTAATCATAGACATAGCTGTGTTAGTCTATAAAATCACTGTGCAAAGGATTTTTAGGACCTTTGAGGCTAACTGAAAGAAAGAAACTGGTAGCAGGACCTTTTGTAGATTTATCTTACTGTTTAGATTTTAGTATGTACAGTCCTTTCTCATGGACTTGAGGTCCACGGTCTTGAATATTCACGGAGGGTCGACCTCTGTTTTTTTCAATGGGGCTTGCCCTGAGCGCACTCGTAGGCATGCACCCCTATTCAAGCCTATGGGGCTTGAATATTGGCAAGTCTCCGTTTTTGTGGGGTGTGTGTTTTGGAATAGATCCCCTGTGAAAACAGAATGCTGACTGTATTATTTTTTGCTCTTAAAATGTATGCCTCTGGCAGGCTTTTATTATTATTTTATTTTACGTTATTTTAAGCTTAATCGATTACTGTGTACAGCGCTGTGTAATTTTACGGCACTTTATAATAAACCTGTGGACCTGAACCTCCTTCCTCAAGATGCATGGGGTAAATTGGAGTTCCTGCATGCCACTGACTGTGAGGACAATAATTGTGAGATAAAACCACTAGCAAAATTAAAATAAACTACAATATCATGCACACAACCTAAATGTATATAGTTTCATGCGGTTAAATTGAAAGTTTGGTAAGACGTGATTTTTAAAAAAGAACATTTCAAATTCAAATTCAAATAATTTTGCAAAAAAAAAAGTAAAACCTGAGGCTTCCCTTTCCTCCTCCCACTGAGCCTCACCCCACTTACATGATCTCTTCTACTGAGCTGCAGTGTTTTCAAGGGACACAGGTGAACACAAAAGCCTGTTTCTGCCAAAAGGCAGGTGTTTGGGGAGCAGTCTCCCCTTGCAGTCTGCATCCCCCTAGCAATTCCCTAGAGAGGAACTGCTCTCTGGTACATCTGAAGGGCCTAGTCTCCTCTTGCTTGGGGAAAGCTAGTCTTGATGGGATCATACCCTCTATAACCATGGACACACATTAATAATGCTACATGGACATGAAAGACCCTTCTGGCCAAAAATGAATGGATGTTGGTTTCTGCTCAGGACTTCCAGTAGGACAGTTGCAGCAAAAACCCACCACGTGGTACCGGAAAATACCTAAAGCTTTATTGTGCTTTATTGTGCTCAAACATAAGATAAAATATTTGAATTGGTAATAAAACATATAAAATAGCTCTGAGATTATATATTGTCCCCAGACAGATTAAATATTTCTTTATCAGGCCTAATTTGATAAACTTGGCTGTTTGATAGGAGACATAACAGTCAGTTCCTGCTAATAAAAATATCATTGTTTGTTTGTTTGTTTGTTTGTGGGGATAGCATCTCTAATAAAGGGCCAGTGTGGTGGAATGGTTTGAGTGTTGGTCTAGAACACTGGAAAATGAGGGTTCGAATCCCAGCTCAGCCAAGGAAAGCCAGGGGGTGACCTTGGGCAAATCATGCTCTCTCAGCCTCAGAAGATAGCAATGGCAAACTCCCTCTCCAGAAACTTGCCAAGAAAACTCTGTAAAACCCCTTAGGGTCACCATAAGTTGGAAACAACTGGAAAGCCCACAACAACAAAGTGTCTCTAATATGAACAATAAGGGGCTCAAGGTATCGAGTTCTTAAATCTAACATTAAAGAGCATTTCAGAAAAAGATTACATAAATCACTCATTTTTTCTGTACTCGTATAGTCACTGTCTATCTGAGAACAGTAAACAGATGTTACTGTTAAGAGCTGAGGGTAGTTACGTTTTGGAACATAAGCCCTCGCATCCCCCCAACCCAGGCTGGGGTTTTTGGGAGCTATAGTCCAATCAGAGTAATGTTTCCAGGTTCTGGATTTGCTGTGCACTCAGTCTGTGATGCCTCTGCGGTCTTCTCTAGGTGTATTTTGATCTGCGGATTGGAGACGAAGATGTGGGGCGAGTTGTCATCGGCCTCTTTGGAAAGACAGTTCCAAAAACAGTTGAGAATTTTGTTGCCTTGTGTACAGGAGAGGTAAGCTGTAACGAAGTCTTGGCACAATTCTGATTGCTTTCAGGGATAAGAAGAAGGTGTTTGCAGACGTTTGTAATGAAAGGAGTTTGCTGCCTTTCCCTAGCGCTTGCCTTCGGGAAACTCTGATTGTATTAGATTCTTCTTGATTTGCTCTAGGACCCATTTCTTTGTCTTTGTAGCAGTCCATGGTATCCCTCTCTTTTTAGCAGTCCATGGTAGAATGAATGGATTTTCTTCTTATCAACTTTCTTCTCTGTCCAGCTTTCACAACCGTACATAAAAATGGAAAATATGATGGCGTGGATCATAGTAATTTTAGTACTGTATTTAATTATATATATTTTACACTTCAGGAAATCAGCAAATAGAGATGGGACTTTTTGGTCCCTCAAATATTTTTGGACTACAGTTCTGCCCATTCTTTACTCTTGGTGTGCTTAGCTGGGGATGCAGGGAGCACTGGTGGCACAGAGGCTAAATGCCGGTCCTGCAGTCACGAATGCTGTAAGTTTGATCCTAGAGGAGGGCTCCAAGGTCCACTCAGCCTTCTATCCTTTTGTAGGTTGCTAAAATGAGTACCCAGCTTGTTGGAGGCAATTGGCTTACAGATTGTAAATTGTTAGAGATGTACTTGCTATTGCTATTGCAGGACAAGATAACTGTTGAGGTCTGGTTTCCTCACCCATTGTAGCATTTCCATTACCTTCTCCACTAAACTCTCCTCAGCTTTTCCTTCATTTGGGGAGTGTTGTGCTTTGATGCTCTTGGACATTGGCTTGGATAGAAAGGTATCATATGGACTGTGTTTGTGTGGTTCTCATAATCTCTCTCTTTGTCCTTTTCATTTTCAGAAAGGGTTTGGATACAAGGGGAGCAAATTTCACCGTGTGATCAAGGATTTCATGATCCAAGGTGGAGACTTCACCCGGGGAGATGGAACAGGAGGTGAGACACCAGGCAGCATCCTGAGGTTGCAGGCAGTTGTCTTTTTTCTTGTTCTGCCTTCTTGACAGAATCTTTGGGGAAACAAGGATCTGCTATGCAGCATTAATTTGTTGCTGCAGATGAGTGGGTTTTCACTGCCAGCAATATCTGGCATTTTGACATAAACCTTCCAGTTGCATAATAATCTAAGAGTCTTTCTGGTCCAGATCAAAGGTTTTCTAAGGTTTTTTCAGACAGTCAGGTAAGCTGCCTCGATCCTGCAGGAGAGGTGGCATATAAATAAAATCTATTATTATCATCATCATTATTATTACTTTTTACTTTTGTATTTATCTGTTAAGTAGCGAGTATGGAAGGAGCAGTCTTCTTGTTTCTGTAAAGTGATTGGGAAATTTGTTTTTAATTGAATTAACTGGTGATGACGATAAAGACTAAAGATTCCGAAGCTCTAAGGCTATAAGGCCTTTAGCTCTCTGTGGTGCCGCTTTCCTTGTATGTTGGTAAGGAGAAACCCAGCTCTGTCTTTCTCCTGCTGCCAGGTAAAAGCATCTATGGTGACCGTTTCCCTGATGAGAACTTCAAACTGAAACACTATGGGCCTGGTTGGGTTAGCATGGCCAATGCTGGCAAAGACACCAACGGCTCTCAGTTCTTCATCACTACTGTCAAGACCTCATGGCTGGATGGCAAGCATGTCGTGTTTGGCAAAGTCCTGGAAGGGATGGTAAGTACAGCTTTTGAAAAATATTCTCTACTGGATTTATATGTGGCAGTTCACACAGTCAGCTGCTAAAGAACTGAGCAGAACAGAGCTGACCAAATAAAAAGCACTGGTGCCTTCACTGGCTTCGGTCCAAAATCCCATTGATGGCCTCCAGAGCCCTAAAGAGCCATCTTAGTTCTGTGGGACGATTACTTTTAATGGGTTAGTAGGGAACAGTCTGGTCTAGTGTGTTTATTTTTTAACTTGTGGGTGGCTTTTAGTGATTTTATATTGTTCAATGTGGGCATATAGAACTTTTTTTTTAATTTTAGTGTTAAGGGCTTTTAAATGATTTCTTCGGAAGCTGCTTTGGGTCCCACTCTGGAAGAAAGGCAGCATATAAATGAAATTATTTAAAATCATCTCATGCATATAGTCCATACATTGAAATGGGGTGAGGAACATAGCCAACCAGCCATGCTCTTCTTTGTGTTGCTTCCAAGAAGCTGTTCCCGAGGCTGCTTTTGGCAAAGCTGAGGTGGGTCCCGAGATGAAACAGGGCCTTCCCTGCAGTGGGCTTTTCTCTTGTAACTCTGTCCCAAGCAAAGCTTTTGTGTGACAGCAAGTCTTGTCCCTTTTGCACCACCTACAACACACTTTTCTCAGGCCACTCTTTTAGATCTTTGCTTTTAACATTCATTTCATTTAGTCAGCCCAGTGCTGCTCTCATAAAATAACTTTCCCAAACTCTAAGCATGCTCAACTGGAAAAGTCAATGTGATGGGATTCTGCTCTTCTTAATACCTACCATGGTCTGTTCCTAGGATGTAGTGCGGAAGGTAGAGAACACGAAGACCGACAGTCGGGATAAACCCCTGAAAGACGTCATCATTGTTGACTGCAACACTATTGAAGTGGAGAAACCATTTGCCATTGCCAAAGAATAGTTTTGCAGCTGCCAAACAGCCAGGGGACTCAACTCTGGTTTACTAAGGGCTGGGGGGCACACACTCATGTTAAGGCCTCGGGATCATCCGAACAGCTGGGGAGCAGCTGCTGCTGCTGCTATTTTGTTCTCTCTGCCGCCAGAGGCAGTGGTTATTTCCATTCCTGTTAACAGCTCATTCCATCGGCCCCTGTGGGCATCAAGGCACCTCTCTGAGAGGCTCAAGAGGTGCTGGGTACTCATCCCCTTTTTTTGTAAGAAAGCACATGGGCCAATAAATGTGACCATTGTGTTTTTGTAGTACTGCCTGCCTTGTCTTCTTTCCAGCCAGCATTTGCTCACGTTCCAGGCCCCTAGCAGGGTTGTTCTTCCTCATGATCTCTGTGCATCACAGACACATAGGCCAGAATCCTGTAAGTGACACACACGTTCTGCAAGTTGCAATACACACGTGAAGCATTTTTACTGGGCACTGCAAAACAACCAGATCTATCTGGCCGATAGGGACAAAGAGGAGATCAGTATGTGGAACATGTACCTATGCGCAATGCGTGAAGTGAGCCCAATCCACAGAGTCTCTGCTCATTCCTGAATGATGCCTTAGGCCCCACTGCTGAGGGCACAAAGGAGCAAAGCAGGTATGCATTAAGGGGCTGTCGCCAATGATATTTAGCAGCAATTTCACATACTTGCACTTATTTGTGAATATATAGTATAATGCAAGGAGAACATAATTCTGGTTATTTACACTATGCTAGTGATATACAATCTCTGCCATACTCTTTGTCCATTTGGCTCAGAATGGTCAGCGTCAGTCAGGGGTCATTTTCCCTCCCTCTTTAGTCTACCTGCAGCGCCTTGGTGAACAGATACCCCCACCAGGTCTACTCCTGTGGGGGAGATACACCTGTGCAGAACCTCCTTGGGGACCTGCTTAGCTAAGACATTTGGAGGGAGGGCTCTCACATTCTGCCTTCAGTTCTTTTCCAACTGCTGCACTGTCAAAGGGAACTTCCCTGTTATATAGTTGAACATTCCCCTTTAGAGGTGCCCCTGTTAATAAAGTACATGTTCCGGGGCATTACTTCATTAACAGAAAATTTGTTAGCAGAGGCAGAAATTAGATGGAAATAAAACTGATCAGTTCCTACACCACCAAAACAAAAAGCCTTAAACATAATTTCAGCAAACTTTTTATTCATAACTAACAATACGCATATGTGAAATGAAACAGTCAGCTCAGGTAAGCCTTACGTAAGTTGAGACAAACATTATGAACTTTCTAGAGGCCACTTGAAGACTTCTTCCAAAATGCCTTCTTTCACCATTCTTCACTTTTCCTTTGATTTCCATTTTGGTGGCCAAATATAATGATCTCTGCTTGTTTGTTTTAAAGTTGGGGGTAGCAGTGAGGCAAGTTCTGCTCTCCCCTTTCTCTCTGCTTTTGTTTACACATGTTCAGTAAGGGAATCCAACTTTGCTTGTTGGATGCAGACACAGAGCTACAGTAACAGTAGGATCAGTTAGACCAGGGGTTCCCAACCTGTGCTCCAAAGAGCTCTTAGAATTCTGCTTGCACTTCCCTGCTGCTCTGCAGCCGCTCCAGGAAAATGAAAGAAATAAAACTGAATGAATTAAAGAATAAGAACATATTCTTAGATATACATGATAGATTTGCCTTAGGGTCTTCATAGGTCAGAAAGGATTTGGAAGGCACACAACAACAAAATAGCAGACTTCCAGAATTTTATTGGCGTTTTACACACATGAATTCCCTTAAAGAAGCAGTTGGGACTTTTTTGTCCAACGTACAACCCCATTCAGTTCAAGGTTGTGGAAGCAGAGTTGTGCCCAGTGTGCCACTGCACATGTAACTGTGTGCATCCTTGGCCAATGCATAGCCATCTGTTCCTATTGAAATGGGCAGTCATGCCTCTTTGTCGTGCATTTGTTTGTGTGGTGTTCCTATTTAACAGAAGAGGTTGGCAGCCTCATCATTATGTAACCCTGCATGCAGATTTAAACTAACCCTTTTGGTAGGGTCCTCCTCATTGTCTGCATACCTCCCCCCCTAATACAGCTGTCTGATTTACCACCTTCTGGTTCCAATATGTCTACACTACAAAAACAGCACAAATGCCCCAATGTGCAATCTTTCATAGGTTAGAGACCTCCAGAAAGGGGGATGAGAGCAGCCTTAAACATGATCAGAAATAGTTTGCAAGCACTGGGTTGGGGAGAACAAATTGAGAGTACTGGACTTACTGCCCCCCCCCATACATACCCCATGTAAAACACTACAGAAGGTTTGTGCGGCCTGTCATGAAGTCAGAGTGGGCACCGGGTGGTCCTCTTTTATGCTGGACTGCAACACCTCTCCAAAGAGTCCCACATTCAGGATCCCTCTGTTAAGCTTCCTATTCCTATTCCTGCCTGTGTTGATGCAGTTTTTCCAGTTCTGCAACTCCTAGCTTTCCGTACCAGCTGTGAAGATGGATCACAACACAGCCAAGTTCGAAAACTTCTAGTGACACCAATCATACACAGGCTTCCATCCTGTTAGAGACACACACGCAGGTATGTTTCATGTACGTGTGCATGTCTTTTTTAATTAATTTAATATTCTCTTTCATTGTGCAGCACCCCATCTGCCCCAACTTACTGATCAGCCTCTAAAGCCTTCCCTAGCCCTTCTGTGCTGGTTTAGGAAGTGGGCATCTATGGATAGAAGGGCATTGTGCTTATTAGATACCCTTCGGGATAATTGGTCTAGTGCATTTTCTATTCTTCGGTCTGTCTTTTCCCTGTGCACTGGGTGAAGCTGAAAAAGCTTCCATCACCAAGTGAGCTGCGTCATCCCTCCTCCCATGCTCTCATTTTTATTTCAAAGCTCAGAAGTGTCTTACAAGACAGCTGTATCCAGTTTTAGCTACTTAAATAAGGAAAAGGAGCAAAAGTCATGTCAGAGGATGGCAGAGCCCGCTGCAGCCTCAAGCCTGGTCCCATCAAGAGCTTGGATTCCAGGCAGAAGAGTGTCTCGGGTGCATAGAGGCCCTGCAGCACACCAGCCAGGATAGTGTTGGGCAGTGAGTCTGAACAGAAGAGAGAAGGAAGTCAGTGGGAGTAGTGTGTATACTCCCTGGTATCTTACAAAGGGGCAGAGAGCAGCACAGCCCTTGCCTGTCCCCTTTGCAGCCTGGGAGGTAAAGCTACGCCTCCACCACAGGTCTCTGGGGCTGGTAAAGAACCAAAGGATTATGCCTGCTTTCACTCAGGTTGAACAGTCTGGACTCCGAAGTCCAGATTTCACTGGAGTCCAGAGAGTACTTGCAAGGGTAACTCCTGTTTCCATGTTTAACAAGACAGTAGGATGCTGTATGGTATTAGAACTATCTAAAGTAATAATAAGTTATAATGATTAGAATTATTTAACTTTAACAGATGTTGTTCTCCATCCCTGATTTAGAACAGATGAATAGCCACTGAAACAGACCACTGGTAGCCCAAAGGTCTGGTCCTTTTCCTCCACCACCACCCTGAGCTCTCCCTAGGAAATATATTCTCCCTCTCCCCACTGGACTTACCTGTGGAGGAGGAAGGGAGTACATATGGGTCATTATGGAAACTTATAACAGGCCGGTGGGATAGTAGGGAACTGGGGCTGGAAGAAGAAGAAAGAGTCTCTGTTTAAAGAAGTGGGAAGGGCACAGGGATCTAGGACATATCATCCACCCACCCATGTTTTAGAGGGCTTTGTTGCTGTGACCCATGGCAATGCTATGAATGAGAGCCCTCCAAGAAGCCATCAGCTGCCCTGTTCAGGTCTTGCAAACCCAGGATTTCCTTGACTGAATCAAGCCACTTGTAATGTGGTCCCCCCCCCCTTTTTCCTATTTCCTCTCTACTTTAATAAGCATTACTGTCTTTCCTACTGAATCTATATTCTTCAAGTAAACAAGGAAGCACTTAGTTACTGTGCTAAGCTATGTTCATTTCTCTGTTACAGAGACAGCCAAATTGTGGTGCTCCAGATGTTGTCAGGCGTACTCCCATCACTGGCTATTTAGGCTGGAGCTGAGCTACTGGCCAACAACATCTAGAAAGCCAGATAAATTCCTCACTTCTGTCTTACAAGCAAACACAAAACACATTGCACAAATCAGACATGGGCTGCTTTGCTTAATTTGTACAATCAATATCTGTATAAGCAATATACAGAACTGGATTAGGGATTACTCAACATGAAAGGTGCATACAGACCCTGACATACTGAACTATCATCAAGAAACACATATGCACATCTGGGTATGCATGTACTATACTTGGAAAGGAAAGCTGCTTCTGCAAAACTACACCCAGATGGCGCTGAAGTCCCATCTGGCCACAAAATGGCTCTGGAGGCATGTCAAAGGCTGTCTTCCTGGGGTAATGGTGGTGCAAGGAGTTACTGAATACCTCCTGCAATACCTAAATTTACATATAGTAGACTTGATATCCGCAGGCTTGCCATCTGCGTATTTCAGCATCCACGGACGGCAATCCCTGTTGCTTTAAATGGGGGCATGTGCTCATGGCTGTGTCTACCACTGAGGATAATGGGACCTGAGGTCCTGCGTTTTTCCTTATTTATTTTCCTTATTCCTTACAAGTCTTTTTGGGTAGTCTTTTTCTAATACAAGTCCTACACTCCCCAGCCAAGCATGACTTTTCCAAGCTATGGCTCCCTATTCTGCTTCCCACTCCAGGTGACACTTACTCCAAATGGCTGCCTCTGGGGTCCTGGTGGAGGTGCCAGAGCTTCAGGAAGTCCAGAAATTCCTTGGGAAGCTTTCTGTTATACAAGAGGATCCCCTGCAACAAACAGAAAAAGCAGGACTAGTGAGCACAGCATGTCCATGCTGTGAATTATACTCCACTCATCTTTTCAATGCAGAAGAGCTGTCAGCTCACAACTTACCTTTTCAAATACATCCACCCATTATATATATAATTTTTTATATAACAACAGTCAAATATGGAACAGCAGTAACCTACTTTTTAAAATCTGTCTATCCATTATATGTATCTTTATATAACAACAAATATAGAACAGCAGTAACACCATCAGATAGTGAGAGAACAACTCTTTTGTGACAAAAGAAAGAAGTAAATTATCTCCCCCTGCTGGAAAAGGACCATTATAAAGGCGTACCTCAGTGGTTGCTGGCACACTGCAGAATTAATGCAGTGTGATACCACTTTAACTGTCATGGCTCCATCCTATGGAACCTTGGGATTTGTAGCTTGCTGTGGCACCAGAGCTCTCTGACAGAGTAGGCTAAATATCTCACAAAGCTACAAATCCCAGAAAGCTACAGCATTAAGCCATGGCAATTAAAGTGGTGTCCAACTGCATTATGGTCTCTAGAAGATTCAAATTGTCTTTTTTTTAACTTCTGCAGGGCTTGCCTGACAGATTATTTCATTTCACATGGGCATATTGTTAGTTTTGGATAAAAAGCTGGCTGAAACATATTAAACTGCTTTTCTTTTCTGTGGTATAGAAATATACACCTATGCTTTCTGTGTTGTCTCTTGTACCAAGTTTCCTGTTGAAGATGGAATGCCCAGGAACACATCTATTTCCTTTACTGTGGTACAGTTTTACACCAGAATCTTATCCGAGAGTGAAGTTATTGTTAGTTTTATTGTTCATGGAACCTACCTGAAGATAAGCTTCTAGGCCTTGCCGCCGCTGCTCCAATACCTTGGTCATCCAGTTGGGCACATGCTTAGATGGAAAGTCAGGAACCAGGCATCTCTTCTTGATCTGGGACAAAAAACAGCCCTTCACTATACTGATGTCAAAGGAACTCCAGAATCCCATTTGAATATAATGGGCTGTTCTTAGACTTGAGTCCTCCAGGAGCCTTTTAATTGTTCTGGATGCATAAGAAGAGCCCGGCAGGATCAAACCAAAGCCTTCTCTAGTCTAGCCTCCAGTTCCCATAATGGTCAATGAGATCTCTCCAGAATCCTTTAGTTTCCAGGTCCGGGGATACTCTAGCTCAGTGGTTCTCAACCTTCCTAATGTTGTGACCCTTTAATGCAGTTCCTCATGTTGTGGTGACCCCAAACTATACAATTGGTTCCTAAGACTACTGGAAATATGTGTTTTCTGATGGTCTTAGGCGACTCCTGTGAAAGGGTTGAACAACTCCCAAAGGGGTCGTAACCCACAGGTTGAGAACCATTGTTCTAACTGGAGATCCTGTACTGAGTGAGTGGGGTGGCGGGCACAGGATCTGATGGCCCATAGGGCCTCTTTCAACACAATGGTTCTGTGCCCTTAAAGGGAAGTGTATAAGAAGGCAACATGATCCTCTACCTGAGATCCTACATGGTTTCAGCATAGTGTAAATATCTACGAGTGGAGTTACACTGCACAAGTCCCATACTGAATACCACCACAGCACAATAAAACAGTGAATGTGTGTAGCTGTTGCCTCATTGCACAGTGTGCCGTGCACACCAGCACAATGCTCTAGGAATATGATTCCACATGTGCAACCATCAGCTGGATAAGTCTGTTCTGCATTGTACAAAAAAGTTACTCTGCATGTTTTTTGCACAACTGACACCCATGTTGGTCACCAGCCTGATTTGGGCCTCTCTCAGATTATCCAGCAACTTGTACATTCACAGTAAAGTTCTACAAAGCTTTGTGAACAATACAGAGAGTGAACAAATATTAATATGGCTGTATTGCAGGATATGTGAGAAATCTGCCATTGTGATGTAGTGGTTTGATTGAGGGATTCTAGACTTCGCTGAGCCACAAAATTCACAGGGTAACTTTGGACCAGTGCCCTTCTCTCTCTCTCTGACCCTATCTCACAGGGTTGCTGAGAAAATATAATGTGAAAGAGGCTGCCTTGAGCTCACTGGTGGAACATAAATTGGACAATTATATAATTAAATCTAGACACATGAGTAAGGGAATCCGATGAAAAGCTGACAAAGATACCAATCCTGCTCCTCTGTGCTGACAGATCTGGATCAAAATGTTCCCTTTCTGTCTCTCTCTCTCTCACTCACATACACATACACAATCTCACATACACATCCTCACCCTTTTATGAAGAGCGTAGAACTCACTGTAGCGTTTCTCAATGCAATGCCTCCTTCCGTTGCACAGGATCTCCACCTTAAATACCTGCAACATTGGAGAGTGTCGTGTCAATTCACCCAGCCTTCTAGCTCACAAACTACCACAAAACTTTTGTACTGCTCAGAGCTAGGTAAAAATTATTTCTTTTTTACCACTGCTCTCAGAATCTCCCCAGTGGCCATGGTGTTTGGAGCAATTCTGGAAGTTACAATTCAAAACAGCTAATTTTCCAAGCTCAGACTTCCCTAACACAGCACCTGCCAGACAGACTAGACTGCAACATCCACTTACCAATCAGCGCTGACTATCCTGCCTGCCTGGGGATTATGGGAGTTGCAATCTGAACCCACGTGGAGAACACCATGTTGGAGAATGCTGTGCTACCTAGTGTTACTTTTCAGCAGATCTGAGCTGAAAAATACAGCGTCACTCTATCAACAGGACAGCTAGTTTGCCTTCTTTCCTCTACAGTGCACTGCAGCTGGGTCTCTTTTTGAAGCAATAAAAAAAATCCAGTTGACAAAAGCTTCTTTGAAGAGCAAAAGGGAAGGCTTGGCTCCTCAAACCATGAAGCAGGGTGGGGAAAGAGCACTAAAATAAACTCCGTTCTGCATAAAAAGCACAGCCAAAAGGAGCAAATTCCTTCCTAACCTGAGGAATGTTTTACAAACTAGATTGTAACCAATTCAGTTTGGACTAATCCTGTGCAGCTTTGTTCAGAGATGGGATGGTGGGTGGTCTAAGGCTCTGCAGTTGTGGAAGAGAGCCCACACATGCTTATCACACCTGGGTGTGCAACAGTTTAAAACACACCCACACAGCCAAAGTGACCAGTTCCTTGGGCAAAACAAACTCAATGGGCCCAGACATTGTTTACTCATCTGACGTACTGTCCGCCAGTGAACCCTTCCCTATAGAGCAGATTCATAAATCTAGGAGCAAGATGGAAGCACATGGTACAAGATCGCTGGAATATTGCTGGTGTCATCATCGCCAACACTCTGTATGAAGGGTTATCATAGTTATTTACACATAGTTATTAAATACATTTAATTATGTTAACACAGTTAACACATAGATAGCGGTTATTATTTCTTTGCATTTTGGCCCCCTCTTACTTTTGTTGCTGTTTTGTATGCCTTCATCTCATTTCTGATCTAAGGCAACGTGACTAACCGTCCTCCTTTTTCCAGGGCATGTCCTATATTTCAGCCTTCTCTCCAGGAGGAATTGCAAAATGTCCTCCATTTTGAGCACGATCAAGAAGCCTGAATTTATATTTATTTATATGAGTGTTTTCAGCTTTTGTTTTATAGTGTCCCACATTCTTCTTGAATGTCCTACATTTTGTGGTGCCTAGCCCTCCTTTCCAGTTATGACTTCTGGTCAACCTGCCCAAAGGTGACTATCATGGGATTTTCCTGGCAAGATTTGTTCAGAGGGGGTTTGCCACTGCCTTCCCCTGAGGCTGAGAGAGTGTGGCTTGCCCAAGGTCACCCAATGGGTTTCATGGCCAAGGTGAGAATCGAACCATGGTCTCCAGAGTCATCGTCCAATACTATGCCTCTGATCTTCCTGATTGTTTGTCAGTTAGTTTTGGATTACAGTTCCCAGAATTCCCTACACTCATGCTGACTGGGGGATTCTGGGAAGGGTAGACCAACTTCAGAGAGAGCCAGCCTGGTGTAGTTGTTTTTACCGTTGAACTACAATTCTGGCAGGCTTCAAAAAGTAATGTCCACAATTCAAATTCTTTTAAAGAAGATACATACCAGTATATTATTTGAATATTACTTATCTTGACGACTTATTAAGTTTTAGAGATGGGATACCCCACATTATGGTTATTTTACAATATTTTTTTTTTTTACTGTATAGTCATTTTCTAGATTCTTGCCACAGTGGCAGAATTCAAAGATATAGCCATGTTAGTCTATAGAATCCATATGTAGAGAAATATTGCAGCACCTCTGAGACTAAATTAAAGAAGTTGGCAGGATGAGCTTTTGTAGACTTCAGATCCAAAACACACTGTAGAAATAATCCAGTTTGAGACTGCTTCAACTGCACTGGCTCAGTACTAGAGAATCTTGGGAACTGTAGTTTATTGTGGCACCAGCGCTCTCTCACAGAGAAGGCTCAATGTTTCACAAAACGAGTTCCCAGAATTTCCTAGCATTGAGCCAGGGCAGTTCAATCGGTCTCAAACTGGATTATTTCTGTAGTGTGTTTTGGACTTTAAGTCATGTTGCCAACTTCTTTCATTCATTTCGTCTCAAAGGTGCTGCAAGTGTTTTGGACCTTAAGTCTACTTCCTCAGATGCATTTGGTGGAAGTAAAGGCATCTGAACATTTACCACCAAATGCATCTGAGAAAGCAGACTGAAGTCTAGGAAAGCTCATTCTGCCAACTTCTTTCTTTCCATTTGTCTCAAAGGTCCCGCAACTTCATTTCCATATACAGAGGATTTGTAATTTGAATTGACATCCTCACATACCAATGGCATATATATGTCTGTTCCTGGCTTCCACTCCACCAAATGCATCTGAGGAAGTAGACTGAAGTCTATGAAAGCTCATGCTGTCAACTTCTTTCTTTCTGTTAGTCTCAAAGGTGCTGCAAGATACATTTTCTAGATGTTTTATATAGTCTCATTATTTCACCAGATGCTTAAAATTTTACTATTGTAGCAAAGACAGGGTTGCCTTAAAGTCGACTTAAGCCAGCCCTGAAGGTACACATCAGTGACAAATCCAACACTCCCCCAACTTTCCCAACCTTTGCTTTGCAATCCCACATATCTATCCCTGTCAATTTGGGACATCATTCCACACATGTGATGCGGCCGGCTTTAAAAAGTTTGTGCCAGCCGTTATTTGTAAGGGTGCTATTTCAGGAGGATGAGGATGAACCTTTGTATGTTCTCCTTCACTCCATTTTGGGAGGCAGTAAACCACGGGGTTCAAGAAAAATATAGGGACACGACAAAAGCGAAAGACACCAATATAAATTCATGCTTCTTGGTGGTGCTCAAAATTGAGTTGGAATTCTTCCTGGGCAGACAGTTGAAATGTAGGTGACATCCTGGAAAAGGAGGACATCTGTTCACCCTGCCTTAGGGTCACCTTAAATCGGAAAAGACTTGAAGGCACACAACAAAAGACTGTGCAAAGCAAGGTTTGAATCACTGTTCGGCCATTGAACCCTACTGGGTGACTTTGGGCAAGTCACACTGTCTCAGCCTCAGAGGAAGACAAAAAGCAAACCACCTCTGGAGAAATTTAACAAGAAAGCACCAGGATAAGGTTTGCCTTAGGATCGGCGTAAGTCATAAACAACTTGAAGGCACACAACAACAACAATAAGAGAAGACAGCCCCCTTCCTCTCTGCTTTCCCAGGAGCCCCTTTGTTACTCTGGAGGTTCCTCTGAGGAAAAATATATCCAAAGGTAGCCTGGTGTAGTGGTTTGAGTGTTGGACTACGGCTCTGGCAGACCAGGGTTCAAATCCCCACTTAGCTATGGAAAAATTGAAAGGCACTTGGGCAAGTCACACTCTCTCAGCCTCAGAGAAGGGTCATGGCAAAAAAACAAAACCACCGAAGGAACTTGCCCAGGAAAACCCCCAGGATAGTCTGCCTTAGGGCAAGTCACACTCTCTCAGCCTCAGGGGAGGGCCGGCAAAACCCTTCTGAGGAAACCTTGTCAAGAAAACCCCAGGATAGGTTCCCCTTAGGGTTGCCATAAGGGCAAGTCACTCTCTCTCAGCCTCAAAGAGTGCCAAACCCTCTCTGAAGAAAACTGCCAAGAAACCCAATGATGGGGTCCTCCTCATAGTTGCCAGTCACATTCTCTCAGCCTCAGGATGGCCACGATAAACCCCTTCTGAGGAAAACTGCCCCAAAAAACCCAATGATAGTGTCCCCATAAGGACAAGTCACACTCTCTCAGCCTCAGGATGGCCATGGAAAACACCCTCTGAGGAAAATTGTCCCCCAAAAAACTAATGATAGTGTCCCCATAAGGGCAAGTCACACTCTCTCAGCCTCAGAGGAGGGCCATGGCAAAGCTCCTCTAAAGAAATTTGCCAAGAAAAACGGTGCCAAACCGGGTTATTATTATTTCTCCTCAGCTCTCCTGAGGCGAGGGCTGAGGGGAGACTAGAGAGCGCCCATCTTGGCGCCAAAACAAATCCCCTCAGAGAGAGAGAACCAGAGCCATGGAAGGTTCTAGAATGTCGGCCATTGAAGGCCCCCTCCTCACCGTCCTGGCCTTCTCGGCCCCCCGCAGCAGCCCCACCGAAGGCACCGACACCTCCAGCCTCATCTTCCCCGACCAGGGCTCCCTCTCGCCCGGCACAACAACAACAAACACAACCTCTTTTCCCCCTCCGCCTCGCTTCCCTCAGGCCCGCCCAGTCGCCTCACAAAACTATCCTCCCTCTTTTTCTCTCTCCAGTCTCCACAGCAAAATAAAGAAGAAGAAACAGCAGCCCTCCCAAAAAGGGCCCTTTCTCTGTGGGATGGAGGAGCCATGGCTCTTAAAGTGGTGCCAAAGTGCATGATTTTTACAGTGTAGATTGTAAACACATACACACACAACACAGGGGCAGCCATGATGACTGTTAAAACAAGCCATGACAGGGTCCTCTTCTTCTTCAATGGCCTCAAAAGTAGTTGTCAATAAAGTGCATGGTTTATTTCATCAAAGCATGTGGGGATGTCTAAACACTAGGGTTACTTCAAATGATCACACAACTATTTGCATCTTCTTCTTTTGTGGCTCATTAATTATTAATTTAAACACACACACAAACACACAAAGTGCATGATTTCTGCAGCATGTTAAAAGCCCTGACAGGATCCTGTGGGAGGGAGCCATGATGGCGGTACTTCAAGCAGTGTCAAAAGTGCATGATTTCTATAGTGTAGACGCACCTGGAGCCATGGCCATTAAAGTGGTGTCAAAGTGCATGATTTCTGCAGTGTAGATGCACTCACAAGGAGCCATGGCAACACACAAAGAGCCACAAGGAGCCCTGACAGGATCCCTGTGGGATGGAGACATGGCCATTAAAGTGGTGTCAAAGTGCATGATTTCTACAGTGCAGATGCACCCACAGGGAGCCACGTCAGTTAAAAGCCATGACAGGATCCTATATGGGATGGAGCCATGGCCATATAGCAGTGTCAAAAGTACATGGTTTCTACAGTGTGGATGCACCTGCAGAAAGCCATGGCCATTAAAGCGGTGTCAATCTGCATGATTTCTGATGCACCCACAAGGAGCCATGGCAGTCTCAAGCCCTGACAGGATCCTGTGGGATCATGGAGCCATGGCCATTAAAGCAGTTTAAAACTGCGTGATTTCTACAGTGTGGATGCACCCCATAGGGAGCCATGACAATTAATGCCATGCCAGGATCCTATCCAATGGAGGATCCTATGGGATGGAGCAATTGCCTAAAAGCATGATTTCTGTAGTGTGGATACACCTGTGGAGAGCCATGGCCATTAAAGCGGTGCCAAACCACATGATTTCTTCATTCATCATCCTGGAGTCACAGTCCTACTGTGATAGCCCCCCTCTATTCCCTGGTGGATGTGGGAGAGATTGGAAAATTGTTTGGATACCAGGGTTCAGCAAATGATGTAATTGGTCTGCATCTGGCTGTGGAACATACGACACTTCTCTGGTCCCCTCACAATCTCCATCAGCCACAAAATGGCTGCTCAGGGGGGCTATCACAGCAAAACTGAGTCTGTGTGTGTGTGTGACCATTGCTTAAGATGGAGGAGAATAGCAAACTCAACAACTAAAGAAAAAGATACCGTAAGGCAGAGTTAGGCTTGCATGTGTCACTAATAGGATGGTCACCTTGTGGGTTAGAAGTACAAGGCGATCCACAAAGCAGAGTGCAAAAGTAAAGCTACAGGCCTTCCGTTTTGTGCCACTGTTTTCGATTCACCTTGTATAACTATTGATTCACCCCGATATCTTCTCCATTCCATTCTTTAAAAAGCCAGGGATGGGAATATGCACATTCTGCAATTTTTTACCACATGTTGCTGGAGTGCAATACTCATAAGCCCCAGCCAGCATGACCAATGAATCAGAACAATGAGAGTCACAATAAAATTGCATCTTCTGGAAAGACACTGGTTACCCCACCCTGCTTTAAAGAATATTTGTTTCCATCCACCAAAGAAGGGAACCAAATAGAACAGATATGCTATTTCCAAGACCAAGTAAGCCCCCCTGGAAAACAGGAGATCTCCAACAGATCAGGGAGGAGTAGCTAGGAAGAGGAACCACAAACATTTAGAAACTACACCAGCGTTTCCTCCTCCAGCATCCCTGCCGTGCCCTTGGTTCAGCTGCTGGCTTCTGTTGTGTCTTGTACGCTCTAAGGCAAAGACAAAGTGGACGAAGGGAAGAGTGTATTTTGTATCATACATGAGTATGTTGTAGTGTAGTGCTTCTCAGCACTAATTGTCAAGGGAACCGACAATGATTTCCCCTGAAAGTGCCAAGGATAAGCACTAAATTTCCCATCATGTGTGTTTCTGCTTGCTGTGTTAAGACTGCAAATGGAAGCAGATGTAGTTCTTGCTAGCTCTAGCCTCCATCCTCTTTATCCCTTCATTTGCTGCAGAAGTTTGCAGTAACACCTTGGAGGCTTAACATGCACACACACGCCACACCATTTCCCTTTGTTTTCCATTTCAAGACCAAATGCTTCCTTGATTCAAGGACACAAGGCACTTGCGGGATTTATAAGATCCACATTACCAACCTTCCATGCCAAGAACTTACAAGAATATATTTCTAGAAGGAATAAACCCACCTACTGAGAGCAGGAAACTGCTTCGGGTCACTTTGGAGGTATGCTGTTTAAAATGCTGCATGCGGCCTAAGAGGCTGGAAATTGCGCCAAAGCCATGCTCCAGCTTTGGTGCAGCTTCTGGCCTCTTCAGATGTGTGTGTCATTTAAACAGCATACCTCCAAAGTGACCCGAAGCAGCTTTATTTTGCCCTGTTTGTTCTGGCCCTCGCTCTTTCATTAGGGTCTAGTTGCTCTAGCAGATTGAACTAGGCTACCTGGAAAAAGCAGAGAATTTGTTGTTTGTTGTTAACTGCTCTTGAGTCAGCACCACCTCATGATGACCTTGTGGATGAGATATCTCCATGCCACCCCCCATCCTCCGCTGCTATGCTTAAGTCTTAGATTCATGTTTGTGACTTCCCCAACTGAGTCTAGCCATCTGGTGCATGGTTTGCCTCTACTACCCTCAACCTTTTCTAGCATTATTGTCTTTTGAGTGAGTCATGCCATCTCATGATGTGGCCAACGTATGACAGCCTTAAGTTTCATCATTTTGGCTTCCAGGGAAAGATCTGGTTTGATCTGTTATAGGACCTATTTGTTTGTCCATGGTATCGTCAGCACTCTTTTCTAGCAGTTGGGTTTCTTCACTCTCCAGCTCTCACACCCATACATAAAACAGGACAGTATGGGAAATATGAGAGAATCTAGTGGGATGACATAGTAGCATGGATTTTTGATATTAAAAACTTTGTGCATCAGGTCCTGTCTGTTTTTGGCAGCAACAAAGAGTCAGGTCTGGTTAGTGCATTAAGAGAGTCTCTCAGGGAATATGAGGTACTGAAGGCTCCATTCAGAGGAAGGCAGTGGAAAACATCCCCTGAATAAACATTGCTAAGAAAAGCACAGGGAATGGTAACCACAACACAAAGTCAACTGGAAGGCACAGAACAACAAGTATATTGCAAAATTTAAGTCTACCTCATTAATACAGAAGAAAGTAGGTGGGGAAAAATTGACAGAGTGCTTTTACAGGCTAAACTCTATTTAAATATTTATCCCCAGTTTTGTAAGTCATGCTAATAGCATGGGTTGGAGAACTCAGGTCATGGATTCTAAGTGGATAAGGATTTGCATACACAGTGTTCATCTCTATTACAAATGTACATTAATGTGTGTAATAAGTGTCAACCAGTGTTTGGTTGCTGGCCTTTGTCACCAAAATAACATAGTTCAGAGCTTCAAAAATCATACTCTCTTCTGTGTTTCTATCCCAAATCCAGGAATAGGATGAGCTGAGTATCAAAAGTCTTTGAAAGCAACTGCTTAAATAGCAGCAGATTCCTGCTTAAGCACACACAGTAGGCTTAGAACCTGTGACAAGTGGATACAGAGGAAGGGAGAAAGCAGCTATACTGGAAGACTGATATGAGATACATCTTCAGTGTGGAAGAAACATTCATAGTTTCCAATCCCATAAATCAGGACAACAACTACCACCAGCATGAAAAAGTTGCAGGCACAACAGTAGTACAGAGCAAGGGGTGTAAAGTCTGGCAGACAGTTATTCCTCTTCTCTAGAGAAGTGCTATTTAGTCAGTGGTGTCGGTTTTATTCACACCTTTTAACCAGCAGTTAACCACAAGGCAGAAAGAAGAGAAATTAGCCACATGCCCTGATTTTTGAGTTTTATTACATAGTTATCATTGCACTGCAGGAATCATAGGGAGCATTCCTGGGTCTGATACCAAAAGTCCAAGGAATATGCATTAACCCCTGCCCACACTCCGCTATCTACTGCGGGGCCCGACATAAGCAGGAAACTAGTCTCTCTTCAGTAGGAAAATATATATTGTGCATATGAACCTAAATGAAAAAAATATAGTTAGAAGAGTTACTAGCTGGGGAAGCTGCTCCTTTGTGGAGAAGTCTATCAGCTCGGCAAGATTCATCTGAAAGGCCAAGAGGTATAAATGTAGTAAAGGCAAAGTCAGTCCGGATGTGCGTTTGCTCAGCCTAGTTAGGAGATGGCCTTTGCCTCTGGCAGGAATGCTTCCCAATACTTCACAAGCTGCAGAGACAAGAAGAAAGAAGAGAAATGTCAGCACATAAAATTATTGGTAGACTCATCACTAGGTTAAATCCCTCCTCCTCAGGATTTTGGTTAGGGTCACGCTGGCCTCCATTGAGTAGAAGTTTCACTTTTGTTTGAACAATTGAGCAAATCAGCCCAAAGAGGCCAATGAGGCTCTCTTGTGGCTCCTGCTAGGCGCTGGAACTCCATACCAGGAAAGGTAAAACTGATTCCCTCTCTGTTCCCTTTTTATTCTGGTAGGCCTTTGGCAATGGACATTACTTGCTACAGAAAGGACTTTGAACTGAACAGGTGGTGAACTTCTCTTTTATTGGGGCGTTTTCAAGTGGTTTTTAATTTCTTAATGATTCCATTAATTTTATTTTTTTTAAACTGTATTGCACAATTTGATTGTAAAACACACCACGATTCCCATGTCTGGGAGGAAAGCAAGATATAAATTTCTAACAGGTACACAGAATTACCTTGAAAGCTTGTGGGGACATTTTTTCTATGGGTAAGATCATGTTGTTGTGCTCTGCCTTGTGTAATACATTAGGCCATGTCTCTCAGCAGAGCAAGGCACCTATTTACTAGCCATACAGCAACTGCAAGGTACTGAATGAACCAGGACATGGGACACTATTCATCCTGGCCTGGACAGGCACAAGTTGTTCTGGAAAGTCTCTTGACAGAAAAAAAAATACATACCAATGCCTGCTGAGGATGTAACACTGCTCATCACTCACTTACCTGTTGTTGTGAATGTAATAACGTCTCCAGGTATTTGGTCACATTGGTCTTGAAATCTTTTGTTTTTTCCTTCTGTAACAGAAAATTTTAAAAATTCAGTAGGTGATTATAGCAAAATTCTTCTGGACAACAGAAGAGTTTCACACTCATTAATCCTTTGCATACAGCTTTACAATCCATATTATGGTACAGGTTTAGTCTCTCTTATTTGAAATGGTTCTAGATTTCGGAGGTGTTTTTGATTTCAGAGATTTTTGGATTTTGGAATATCTATATTTGCATATATGTACATTATGAGATGTTTTGAAGAGGTTTCTCATACACATAGCCTGCAGCTAATTTTATACAATGTTTTAAATATTTTTGTACATGAAACAAGGTTTGTGTACACTGAACCATCAGAAAGCAACGGTGTCACTGTCTCAGCCACACATGAAAAAAGTTTTGGATTTTGGAATATTTCAGATTTCACAACTTTGGATAAGTGAGATTCAACATCTAATACGTTTATTAGGCCAACCAAAAAGGCACAAGGATGCGTGCAAGTTTCAAACTCTTCAGATCTTTTGATCTGGTAAAATATTTTAAAAATCAGGTAGAAGACAGAAAGCAGACAGGAGACTTGATCTTAAATATCATTTAGCCTGCATATTGTATTGAAAAGCCATGCAAAAGAAGGGAGAGCAGACTCTCACATAAGTCTTATAAGGTAATGTGATGGTATTAGGTTCTACCAGCAGTAGTCCCCTTGTCTTGTTTGGAATAAGAAAGCCAATAAGCCTTAATTCATCATTTTCAAAATAAAACTTCAATGTAAACTAAGTACTCTTTCTATCCTGTACAAAGCTCACTGTCTCCTTCAATGGCTGGAAACAGAGCAACTTGGCAGTCTTCATATTGACAGGACTGGAAAATAGGCTACTAGCTGCTGAAGCTTGGAAACAGTCAGGCTCCAATGTCAGAGCCCTTATCATAGTGCAACAGATCAGCAAATGTTACTTCTGTACATCAGTAGTGGGCAGACTTCAGGCTTATCCGCCTACTTTGTTTCTTATCAAAGGCCGCCAAACAAAAGGCAAATATAAAACACTGGCTAAGACATGTGATGCTGCTATTTTGCAGCAACTATGCTTAGTCTGAATCTGGGGGACCTCCTGGAAACCTCATGTACAACATTTTGAATTCCATGACAGAAGGCAGACAGGATATAATAAAGTTTACAAGCTAATTGTGGGTTTCAGAATTAGGACTGAGCTCAGTCCCTTTATTCAGAGATCTACTCCTGCTTCTGAATTCTATCCATCTCTCCTGCTAAGGAGCCTCACGGAGGGGGAATATGCATCTCATTGTCAATGAGGGCACAAGGCAAGGTAACCTAGAGATATCCCAAGAGATTATGACCAAACTTCCACTCGTGCTGTTGACCAGCTGAGTGAAACAAATTATTGTAGTAAGTTTCCCCCTAAATAACAACATCCCCTTCCGAGCAACATTCTACAAGTCAAGAAACTTTTGGAAAGAGATGACTCAGTCTACATCATGGCCAAATGAAAGCGTTAGATGTGCAAGCTCAACGATACCTCAAACCGCAACACTTCTTTGCGGAGAACCGTAGATATCCGTTCAAAGTCCCGTTCATATTGTGTCACGCGAGATTCCCACTGGAAATACAGAAGCAATATATTAAAAAGCATAGCAGCTGTTTGACACAAGCAGAAGGTGGGCTGGACATGATGCATAACTGAAAAATAGATGAATTGTTTTAACAGACCTATCACAAGTTTTATGGATCTTATCAAGCTAAGCCAGCAACACACCAACAAAGGTGACAAGGGAGCTGCTCAAATTCTCTGAGATGGTAGGGTTGTAAGCCATTGTACAGCATTGTGTGAAGACCATAATGCCCCACATGGGAGTAACTTATCCAGTAGCATGGTATGGATCACTCAGTCCAGCCAGAGTGGGTTACTGTGGCAGAGAGAAGGTGAATCAGGTTTGGATGCACTTCTCACCTCTGAGATCTCCTCTTTGGCTTGCTGGAGCTTCTCAGGTTTGTTGGCCCACAGCAACCGAGCCTCTGTTTCTCGTTTTTTTTGCAGCATGATCTGGGCATCCTGCCAACGCTGCCAAGTCTTCATTCGTTGGTCAAAGGCACCCTGTTGGCAGGAAAGGGTATCCTATCAGGAACAGTTTCTCTTCCATCAGGGCATTAACATGTACAAGGGATGAAGGGTGAACTCAGAACAGCAGCAAGGACTAATCTGACGCAAATGGCTAGAGGATGCCACAGAAGGAGTACCAGGCTCAAGTATTGTAATCCAGAAGCAAGAAATGATTTGATAGCAGCAGGAGTGGGAATTGTGTTGCCCTTGAGATGCTGCTGGACTGCAGCCCCAGCAGTCTTCGTCAGATTAGGCAATTGTGAGGAATGCTGTGAGCTCTAGTTCAACAACATCTGGAGGGCCATACAATTCCTAGTTTGCTCTTAATGCCACATAGTGATGGTGGTGTTATTGTTTTAAAAAGTAATTTCAATTAAATACACAAAAAATACGCAGATAATTCAGTTTATATCTCCTTTTATATAAGCTGCATCTCTACAATTGTTAAATCAGAAACTATGTGGTAGTAAATATTTGAATTAAGGGAGAGTGAAGAAACCACATTAAAAAGGTGGTAGAGAGAAAAATGAAAAAAAATGTGGTAGTTTGGAAATTCCAGACTTTAATACAAATTTTAGGGCTAGAATTTGGAAAAGTTATTCCCTTTCTTGGGAAGCAGATTTGGCCCTTGGATTCATGCCTTAGTTACCTCTTGATTAGACTACTGCAATGAGCTCTACATGGGGCTGCCTCTGAAAAGTGTTTGGAAGCTGCAGCTAGTGCAAAATGCAGCAGACAGACTGGTGTCAGGTGCGCATTTTAGAGACTGTAACACTGGTCCTGCAAGAACTACACTGGCATCTAATCTTAAGTCTATGATTCTATGTTGGTGTTGACCTACAAAGCCCTAAACAATTTGGGGCCAAGATATCTAAAAAGCTGCCTCCTCCCATAAGAGCCTGCCAGGCCCTGTTATGTGTCCCAACACCTTGTGAAGTTAGGCTGGCAGGTACGCATAATAGGGCTTTCCCTGTATCCGCACCTCAACTTTGGAACCCCCCCCCCCAAGAAGTTAGTCTGGCTCCATCTCTTTTAGGCTTTCAGTGGGCAGCCAAAACAGTACTGCTCCCCATGGCATCTGTGTTTGAAATTGCTGTTTTAACTGTTTCAAAACTGGATTCTACAATTGTTTTCAGACTGCTTTTAGAAGTTTTTAAAATTATTCTAATATGTTTTTAAAATGTTTTCATATTTGAATTGTTTTAATTGTTTTTTTATTTGTTCATCAACTTGGGGGCAATACAGAAATACTTTAAAATAAATGAATAATGGACTACAACTCACAGACTCTTCATAATGTTTGGGGGAAACCTGCAAGTCTATGACTGCATAATAGGATCATTCCCCTAACATCACTTTCTTTAAAAAGCAATACAAGTTTCTGTTTGGTTCATGCATCTCATAACAGAAGCCTGCCTGCCTGCAAAGAAGGCAAAAAGAATTCTTACCCTTACAACAGAAAGAAGGCGAATGTAATCACTCAGGAGCTCAGCTAGCAGAAAGAAGTCATTGTTGGCTTGTTCCTGGTGCAGCTGTTCAATTTTCTCTTCCACCTCAGCCAGCTGGGAAAGTGCCCGGGACAGGGCGGTGTTGTCCTCCGAACTCCCCAGCATGGCTAAACTCTTTGCAAACTGAGCTGTATTCAGTGATAGTTCTAGTAGACCAAACAGACAGCATTAGGTTTAGCTAGGCAGCTGCTGATTGCTAGTTGGGTCAGGCGTGGTGCACAATGCCACAGCCAACAGGAAAAAAAAAAAAAAAACACTTATCAGAGAGAGCCTGGAGGAAAATGGTAGAACCAATTAAACAGTTACTTTCTGGCTTCCATTCTGGTCATTTTCACTTGAAACATATGGATTGGTGGACAAGCACTGGAGGGATTCCAGAAGGAAGGGATAAGAAAAACACTGTTTAACATAATCCAGCTTTATCCATTCTAGGCTTCTCTAGTAGAGTGCCTTCTAGTTTCCAATGTTAGTTGGAAATGATGGGAGTTGTAGCCTACATATCTTGACAGTGCTCATTGCAGAAGAGTGGTTAAAGCAATTCATTAACTGGACTACACCCAACACTTAAATGTACTGAAATACGATGCAGTTGGAGACAGGAAATGCTACAGGAAGCAAGGATCAGGATCCCAATTTTCCAGATCTGTGGCCAACTACTGTTTTTTTCTAATCTGCTGTGGGGCAGTTTCCCTTGCCATTAGAAACTCTACAGTACTCTCCCTCATATTCAGAGCCCTAGTAGTTACTTCCTGTTTGGCAAAGAGTCTTAAAATGAAGAAAATTGCACTTAATGAGATATCTAAGATCCCAGAGCAAGCTTAGATAGGGCCTGTGGGACCAAGAAGTGCATCCAGCAGTTTTTCAGTTGCACAGAACTACATCAGCTGGAAAGTTACCTTTCCGGTGATTAACAAGCATTTCTACAACAGCATGCAGTTTCCGCAGCCGTTGCTCTTCACACTCCACCTCCTGAAGCTTCTCCTCAAACCACTGAAAAGGTGAGAGAACAGACAAAGAAATCTAATTTGAAGGATAAATCATTTAATATCCACCTATGTACTTACTTCTGGAAACACTGCTCAAGGACAGTATGTATAATAAATAGACAGTAAGAGCTGCTCAAGAACATTGGGTACTTACGATGTCAGATTCATTCATCTTAATGGTCATTTTGCTGACAGCATCAGTAGCTCTGTTGAACATCTTCAGGAGGCCAGCACCACTTAATGTTTGGGTACCAACAGCTCGCGGCAGCTGTGAGAAGATTGGGAATCTGATTACCTATATTGCTAGTAACCTGAGCCACCTTAATGTCTGTACCAAGATGCCATGAAAAATCAGACTGAACAAAGTATTAGTAAGGAGTAGTTAGGATTCCAACCAAAGAGCTGGAGTTACTCTTTGTCATAAAGTAATCCTGACACATACAACCCTTATACTGGAAGAGTCACTCTAATTTGTGCTCCTTAATCTATGATGAATTCAAACAATGGCTGCAGGCTCATCAATTCTGGAAGGTATTATTTCCTTCCAGCTTTGGAAGGAAATGGCTTTGCTGCCACAGGGAGAGCCAGCATGGCATAGTAATTTAAGTGTTGGACTACAATGCAAATAAAGACAAATAGCTTCATTTGTATACCGCTTCATACTACTTAAGCAGTGTCTAAGTGGTTTACAACTGTACCCAACAATCTGGGTACTCATTTTAGCGACCTAATTGCCAAAAAAGCAGTCTAAAAATATATATTTTCAGCATCTAGGGGCTTAAAGGGGGCACAAGGTCCACATTTAGGGGTACAAAGGGTTGCATGTGGCCATACTTTGCCCACCCCTACAATAAGATACATGGAAAACAAGGTATCACACAACTCAAAAGCCCAGAGGCTTTGGAATTTCATAAAATCCCTAAGACTGGTTATAAAGACTGACTCCTGATTTAGCTTATAAGTGTATCATTAGTTTTTCTAGTTCAATGACTCGGCAATATTGGAGATATACTGTTACAGTTTTGTCTTTAGAATAAGGCTTCTCTGGTTTAGACTGCTACTTAGTATACAGTTCTCATACCAAATAGTAGTTTGTTACACTAGTCTGGGAGATTTATTTATTTTATTTCTTTTAGTTAAGGGCTGGGTTAAAAAAAACTTTTATATAACTCCATCCACATGTATTTATAAAGGCTTCCAAATTTTCTTTATGGACTATTTGTGTCTTTTGAAAAGTGAACACAACACAATTAGGTGCTTTCCCCCAGTTGTTACAGAAGTCAAAACCACACATTGTCAGGAAAGGTTCATTTCATAACAAAAGGAGTATGGAATTTAGTCAGCAAAAAAAGAGAAGCTGGCTTTTACACCTCAGGGTGAAACCAAAGAAGCTGAAAGATGTGCCTCTTTGTTTAGAAGTGAGAAACTACCACAGCTAGCAAGAGGAGAAAGTATCCATAAACATATGCTGTGATATGTCAAAACTTGACCCACCAATACAATAATTTATCTTGATTGATTACCCTGCTGCCTTCAATCTAATTTTGAACAAGGCTTCAAAACGTTACATTTTTGGACTACAGGTCTCAGAATCCCCCATTCTGCATAGCCATTATGGTTGGGGAATCTTGGGAGTTGCAGTCCAAAAATCAACCTCTGAGTTGATATTGACTAATGGAGACCCTGTGGATGAGACACCTCCAAGACTCCCTGTCCTCCACTGCTCTGCTTATGTCTTGCAAATTCAAACCCGTGACTTCCATCTAGCATGTGGTCTTCCTCTTTGTCTTTTCCAATGAGTCATGCCTTCTTATAATGTGGCCAATGAAAGCCTCAATTTAATCATCCTGGCTTCCAGGGAAATTTTGAATTTGATCTGTTCTAAAACCCATTTGTCTGTCTTTTTGGCTGTCCACGGTATTCTCAACTCTCTTCTCCAGCAACACATCCCAAAAGAAGTTATTTTCTGATTATCTGCTTTCTTCAGTGTCCAACTCTTGCATCTGTATATGGTGAAGGGGAAAAATAATGGCTTGTATGATTCTAACATTTGTGCTCGGTTGTTTATCTTTACATTCTAATTCTTTCATTGCTGCCTTCCTCATTCCCAGTCTTCCAATTTCCTGACTGCAGTCCCTATTCAGTTCTATGTTTGATTCAGGGTACAAGAACTCCTTTACTACTTCTATTTCCTCAATGTCTAGGTTGAATTTGTGTAAATCCTCTCTGGTCATTATTTTTGTTTTCTTCATGTTCAGCAGTAAGTCTGCTTTTGACTTTCTTTCCTGATCTTCCTCAGAAGTAGTTCCAGGTCTCTCTGTGTGATGTTTTCTGCTAGTATTATGGCGTCTGCATATCTTAGGTTGTTGATATTCCTTCCTCCTATTTTCACTCTTACTTCTTCTATGTCCAAGCCTACTCTTCGTATAATATTTTTTTGCATACCAATTGAACAGGTAGGGTGAGAGGATGAAGCCCTGCCTAATTCTTTTGCAAACTGGGAGCCATTCTGTTCCTCCTTGCTTTGTTCTAGCCGTAGCCTCTTGTCATCATCAGGACTATCAAATGTGTTGGCATCTCCATGTCTTTAAGGGTGTTTCATGATCCCTTGGTATCGTACTGTATGTTTGCAATGTGGCCTCTACTGCCTTTTCCTTTCCAAAAATATAAAGTTTTAAAGTTCTGGTTTTGATGGGAGGAAGCAATCAAGTTCTAGATTTGATAAGAAAATACTCCATGCTTGCAGGCCAAGAGTTCAAAGCTTAGACAGCAGGCCATGTTTAACTAGGGCATGTGGTGTTCATTGCATTTCCTCTGTAGTTGAAGTGGATAACTTTTAGTTGGCTAGATGTTTTGGATTACAACACCTGTGATCTCCTACTACTAGCCAGTGACTGGAATTTCTGCAAACTGCAGTTCAAAACATAAGGAAGACCAAAGTACCCCATTTTACAAGCACTAGTTCTACTGCTCCTTGCAGTATGCAGCTGTTGTGAACACTCTAACTACATATATTCAGCAATTCTCTATGTTGCAAAACATAGCGCGAAAAATTAGAGTCTGAAGTGGGGTGGAATCAGACCATGGACAAGTAGCTTTTTTGGGTTACCATGCTCAGAATGCATCAGCCAGCATGTCCACTGGCTACAGTGGTAGGGGTTTGTGGGAGCTGCAGTCCGAAAGAAATTTTCCTAGCTCTGCTAGTAGTATTCTTTCATTTGCTGAGACAGTCTCCATAATAAGTCATGGCATACATATGTTCCCCATGACCACCAATGTTATATGTTTAAACAGGAGCAATTGCAAGAGCCTAACCTAATAGCAATTCACCAGAAGTTACCAAGATTTCAGTTGGACGCTTTTGATCTCTTACATAAGAAAATTAGCAGTACTCAAGCAAATGCACAAGAAATCTACAGTGCACCTTTCCCTTTATGTGGAGCAACTTAGTGTCATAATATGCCAGGCTTCTTTATTTCAAGAGAAGCTTGCAATAATTGCTTCAGGTTTTTCTAGCCCCCACCCTCAACAGCTCACAAAAATATCCCCCCATCCAATACACAGCCATTGAGATCAAGGACATCTAAAAAGGCATGCATGAATTCCTCAGTTTTTACCAAATAAACCATGTAAAGGATGCTTGGTTCACAAGTGCAGAAACATCTCGCAGACAAGAGAGTGCGCTCGGGTATGGCAGCAAACCAACCTCATCTTTTTCCAAGAATTCTCTGACGTCTGGGTCTTGCAGCATGGTTGGATGACTTACAGTTCTTTGAAGATACCTGTCAAAGAGGGAGGTGTTAGGGCTCAGTAACCCGCAATTTCATGTTTCTGATATATGTTTATATATTAAGACTAGATTTTTAAGAAGTAAATTTCACAGTGTGGGCCTTACACAGTCTGAAAGCAAAGGCGTCCCTCTGTCACAACAACCAACAACATCTGTTTAATGTTTTGGCTCAGAAAAGATCCACAAAATGAAAATCACTTTGCTATTAGTCAACACTGGTCTAACATCTGCAGAACTGCTGTGTGACCATTGGTTCCACACTCATCTGAGAGGCATGGTCCTAGTTTAAGCAAAGTTAACAGAGCTTAACAGTAATATCTCAAACAAAGATCACTTTTTTGAGATCAAGGATATCAACTGAAAGTGAAAGCATAAGAACAAGAACTGGGACAATGCCACTTCCCCTCTTACTTCCCCATTCAGAGAGGGATATTTGTTGGTGGTTCCAGTTTGAGTGATTCTCATCAGCCACACTTTTTGACTAGATTTTATTCCAGTCAATTGAATTCTGGAAGAGATTTATGTAAGCAACCAAAAGCTGCTCCCATCAATTATTACCAGATAAAGGAATAGGCTAGTGTTCAAACCCTGAAAATCTTTGGGGGAAAAAGTCTACTTCCTGAATTCATTTAAATCAGCTTTAACAGCTAAGTACAAAGAGGTACTGAATTATCTCCTATTTCAGGAGTGGGTAAATGCAGTGTTTTCTGGGGGGCAGAATTGTTGCCATTTACACCCCCCACCCTACAAAACTGGGGAAGATTTTGCTCCAAAATGGCCAATAACATCTCCAGGTCTCTGGGAGCCACTGCTAAATATTTTGCCATGTTTTAGATATTTGAGGGAGGGCCTGTCACCTGTTTTGAAGACACTCTCTTTAAGTCTTTCAAGAACTGAATGTTTTAAAATAAAGAACTTTTAACAAACTTTTACAACTACAGCCATGACAGAAACCATGTGTGAAATTACCTTTCTAAGGCAGCTCGCCGTTTTTCTAGGAATTCTGTAGAAGATGAATCTTCTTTTCCAACTTTTACTTTGGTCATTCCTGGAATAAGATAATGAAGAAATACTATCAGCTGCATCTGTGCTACTCCCAAAATCTGGGCTGAGTTTAGCTTCGGCTAAGACAGTTTCTTGTGTCTGTACATGCTCTGACACATAAGGCAGTTTCTTGTGTCTGTACATGAAGAAAATTCTCTCTATTCTGTATGCTTCATGCCCAACCAACCCTAACAGGGTTGGTACAGGAACTCAAGAAGAATGAAAAGTGTAACGTCAGCAACATATATCAAGTGCACATAGTGTATCCAGAGGTGCACTTCTTTCTATGAAAAGTCCATGATATTCAGGCTATAGCCCAAAAGAAGGAGTACCGCAAAGTCTGGAGAAAGGCACAAAGTCTGGAGAAAGGTGTGAGAAAGAATAGACAACAGCTTACCCAATTATTACAGGCCAAGATTCCCAGTAAGCTTTGCATTCAGAATGTCAGACAGTGTCAAGGCCTATGTTGCGTGTACAAGTCAGTATGCTAAAGAGTGCATGTGTGTCATATGGTACTGCTAGTGAGGTTCACTATTCACACTCACCTATTAAGCTCTTCTCAGGAGGTGGGGGGACAATGAATCCATTTTGTGCGTGTTTTTCTGAGAGTTTCTCATACAAGCCCAAGAAGTCACTGAACCTTCTCTTTACTGAGAACTGCTTATTCCTAAACATTGGCAAAGTGGTCTGAGAGAAAATAAACAAATGTGAGATTAACATGGACCAGTCTGCACTTTGCAGAAATATCTGGAGAGAGAGAGAGAGAGAGAGAGACAGACAGACAGACAGACAAGATAGAAGTGTTACATTTTCAGAAGCTTTGAGGCACAAGATAAAGCTATGGCTTACCATAGTATAAGCCAACAGACATGTGCAAGACAAAATATGATAGTAATTTATATGTTACCATTTTAAGGGCACAACCATGTACATACAACCTTAGGAGAAAACTCATTTGAATATAGGAGAACCAAAATCTCTTTTTAAAAAATCTAAGTGCTGCAAAAACATAGGTGCCAAAATCCATGGATACTCATTATATACAACGAAGTAGTACAATGGTGTCCTTTATATCAAATGGCAAAATCAATATTTGCTTTCTAGAATTTTAAAAATATATATATTTTCAAGCTGTGGTGGTGGATGCAGAATCCTAGAATATGGCGGGCTGACTGTACATAAAAAGCATAATCATTAACAACCAACACTAAAATCATACAGCTTATGAATTATATTCTTTATTCAAGTAGAACATATAGCTAATATAAGAGATGCTTCTGCTATATTTTAAAAGGTGCCAAAGGAGGATTCAAGAAACTACTCAGCTTGTATATGCCGACATCCACTTTATTTCTCCACACTGTATTTTCAGAAAGAAATTTAAAAGCCCGTTTGGAACCATCTGTACAGCTTATGCCACATTGCATAGTATATTTAACCACTTGGCAAACAGGAATACAGAAGGTGTTAGAAACAGAAGCCATAAACAGGGCAACAAGACTGTGAATGAAGGAAATGTTCCTCAATCATCTGTTTTTAACTGGCAAACTGAACTGATTTAAGTGTGAATTTGATTCAAGCTTCAGTACAGTTGACTTGAGATACTCGTGAATTTTTTTTTAACAAAGATCATCCATTTGTTATCAAGTTTAGAGTGCAAGGGAACACCTGTGGAAGAGTTAAAGAGAGGCTTCAGACACAGAAGGGCAAAAGTAAACATACCTGAGTTGATACCTTGTAGGCTACATAGGCATTCATACCATCTCCTATGGAAAGAAGAAACCAAGTACAGTAGTCTATAACATGATGCAAAACTGATGCTGTGATGAATGCCTCCACCTAGTGGGCACTAAATACAAGAAAACTGGGTAATGAAATAATTGTCTAGTTGTAGAATTGTCTCTGCTTGAATTTTGGGGGGAATCATTCTCCATACTATACAAATTAAAAATGTTACTTTTTTTGGGAGCACAACTCATAGAATTCCCCAGGCAGCATGGACACTGGCCATACTGCCTGAAGGATTCTGGGAATTGTAATCTAAAGAAGTACTGTATATACTTCATTGTAAGTTGACCTCATGTATAAGTTGAGGGCACGTTTGGGACCAAAATTACCGTATGGATTTTGATATGAACTGTGGATAAGTCGAGGGTAAAACTTAGGGACACAAACAAAGAATCTGAAGGATGAAGCAAAGGAAAACAATGCCAAGGAACTTAGAAAATTCCAGCAGGCATAACTGCTTGTGCTCACACTGAAGGCTGGATAGATGAGAGAACAACGGGGGGCTCAGTGCTTCCAGGACAAATTATTCTCTTGCCTTTTACCAGGGGATGATTCCCCTTTTTAATGAGAGTTAATGACCAGTGCCTATTCTGACCTGTGGATAAATTGGCTCAGGTTTTGGGGGGTCAATGTTTTGATCTAAATTTCTAAACTTATACATGAGTATATACAATAAATTTTTTGAACTCTACAGCATACTCGCCTTGATATCTTTTAACATGAAAGAAGATGCACCCATTCCCTTACTAATTGTGGCTGTGGTGTTCACAGTGTCTCTATCCCACGTTCAAAGGATTTCTGTTACTTGAAACACATTCCATACTGCAGTGTTTAAAGCAGGATGGGCAAAGTGAAATGAATTTGCACTTTGTCTCCAAAATGCCTCCAAAGTCTTTTTGGGGGGCCATAAAAAGGATGAATGGTCTGGAAGCTTCAGGTTCCATTTCATACAGCTTAGTTCACCTTTTATATAGGCTATAGCCCCCCAATGCACTGTTTAACATAAAAAATACCTAGTTTTCAAAATCGAATGTGGACTTCCAGACACTTCATTCCCACCCACCCACCCACTGCCCGGTAGTTTTGATAATTACTACAGTACGTGGAAGGTTACAATACTGGCTCCCCAACCTGTTGAATTTGCCCACCCATGATTTAAAAGCATGAAACGATCTCAGTCTGGCTTTTGGAAAGAGGAAGAAGGGAGAAAGCTGTCAGTTGCTGATGTATGGAATCCACCCTTCAAATTCTCTTCAATGGCTTCCAGATGGCATCTTCATCTTTACAGAATGTGACCCATAATTGTTATATACACACAAATGTAAAAGCCAGAATCCTGCCTTTTAAAAAATATCAACCTTCAGCTGCCAAATTTCAGATCAGCTGCAAAAACTCAAGCTTGCTTTACAGTTTGGCAACTGCATGTCACCCGTGTCTTTTGACTGACAATAACTTGCCTGCATATTTACATACACATTTATCAGCAGAGAAAACACAATATGGATTTTAAAATTTAGGGAAATGCAAAGTTTTCTTAGTTGAACGAATTAGTCAATGTGATAGTTAGGTGGCCGACTATGCAAGCATCAGCAGCACTGCCAAGAAGCTTGCAAGAAGCACAGTGAATCATAAGCTAAGCAGGCAGCCAACAATGTGATGTTCTTACAAAAGCATGCAGGATTTTGATCTTGCAACCTATGCCTGCTGTATCAGAAATAATGTCTGAAATTCTGCTGGACTGTTAGTGCATTCCATTTCTTCCACCTCAACCTGAAAAACACATATTACACAGGAGGTCTTTTAAAAATTCAGAACGTTTTGAATACCATTTACCCTAAAAGGGTGGTTAGTTCTGGTATGCCAGTGAGTCAACCTACAGGGTAAACAGCATTAGAACAGTAGTGGTATTCTGAATCACATCTCATCCAGTGAATCTGGTATATGAACAAACTGATGAGCAGCATCCGAAGTGGTGCCCAAGATCTATTTGTTCTCCCAGAAACTGAGGATGTGTGGATAGTCCAGGAGGTCTTCTCCAATTATCCTACCATCAAAGCTATCAGATATCACATCTGAAGTTCACACAACAGTGGCTCCTCAGCAGTGCCAAGTCCTGCCTGTACTTCCTACAAAGATTTGCCTAACGTAATAATTAGCAACTTGTTCTGCTACTAGAATCTGTTTGAGCTCTGCACATCTGCCTCAAGCTGAACAATTAAGTAGCTGTTATGGCACTGAGGGCAGCTGGAGGGGAAAGAGAGGTGGCGGCGGCTGAAAGCTGGCCCAACCATCCCTTCAGAGCACGTGGCTTGCTTTCCATGGCGCAGAAAGTGTAAAGCAAATAGCGTAATATTCCCTGGGGACAGAAGCTATTTTGCACAACCCTCCTTCCTGTACTAGCAACTGTACTACTACTTTGTGCAGCCACCATTAGAGTTTCATCAAAACTCTGGAGCAAAACAGAATACAAAAAATGTGTTTGCAGCAACTGCAACACTTGGAACAGCTGGAGCAAGAGAATGTTTTTGCAGCTGTTACTGTTCTAAGGGGAACTGACAGTAATGCACACTGAAAAAATAACTGTAATTCACTGAGTCTTGCAATATTCCTTCTCCAAGTTCTGCCGTATATAGCAGCCTGCTGTAATTCAGCTGGGCCTGAACTACACCTTTTTCAAACTTTACTCCTTGTGTAACGCAAATTCTGGCAGCCTGCTACCTCCTCTAGGCTTTCCAAAAATAGCAGACCCTACAAAACAACAGGACTATTATTGAGTCCCACAGTGGAAGAAATTTCTGTGGCCTAAATCTCCACCTCTACCAGATTTCACGAGAATCAGAAAGTGTGGATGGAGTCAGTTCTATAAACTGCAATACTCCCAAATCCTGTATGATTCCCCCAGATCAAATCTCTTGCTTAGGAACCCAGTACAATTTGAATTTTCTTCACTGAGGAGCAGTGTTACAGAAAGTGGTGCTACTGAACTACAAATTCCATTATCCCTCATTACCAGCTAGGATTATTGGCAGTTGTAGGCCAAGAACTTCTTGACAGTCACAGTTGTCCACCTGTACTATACATGAGCACCTAGCGTCAGAAGGCCAGAATATTTCTACTGCATTACCCACAGAAACAATGATCCTGGAAAGAGTTAATGTAAGCCACTCAGTTTGATTTACCATAACCCATGCAATTTCTCCACTGGTAATATTCAAGTGTACATATTTTTCCACAGAACTCACAAAACTCACAAATAGAACTCACCATAGAACTCACAATGGGAGCTGTAGCCCAACAGTTTTTGGATGGCCACACATTCCCTAGCTCTGATGTACAAGTTTAGAAATGGGTAGCTTCTAAAAGCACTTTCCTTCCTGGCCACAAAAAATGAGAGAAATATCTCAAGCTGATCCCTGATGGTCAATGGGCTAATGCTGGCAGTGGTGTATTGAGTTCTATCTTTCTCCTATAATGCATGTACAGATCAGAGCAACATATGCAAAAATAGCACTTTATGAACAGACTGGAAGCTGAGAGCACAGATCCATGCACAGTTCCCTTATAATTAAGTTATTTCCATTTAATAAATGACTCACCAATCTTCTCAGGATCACTCACGCCTACTGAAAGTTCAAATTTGTCTTCTTGTTCTTCCTCTTCTAGCTGTATGATAAATAGAGGAATATACCTCAGTCAAAGACTTTTGTCAGACCTCACATCAAATGTGGAACCCTTCTGCTGTTAGATGAATTTGATATAATGCATTTTTGGGGTAAAAGGAGGGGGTGAGACATACAGAGCTGTGGCATACAGAGCAATTGATTCACATCTGGCACAGAAAACTTGAAGATCTCAAAAAAGCTGGAACTTTAGAAGCCAAGGACTTCGTCATCATCTTACAATATTGTTGAAGTAAGTCCTGCAGAAAATATTACAAAGATTGGGAATAATCAGGAGGGAACAGTCATCCCGAAGGAAGGTGAGCTCAGTTTATTTCTGGGGCTTGAAGACTCAGATTCTTTGATTCCATCTGTATGTTGTCTAAACTAGGTTCCAATTTGTAGATCCCAAGAGTGCTAATAAAAATCAAAGATTACAAGAAAGCTGCAAGCTGCTGACCATCCTTGCTCTGAGTACTTGCTCACATGTGAACATACCTGTTCAAGAGCTTCTTCAGAAAATACTGCAAAGTTGGGCAACATGCAGACCACATGTAGTTCTTTAGTTAATATCTTCCAGAAGCCATTGCCACATCAACTGTTGCTACCACTGCTACCAAATCTAAGACCACTTTTGTAGGTCTCCAGGTTCCAGAAATGGCGAGACACTCTGTACTGAAGTTTCACAGGGCTCAGTGCAGTAGGAGGACACAATGGCAACATGAAGAGGTGCTGCAATTGTTATAAATTTGGAGAACTATAGGCAGTGGAAAATTTGGCAATTTTGCAGCTCCAGTGGATGCAGAGGGATGACCTGTGGGATAAACTCAAGTCCAGGAAATTACCTATCCCTACTGTAATGCTGTAGATGATTAATCAGAGAAGAGTTTATCTATGGAGGTAATGCACTGTTAAAAAACCTTTAGGAATCATACAAATTAAAAAATCCTTTACAATATATTTCTTTCCTTTGCTACTGCTGTCTAATGGTTTTGACAGGGAGGTTCGAAATTACTGTTTTATTTCTATTTGTAAATGTTAAGAAGTTGTAGGCAGAAAGGCATCACTATATGCATATTTTAAATGCACATCTCATGAATCCTTCTACCTACACAAAGACAAAGACTGGAATAGTTATCAGTTAAAACACGGATACAACTAAAACTAAAATTAGCTTGGGGTGCAGACAGGTTGTACAGATTAGGCTTCATATCAAAATTATTTGTTATCTCTAGCTAAGCATCAGTACACAATGCAAGTTGTCAGCCACCAGAACTCATTTTCTAGAACGCTTCATGCCTGAATCAAACACATTGCATGATGAATCTCAAATTAATAGGTTATGTATTACCTACAGGATTTCCGCCTTCTGTATAATTCACTCCGTACACTTAGGTTATGTGCGAGACATTAACTTCAATTGGCCAGACCAAGACTGGGAACTGTTAGTCTGAGGACATTTCCTCTAGACTGTGGAATGACCTGCCATGAGTGATTCGACAGCTAAACATACTGTCTGAATTTCAAACAGGATTGAAGACCTATCTCTTTCTGGCAGGCCCACCCAGTTGATTTTAAACTATGAATTTTAAAGTGATAAACAAAAAAACCAAAATAGCTTCATTTATATACCGCTTCATAGCACCTAAGCAGTGTCTAAGCTACTTGCCCCCAACAATCTGGGTACTCATTTTAGCGACTTCGGAAGGATAGGAGCCTGAGTCGAGCTTGAGCCCTTTTGCTGGTCTTGAACTCGCAACCTTATGGTTTTGAGTGAGTGGCTGCAGTACAGGCATTTAACCACTGTGCCATTTTAATCTGGATTATTTTAATGTGTAATAATAGTTTTAATCCTATGTTTAGCGGGATGAGGTGGTTTAATGATTAAGATGCCAATTGTGATGATCGGAAGATTGGAAGGTTGGCAGTTTGAGGCCCGAGCGCTGCATGATGGGGTGAGCTCCTATCACTAGTCCCAGCTTCTGCCAACCTAGCAGTTCGAAACCATGCAAATGGAAGTAGACAGATAGGCACCACTTCAGTGGGAAGGTAATAGCATGTGGTGCAGTCATGCTGGCCACATGACCACCAGAGCAGTCCTCGGACAATGCTGGCTCTTCGGCTGAGTAACAGAGATGAGTACTGCCCCTACAATTGGACATGACTAGGCATTCATGTCATGGGACTACCTTTATCTTTACATGTGTTTTAACATATGTATTTAATGGTTAGTTATATACTGTATTTTCATCCATGTTGTACCCCCACATCAAGCCTTGGGGAGCAGTGGGTAAGGAATAATTTATTATCATTATTATTCACATCCTCTGACATTGTGGGAATATATTCTTTTTTCAGGATGCCTTCTACAAAGTTGTGCTACAGTTCAGTTTTAAACAACTGAAAGCCAAAATCTGCCAAATTCTATGTTCTCATTAACCAGAAAGAAAGAAGCCCCCTCTACTATATTTTGGTTAATGCTTTAAACACCAGGCATCATTAAATACTGCACTAGGTCAAAGCACTAGACACCACAGTAGGTCAAAGCAGAAAACAAGCAAGCTGTATCCAGCTAGCATGTTATTCACACTAGTCACTACAATTCATTTCTGAAAATACTGTACAATACACAACTGAATGCATAACAAGTATATACCTCCTCATAGGTTTTCAGCTGATGCTTGGAAGATGAATTTGCTGTTCTCTCTAGAGAAGGGACGGGACTGAAAACAGTAGTTGTCTCCTTCTTCTGGTTGTTTTGTGTACTATCTAGGGACAACTCCACAGTGGCATCTGTAAAAGGACAAGATTTGTAAACAGGCATAGATAAAAATCCTTCCTAACTTCTTCAGCTATTCAGTTTCAGCTTCTCTAGGCCACAAGAAGCTACAAGAAGTCAACTTGCCGACAACCAAGAATGAATGAAATTCAATATAAGACCTGCTTCAATAATATAAATACAATATTCTTCTTTTGCTCTTACCCTTCACTTTGGCAGTTTACAATCAGGTCACACTAAGGGATACAACATGTGCCTCTCGTGTTCCTCTCTCTTATATTAGGATATAACATCAATTCCTACTCTTTGATCAGAGTTCTATGGTAGAATATTCTCCAATCTGTGCATTAAAAACTATATTATGCTTTGAGAAGGTATTTCAAAGCTGCCACTCATTTTATTAATAAAACATCATCTTGGTAGCAAGTCTGTTCCATCAGTTTGCAAGCCAGTAATTAATTGCTAAACAAACCTGGAGAAACCATACAAACTGATTCTGCACCCACAAACAAATGTAAGCCCATATACAGACCGCTGCAGAGCAGGTGGCTGCACTTCCTGCTTGGGAGTTTTCACGCTTTACTGAAGTAGGTTTGCACAAAGAGATCTACTGATTTCACTTCACAAAATCAAGCTAAAGACGACTACAAAACTGGGCACAATCACTCTTCAGAATCAAAAAATTACTATCTAATTATTTAGAAAATTGGCCTGGTTTGCAATGCATTCCTGCCAGAGTTAGGAATGCAATACATTTGTTCCCTTTGGATTTCAGCCACATTGAATGCAATGAAATCTTCCAACACATAATTTTGGTTTTTCTAAAAGCTTGCTTCGGTTCATATAAATCTGTTACATATCTAATATTACTTATTACTACTTGATCTTTGTTTTATTGTTTAATCTCTGTATAGTGCTTTAGATGTTTCAAAGACATGCATTTTCTTGTAATATATTTTTAAAAGTCAGTCTTATTTCCCAAGGTGCAGAAATACAGCTGAGGGCACTTGCCAGGGAACACTTAGTGAACTCACAGCAGAAGTGAGATTCAGCTAGAATCAATATTTCTTCCACAACCTTTCTTCAACTCTCAGCCAACAAACCTGCAAATAGGTCCTGATCATCTTCTTCCTCCTGAATACCATTTGTTTTGGAGTTGCTTCTTTCATGTACAGGGGATTCCGTTTTAGGAGATACTGGCTTAGTCTAGAAACACAGACAGTGGACATTATATACGTTGCAGAATTACATGTATTAGAGGAGAATACAGTATGCAAAAATGCCTAACAAAATTGTGCCTTCAATTATTCTTGAACTATAGAGATGTCACGAGCTTCAGTATACTAGTGTGTGAAAACTTTTTTAAAATGCTCCATTAACAAACTTTCACTGTTATGGATCTTCTTAACTTCTGTGGAGAACAGAAGTCCACACACTTCTTTGGGACAGAATGAACAATGCAGGCGTTGGTACAATTTCCACCATTGTAGTGCTCAGCTTATAAAGGCCTGCTGTCTTCCCAACAGCTTTCCAAAGACACAATGCTTTGGTATCTAGAGACAGCATTGACATTGTCTGCATGGCTGAATTGGCAGTTTTTAAAAAAAGGAACAAAGAGGGTCACAGACCCAAGAGGCACCGTGGACAGGCCTCCCCATGCCAGAAGTCAGATTCTTTGTAACCAGAGCAAAGAATAGCAGGGACAACCCTAGCTGAAAAGGTTCCCATGAAGCTCTGATAAAGTCATGTCGTTTCACAGGAAGCTCTTATGTTTTCTGTGCTCCCAAGTTAAAGCAACTATATTGTAAGTTTGAAGTTGTACTGAGCCCACTTTGTTCTAAACAAACCCTGAGGCTCATGACAAAAGACAACCTGCAGCAAAACTGGACTAGACACTGCCTTGCAGATGTAATTTGTGACCCCTTTCTGATTCCATAATCTGTAATGTACTTCTGCAGCTACAAACCCTACAAAATAAACAAATGTTTAAAATAAAGATTGCTGATTCAGAGCTTTTTAGGGATTGTTTTGGTTTTTTTGCATACTGTTAGTAATGGTGTGATGTGAATTATTTCAGTTCCAATATGGAGTCTGTTGACCACATTGAGAACTATCATAAAGAAGGGAACACATTTCTCTTCCGTTATATATATATACACACACACATACTGTATATATAAACACAGAACAAATCACAGAGAAGAAATCTTTCCTGCTAGCTCTAGTCGCAATAGGAGAGGCTGTGTAAGGTTTAAATGTTTCCGCAGAAGTTGTGCAACTTCCATTTCTCAAACTTGAGATTTATCTCTTTGTACATTTGCATGTCAGTTCTGTTCCTGTTGTATAGTTTTTCCTCACTCACTATCAGCAACCTCGAAATCACATTCAGTTCCTTTACAATCTCAGTTCATTCCCATTCATTAGATTCCACTACTATTGTATACATTTTTACCTAAGAGAGGTGTTTCCCCTTAGCTAATGGAAACCTACTGGGTGGCCTTGGGCAAGTCACAGGCTCTCAGCCTCACGGAAAGGCAACAACAAACCTCCTTTGAATAAATCTTGTAAAGAAAACCCATGAAAAATTTGCCCTAGGGTCAGAAACAACTTGAAGGCACACAACAACAACGAACTAAAACATGGTCCGCTCACAAATCCTGATATTTCTGATCTCAGAAAATTAACTGCTTCAAGTTTTCCAGATTAGAGAAGACCAAAACAGTACTTGTCCGCATGTTTTATGAGATATAGTTTCTCTCATTAGTGCATATGTCATTTTAAGGTTTCTGTAGTCCACCCTCACCTCTCAAAAAGAATGAAGAATTGTTTTAAAAACGCATCTGCATCAAATGTTACCCACCAAAGACTTCTGTATGCCACATGATGCACACATGCCTAGAAGGATAGTTTGAGGAAAACAGACATGGAGATTTTTCATATACAATCAATAAAGGCTTTGCAAAACATTTCTGGACAAGGAAATACAGCCTTTTTTCAGCAAGGGTATGATCATTTTTTGAGTGCCTAGACTACAAAACTAGTCTCATTTCTCCTAGGCGGCCTTCCAAAACAAAAGATGGATTACCAGTCCAGCCACAGACCCATTGGGAGATCCTTTTACACTAACCGTAAGGTTAACAGTCCAGTGGAAAAGATATTGGTGACTTTGGAAGGACAAAAAGAACAGGTGAGTGCTAAAAGAAGACAATCCATATGAAGTTATCTCCTAGACTTGAAGATGAAATGTTTCATAAAATATTTCCCCAGCTAAACAAAACTCTGTGGAAGAAGGCAACGGTCAAGAAATGTTCTAGAAATAAACACAGAAGGAGCAGAAAATATTACCTATTGTACAAAGTGTGGGATTTAGAGAGCTCCCCCTTAGCTTTGTTGTTATTGTTGTGTGCCTTCAAGTTATTCCTGACTTACGGAGAACCTATCATGAGCTTTTCTTGACAGGTTTCTTCAGAAGAGGCTTGACATTACCATCCTATGAGGCTGAGAAAGTGTGACTTGCCCAGGGCCAACCAGTGGATTTCATGGTTGAGCAGGGCTAGGAGAGCAAAAGGTGTAAAACTACCGCTTTTCGCAGCAACACATAACCAATATGGGGTTTGAAAGCAAAAATGCTCCAGCTCAGGAGCCGAATTCTCATCTCAATGCGAAATGCTGGCGGATCCAGCTCCCCTCGAAGAGGAGAAAGTGTTTTTGTCACACTAGGGTCAATTCCAGAACTGTCCCACAATTATCCCATTATTGGCAATGGGATAATTGTGGGATGGTAATGGGATAATTGTGGGATGGTTCTGGAATGGACCCTAGTGTGATAATCTCACTGGATTCCCATGATGAGTTTCAGATTCCATCTGATCCTGAGTCTCTTTTACCACAGAACCACATTGTGATGCCGGACCTTGCTTTCTCATCGCCACAGTTCTTCTAGAGAAATCCCAAGGTTTACACCATTTCCTGAAGGGTTGCTGCTGTTGTCAAACCTCCCATTGCAACACCTTGAAGACTGACAGATTGATCCCAGGAGAAATGAGAGGCCTCCATTGCCCAGGCTGTCTCATTTGTGTAATTTGTGTAACTATTTGTCTAATTTGTGTAACTGGGGGAGAGGGAAGGTGTAACCCTGCATGGATTTACACCTAGGTGTGCATGCTCACAGGAGGAAAGAAAGGTTGTTGTGGAGCTTTGGAAGCTCTATCTGGCTCAAGGCTATGGAATTCTGGGAGCTGGAGTCTCTTGTGGGGCCCAGAGCTCAAGGCTTAACTCTATCTAGCTAAATGCTATGGAATTCTGGGAGGTGAAGTATGTTGTGGAGATTTACAAGCTATATCAGTCTCAAAGGCTATGGAATTCTGGGAGCTGGAGTCTGTTGTGGAGCTTTAGAAGCTCGATCTGCCTCAAAGACTATGGAATTCTGGGAGCTGGAGTATATTGTGGAGCTTTAGGAGCTCTATCTGCCTCAAAGGCTATGGAATTCTGGGAGTTGGAGTTTGATGTGGAGCTTTAGAAGCTATAGCTACCTCAAAGGCTATGGAATTCTGGGAGCTGGAGTCTATTGTGGAGCTTTAGAAGCTATATCTGTCTCAAAGGCTATGGAATTCTGGGAGCTGGAGTCTATTGTGGAGCTTTAGAAGCTATATCTGTCTCAAAGGCTATGGAATTCTGGGAGCTGGAGTCTCTTGTGGAGCTTTAGAAGCTATATCTGTCTCAAAGGCTATGGAATTCTGGGAGCTGGAGTCTCTTGTGGAGCTTTAGAAGCTATATCTGTCTCAAAGGCTATGGAATTCTGGGAGCTGGAGTCTATTGTGGAGCTTTAGAAGCTATATCTGTCTCAAAGGCTATGGAATTCTGGGAGCTGGAGTCTCTTGTGGAGCTTTAGAAGCTATATCTGTCTCAAAGGCTATGGAATTCTGGGAGCTGGAGTCTATTGTGGAGCTTTAGAAGCTATATCTGTCTCAAAGGCTATGGAATTCTGGGAGCTGGAGTCTATTGTGGAGCTTTAGAAGCTATATCTGTCTCAAAGGCTATGGAATTCTGGGAGCTGGAGTCTCTTGTGGAGCTTTAGAAGCTATATCTGTCTCAAAGGCTATGGAATTCTGGGAGCTGGAGTCTCTTGTGGAGCTTTAGAAGCTATATCTGTCTCAAAGGCTATGGAATTCTGGGAGTTGGAGCCTGTTGTGGTGCCCAGAGCTTGTTGTCTGGGTCAGTGGCTATGGAATTCTGGGAGTTGGAGTTTGTTGTGGGGCCTTAAGGCCCCACAACAAACTCCAACTCCCAGAATTCCATAGCAGCGAGCCAGAAAAAGACTTATAAAGCGGTTTCAAACCGGGTTATTTCTCCAGTGTGGATGCCCCCCCAAAGAGCCTCTCACTCACTGGGCTGCCGCCGGTGAAAATATCCTCCCCTTCCAAGTCGTTCTCCCCCTCAACCGCCGCCTCTTCCTCCTCCTCCTCCTCGGCTGCGGGGAAAGGCGGCGGCTGCTGCCTCTCCGCCGGGGAGCCTCCTCCAGCCGCCATGGCCTCGCCAGAGGAGCCACTACTTCCGGCCCCTCGGAGAGCCCGACCGGAAGTGTCCAGCAGCAGCGCCAAGAGGCGACTGAGGCGGAGAGAGAGAAGCGCACCCGCTCTGAGGGAGAGGGGTGGGACGGACAGGGGAGCGCGTCCAATCAGCGACGAGAGGAGGCGGGACGTGAAGCGCGCAGGGGCGTGGCTTCTTGGTACGCTCCTCCCTGTTAGGTTTGATTCGTTGCTAAGCAACGCTGAGGGGGAACCTCAACTGCTAGAAGGCCTCAGGCAGCTTTAGGAACAAAAGGGATTCTGGGAACTGTAGTCCCAAAAGAGTGCTGGGCTCAGAATCAGAGAGTGAGTAACCCATAAGGAATCATTGGGGAATATTGGCCCATAAGGAATCATTGGGGAATATTGGCCCATAGGGAATCATTGGGGAATATTGGCCCATAGGGAATCATTGGGGAATATTGGCCCATAGGGAATCATTGGGGAATATTGGCCCATAGGGAATCATTGGGGAATACTGGCCCCATAGGGAATCATTGGGGAATATTGGCCCATAGGGAATCAATGGGGAATACTGGCCCCATAGGGAATCATTGGGAATATTTGCCCATAGGGAATCATTGGGAAATACCCATAGGGAATCATTGGGGAATATTGGCCCATAGGATCAATATCCCTGTGTCTTGTTCTACTTGTGACTCCTCCGTTTAAATTTTCGCCATTGGATCCGTCTGAATTCCTTTGGGCTCCGCCTTCCTTCGCTCCCGGGACACAAGGCACTCGTCGTGATCTAAATTATCAACGTTGGACCCGCCACCATCGCCTTCCTTCTTCCCCCGGACATGAGGCACTCGTCCTTGGTATCTTCAGGGATTTCTTTGGGGCTGGCGGTGGCCGTGGCGGCCGAGAAAAAAACAAAAAATGTGGAAGCTATGGATGCAGCCCTCTGGTCCCACTTTGAGACCGCTTTAACTGCCCTAGCTCAGGGCTAGGGAATCCTGGGAGTTGTAGTTTTGAGCGACATTGAGCCTACAATTCCCAGGAACCAAAAATAAAACTCCACCAGAGGTTAAAATGTTGTTTTAGTTGCTTTTATTGTAGTTAAGTGCTGTACAGAAGACCCTGTAAAAAAAAGTTCCCCTCATATCAGACATGCCTAGTGTTTACTGTACAAGATCAGCCTATGTCCAACTCATTCAGGCTGAGTAAGTTTATGTGGTATGGGCTCCAATGCCAGCACTAGATATCTACAAATTGGCACAGAGTACTTAAAAACTCAGATACTCCAAACAAAACCAAAAAAAGGAACACAAGTTGTATTGTTAAATTAAGCTTCCTGTTTTGAAATGGCCACTGTATTCTAGCTGTATCCAGCTCTCATCATGAAGACAGACACCACTTCCGCAAGTTCACACGACAGACATGGGGCAGGTTCCAAGCACTGGGGTCATTAATGAAAACAGAATAGATCACCTGCAAAATAAAAGGCAAATCAGGAATGGAAAGAAAGCAAGTTCACATCACTGACCATCCTACAGAGGCCTAGCTGTCCTGTAGTAGCAATATATTAGCTACCTCAGTGCATCGTTATCCAAGAATATTACCAAGTTTGGATACTCTAGTCTGGGAAGCAGCTCTTTTGCAATTATTTTTGCTTAGTAAATAGTTCACATTATGCTGATCACTCTGCATTCCCCACTCTCCCATTTTCTATTTGCAAGGCAGCTTATAGTAGAACTATGTTTTGTAAAGGACTGTACATGTATAGAACACATGCAAGATCCCTAAACAGAAAGCTCTTGAGTGAGAAATCTCTAAACATTTAGACAATGCTACTTGCCAGATTAGCATTTTTCCTGTTGAGATGACCATTATTTAGTAATCAAAGTTCCTCCTCAACTGAGTAGCAAAGCCTACACAAAACAAAATGTAGATGAGATTTCCTGTGATAACTATCACTATTATAGAATGTAAACAGTGCTGTTTCAGCTTAAAGGCCTTCAAAGTTTTACAGCTACCAGGATTAAACGGTTACACCAGAAGCAAGCAACAGCAAGACACTACCATCAAGTGGCTGCAGTCTCAATTCAAAGAACATGTGCTTTGAATGTTAAGAGTTTCCAGGTTTGATTTCTGGCACCTTTAAATAGGGCTAGAAAAAGATTTTGCATACATTCTTGGAGAGCTGCTGTCAATCTAGTCTATACAGAGCAATATAGAGTAGCAGCATTTGGTAGCTTTGCATGCTCTTAAGGAAGAAGCAGTGCAATAAGTAGCTCACTCAAAGTAAGCATTGAAGAATAGCGAGGAATGGGTAGTTTGAAAGGGAAAATAATAATAATAAAAATCCTCTAACCTGTAGCCAGGGTGCACCTCCCTTCAGGTTTTGAAAAAGCATATCACCATGAGGAACAGTCCACCATATGATCCATTTGGATACATTGAATATAAGAGGAAATATAATGTGAGAAGAATATAAGAGGAAAGACTGCAGAAAGAATTCCCCATCCTGTAAAGATGGGATCAACAGAATGAAAGGAGTGCTTCATGTCTTTGAAGGAGTTCCTATCAGGAGAACCACTATTCTCTTGATTTCTTCCCATAACACACTGGGATATCAAGAAGCAAGCTTGCAGTTTTACCTTCTGGTTATACTTTACCACATTAAACTCATACCTTCACATCACATAGATGCCCTCACTAGAATACCTCTTCTCTGTCCATGCCCAGTACTTACTCCGTCTTGATATCCAAGCAGTTCACTATGTCTTTGTCCACATAACGGCAGAAGAGAAATAAGAGGTTGGTGGGGAGGTGAAGTGGTTCCACCATTGAGGCCTTAGGCACTTGAGAAAGCTCCCTAGCGACAAGGAGCACTGTATTTACCCTAGAAAAGAAGAGCAGAGGTGTAACTGTAAGGGGCCTGCTGGATGTTGGGCCACATTGTGTAGGAATGTTTTGCTCATACATCCTAACTCACCATTTTTCAAAATCTCCATTGTGGAGTTTCAGGGGCATACCAGAAGACAGACATCTCTCACCATGGCTGAGCAGTAGGTATAGAAATGAGATGGCAAACTTAGGGATGGGGAAGGGAGGGGAGAAAAAAGTCAGGACATTTTAGTAGAGGAACAGCAGCATCCAAATCCAATTCACCCAACAGTTGGTGACTGAATTTTACTGACAATGCATGGCACATATTTCCTTATCTCCCCTCCCATCCCAATTAGATTCTCTTCTGTGCCACAAATCCAAATATCCTCTGGAAGACACTTTGAATTCTTGCCTTTTACACACCTTGTTGCCAAATACCATAGCAAGCGACTGCTTGACCGACTCTGGATGCATTCTAGTTAGATCCTGCAGAACATCAATGAGCTCGGTGAAGGTCAACTGCTCAATGACAACACTGAGGGGACTGTAGAGAATGGGCAGGGTCTGCCAAGTCCACAGCACATGAAAGATGGTTAACAGATAAATACTATTAGATCAAGATCACCTGGCTTTCAGTCTAGAGAAATTACATCATCCCCCCACCACTTTATAACCATGGGTGAAACTGGAGCCTAAAAACTATCAATAACAGTATCCCAGAACACTTCAGGTGCAAATGTCTATTTTAATCCTATATCATTCTCTTCTGATTTTGAAAATGAGAGAGAGAGGAGAGAGAGATGCCTGGAGGAGGAGAAAGAGGCATGGATGAGATCTCAAGATCCCCTCTTAGAACAGGATAGGCCTTGGAAATAATCCCAGTATCACAATCTCATAAAGCACAATTATTAATTATTCTCAAAGACTTTTTCAGTCTTACTCCTAACACAGCAGATTCAAACACCATTCTTTCAACAATCAAAGATTCCTACTACAATGCACCTGCTTCAATCATGCGCTTGCCATCTGTAGATTTGAGCATCCACAGATGGCAAGCCCCACTGAATTCAATGGCTGCACTTGCAGACAGTCACAAAAGAGTAGCCATACACGAGCGCTGCCATTGAATACCATAGGACTTGATGTCCCACAGTTTTTGCCATCTGTTGGGGGGGGGTCCTGGAATGGGGGGGACCAGATAAGGAGGGCTCACTGTACACAAGTATCCTAAATACCCATGGTCCTGGTGTGTGTTAATGCTACAATCCCTATTCCAAGGGAACACAGCATGCACTTTGACTTATGACACTATGAATAAGATACCTCCAAGAGTCCCAGTTATCAACAGCCCTGCTCAAGGTCTTGCAAGCTCACAGACATGGTTTCCTTGACTGAGTCTATCCAACCATAATGCAGTCTCTCTCTTCCTACTATTTAGGAAACATGGTACTGGATTGAAAAGGCAGTGACATCACTAGGATTGATGTCAACTTGTGCAAGAACTCATAGTGTCACACTCCCATTGGCCTCCCATACCACACCATACAGAATCTTTAGTAATGTTTTTTTTATTCTATTCCCAAATATCACTGAATGTCATGGTAATAGCTGTGACATAAACAACTTACAAAATTAAAATTATAGCTTTAAATTATAATATCATACACACAGCCTAAATGTATTTAAATGTACGTAGTTTCATATAGCTAAAGTGGAATTGTGGTAAGATGTGATCTTTTTAAAGAAACATTTTTTTTAAAATAAAAAATGTTAAAAATTTAAAATTAAAAAACAAACAAACCTGGGGCCTCTTTCTCCTCTGAGCCTTGCCTCACTCACTCTATCTCTTCCACTGAGCACCAGCCTTTTAAAGGGATGTAGGCAAACAACTATAGCCCCTTTTTGCCAAAAGGCAGCTGTTTAGGGAGCAGTGCTGTTACCCCACCCTTAGGGTGCACCCCCTAATGATGCCCCTGTGAAAATGTATGCCTGGAAGAATATCTAGGTAAGAAAATCTCTGAAGACAGAGGAACTGAGTAAGTTTTCCAGTAGGATGAAGGTTTTACTGCCTTGCCCCTCCTCATTAATAACAGGGTAATTAAAAAACTGCAGAATAAAATTGTGTAAGAAAATGTAAGTAATTGTGGAAATATTTTCCAATCTACATAGGCTACAGGAGCCTGCTCCCCAACTCCCAAGACTCAGAATTTGATTTAATTTCTTCTTCCTCTAAAGACAAATCCCCCTGTACATGTCCCAAAGCCAACTCATTATGGAAACCTCATTCTGGACTGATGGTGCAATTTGGTCTTTTGTGGTTAGTTAATAAAGTGGTGAAATATGAAGGAGAAAATACCTCATCCAGCATGTCCTTCTTAATAAGAAAAGGTAAGTGCTGTGCAACTGCAACAAGGACTTGCTTGGCCTGCTCCTGCGACAGGTGCGGCAGCAGACGAGCTACCAATCTCTTCCCCTTTCCCACTAGCAGAATCTGCAGGAACTCATCTTTTGCTTCCCTGAAAGAAAAAACTCAGCTGGTCCATACACATCTTGGTGTCAAAGCAATTTAGGTATGTAGAAAGGAAAGGGAATCAAAGAATTGGAGCATAACAGGCCCAAGGTTACACTGCAGTACACTAGTGGGATTCATGCAGCACTTGAGATATTGTTGGAATGCCGTTCCCAGCTTTCCTCACCCACTATTCACTATTCTGGATAAGACTGCTGGATTCTATGTTACAAATGAAGGGTTCCTTGATTCCTTTCCATGCAGTATTAACTGCTTTCTGAATCTATTACTGGAACGTCAGAGAACTAAGCATCTTCTGGCTTTCTTCCACTAGAACAGGAATAGGCCACCGTGGTCTTCCAGATGCTTTTGGCTATGTTAGCCAGAGCAAAGGGAATTATATGTACAAATATCTGATGGGCCAAAGATGGTTATCCCTTCAAGATTTCGCTCAAAGGAGTAGAATCTGTCAGCAGCCTGACAACCTCGGAAGCAGCTAGCCAGACAGTCTCAGCACATATGAAGCCACAGGAGCAATCACTTCTCCCCCATTCCATTTACTTTCACTGACATAAATATTCACAGGACTCACTCTTCACTGCTGTGCTCTTCAATTCTCAGAGTTTCATATATGCGCCCCACCTCATGTGCAAATTTCTCACAGAAGTGGGAGTGTTGCTCCTCAGGAGCCAGATCCAGTTTCCGCCGAGTATCCTCCATAGCCAATAGCTGCATGTACATCTGTTTCATAATCACACATATAAAGTTTATGGGACTTTAGCCTATCAGTTTGCTGTACAATCTTACTGCCTTCCTCCCTGTTCCTTAATTCCTTCCCCCGTTCCTCTTACTGTTTGCTCATTACAGGACTGAGGCAAGAGAGAATGTAGTAATTTATCTTCGGTTCTTGGATTTATGGAGAAATTTATGTACCCACTATTAGAGCCAACAGAGCTACTAAGCCACAAACTCAGTAGCACAGATCCAGTATACTCCAGGCAGTGGTTAAATATATCATTAAGCTAAGGGTTACCCTGCCCTTAATGTATTATATTATTAAGCTAAGGGCTTAATAAGTGATAATAATTTGGGTGGTGTGGAGAATCTGCTACATAAGTGAAGAAAAACTCTGGACTCTGATGTGGGCGCCAGACTCAAGGCAGTAAGATTTCATGGAGTGAGGAGGGTTGCTAAAAATCATGAATCATGAAAAAATCATGAAAAATCATGAAAAAATCTGAATACGTTTTTCTACACATCAACTACATTACTAATGGCACTACTCAATATTAGTACTGAATTATCTTCATAGTACAAAGCCCTTATTTTTCTTGATTAGCTGATTGTTGCGTGTAAAAGAACATGTTTCATCTGTCCCTATTAGCTAGAAAAAGCAACATAAGAGGCAGAAGCTACACGCTTAATGACTCACCTTCTCAATCTGATACAGCACATGCAGTCGTTGATTCCCTTCAGCCTTCAAACATAATGGGAAAGATAAATGTTAATTTCACAACCAATAGAGACATCAGCATCAGTTTAGCATCCCTGAATGTTATGTCAGCGCTCACAAGGTTCAGTTGTTTAGACATATGAAATATGGTAGCAATTAAAATTTTACTGTCTGATTAACAGTGAAGCAGATAACTGCTTCAACATGAAAACCTTAATAAAATATACTGTTCACCCCTACATTAGTCCCAATTATTCATTATACAATATTATTGCTGAGGTTTGGTCTGAGGACCCACTGTGGATACCAAAATCCTTGGATGCTCAAGTCCCATTATATACAATGGCATAGTAAAATGGTGTCCTTCATACAAAATGGCAAAATCAAGGTTTGTTTTTTGGATTTAAAAGAAATTATTTTCAAGCTGTGGATGGCTGTATCTGTGAATAGAGAGAGCCAAATGTATACACATCAGAGAGAAAGATAGAATATATCAAGTCAGTCCCATAACCTTGTTTCTGAGTAAGCTTTGGGAAAAGCACTGACACATACCTGCTCTAGTGAAATGTGGTGTACAGCATCAATAGCCCTCCGAGGACTGTAGCATGTAGACACTGCCACCTGGCCTAAAGAGCCTGGAATCCGCACCACTGGAAGAAACAGTCATTGTCAGAAAGCATCCCATATCTCCATCTCTATGGAAGAGCCCCCTTCCTGCAAGACACTTACCAGACTCATATGTCTCCACTTTCTGGATATATGGTGTGACAAGCTTGGGGACTTCAGGTCTGGACCCTCCAAAAAGCCCTTTCTCTGCTTGCTTATGCTCCAGCTTGTGATAATACTCCTGGAGACAGGATGGGACAAGCTAAAGGCAGGGCAAGCACAACTGTTACTGCTCTATTTGCAGTCTGGTTTACATGGCTCCAAGCCAGACACTGCTATGAGGTATCTTCAATAGTTGGCAAACCGCAGTTATTTATGGCCACTGGCCAACATATACTTCATACGAGACTCCATTATTAGTTTTCCTGGACAGACTGAAAGATCCTAAAAGAAGTGCTAACAAAGGGTATCAGACTCAAACCATCACCCTGATATACTGAGCCAAATTCCCTCCCTGTTTTTTCTAAGATTTCCAAGGAATCTTTGCCTCTCCTCTGTTTGTGTGTGCCTCAAGTCACCTGTTGATTTATGGCAACCCCATGAATTTCACAGGGTTTTCTTAGACAAGGACTGCTCAGAGGTGCTTTTTGCCAGTTCCTTCCGAAATATAGCCTACAGCACCCTAGTATTCCCTGGCAGTCTTCCATCCAAGTACTAACCAGGACTGACAACTGCTTAGGTTCCAAGATCAGACAGTATCTGGTGACTTTAGGGTACTTAGGGTACTCTTTTTCCTGTACCCACCTGGTAATAGTAGTCATCCCGTTGGGGGTTTTCACTCTGCAACTGCAACATTTGCACCTTTACCACCCAGTCTTTTTCCACTGCAGTCATGAGTGACGCATAGGGATCTTTATCCGAAGGCTGTGGCTCTATACGTTGCATTCTTTGAGATAAAAGTAGCAACACTCTGTAAGGAATATATCCAACTTCTCCTCTTCACTCCAAGACAGCAGCCATACACAAGGCTGCAAAAATGGGGAGCAGGGGACATATTCATTTCTGTACAACTTATAGAATCATAGAGCGGGAAGAGACCACAAGGGCCATCCAGTCCACCCCCCTGCCATGCAGGAACTCTCCATCAAAGCATCCCTGACAGATGGCCATCCAACCTCTGCTCCAAGGAAGAAGACTCCACCACACTCTGAGGGAGTTAAACTTAAATGCCTTCAACAATGATTTTCCTGATACCTATTGATAATCATACTAATATCTGAAACTCTTCAAGAGAAGATCTTAACCAGTGATTCCATTACTAGAGTAACTCATTTCTGTATGACTGTAAGCTGGTGAGACAACCAGTCTGGATTGTTTTTTCATCTCTTAAAATGAAGTTGATGCTTTACCATACAGCAATTATATGGAATAAAGTGGCCAAACCACAATTATTTAAGTTTCTTAGCCACGAGATAGCTCTTGGTTGTCTCTGCCTTCCCATTTGCCCCTCTACTAACCTTTTTTGCCCTCGCTGTCTTTGAGTCAGGATCCGCTGATGTAGAGGGTGAAGCTGTGTCATGGCACTGGGTAAGCTATGAACACAAAAGAAAATAAGATAAAGCAGACCAAACTCCTATGCTTTCCAAAAACAAAAAAACAAAAACCAAACCCCAAAACAAAACAAAACAAAAAAACAAAAAATAGGATGAGCAGATAACATAGGAACGAAAGGGGAGTAGACATATTGAACATAAAGATGTACCAGCAGGTAGACCACAGTGCACCTTGCACTATTCATGCTCCAAATATAAGAAGTTCTATCAGAAACTTCAGGATTTGTTTTTATTAAAAAAGACCATCAGGCAACTGATCAATACTGTCATTCAGAATAAGTCTAAATTCAGAACAGGAGATATAGTTATGCAGAAAAAGCTGTTGCATACTTGGGATCCATAGGGAAAGAAAGATACATTTAATAAGACATAGACATATATTGGATTTGCCTAGAATGCTGGACTAGCTAGGCCTTTGGACTGATCCAGCATGGATCTTATGCAGAAACTCTGTGCAAAAGGAAAAACAGAAAAATAGCATTGTACCCCCCCCCCCCCTAAAAAAAAAGTTAGGCTGTGCACCAGCAGAACCAGGAATTCTAGAGGAAGTCTTGGAGTGGCTATGCAGAGTGCTGTCAGTGGTGATATATTTTGGCATTGGCATATGCCATAGAAAGTCCATGGATAAACCAAGACACTCCTATAATGGTACTCCAATAAAAAATTGACTAGTCAAAGTCTAATCCATAATGTTAGCTGGTTGCTTTCAGAACAGAACTGTCACAATCTTTCATTATAGGCTACACTGGCTAGAACTGAAAGAAGTATAGTACAAAAATATATATAGGACCCCAAATGCATACCTCTGCTCTAATCCTATCCACTAAACTGCAGTCAGAGAGGGAATCAATCGATTTGCCATTTTAAATCTATATTCCCATTTTCTCAACAGGGTGCATCTCCAGTCACCGTCTAAGGCAAGCTGATCCGATGAATTGTGTGTTTTTCCCTCCTTAACCTTTGTAAGCTGCCCCGATTGCATCTTGTAGAGGGTCAAGATATAAATAAATTTTATTATTATTATTACCCATCCCTTATGTACCTGAACTTCTGTTGGCTGCCAGTTGATGGACTGAAGGATGGAATATCAGGTATGTGAGTCAGAGACCAGGTTGGGCTATTGATATTTGAAAAGAAGGGTCTAAATGGAGGTGGAGAAGCATACCCCGATGTCTAAAGAGAGAGAGAAAAAGAAAAGGGGTAGTCTATCCATAATCCTCAGACAATACATTTTTAATCAGACTAGGAATGGGTCTGAGTGATGATTCACTGAAACAGGCTTTAATGGTTTCAAAAGGCAACTATAACACACCACTGTGACACAGCCACAAGGCTGAATCCAGCCACCTGAGGGCACTCTAACCCTTCAAATTGCCAATTTTCTGTGAGTATTCTGATGAAAGAAATGAAACAGGAATTACCGTATTTTACTTGATATGCCCAAAGAACAAACAATCCCATCCCATCAAGACATCATTTGCCTATATTTATACAACTCAGTCAATTTAAACCTTGTCATACTTTAAGGCCAGATGTTCATATACTTCATTACATCCCTGAAGAAAGTAGTAGATCAGTGATGGGAATTATATAGCCCTCCAGGTATTGTTGAAATGCAACTCCCTTACAACATGCCCATGCTTTGAGATCTGCTGAGGAGGCCCTTCTCTCTGATATCTTGGTATTGTCATTGTATATACTTGTAAATCGTTTCTGACTTATGCTGATCCTAAAATGAAGCTTTAAATGTCGTCAACCCCATTTTGATATTCCTTAATGTGCTTTGAGCCAAAGAAACACTGAAGGCTGAGCGACATGGAAAGGATTTGAGCTAAAACAAGGGTTGGGGACATTTGGCCGTCCAGATTTTTTATGGATTTATAGTGGCCATCAGCCCCATCCAACAGGATCAAAGATAAGAGTCTGTGGAAACTGTTGCCCAAAATATCTGGAACTGTAAGACTTGGGCTAGGGAATCATTTACCTTATCATTTGGATTAAAACACTGATTATGCACATGTAATTTGGATTACATATAATACAATTTTAATTTAAGAGGAGATCAAGTCCAAAGACATCTAAACTTAACAAGAGAAAGAGAGAGCGAGAAAGAGAGAGAGCAGAAGGACCGTTCTGAGATAGCAGATGAGTAAATGACACACTACCTGATTAAGACCAAATGCACGACGTGTTCTGCGGGGCGGTGTGAATGGGTAAGGTGATCTTACAGAGCCTGGCATCATGGGAGACTGCTGCAAGGGAGAAGAGATTAAGTAATGAGAAGTAGAAATAATAGAAACGGAGGCATCCACACCAAAGTACCCATGTCCACCAGGGCCCACTGAAGACATTTTGCTGCCATTTAAAGAAGCCAACTCCACTGGCAGCTAGATTTTGCTTCAACTCTGGCACCAGAATAGTTTCAGAATAGTTTCCTCTGGCATTTGCTGTCTCTAGCAGTGCCAGCCCTGGGGTGCATACTGCAGGAATTTGACAGACTGAGTCTACAACTGTTGCTCCCAAGTGAGTAGACTGAAACAACTTCCTTATCATCAAGAAAAAAACCAATTAATAAGTAGTCTTGTGTATCACAGAGTGCAGGCAGATCTAGAGCTTAAGAAATAATGCAGTCTGCATAATGTTACCTGTCGCATAAAACGTTGAGAAGAGGGCTTGACAGTTCTTCCACGTAAGACTGAACGCTCAAGACCAGAGGAATCTGGATAACTTGTCTGTACTGGTGAAGCCAGAAAATCTAGATCAACATGGGACATGGATGCCCTCTCCATTGCCTAAGGTGAACAACAGTAAATATTTACATGATTTTATTCATAATGTTAGAATGTATTGTAACTTCTAGTAATTTTGGGAAGTTTTTAAGGTACATTCTGTTTATGCTCTGATGCTTGTCTATATTCCATCAGCTTCTCAAGTCAAATTTAAGCAACCCAATTTTGATCAGGAGAACAGAGACAAAGTGACTTTATCTAGAATAACAATTTGACAGACAAGATTCAAAATTTAAGAGACAGACTGCAAACATCTTCACAAATAATTTCATGGAAGCTTCGAGTGAAGGGATTATCTGGTCATCAAATACGGATCTTTGTTTAATGGGAAATCTATCTTTAATTTTGTTGGATAGCTACCTATGTAGGGATACCACAGAATGAACTGGCATATTCATCTGCGAGAACTGCTTTGCAACACCAGGTTGTTTAATTTTCTTTACCTCTTATTCCCAAGGAAGTTCAGTGTTGCATTCAAAAGGAGATGCTCAAAAACCTGCAAAAGCAGTGGGAATTGGAGACTACTGATCATAGAGGGGTTCCCCCTAGTTTTGTCCTTCTTTCAGATCTTTCATCAACAAGGTCTAGTGAAACAGGACTGTATTTTTGTCGGTGCTCACAGATCATTGTGCAGTACATAGTATTCTTTTTAGCACTGGATAGTTGATATCAGATCTTTGTGAAATCTGTGTGGATCATGTCATTTTGACTGCCTCTGTTACAGAGACAAGAGAGTAGAATTTTTCTCCATAAGTTGTTTGAAAAGGGAGTTTGTGCAGCTGACATAAGAATTGTTCTTTGGGATAGGTCTCTGTGGCCTCATATCTTATCTAGTCTTTGGAAATTTTTCCCTTTCACTTCTTCTTTGATTATGATTCAGTCTTTTAAAGATGTCAGTTGGTGACAATGCTACACAGCTTTTTGGCCTTGGTATGCCATTAAATCACAGCAGCAGAACAGGAAGAGTCAAGGGGTGAAGGTAGGCATTAGATAGCAGGGAGTAGTAATTAGACACACAGTAATTCAGGAAAACTCTTAGCACAGTAAGGATCTGAAATCAGGCTTCTCTGGCCCTGATCTGATACTCTGACCACTATATCACAGTGAATATGTACACTGGCTCTCCTTTTTAATATAAAGAGTTTGAATTTCAGTTAAGAAATAAACAAACAAAAATCACCCAAAAAACCACCCAAATAGCCCTAAAAACGAAGAACATATCTGTACCACAAGATAGCAGTCATATCTTGATATAACTCAGCTTTGTTGAAACAGACAGCTGAAGTAAGGGAACTTTTCCATGCTCATAGAGGGTTGAGCCGACTTCAGCACAAGACAGAATATTTCAGATCCCAACTACTAATAATTTAGAAACCAGAAAAAATAACAGGATTTTCCTGGTACAGCTGCGTATAAGCTACAGTACTCATGTGATAGTGAAATGGGAAAAGAATATTGGAAAGAGAATATCAAAGGACACATTTATCAAGCAACAAATCAAGGAAGTCAGTCAGTTCTTTGCCAGATTGGCTGATAAGCTATGTTAGGCTGCTATGCTCTTTCTGGACAATGTTGTGGTGCTCATGGCGCTCCCAAGACGTTTTACTATACTAGAATTATACAGAAATTTTTCTTTTTCCTATACCACTTAACTTCTCACTTTGAAAAGAAACCAAAGCCATTCATCTTAGGACAAAAGACTCAAATGTTTGAAATAGCTTCAAGCACATCTGAACACACCCAAATTATGTGAAAATTAGCCCTGACTGGATCTGTGGCAAAGTCAGGGGATGGAGGTGAATTATTATCTAAGAGCAGAGAAATTGTTCTTACCTCCATCATAGAAAGTGATGGGACTCTTCTCAGAGTAGGACTCCACATACCAGATTTTGAAGCTGTCTGAAAGGGATCCAGATGAAGTGAAGGATGTGAAAAGCAAAGTAAAAACAAGAGACAGGTAAATTGCTACAGTAAACAAGAAAAGTTAAGTGCTTCTAATTCCAATTTCAGCAAAGTTGGATGATTGCAGTAGAATGTGCCCAGGGCCCATTCCAAAGTTATTTTCTTCAGTTTGCTTCATGAAACTGAATGAAGAAGTAGCCACCAATAGCATGGAAGCTTCCCAACCAAAAAAAACTTTTAAAAACTGAATATTCCTTCCATAACCATTTCTTTCCTTATTTCTCATGTTGATGTAAAATATGTCAAAAAAGAGGAAGAGGGGACGTAGCAGTCTTACCAAGTAATCAGTAGGATAATCTTCAAGACTGTCTGCCATTCTACTGTCAAGGACAGATGAATCCTCTCTCTGCAAAGAGAACCCAAAAAGAGCTTAAAAGAAATTAGATTTATTTATCCCACCTTTCTCCCAAAAATGGAATCCAAGGCAGATTACAATACAGTGGTCCCCCGGCTTACGAATCCCCCGGGTTACGAAAACCCCGGGATCCGAAAGCCGCCGGACCGCTACAGTATCCCCCAGGATCCGAAAGATCCCCCGGGATCCGAAAAAAAAACCCGCGCGGCCCCTTTAAATCGGCCGCGCGGTCCATTGAGTTTAGCGGTCCCCCAGGAAACGAAAGCTTCCGGGTTACAAAGGTAATCCCGGAACGGATTACTTTCGTAACCCGGGGGACCACTGTAATTAAAAAAGATATCAAACTAAAATACTGAAAATATGTTTAAAACAGCTAAAACACTAAAAATAGTGCTTTCACCCCAAAATAAAACATATTAACAGTTTCAATATGTTGTTGTTGTTATTATTGTCCTGCTTTCACCCCAAAATGGGGGGATTCAGAGCAGCTTACAATTTTAACAAAACAGTACAATTAAAAACATACATAAGTGAGCATTAAAACTGGATTAAAATTATTACAGCATTAAAATAGATCACTCATTAAAAAATTAAAATGCAGTTTAGAAAGATACAAGCACTTAAAAACACTTTTAAAATATACACATAGAAAGACAGAGAGAGTGTGTGTGTGTGAGAGAGAGCACATACCACTTCACACATTGCAACTCCATAGTTAAAATTCAAAAGCCTGCCTAAATAAAAATGTCTTCCACCTACCAGTGGAAAGGCTGGAGCAAAGGAGCCAACCAGACCTTTTGTGGAAGGGAGTTCCACAGCCTGGGAGCAGCCACCAAGAAGGCCCTCTCCTCACCAACTGCACCTGTAAGGGTGGTGGGACTTCAAGGTGCCTGTCCCACTAGATCTCAATGCACACCCTGGTTTATAAAAGGAGTCTTTCAGATAGTCTGGATCCAAGCCAAGTCAGAACCAGCACTTGGAATTCTGCCCAGAAGTGAACTGGTAGCCAATGCAGCTGCTTTAACAGGAGGAGTACATGATCCCTACACTCAGCCCAGATCACCAGCCTTGATGATTTTAAACCTGCTTAAGTTTCCAAACAGTTTTCAAAGGGAACTCCACATAGACCGTATTACAGTAGTCCAAACAGGATGCAATCAAGGCATGTGTCATCTACTAGGCAGTGATAATATAGTTAGATAGTTTGAATGACCCAAAGTGTCCTTCCTGACCGCTCTGTGATATAAACTGATATTCTTAGGGATGTCTTTTCACCTCTTCTCTTCCTGTCATTTCTCTCTTAGCTCTTACCTAGAATGAAAGCTAGGTTAAATCAGCACCCTAATTAACTTTCTTAATTTAGAATGGAGTTCCTAAAATAAAGCCTTTAGTTTACTTTGCCGACGTTGTCTTTGTACCTTGATCGGGATCTAACCACTGCATGTGCTCGATCATTACCTACAGTGCTTTAGAAAGGGTATAAAATAAATCCGGCACAAAAACCACAACAGCCATTAACAAAATTATTTTCTGGAGCAAACCATTCCTATTTTTGTCCATAAAAAGCTCCAATCTGAATCTGCTCTCAAATACTTTGAAAGATCTCACATGCTCCTTATCGCAGATGAAGCCCATACATCTCCTTCTGCTTTTAATTCTTTGAAGCCTACCTATTTCTCACATCCTGACTAGGAAAACAGGAGCAATATAGGAGATATTGGAGACGGCACAATACCTGACCTTATACTGTACCTTACCTCTAATGTACATTGGCCACGCACAGCTCTCATGACTGCTGGGTCTCCCAGCTCATTTTGTTCTTCTGTTTCTTCATTTATATGATCCTCTTCCTGCTCAGCCACGGCTGCTTCTTCTTCCTCCATGGCATCATAGGCAAGCTGCGGCTCAGGGTTGGGACTTCCATTATTTGCCACATCTTCTTGCATTGGCTCTGTATCTGCAGCTTTAGATTTCTCCTTTTCCACAGCTTTGGACTGCTCTTCACCAGCAGCTGACACCATCACCTCCTCAAGTTCAGCCATAGGAGCTTGCTCTGGATCTATTACCAGGACTTTTGCCCCATTCTCTTCTATGTAAGCTGATGAGGTGAATGTCAAGTTAAGATAAAGATCAATTTCATCCTCTTCACCTGTTTTGTCAACCACAGGTTCTTCATCCATCATAAAGAAATCCTCTAGGATCTAGTTAGTGAAACAAGGAAACAGAATTCAACCTGCTGAAGAGCAAGGAACCAAGTCAAAACCTCTTCCAAAGTATGCAACTCCCTACTGGGAAGCAATGTATGAAGGTCCTAACCTACCCATATTTTCCTAAAATACCAGACCTATAAAGGAGTGGGGCAGTGGGGAGAACACAACTGGTTCAAGAATTTAATGTCTTCATCTGATAGTTACAGTAGACACATTGAAATTATCACACTACCTTTCCATCTATCCATCTTCTATTCTCTGCTCCTCTCCCAATTTCACTATTTAGATTTTAATCTGGTATTTGTAAAGTGCTTTATGAAAGAGTAGTTAAGTGGCATAGTAGTTTGAGTGTTGGACTAACCTTTGGTGCACACAAGGGAAAAAAAAACAGGATCTGGGGAAAGGAAAAGTGAAAACTATAGTGGTTTGAGCGATGGATGAAAACTCTGGAGATTAGGGTTCGATTCTCCACTTGAGCATAAAAACCCCACTCTCTCAGCCTCAGAGGATAGCTACAGCAAACCCGGACTAAGGGAACTTGCCAAGAAAACCCTCTAATAATTTGCCTTAGGGTTGCCGTAAGTCGGAAATGACTTGAAGGCATGCAACAACAACGAATTCTGAACTGTATGCAAAGGGATCTTGTAGCACCTTTGAGACTTCCATGCTTTCATGCTACTGACCTCTTTCTTTCAGTTACATTTCAAAAGTGCTGTAAGTGCAAGATCCCTTTGCATACTGTTTAGAGCACCTCCGCACTGTAGAAATAATGCAGTTTGACCCTGCTTTAAGTGCCATGGTTCAAAGCTATTGAATTCTGAGATTTGTAGTTTTGTGAGCTATTTAGCCTTCTCTCTCAGAGAGCTCTAGAACCAAAACAAACTACGAATCTCAGGACTCCACAGCATTGAACCATGGGAGTTAAAGTGGTGTCAAACTGCATTATTTCTGCAGAACACATTAAACCCCTGTTAAACTCAAAAAACCAAACAAAGCCAGGTCTTTGAACTCGGCTGTCAATTTGGTTTGTGTGAAACCCACTAAGGCCCAGAACATATTGCAGAAATAATCCAGTTTGAGACCACTTTGACTGCCCTGGCTCAATGCAAGGGAATCCTGGGAAGTGTCATTTATTGTGGCACCAAAGCTCTGCCACAGAGGCAAAATGTCTAATAAAACTACAGTTCCCAGAATTCCCTAGCACTGTGCCAATGCAATTAAAGTGGTTTCAAACTGTATTATTCCTGCAGTGTGTTTTGGACCTAACTGAAAGACAGAAGTTCTCCCTTTCAGGTTGCATCCACAATCTGCAGAAACAATTTTGTTTGTGACCACTTTAACTGCCCTGTCACAATGCTGTGGAATCCTGGGAACTATAGTTTTGTCTGAGACATTTAACCTTCTCTGTCAGAGAGCTCTGGGTCCACAACAAACTACAGTTCCCAGGATTTTCTAGGATGGAGCCATAGGTCCAAAACACACTGCAGAAATAAATCCAGCCTAAGACCTCTTCAACTGCCCTGGCTCAATGCTAGGGAATTCTGGGAACTGTAGCCTTGTGAGACATTTAACCTTCTCTAAACACAGGTCCAAAACACAGATACAATCCAGTCTTAGGCCTCTTTAACTGCCCTGGCTCCATGCTAGGGAATTCTGGGAACTGTAGCCTTGTGAGACATTTAGCCTTCTCTAAACACAGGTCCAAAACACAGATATAATCCAGTCTGAGACCTCTTTAACTGCCCTGGCTCCATGCTAGGGAATTCTGGGAACTGTAGTTTTGTATGAGACACTGAGCCTCCTCTGTCTGAGTGAGAGAGCTCTGGTGCCACAATAAACTACAATTCCCAGGATTCCCTAGCACTGAGCCAGGGCAGTTAAAGCAGTCCCAAACTGGGTTATATTTCTGCAGTGTGTAGACCTTGCATCCACAGACTGGAGCCATAAAATGCGGTTTGAGAGCACTTTGACTCTTTTTCTGTCTCAAGGTTATGGAATTCTGGGAGTTGGAGTTTGTTGTGGGGCCTGGAAAACCCTAAGTCCCATAATCCCATAGCCTTGAGCCAGATAGAGCTAAGCCTTGAGCTCTGAACCCCACAACAAACTCCAACTCCCAGAATTCCATAGCCTTGAGCCAGATAAGAGCTAAGCCTTGAGCTCTGAACCCCACAACAAACTCCAACTCCCAGAATCGCACAGCCTTGAGCCAGATAGAGCTAAGCCTTGAGCTCTGGAACCCCACAACAAACTCCAATTCCCAGAATTCCATAGCCTTGAGCCAGAAAGATCTAAGCCTTGAGCTCTGGAACCCCACAACAAACTCCAGCTCCCAGAATTCCATAGCCTTGAGCCAGAAAAAAAAGACTTTAAAAGCGCTCTCAAACCGCATTTAATGCCTCTAGTGTGAAACTGAAAGCATCCCAGGGCCCCCCTCAATCTATGATGACTGAAGAAACGCCTCACAAAATGGCGGCCTTCCTTCACTCACCACTTCACCCCCTTCCGCCATTTTGGGGCCTTTCCTCTCCTCTTTCTCCTTCTTCTTCCTTCACACGACGTCGCCCTTTCCCCGCCATTATCCCGCCTCTTTTTGAAGGGGCTTCTGAAGGGTGGGGCCTTGGCCTCTTCTTGCCCTTATTTAAACAAATAGATCACTATTATTATTCTTATTATCATGAAGTGTTTACTTTTAATTATTTCCAACAAATGTCTTGGCAGCAGGGAGCTGAAACTCTTCATAAAATAAAAGTTTCTAAATAAAGGGCTTGAATAAATTCTTGTTGTGTGACAAAAATAAAAAAAATTGTAAACAACTAAGCCAAATTACAGTCTTTTCATTAATCATTATGGGCCTTTAAGTTGTTGCAGGTTTTAGATGACAACCCTAAAGGGAATCTGTCATCCTCATGGGGGTTTTCTTGGAAAGAGTAATTCAAAGTTTTTGTTTTTTATGGTTCCTGAGGCTGAGAGAGTGTGACTACTTCTTGCTCAAGGTCACCTAATGGGTTTCAAAAACAGGCCCAGGAGGGATTTGAACCCTGGTCTCTCCTCCAGAGCCCTTGTGCAACACTCAAAGCACTAGGCCACTTTTAGGGTTGTTATTGTTGTTTATGTGTATATCACCATAAATTTGAATGGCAAATATTGTTGTTCTTTTATTGTTGTTGTCATTTATTTGTATAGCAACATAAATTTGCACAGCAAATTTTATTATTATCATTATCATTATTATTATATTGTTCTTTTATTGTTTATTTGCATAGCATTATTATTATTACTATCATTGTTCGTTAGTATTGTTCTTTTATTTGTATAGCATTATTATTATTATTATTATTACTATTGTTCTTTTATTGTTCTGTTATTTGTATAGCATTATTACTATTATTGTTCTTTTATTGTTGTTCTTTTGTTGTTATCTATTTGTATAGCATTATTATTACTATTGTTCTTTTATTGTTGTTGTTCTTTTGTTGTTGTTATGTTGTTTGTATAGCATTATTATTATTGTTCTTTTATTGTTGATGTTCTTTTGTTTGTATAGCATTATTATTACTACTGTTCTTTTATTCTTGTTCTTTTGTTATTTGTATAGCATTATTATTATTGTTCTTTTATTGTTGTTCTTTTGTTGTTTATTTATATAGCATTATTATTATTATTGTTCTTTTATTGTTGTTGTTCTTTTGTTTGTATAGCATTATTGCTATTCTTTTATTGTTGTTCTTCTGTTGTTATTTGTATAGCATTATTATTATTGTTGTTCTTTTATTGTTCTTTTGTTGTTTATTTGTATAGCATTATTATTATTACTATTGTTCTTTTATTGTCGTTGTTCTTTTGTTGCTGTTGTTGTTTACTTGCAGAAACTTGCAAGGCCATCTTCTGGAAGTTCTCCTGGATTTCCCCCTTTTTCCTTCCTTTTTCTGGGAAACCACGTGCTTTTTTCCCAGCCAGAAAGTGAAACAGAAAGAGCAAAAACTTCGCCAGTGCGCATGTGCAGGAAAGTCCCTTTAGCTTCTCCCCAGCTTGCGGATAAAAATCTGCCTGGATACTAGTGATGCGGTAAGATTCGATGATTCCTATTGGTCGAGGCAGAGGGAGTTTGGCTTGCAGACAGTTGCCTGGGTTGGGTTCAGACTAGAGGAAGAAGAGACAGAGCAGCAGAGGAGCCTGGAAAGAAAGAGAGGAGCTGCAACAAGGTTTCTTTGGAGGACAGTGAATAAAAAGTCTTGGAAGCTGCAGCCATGGTGAAAAGAGGACTCCTTCTGCCCTGCCTTACTTTCCTGCTTTGCATCTCTACCCTCCAAGCCATTGAAAGTAAGGCTTTTTATTTATTTATTTATTCTTATTTATTTATTTATTATTTTATGTATTTATTATTTTTAGTATTTAATATTTTATTTTTTATTATTTTATTTTTTATTATTTTCATTATTTTATTTTTTATTATTTTAATATTTATTATTTTATTTATTTATTATTTTCATTATTGATTATATATTATTATTTATTATTTATCTATTATATTTATTTATTTCATTCATTTATATTTTTATTTTATTTATTTTTATTTTATTTATTTTTTATTTTATTTATTTATTTTATTATTTATTATCTATCTATCATTTTTATATTTATTTATTTATTATTTTATTTTTAACCTGTTTTATTTTTCTAACTTATTAATTTATCAAAAAGATAACCAGGTTTTTCTCCTTTTTTTTTTGCATTTCCACCTTTTATTTCCAGGAGGAATGTCAAAAATGTCCTCTTTATTTTGAGCATGACTTTAAGACTTGCAGAAACAAAAAATCTGGTTTGACACCCCTTTTTAACTTTTCCCTGGGTCCATGCTGTGGAATTCTGGGAACTGTACTTAGTCCTGGGACTGGGTTTACCTTCCCTGGCTTTGTTTCTGTTTGATCCTAACGGATTGGTTTTGATCAGTCCTTTTCTTAAGATTCTTTCCTAACGAACTCCCTTCTTTCCATCTCTTGGCTTGGGTTTCCTAGGTCCAAACCACACTGGAGGAATATAATCCAGTTTGAGACTGCTTTAACTGCCCCTGGCTCAGTCCTAGGGAATCCTGGGAATTGTAGTTTGCTGTGGCACTAGAGCTCTTTGACAGAGAAGGCTCAGTGTATCACAATTCCCAGGATCCCCTAGCATTGAGCCAGGGGTAGTTAAAGCAGTCTCAAACTGGGTTATTTTTATTTTAACAAAATAAAAACCTGGAGGCTTGAGATGTGTATTGATCCTTTCAATGCAGCCTCTGGGTTGTTTCCATCTTTCAAATCTTTGTTGACAGTTTGCCTCCTTGTTTGTTGTTGTTGTTGGGTGCCTTCAAGTCATTTTGCACACATGGCCACCCTATTCTGGGGTTTTCTTGGCAAGGTTTCTTCAGAAAGGGGTTTGCCATGGCCCTCCTCTGAGGCTGAGAGAGTGTGACTTGCCCTTATGGAGACCCTAAGGAAAATTATAATGGGGTTTTTCTTGGCAGGTTTCTTCAAATTTGATTTGTTTCCCCCCCCGAGGCTGAGAGAGTGTGACCTGCCCTAATGGCAACCCTAAGGCAAACTCTCCTGGGGTTTTCTTCGCAAGGTTTGTTCAAAGAGGGTTTGCCATTGCCATCCTCTGAGGCTGAGAGAGTGTGACTTGCCCTTATGGAGACGCTAAGGAAGACTATAGTGGGGTTTTCTTGGCAAGTTTCTTCAGAGGGGGTTTGCCATGGCCATCCTCTAAGGCTGAGAGAGTGTGACTTGTCTAAAGCCACCCAGTGGGTTTGATGGCTGAGATGGGATTCGAACCTTGACCTCCGGAGTCATATTTTAACACTCAAACCACTACACCACTCCGGATTGTGACCACCATTCAAAGTGATATTGACAGTTTGCCTCCTTAGTTCGCACCAGTTGGAGCACAAAGTCTTCTGGTAACTTTGGCACCAATCCACTTACTCAGGAGTAGGTCCCATGATGGAACTTAGTGGGCATTAACTCTAACTGCTTTATCACACTAGGGGGCAAAAAGGAGTTAAACGAGAGTTAAGCAGGAAATGTCCTATGATAAACATAGGGCATTTCCTATTTAACTCTCCTTTACCTCTCGTTTAACTGTGATAAAGCAGTAAGTAGGTAATGTTGGCATAGTGGTTTGAGTGTTGGACTATGGCTCTGGAGACCAAGGTTCAAATCCCTGCTCAGCTGTGGAAACCCCCTGGGCATGTCACACTCTCTCAACCTCAGTGGAAGGCAATGGCAAGCCACCTCTGAACAAAGCTTGCCAAGAAAACCCCATGGTTGGTCTGCCTTGGAATTGCCATAAGTCAGAAGAAAGGCACACGACAACAACATGTATAAGATTCTGCTGTTGGAGGCATGACAAATTGTGGCTATTATTATTATTATTATTAATTTTATTTCTTACCCACCTCTCCTCATGGCTCGAGGCGGGTTACAACATAGTTAAAACACAATCATTACATTAAATACTGTACACATGTAAAGCTGCATCAAATACACATATTAAGAGATCTATGCAATATTAATAATACAGTAATAATTTATTTCTAGCCCGCCCCTGTGAATGAGCAATCGGGGCGGGGTACAGCAAAAAGCTAAAACAACAGCAATTAAAATATCCAATCCCATCCCCACCTCCCCCAATACGTAGAACAAGAAATATAAAATTCATGTTTAAAATTCCTAATTAAAACCTGCCTGGATAGGCCTGTCATGATGACATTGGGGGTGGTCTAGACCAAGGCTAGGGACCCTGTGGGCCTTTAGATGTCGAGGAACTACTACTCCCATCCGTTGTGGATGATGGCAGTTGGAATCGATCAGCCTATCCGGGGAATGGGCACAGTTTTGCTTTAGCCAAAGAGTGAGAATGATATGGCCCTCCAAAACAGCCTTTTCTGGAATCTCTAGCCGCATTGCATGGCAAAGGATGCTTGACGGTGCAGTCAAACAGCATTTGTAGGAATGCATGATTTGCAGGCTTGCTGTGGACCAAGAAAATGTATCCTGCCCTAGATCGGTTAATGTCCTCCTCCAAACAGCTTTATTCCTAAATGTAATCCCCATTGAGTTCAGTGAGAGATCCTGCTTAGTAGCAGTGCATATAATGGTGGCTTCTCAGCACAACTGTATGTGTGTTTACTCTGCAGTAAGTCTTGCGTTCAGTGGGGCTTCTCCTAGGTAAGTGTGCCTGGGATTGGAGACTTGGGTCCAAAACACGCAGATATGAGACCGCTTTAACTGCCCTGACCCAGTGCTAGGGAATCCTGGAAATTGTAGTTTTATTGTGGCACCAAAATCACACTTCCCAGAATTCCCGAGTGTTGAGCCAGGGCAGTTAACGCACTCTCAAACCGGCTTATTTCTTCAGTGTGTTTTGGATCTTGGTTTGTTAAACTAGAAGTCTTTTAGGTCCAAAACACCCTACAGAAATAATTCAGTTTGAGACCGCTTTAACGGCCCTGGCTAAATGCTTGGGGATTCTGGGAACTAATTTTGTGAGGCATTTACCCTTTTCTGTCAGAGTGCCCTGGTGCTACAATAAATTACAATTCATGGGATTCCCTAGCACTGAGCCCGGGCACTGAACCTGTCTCTAAGGAAGCTATATCTAAGGATAAAAACTGGGCAATGCCTGGTATGTGATATGACTCTTTGTAAAAATGGCAGAGGATAATCCATATCTATTTACACCTTGTTTTCTGTCTCTCCGTTGTTCTTACAGAGGCTCCCAATGTGCAGGTGTATTCCCGCCATCCTGCGGAGATAGGCAAGGAAAACACTTTGCATTGCTACGTGGAAAGCTTTCATCCGCCCAAAATCGATATCGCTCTAATGAAGGATGGCGTCCCAATCGAGAATGTGCAGAAATCGGACCTTTCCTTTAAGCATGATTGGACTTTTGAGCTCCTGGTCCATGCAAAAATTGTGCCGGATGGAAAATCCGAGTATTCCTGTAAAGTGAACCACAGCAGCCTGCCTAGCCCAAAAATTGTCAAGTGGGGTGAGTGCCTTATTCCTTTTCTTGTCTTGTCTTTGTTTTTACATTCCTTTCTTTTCTCAAGAACCAATGTGGAGAGTTGTGCTTTCTAGTTTGCAGTCTTTCAAGAAGGCTGTAATTTAGAACCAAACTGTGTCCTACCCATGGAACAAAATAACCACATACATGGTCATTGCACTGAGCTGCAATAAAGTGGATTTGTTTCATGACAAAAAAACACCATGTCATTGCTAATACATGCAATGCATAAGGGTAAATGTATATATTTTAAAACAAGTTTAAACAACAGTTAAAAGTTATGAAGTCCCTGGTGTTAACTTGTTATGTGTGCTCTTCTATCAAGACAGAAATGCATGTAACCCCTGTTCAATGTTATTGCGGGAAATGTCTGTGTGATGGGTTCTCTGTTCCAAAATAGCACATGGATAACTGTTGCAATGCAAGAATTATAGCAAATTGGTCATTATAAATACTTTTCACCTGTAGAAAAATGATCACATAACATATATACACCATTGTTAAAACGCTATAAGGAGAAAGCAGATCTCACAACTGTTTGCTAATCCACGCTAGTTCTTGACAAATCTGTTTACTTAATTTTTAACTTGCAGTGTTGTGTGCCATTGTATCAAACTTTTGCAACACTCACATAGAACTTGCGTAGAAGGTGTGCAGAATAGTTCTGCTTCATTTTTGATATAACCATCACTACTTGGAATTAGTTATATCTCTTGTGTTTCTTTCTAAAAATTGTAAACGACAAGACGTTTAACCACTTCCTGTTATTTAAGAGAAGACCAATTGAGCCATTTGGGTGTATTTTTAGGCTGCCAATGAAAGGGATTGTTTTCTGGAAGAGCAGTAGCAATTCATTGAACACAATCTTGCAAGTTGCATGAAATGCATAGGCACTGAATTCTAGGCCTTTAAAGTATTGGATAATTTAATTAAAAACACATATTGATACTTTTGTCTTCTACAGATCAGGATTACTAAACACAGGCTCCCAGAAGTAAGGTAAGGATCTTGGATAAAAGTTACAGTTGATGTGAATTTGATGTATGTATAAAAAAGAGAATTTACTTTTTTCTCTTTAAAAAGATGGAAGATAGTTAACAAAATAACACAAATATTTTTTTTGTGTCTGACAACCGTTAAACAAAAAGTAAGGACAGACGTGATTTTCAAAGAGGACAAATACATGCTGTATTACTGAGTTGTGGTTCCTTGCGTTGTAGGAAGCAATTAAGTTGCTGGTAGAGATCTGTATTTATAAAATTAATTTGGTATTGGCAGAAAATAAACATTTAGATCTTTACATCATTTTCTAGTTGAGAGTTTTCCAAATATAATCTTCTCCCATATAATCTGCCCTGTACATGCAGGTCCCCTGGGAAATGTTTGCTTCAACTAGCCAGGACTAGACTGGCAATGGCTTTCCTCGGCTGGGTCTTTTCCATTTGCTGCCCCCAGGCTGAGGAATGACCTGCTTGAAGAGATACTGAAAATGCTGACTGCATTTAAAACAGAATTAAAGACTTACCTCTTATGGCAGGCCTAGCCAGTCAATTTTAAATCATGAATTTTCAATTATAGATGAACTCTCATGAGTGTATTTTAATGATTTTATAGTATTGCATTTTAACTGTAGATTTATGTGTTTTTAGTTGTGTTCTTTATTTTAACATGCTGTATCCCGCTTTGAGCCTTGAGGAGAGGTGGGAAAGAAATACTACTACCACTACTAGTACTACTGTTACTACTACTCCTATTAGTTAAGGGGTGGGGAACCTTTGGCCATCCAGATGTTTTGGACTTAGAACTAATTCTTACAGCTTTGTATGATGCATTATGTTCATCCAATAATATTGGTGGCTGGTGATATGAATGCAAGACTGGGTTTTGGACTTCAGATCTCAGAGGCTGTAGCCAGCCTGGCCACCAGGAAAGGATTATGGGATTTGTATTCCCAAATAGCTAGAGGGCCAGAGTTCCCTTGGCCTAGTAATGACAACCCCAGCATTTGATCCACCGCACGACACTACCTGTTATTTCATAAATCTTACGTTTTTCCTTCCACAGGTTTGAAAAGCCTTCCCTTTTAAAGATGATCAATCCTTAAGCATACTTCGAATTTGTTCCTGCTTGCAACCGATTCTGAAGCTCAGCGGGTAGTTTTCTAGGGTGCACACCAGCATCTCCTCCTGTATTCTGTGGATCGCTTCTGCTTATTTTGAAATGTATGGATTTTAAGTAGAACCTCGATAAGCAAAGCTTGAAGACTGCACTGAAAATTTGCGTTATCAAGCATTTATTGTATCATTCATATATTGGCAATTTGAGCTTTTTTTTCAAATGTAATTTTTTTGTTCATTTTCTTTAATTTCCTTCATTAAATATTCTGGAAGTTTGTTTTTCAGTTTCTGCCAGAAATACTGTCAAAGACTTTAAAAGATTATGTGATCAAACTCCTTTTATATGTGGGCGATGAATTGTTTTCTTAATTGGCATATCTGAAATACAAAACGATTGGAGTACCCTAATAAAGTTCAAATACTAACATTTTACTTATAACGACTGCTTGTTTTGACTGATCCACTGCACAATCGTATAAATCAGGGGCAGAGGGCAGTTTTCATACCCATGGCAGGCTGCACTGCCTCCTTTTTAGCCTGAAATCAATTCAAAGAATGACTGTTGGTTTGTACTTTTTCACTTGTTTGGGCAGGGGGTAAAATTTAAAAGCTAAACTCACAATTTTAGGTGAGTTTTGACCCTACAATTTTATTTAAGGACAGTTCAACATCAGAGGGTATCAGGGTCCACGAGAAGAAAGATAGGGTTGTTCCAAATATATCCACGGGTTGCCCAGTGTACCCCTACAAATGTATCTTGTTCTCAACTAAGACCGGAGCCATGCAAAGCTTCCCCAAGAGATTTATATGATTCCCCAAGACCAGCCGATATGAAAAAATATTGGTGTTTTTTAAAAGTTAGGTTTTACTTCCAGGATATGATCCAAACATAAGCCTTTCATCAAAGTGATCTTACTTTATGATATTTTGAGTGGGATCCTTAGAACATGGCTTGTATGAAGATGTAATACCTTATTTTTCTATTCTAGGGCTGTTTTGAATGACCAGAACACCACCTTTGTCTGCTTCCGTAACAATAATGGAGGAACAATAGCTAAATCTTTCAGAATGAGGTTTTCCTATCATATTGTGACATAGGGGTGTATATGTTACGTCTTTTCCCCCTAAATCCTGCAGCACTAATCTTTCAAAATTGGCTATAGCTGGATCTATAGGTCCAGGGGCACAAAAGTGGATGAAGTCCTAAAAGTCATTTTGGAGTCTGTAAATGTATTTATAGATTTTTAAAAATATTATGTAACTGTAATATTGCTAAAAAAACAAACCCCACACCCAAAATTAATCTTACTTGGGTAAGATCACGTCAGGGAGTAGGTACAAAAGGTAAAACTTTTTCCAAAACCTGTAGTTCTTGTAAGCTCAAATCCTACTAGATTCTCCCGGAGTTTGTTATACAATGGAAAGGAGAAGCCAGGCATAGTCAGTGAAATACTGGGGGTGATCCCATGGTCAGAAAGTAATAGTGCCACTCTATTCTGCTTTGGTCAGGCCCCACCTGGAACACTGTCCAGTTCTGGGCACCACAATTCAAAATGGATGTGGAGAAACTGGACCATGTCCAAAGGAGGGCGACTAAAATGGTGAAGGGTCTGGAAACCATGCCCTACGAGGAACGACTGGGTATGTTTAGACTGGAGAAGAGAAGAGGTGATATGATAGCCCTGTTTCAATATTTGAAGGGATGTCATATTGAGGAGGGAGCAAGCTTTATTCCTGCTGCTCCAGAGACTAGAACGCGGAACAATGGATGCAAACTGCAGGAGAAGAGATTCTAGCTCAACATTAGGAGGAACCTCCTGACAGGGCTGTTCAATAGTGGAATATATAATTGGAGAGCGGTGGAGTCTCCTTCCTTGGAGGTCTTTAAGCAGAGGCTGGATGGCCATCTTTTGGGGGATGCTTTGATTGAGAGTTCCTGCATGGCAGAAGGGGGTTGGGCTGGATGGTCCTTGGGGCCTCTTCCAACTTTTGTGATTCTATGAACATTTCTGGGCTGTATTTTTAAAAAATATTTCTGTGCCTCATACTTTTGACTTTTTATTTATAATATAAATAAACAAATATTATTATATTATATTATTATTATTATTATTATTATTATCCAACACAGGGAGAGGCAGGATACAATAAATAAATATATTATTATTATTATTTTATTATTTGACCATCATAAACTTCTGGAAGCCTGTACTTTCCCCTGTATCTGCATTTCTCCATTGCACAACCTTCAACCATCATCATCAGCCTCCTTTTTCCTAGAAAGGGAAAGGGAAAGCAAGCAAAAGCAATGCATTTGCAATAAAGCCCGTCAGGCGCGCGAGTGCGCATGTGCAGGAAATCCCCTTTCCCGGGGAGAAACATCTGCCTAGCTACTAGTGATGCGCAGAGATTCGATTATTCTTATTGGTCGAGGCGGAGGGAGTTTCCCTTGCAGCCTGGGTTAGTGAGTAGCAGAGGAGATTGAAGCTGCTAGGTTTCTTCTGTCTTTAGTGGGAAAGCCTTGGAACAGCTGGAGCAATGGCTAAAGGAGGATTTGTGCAGCCCTGCCTTGCTTTCCTGCTTTGCATCTCTGCCCTCCAAGCCCTAGAAAGTAAGTAAATATATTACTTATTTATGAATAAATTCTTATGTATTTGCAACCTAAAAAATCTAAGTTATTAATTTACTTTATCAAAGTAAGATAAATGAGATAAACAAAAAGATAAATAAATTTTATTTGTATAAATTTTATAAATGCATCTCTGCCCTCCAAGTCCTAGACAGGAAGTAAATTACTTATTTATAAATAAATTCTTATTTATTTGCAACCTAAAAAAAATCTAAGTTTTTAACTTACTTTATCAAATTAAGATAAATTTAAGTTTTATAAATGCATCTCTGCTCTCCAAGCCCTAGACAGTAAGTAAATAAATTACTTATTTATAAATAAATTCTTATTTATTTGCAACCTAAAAAAATCTAAGTTATTAACTTACTTTATCAAATTAAGATAAATATAAGTTATAAAAAATAAGTTATTACTTTATCAAAGTAAGATAAATAAAAAGATAAATAAGTTTTATTTATATAAATTATATAAATGCATCTCTGCCCTCCAAGCCCTAGACAGTAAGGCTTTTTTATTTATTTGCAACCTAAAGAACTCTAAGTTATTAACTTACTTTATCAAAGTAAGATAAATAAGATAAACAAAAAGATAAACTTTATTTATATAAATTAACTTTATTTTTATACCCCGCCTTTCTGCTGCAGCGATCAAGGCGGCTTAAAGGGTAATATGACTCTTTTTGTATAGTAAAGTCATGTCAATTTACACCTTATATCTCTTGTATTTCTTTCTCTGTCTCTCCGTTGTTCTTACAGAGCCTCCCAATGTGCAGGTGTATTCCCGCCATCCTGCGGAGATAGGCAAGGAAAACACTTTGCATTGCTACGTGGAAAGCTTTCATCCGCCCAAAATCGATATCGCTCTAATGAAGGATGGCGTCCCAATCGAGAATGTGCAGAAATCGGACCTTTCCTTTAAGCACGATTGGACTTTTGAGCTCCTGGTCCATGCAAAAATTGTGCCGGATGGAAAATCCGAGTATTCCTGTAAAGTGAACCACAGCAGCCTGCCTGTCCCAAAAATTGTCAAGTGGGGTGAGCGCCTTATTCCTTTTCTTGTGTTGGTTTTTACATTTTTTGAACACTTATAAGTTTTCCTTTGCTACTCTGTTATATCCCCTTCATAGTGCTCCTTTTCTCTCTCTTTCCCGTTCTTATAACTTGCCTCGTACTCTTATGCCCTTTACTGATCAAGATTTTTTCCCTTTTTCTTCTTTACCAGTTAGATATTTTACCCAATGAGTTCCACTGTTGTATTCACTGTTTTCATTGCACACACATCTTTTCAAAAGGAGAGTTTGAACTTGCATACTTGGTGTACGGAATAGTCCTGGCATATTTTATTCTTGATATATAACCACCACTCGTTGGAAATAATTATATCTCTTGTGTTTCTTCCTCAAAATCATAAATGAATACTACATATGTTAAAAGACAAGAAGTTTTGTCAGAAAGCTGTTTAACCACTTCCTATCATTGAATATAAAAAATGGTTGAACATCTGGATATATAAAGTACTGGACATTTTAATTAACAATCCATTCTGATACTGTTGTTTTCTGCAGATCAAGGGTACTAAACACAAGGTCCAAGAAGCAAGGTAAGGGTATTGGATAAAAGTTGTAGTTGATATGAATTTGATGCATCTTTGAAAAAGAAATGTTACTCATCTCACTTTAAAAGATGGAAGGTAGTTAACAAAATCATATGAATAATTTTTGTGTCTGATCACTTTTAAACAGAGGGTGAGGAAAGGCATGATTTTCAAAGAGGACAGTTATTTTGATAGATGGCTTCTGGTCATAATCTTACAATCTATTAGTCATTGTATTTAAAAAAAAAGAATAGAATTTAAAAGATAGAAAATGCAGATTTTTGCATTAATTCTTCCTACAGTCATATGATTAAGCTAGATCGTTTTAGGGCCATACTATTCAATAAAGGTTTTGGAGGAAAGATGAAAAATTATCACTCTCTTGGCGTTATTTGTTACTGCTCTGGCTGTTCCACTGTTTTATGTCCAAACCATTGCATACACTGGAAAGACAAGTCAAACAAAGGAGATTATATATATATGAGTATTGCAAAATATTTAGCTGCGAGTGTGGAATAAATCTTTTTTTAAAATTTGTTAAGTGAAAAGTGGTGGTGGTGGTGAGGATAAATAATGGTTGACATTAATGTTTTGAAGCACATTACATGAATTAAGAAGTTGACATCCTTTTAAAAAAAATCTGTAAGGGAAGTCAGTCTTGATCTCCCCACTCCTTATTGTAAAAGCGGAGGCTGAAGTTGAGAAAAAGTGGCTTATCTCTCAGACTGTGTAGTGAATTCATGACATATGAGATGTGAACCAGAGACTTCCAGGTTTGTTACTCAGTCTTTTGCTGTTTATATTACAGCAAATCATGTAATACTGTTTAGTGCTGAAAATTAACCCACATGTTTCTATACCATTTATCCTTATCACAGCATTGAGAGATTAGGCTGAAATAGAGAAGCTCAAGATTACTTAATGCAAGGGTTGAGAACTTTTGGCTATCCTGTAACCATGGAAGGATTGTGGGAATTGTATTCCCAAACAGCTGGGAGGCCAAAGGTTCTCTTGCCTAGTTGTAATAAATTCAGCATTTGATCCACTGCATGACAATGCCTGTTTTTTTTCAAAGAGCTTATTTCTTTTCCTTTCCCAGGTCTGAAAAGCTGTGCCCTTTAAAGATTATCGATCCTTAAGCATACTTCTACATTTGTTCCTGGTTGCGGATCTCAGCGGATATTTTTCTAGGGTACACATGGGCATCTCTTCATGTATGATGCAGGTGGCTCATGCTTATTTGAAATGTATGGATTTTCAATAGAACCTCCCTAAGCAAAGACTGAAGATTATATTGGAAATTTGCACTAACAAACATTTAATGTAACATTCAGGTAGTAGCAATTTGAGCTTCTTTTTAAAAAAATATATAATTTTCTGTTCATTTGCATTGATTCAAAATTCTGGACGTTTGTCTCAGTTTCTGTCAGTCAAAGACTTGAAAAAGATTATGTGCTCAAGCTTCTTTTATATGTTGGCAATGAATCGTTTTCTTATTTGGCATATCTGAAATGCAAAATGATCGGACTACAATAAAGTACAAGTACTAACATTTTACTTGTAATGACTGATGGATTTGACTGACGGATTCACTGCAGAATTGTATACATTGCGGGCGGAGAGCAGTTTTCATACCCATGCCAGCCTGCCTTGCTTCAGTTTTAGCTGGAAATCAATACAAAGTATGACCATTGGTTTGTACGTCTTGCTTCTTCACCTGTTTGGCTAGGTAAAATTTAAAAGCTAATCTCATCCCTTCCGGGTGTGTTTTGACCCTGTAATTTTATTTAAGGACAGTTCATCTGATGGAATCAGGGCCCACAAGAAGATGGATAGGGTTGTCCACATAGACAACCTTGGATTGTCCAGTGTACTTCTGCTATTCATATCTCATTCTCAACCAAGAGTGGAGCTACTCAAAGCCTCTCCAAGAGATTTCTGTAAAAGAATACTTTATTGGAAATCAATGGATGCAGGTTGTCTTAGCAAAGGAAGCTCACAGCCAGAATCCCCTCATAGCCAATTGTTTCCTATTTTCTAGGCAGCTCCAGATGTCACTTCAAGGACCAGAATGCATAGTGTATATAATAATAAATAAATATGTATATGTGTGTGTGTGTGTATATATATATAAAGTTTCCTGCAATAATGTTTTGATTTAACACTTAAAAAGCAAATAAAGCTTCAAGCTGTTCTGCCGGGATGCAATGCCAAGGCATTCAGTTATACAAAAAACGTACTGTAAACCGAATGCCTTGGCACTGCATCCTGGCAGGACAGCTTGAAGTTTTGTTCTTGACACTCCACAACACACAACATAATAGAAAACAGGTCACACAAATTGATAGTAGATCTTGGATGAAACAATTTCATGCAGCATGTAACTAATGCCTGACATTCATGGCCACATGAGGAGAGATGATGGCCACTGGCTTAGAAGGTTTTAAAAGGGGACTATTCAAAATCCTGTAATACCAGTTGCTTGGGGGAGCGGTTGGCAATAAAAAGCTGCTTCAGGCCTCTTTTTTGTTACAATGGGAAACTGATTCATGGACTAGATGTGCCTTGATCTGATCCAGCAGCCAAACTCACTTTATGTTCTCCTTTGATCACAGTAATCCCTGCAGCAATCTTTTACCACCTGCTCATGTTTGTTAATGCTGTTTTTGGAGAAACTTGATTTCATCTCAGTAGCACAGGGTCTTTTCCACGACTGCAGCTAGGAACTGGAAGTCTTGTCAACTACATTGCTTTGACATTATTTTACATTGAAACGTATGTACCAGCACCCCATGTCTTTGGTCAGCTGCCAGGGACGTTATCAGACGACAAAAATTGGAAGTATAATCCAATGGCAATCATGGGGTTTCACGTTATTGCACCTTACACATAAGTATTTTTATTTTTAAAATAGTCTTTATTAATTATCTTTAAAAACAAACAAACCAACAAAAACAAAAGCAATATCATTTCCTAAACAGCAAATCATAATATTCAAATACATACAGATTCTCTTTCCTTCCTTCCTTCTTCTGAGTTTTGTTTGGTCTTCTAATTCTTTTTGTAGATCTCCCGAAACAACAAAACTATACATCATAGGAATTTTTGGATAACATAAATATACTTCCTCTTAAATGAAGTATCTATTGACTACTCCATGATTATGGTTATCTTTATATACATCATCTCTTAATCTTTTAATTTCTTTTCATCTTATATATTACTCCAGTCCAATAGTAAAGGTCCTCCCCCATTTAATTTTTGAAAAATTAATCAAAGGATACCATTCTTTCGTAAATTTTGTTAATGATCTTTTAAAAAATCAAACTCTGCAATGAAAGAATGAAATGGGACATGACTGATTCAAGCATCTTCCGATCTCACTCCGAGAACTTGGAAGTTGAGAGAAAAAGCAAATACTTTCACAGAAGCCCAGATAGAATCTTCTAGAAAACAGTTGGCGAGTGGCAGTTATCAGTCAGGAGGCTAAAGCTGCCCAATGGGGCAGACTGGCAGAGCTGTAAGGACCTGCTTGGCAAAGGTTATTTGAAGAAAATAGCTGCGTGAGTAAGAAACGGACTTGGAAATATAGAGAATACTCTGGGATAGGATGGGAGAAAGAACCAGTGTCAGCCTTATCACAAGGCAACGTGTTGTCGTTGTGTGTTCTCAAGTTGTTTCCAACTTTTGGTGACTCTTAAGGTGGGATTTTCTTGGCCAGGTTTGTTGGGAGGGCGTTTGCCATTGCCATCCTCTGTGGCTGAGAGAGTGTGACTTGCCCATGGTCACCCAGTGGGTTTTCATGGCCAAGCAAAGGTTCAAACCTTGGATTCAAATCTCAGAATCCTACTCCAGAACTCAAACCATATATTAACTGGCTTTCTGGCTATTATTATTATAAATATTATTTCTTACCCGTTTCTCTGCATGGATGGAGGCAGGGGAAACAACCATTAACAAACAACATCAGTTAAAACACACATCGGTTTAAAAGGACAAATAAGATGGACACATATTAAAAGAATCCCCATCTAAAATTCATCATTTAAAATTCACAATTTAAAAAAATCACCAGGATATGCCTGCTGGAAGAGACTGGCCTTTAAAACTCTTTTAAATTCAGGCAACATATTCAGCTGTTGAATCTCTTCCAGCAGATCATTCTATAGTCTAGGGGTGACTGAAGAAAAATATTTCCAGGTGGGGATCCATTTTCCTGCTTGTGTTTCACTTCTACACATTTATTCAGATCCAATTGATTGGATCAGGTATGATTAATGGCCAAAAAATTAATTAAGTGATTGGGTCCAGGCTAGTGTTAGCATCTAGCCTATTTGCTGATATTAATAAATCTGGTCTTAGCTAACCTCGTATTTAGCTAATCTAGTGTTGTTATAAAGAGGTCAGAAAGTGGGCTGACAGTCAAATCCAGGTTAATACTTAACCTACTGAGTGTCCATAGGCTCCATGTAATATGGGAATAATACTTCTCATGTATCTCAGCAGCAAGATGGTGATAAAGCAATTTTTGTTCACAATCTCGAGTCGCGGTGACTCCTCATTTTCATTATTTATTTTGCAAGCCTCCCTAGTGTCATTTCAGCCTTGCCATATATATTATAGATCACACAGATGCTGTTCATGGTTTCTCATATTTTGTTTTATATTGTACGTTTTATTGTTGTTCTACACCACATCAAAATCTTCAGATATACTTGGTTTATATATACAGTGGGACTTTGTTATCCGCTGAGGTTTGGTTCCAGGATCCCCCATGGATAACAAAATCTGTGGATGCTCAAGTCCCATTAAACATAATGGCAGAGCAAAATAGTGTCCGTTATATGTAAAATGGAAAATCAAGGTTTGCTATTTGGAATTTATACTTTCAAAAAATATTTTCAAGCTGTGGATGCTTGAATCCGTCGATAAAAAAATCTGTGGATAAGTGGGGAGGGGTAAAATACAGTAGAGTCTCGATTATCCAACCTTCGGTTATTCAGCATTCCGGATTATCCAACGTTGCGGCTGCTGTGATTTCTTTAAACTTTCTGTGATTTCTTTAAATTTTCAGAGGACTGAACTCTTTATACTGTACATCACAATGTTGATCAGTGATTTCTTTACATTTACTTTTACTGTTATTGCAATACAACTTCAATACATTTGCAATTCATAGTGATTTCAAGGCTTTTCTTGAACCTTATTATCCAACATTTTCGGTTATCCAACTATTAGCCGGTCCCGTTTATGTCAGATAATCGAGACTCTACTGTATACACTTAAAAATGGTTTTAAGACAGTCAATGGCCACATAGCCACAATGCTGCTGTCTACAATTTCCTTGCCTAGCTATCCTTCAGTCATTATTATGTTTCAGTGTTATGCCCAAGACTTGTGCATTGGGATAGGAATGGAGCATTTATTCCACTTCCTTTTTCTCTGACAGGATGCTCCTCTTTTGGCAGCTACTTTAAGCATTTTCTTTCCGATATCATGTCCACATCCACCAGCAAAAACCCTTCCATAACCACACTTGCTTCGGTCAATGAAAACGCCTCTGCGGTCATCCACAGCTGTTCTAACACTTCATGGGAGATACATGCAGATGATTTCACCAAAGAGTTGTCTTGTGTTCTGTGCCTTGAATTGTTTAAAGAACCAGTCATCCTCCCCTGTGGCCATAACTTCTGCAGACAATGTCTAGAGTCGACATGGGATAAAAAGGGCGTATTCTGTCCAGAATGCCATGCAAGTGTTCCTGAGCGAAAGTACATATCAAACACCGCCGTGGAGAAAATGGCGGATAAGATTAAGACCTTCCACGTCGGTTGCCTGCAACAGAAATGCATCGAGCATAGTGAGCCACTAACCCTGTACTGGAAGCCACAAGAAAAACTAGCCTGCTTCACATGCCGAGAAGCTCAGACGCCCAAAGATCAAAGCACACAGTTTCTTCTCATCCCAGATGCTGTGCAGATCTATACGGTAACTGTCACACAAACACCAGATCAAAAAATGAAGGGAAGACTAGCACAGTAAGAGTAGCACATTTTTGAAGTTGTGTGGTTGGTCGAATTGTGGTTTGATGGTTGAGAGAAATTCTCTCATACAGTTACAAAACACCTTTGTTTGCATCAAGTAGATTTCTTAGCTGAATGAATCATATTAAACAGAAGCTCTAAATGTGTAGTGTGATAGAAGGTTTAGTTATAATCTGTACTGCAGTTTGACATCACTTTAACTGCCATTGCTCAATGCTATGAAATTCTGGGATTTGTTGTTTTATGAGTTATTTAGACTTCTCTGTCAGAGAGCTCTGGTGCCACAACAAACTCTGAAACCCAGAATTCCATAGCATGGAGCCATGGCCATTAAAGTGGTGTCAAACTGCATTATTCCTGCAGTGCAGATTAGACCTTAGTCACACTTAAAGGAGACCCACTGAACTCAATGGAGCTTGAAACCAGCCATATCCACCAAAGTTCCTTCTATTTTTAACTAGGGTGCTAATTTCCAGCTAGGCTTTTATCATGTTCGTAGTTAGAAAGCACTTTGCAGCCCATCTCCCATGGAAGAAAAAGAGGGAGGTTGGGTAAGACTATGCTAGCTGCACCAGTATTTCCAGAGCTGATGTGTCCCCAAGGCCCAACACTTTAGGATACTAGGTCAGAGAAGGGCAATTTAGAATATAGCTCTGTCTATCCATGTATGTATAGTTCCTGTAAAGAATATGGAATTCATTAACACCTGAATTGTCTTATGGGGCAAATCAAGCAATTGTTTTATGGGGCAAGTATGATCTTTTGCCTTCTCTGCATAACAAACTACCCCGCAGAGCCAGAGAGTAACATTTCTTTGTGACCATTTACCCACAGGAAAAGCTGCTCATGTTGAGAATCCAGCTCAGATCCATCTTGATGAAGCTAGAGGTGTTGAAGAATGCCCAGGAAGAAAAGATTAGTAATCACAAAGTGGGTAGCATTAATTCAGCAGAGCCCTGCTTGAATATCTTTCTGTTACTATTTTGGGTAGGGGGAAAGCACATGTGGAGCTTTCTGAGTCCTGATGACCACTCCAGTCTGTACACATCAAATAGACGGTGAGCAGGATCCTGCTAGTGACATGTGTGCACATATATGCAGATTACATATGAGTATACCTTTATGGATGGGTCACAGGGAGATATTCTCTTTCCTTTGTACTCAGACCCTAAAACATTCCCCCAAGTAGTTGTCAAGCCTTGGGAGCTTCTCTGTTTCTCACTGGTGAGAAGTGGAAGGAAGGGGCAAACAATTCAGGCCATGAAGATGCAGCTGCTCTGGGTTTCCAGGAGAAGGAAAGGAAAGCGTTCTCTCCATCCCTAAGTGCACCATCACTTCTCTTCCCCACCAAGCAGAGCATAGCTGCTACTTCATGATCCGAATTACCTCCTCACTCCCTCTCCTCCTTCCCACCAACAAAGAGCAGCAGCCTCTCCCAGGGTTTGACAGCCATAAGGGAGTAGAAGGATGTGGAATTGCATGGAGAGAGCTATGCTCCAATGTAGGAGCTTGACCTATATGTGCAGCATATAGAAATCTGCAGACAGTGTGCACAGGAGGTTGGAGACAATATTGCGGGGTCAGGGGAGATACTATAATAAATTTTTATGGAATGGCTTTGGTCATGCAGACCTTTCTTCTGATTATGCCCACTGTTAAAAGGGGGAATATAACTTCTTAAACCCTAGCTAGCTTGGCCCAATGGTCAGGAATTATGGAAGCTGAAATTCAACACATGTGGAGGAACAGTGGTTGAGAATGACTGATCTAAAATCATGTGTTTCCCCCCCCCCCCACAAAAGAAATCTTGCTGTGTTTTCATCATTAGGAGACAAACAGCAGATCAACTATTGTAAAGCATAAAGTACAACTACACTAGTATCAGTTGCCAGAGTGCTGTTTGCTTTTTCTAATTATTTTACTTATTTCCAGGAGAACAAATTGCAACTTCAGTACCATATCTCCTTGGAATTCCTAAAACTGCACCAGTTTCTTCACAGCAAGGAAAAAATGTTAATCAATCAGTTAAAAGACGAGAGCGAAATCCTCCTTCAAGAAATGGAGGCGAATCTCAATAAACTCCTAGACCGAACCCAGAATGCTAAGGATACTCTGGTCTGCATTCAGGCTCGGCTGTACCAACAGAATTCTGCGAGCTTCTTGAAAGTAAGGATTCCAAATAGAGCATTGCTTTGAGTATTGTTGCTGGAGTGATCTCAGGCAGGGGTTCCCAAACCTTTGGACTCATAGAGCCCTTATTTCTATGGTGGAGCCCCTAAGAAGCCTACCCTATGTCTTACAAGTTAATGGTGTTTAGGGGTATATATAAGAATATATTCTTATTCTTTAATTTTACTTCATTTTTATTTCTTTCATTTTCCTGGACTGGCCGTGGAGCATCTGGGAAGTGCATAAGGGAAACTAAGGGCTCCTCGGAGCACAGGTTGGGTAACTCCTGATCTCAGGGCATTGCAAACCCCGAGACCAGCAACTTCCTTATGGGTATCAGGAAACACCTCACAGGAAAAGGGGAATCAAAGGATAATTGAGATTCCAGTATTAAATCTGCTCCTAGTCAAGAAATGAATTCAACTATTACAGAATTCAGTAATAAATACAGGTAGCTTAGAAAAAGAAAATACTCTTGTAGAACTTTTTTTAAAAATTAGTCTGAAGGTGACTCCTTACTGAAACATGCTAATACAACTACGTCTTTCAAGAAAACACATCAAAGTTGATTTAAATCCAGTCTTGGTAGAATCCTGCTTGCCTCCTTTTCCCTATATTCCCACATTTTAAAAGGCTAGAAATGTACCTTTTAACATGAAAACTGACAAAGTAGAGAGGAGCCAATAATCTAATTGAAGGAGTCAAGACCAACGTGGCCCTGATCACACCAAGAACAGTACCATAACTTTAATAGTCTTGGATACAGGGTTGACTGGTGGTTGTACTGAATCTGCTCCAGATTTTACTCCAGAGTCCAGACCTTAATGGAGTTATGCAAAATTCTGAGTGTTTATATCCTAAATAGTCTCAGCACCTTGAATAGCTCCTTTAATATTCAAACTAAAACCAGGAGCAGATTAATGGACCCACTGATATGGAAGCCGCTAGCAGTAGTTGCTTGTAAAGCTGTGGTGGCAAAGACAGCTTCTCAGGTCTTTATGAAAGTGACATGGAGATCCCGCTGTGACAATCAAATATCTTGCTCTAGAAAAGCATGTCTATCTAAACCACATTGTGTGTGCAACACACCGATGGTCCTTGAGACTCAGTTTGTCGAGTTGCTCATATTCTGAAAGTGTGTCCTAAAAAAAGGCAGTTGTCATAGTAGTGGTTTAAATGATGGACTATATCTCTGGAGAGCAGGGTTTGATTCCCAATGTGGCCATAAAAACCCATTGGGTGGCCTTGGGCAAGCTACATCCTCTCAGCCTCAGAGGATGGCAATGGCAACCCCTCTATGAAGAAACTGCCAAGAAACCCCCATCATAGCTTCACCTTAGGGTTGCCATAGGCTAGAAAGGCACACAACAACAACAACAACAATAGTAATCACTAGTAATAGTAATCACCTTCTTTTCCTTCCTTTTCTCTGACAGGGAATAAAAGCTTTTATAGAAAGGTAAGTAGAAGTCAATAAAAATGTATTCTCAAACTGTTTCAGGAGGCATGCTTTAATGCGACATGAGCCCTATTCAGTAATCAGCGCATGAAGGGGATAGTGTGAACAATATATGCACAACAGCCCCATCTCATAGAAGTTGCTGATTACATCTCCGTGCTACTATATGTTCTGTACCATTTGTGTATGCCCATTACAGTCTTATGTCAAAGACTGCCCTTTATCCTGAGCCAATCTTGGAAAATTAATTTTAAGACGAACAAATATAATGACAAACTGACACCATCCATAATTGAGAGTGATAGAATGATGATACAGATCCCATAGCACTGTCCTACCACTCCAGTATTTTCCATTCCAATTTCTGTTCTGCCTTCCTGCCACCTTGGCACTTTTCTCACAGGCACAAGCACTTACATAAAGGCTTATGATTGGGAATCGTGGCATATGTACCTAAAAGTAATCTCATGCATTTTTACAGATTAGTAGGACTAATTCAGACAGAATGGTGAACCAGCATTTAATGTCATGGGAACAAACTATTTTGAGTACTCTCCCTTCTCTCCTTTCTAAATATGCAGCAGAGAAGGATAGTTGAAGCGACTGATTTCTGGTATGAACTAACCAGTTTGTTTTATCTAAGACAGGAGCTGGGAACTCTAGCTGGCACTGGGGGAAAATATTAACAACAATAGAACAAAAATCCTGTTTTTGTTATGCGCCTTGAACAGGAATACTTCTGGATAGTTTTATTTTATTTTATTTTCTATAAAAGTGTTTTCTTTGTAAGAGTGAGAAATGAGAAGGTAAACTGTAGATTAGTAACATCAAATGAAGATTCTGTCACGTAAAGGAAAGGAAATGTTCCTAATATTAACATGAATCAGGCAGAGACTAAACAGAGATCTGAGTCTAGGTAGATCTCTGGGTGGTTCATATTAAATTAGCAAAATTATTATTCCTGTTGTAAATTACACTGTTTAAATGAAGAAAATGTGGAATGACCATTGATTTGTGCATGGAAGAATGCAAAACACCATTCAGTGATGATACCCAAAACATATTCCATTACTCAGAATTCTTTGTACCAGATTCTGGCTGGTGGACTTTGAGGGTTCTAGTTAAAAAATAAAACAGATCTAGCAAGCACTGTGGTATATGAAGCACTATAACAATTGTAACTTTTCCAAGGACCATCTCTTTTTACTAACTGAAGTGTGAATTAATGATTTGTGCAGGATGGAAATGAAAACTGAAAATTCAGCTCTTGGTGAACTGGTGACTGGTACTCTGAGTACAGGAGTATTCAAGGGCCCCATTCATTATTCTGTATGGAAGGAGATGAAATCCATTCTTTGTCCAGGTAAAGCTGTGGTCTAGTTTAGGTTACCCTTCTTTAAATCAAAGTTAAGTTGGTAAAAGGTATGCTCTAACAAAGATCAGCAAAAGTCACCTTAATCAAATGAAACTACCTGCCCTTTTAATTTAGCCTTAACAAAAGGATATTTCAGAAAAGCGTCTTCTGAAGTTAAAACAATTATTTATTTCATTTGTATTTATTTTTCTTCCACGTTGGAACTAACAACAATTTATATGCACTTCCAGATGGTTTCCCTTCTATGCAGGCACTTTCTGTTGCCAGACATGCTTATCTTCAGTAAGGTTGCTGAATCATGTGGTTCTGACTCAGTGACAATAGTTAAAAGTGAAAGACTCCCATTTCAGACACAAATGAAAACTGGGCTGTCTGTTGAATCTTGATTGTGTATTCCTGCATGGCAGGGGTTTGGACTTGATCGCCCTTGAGGTCTCTTCTATCTCTGTGGACTTTATCACACAGGGGAAATGCGGGGTTTAAACAGCGACTATCCTGTGGAAATCGTGCAATTGCGATTAACATTTTCACATGACATTATAATTAAAGTGCCATTATCCCAGGCAATAAATAGCAACAAATCATCCCCGTGTGATAAAGTCCTATGATTTTATGATTCCATCATTACTCTGTTATTATAGCATGGCCTTGTCTGTTGTGTGATCATCACCTTTAAAAGCTGCTATGTATAATCATTCTCTTCTTCCATCTTGACCAGACATATCCTGCATGACTCTGGACCCCAAAACAGCACATCCAAACTTGGTTCTCTCTGAAGAGCTAACCTGTGTGTGTCATAGTGACATAAAGAAGACACTTCCAGACATGCCAGAGAGATTTGATTGTAGTGTTTCTGTCCTGGGGTCAGAAGGATTCACCTCTGGGAAGCACTACTGGGAAGTGGAGGTACAAAAGAAGACTAAATGGACATTGGGAGTTGTAAAAGAGAGCATGAACCGTAAAGGGAACTACCCACTGTCACCCAAAGAGGGTCACTGGCTCATAAAGCTAAGGAATAAGAATGAGTTCACAGCTGTAGATATACACCCCAAAAGTTTGACCCTGGACAACATTCCCTGTAGAATTGGGATATTTTTAGATTATGAAGGGGGCCAGGTATCTTTTTATGATGCTAACCAAATGTCTCACATCTACACTTTCACAGACACATTCACAGAGAAACTTTACCCATATTTTTGTCCGTGTTTGAATGATGCTGGAGAAAACAGCGAACCACTGAGGCTTGTTGGTTATAGTATGTAGACAAATGTTAAGAATAAAGTCCATATGGAAAAACAGATCGCTTATGGTTTATGAATTACTACGTTAATACATACAGGCAGCTTTTAGGATCCAGTGCTACAGTTCCAGTGTCAATGAAAGGGGATAGCTGGTGACGTTGGACATCTGTTAGGACCCTAACTTCAGCTTTACCACTTTACCTATTGGAATTCCTGCACTGATAGTTATCCTTAATCTTCCAGTAGTACAGCTGTACAGATTTTAATACAGAATTGTAGTTCTGCCGTGTCTGAAAAGGTATCAGGAACCCACAGTCTATGGCACCACAATTTAGATCCATAAACTCTGTGCGCTGATAATTCCTAGACATAGAGTCAAACAGAAGAGAGCTTTCATTTCAGGGGAGCTGTCTGCAATTAATGTATTTACAATCCACTGTTTAAACAACAGCAAAAAATAAAATTAAGGAAATAATTAAAACCTTTGCATATTCATTTTGCAAAGCAAATTTAGATCCTTGTTAAAATTGTCTATATATACATTTATTATCAAACATTTAACTTAGTCAGAACATGGATAATTTGCATTTACATGGGAATGTTGGCTGGGTTTTTTTTGGAATTGTAGTCCAACAAAGTGATTTTACAGATTCTTAATTTAGCAATAGTGAGGGACAAGGGGCAAAGTTCAGTGAAAATTTCAATTTATTCAAAACAGAAGCAAAAATAAGCAGATGGAAAGACTCTTAAGAGCTCTGGAATTTGGAAAGTAATAACTCTGAGCAAATAACTAACCCCCAACAAAGATTTCAGTGTATCCTTTTGTATTGGTCTCATTAAATCTAATAAAAGAGCAACTGAATTCTGCACTGTGCTGGTGGATTCTTGAATACATATTAAAAACAAATATTTAGGAAGGGCAAATGTTTATGTGTACAGATATTCTTGTCTGAGTTGTTCAGATTTTATACCCAGTAACATATTGACTGAGACAGATACACAGTACTGTCAAGTGAAGGTGAAGCCCTAATTTTATCCTTATGTGATGGCAAGTCTGTGGATACTGAGATCCCACTGCATGGCAGGAACACACACATTCGCAGCCTCTGCGGTCCTGTAAGTGGACATAAATCAATATGGGGAACACATGCACATAGTATAAAAACTCCCTTGTACCAATAGGGACGTTATCACATGGGAGGAATTTTTCTCAATTTTGAAAGAAATGAAAGTGGGGCCAGTTCGGAATTGCATGAATTCGCTAGTTCAGTGAATTTACGGATGTTATCAGACGACGGAAATTGGAAGTATAATTCAATGGCAATCCGAATGCAATCCTGGGTTTTACGTTACTGCTTATGAGTGTATCTCATGCAGTTTCGGGCAATGGGAAGTCATTCTGAACACATTCCGAACACAATTAGAATTCACGTAAATTCGCTAAACTAGCTAATTCACGTGAATTCTAAACTAGCGAATTCATGTAATTGCGAGTTGGCTCCATTTGAAATTGAGAGAAATTCCTCCCGTCTGATAACGTCCTACATGATTATGTATTGACGCCACATTGCGTTCGGAAATTGCCCAAAATTGCCTCCCAGTGCCCGAAATTGCATGCAATAGTTTCTCACGCAATAATGTGAAACCCCACAATTGCAATCGGAAGGACATCCCATTGCCCGAAAACGTGTGTGATCGGCTTTCACGCAATACAGTAACGCGAAACCCCACAATTGCGTTCAGATTGCCATTGGATTATACTTCCAATTCCCGTCATGGGATAAACTTCATGGGTGTATCATGTAGCTTTTCAAACTGATTTCAGTTTGGATTAAAATAGGTGTGTGTAACGGTGAACTGGCCCAGCAACCAGGGCAAGATATTAAACAGTGGAGCTGGGATGCATGCAGTGTATTTGTGTCATATAGACGCTACTTTGCTCCCTTTCATGATCCTTCATCAGGGCTCCAGCCCTTGCCAAACTTTTCTTTCTTTTTCAATTTTGGCTTTTTCTTCCCCAGCCTGAACTCCATTGCTTTCGTGTTGTATCAAAAGAAAGGGCAGCAGGAAAGCGAAGGCCTAGTCTAAGGCCTAGTTGTTGTTGCCTCAGAGCAAGATGTTCAATGGGGCCCGGGCCTGGTTTTCTCAAAGCGTCAGTGAAGAACTTTGCAGACTTTGGGGTAAGGGGGGAAAGAAATCCTGACTGATGGAGAAAAAGAAGGAAATCGGTGTGAGGAGAAAAATGAGAGCAAAAAACCCCCCAAACCAGTCTTTCCTTGGTTGACTTTAATGGGAATGGGGCAATGGGACATTTATGGCTGTGTCCACACTGGGGAAATAACCCAGTTTGGCACCGCTTTAATTGCCTTGGCTCAAGGCTATGGAATTCTGGGAGTTGGAGTTTGTTGTGGGGCCCAGAGCGGAGCTTCGCTCCGCTCTGGGCCCACAACAAACTCCAACTCCCAGAATTCCATAGCCTTGAGCCAAGGCAATTACAGCAGTGCCAAACCAGGTTATTTCCCCCGTCTGGATGCAAACTACGTTTCTAACTTCCAAAGAGACAAGAAAATGAACTTATTTTCCTTCTTTCCTGTCATATTTGTAATACTCTTAACTTTCAAAAACATTTCTAAGCTATAGACTTTTTGGGAAGATATTATTGTTCTGGAACGGTCATCATTCCTGTCTGGACAGAAGAGCATAACAAGGAATCTTGAGGCACGCATTAAAACCAAAAGAAGAGGCCCAAAATTTGTTTATTTGTTTGTTTATTTATTGTTTATATGCTCCTTTCTCCCCGAAGGGACCCAAGGCGGCTCACAGATGAAACGTTTACAATCTCAATACAATTCGGAAACAGGAAAAGTCAAGAACGTGGAAGAGTCACTCCTTTTGGATAACTAATGGTCCCGAAACACACGGCAGAAATAATCCAGTTTGAGACCGCTTTAACTGCCTAGGCTTAGTGCTTAGGGAATCCTGGGAACTGTAGTTTATTGTGGTTGCCAGAACTACAGTAGATGCAAAGAGAAAAGGATGGAGTCACTACCAAAGAGTGACAAAAAGTTGCATATACTTAAATAGAATAGAATAGAATGAAATCTTTAGTATGGTCATAGACTAGCACATATATAGTTAAGTGGACAGGAGTCCTTGGTTCAAAACACTGCAGGAATAATCCAGTTTGAGACCACTTTAACTGCCCTGGCTCAGTGCTCGGGAATCCTGGGAATTGTAGTCTATTATGGCACCAGAATTCTCTGACAGCGAAGGCAAAATGTCTCCAAAACTGTCTCCCAGAATTCCCTTTACACAATTTACACAAATCTCAAGTCTACATTTGCTTGTATAAAGAACTGTGCTCAATGGAGTTTATCAGACGGGAGGAATTTCCCTTTATTTTGAATGGAGCCAACTGGAGCCAATTCGAATTCATGTGAATTCGCTAGTTTAGTGAATTTATGTAAATTCCAATTGCGTTCGGAATGTGTTCAGAATGACTTCCCATTACCTGAAAATGACTGCCCATTGCCTGAAATTGTGTGAGATGCTTTAATACGAAATAACATAAAACCCATGATTGCGTTCGGAATGACTTACCTTTTGCCCAAAATTGCGTGAGATACTTTAATACGCAATAATGTGAAACCCCATGATTCTGTTCGGATTGCCATTAGATTATACTTCCAATTTCCGTCGTCTGATAAACTAGGCTACTTTGTGATGGCCGTAAGAGAAGAGTACAGATAATAACTCCAGATTCACGCAAATATTGGCAATGGCTCAATACTACTCATTAATAATTATAAAATTTGAACCACACCTTGTTATGCAGAAAAGGGTTTGTGATTCACAGTCTCTTTTAAAGCAAAAGCCTGAATATTGACATAACACTGAAAACAAGGGACAGACCTCTGCAAATTCAAATACCATTTTTTCAAAATCAAAATGTTTTAAAGAACATCCTTATCTTCCTGTGATGTTTTTCTGCAGTTGCTGAAGGAGGAGTGATTACAAACCAGGATAGTGCTGACTATCTGTTCAGCAGTGATGCTTCCCACCCTGATACAAAAAGGTATATGTTGCAACTGATTACCGGTATTTCACACAGCCTTCGTGAATACCATACATAATATGGAGTCTGCCGGATGTACATACTCCACCCTCCCTATTTCTTCTTCCAGTGCTTAATTTGTAACTGGAGGAAATACCCTGGATCCATGAAAACCTGAGAAGTCCAGCATGCTGTATATATTTAACAGAGGCAAGAAAGTGTTGTCCTTCTGTGTGAAGGCCAACTTGCTGTATGAAATATCCTAGTGGTGGTAAAATATAATAGCAAGCTAGTAATTCTCATAAGGCTCTTAGATAACATGTCCACAAGAAGAAATGATAGAATCATAGTACTGGAAGAGACTTAAAGGGCCATGCAGGAATACACAAAGCACTCCCAACAGGTGACCATCCAGCCTCTGGAGATTATTGCATGGACTGTACTCTAATGGGATGCAGCTGGAATGTGGGATGCAGGCAGGAATTCTTAATTCATTTAATTCACATTTAATTTGCTTAATTCACATTTAATTTCACCTGCCAAGTACAGCCTGGCTGCATTCTGGCACCGCTTTTCAAAGTCAGAAAGCTCCCAGCTTTGAAAAACGGCTTGCTGAGCGCACCTGAGACCCAGGATGCGGCTGGGCTGTACTTGGCTAGTAAAATTAAATGTGAATGAAGTGTGATAATTCCTGCCTGCATCCCAGCTGCATCCCGTTAGGGTGCAGTCGGGTTAAAAGTCCATGCGATATCTGTTTTAAAAAATAAACCCAAGAAGGAGATCCGAGGGAGTGTGTTCCACTGTCCAACAGCTCTCACTATCAGGAAGTTCTTCCTAATGTTGAGGTGGAACCTTTTTTTCATGTACAGTAGTTTGAGTCCATTGCTCTGCGTCCTATTCTTTGGAACATTAGAAAACAAACTTGCCCCGTCCTCAATATGACACTCCTTCAAATATTTAAACAGGGCTACCATATCACCACTTAACCTTCTCTTCTTCAGGCTAACCATACCCAGCTCCCTCTTCATTTTGCCAACTTGCAGTTTGAAATATCCGAGTGGCACCTAGTGGTAAAATATAATAGTGAGCAAAATGATTTACAGCTAAAAGCACTTAAATATCCCTAATGCACTAGGTTCTACTATAGAATCATAGAATCCCAGTAGATACGAACGGCCAACTGTGTTTCAGAGATAGGAACTGGCAAACCATTTCTGAGTATTCCTTCCTAAGAAGAGTCTATGAAATTCATGGAATTGTCATAAATTGATAGGTGACTTGAAGCCACATACTCTCTCACACAAATGTCCTTTAATGCTATCTCCCATTCAAATCTGCCTGCCAACTAAATTTACCCTGCTCACCCACCCAAATGGGGGATCACAATGTTTGATAAATAGATAATAAAATAATAATAATTTTAGGTATTTTTATTTGTTTTTATGAATCCTATATTCTAGAATACACCAGAGTTCAGATTATCTCGAAGACAAAGTCACAGTTTTTCATTCTTTCTATCTTACTGCTTGTACCAACTCAGAAATAAAAAACACAGTGCCATTGGGACATTTCCTTCTTCCACCAGCCTCCTTACATCAAGGTATGTATTTATATTTATGGAGTTCCAGCATTTTATATCTACCTTCCTTCACCTTTTGAATGTTACATTTGGGGTTTCTTTTGGATTAAAGACTTTGAAAATCCATCCTGAGACAATGTTTTCTTTTACTTGCCTACACTTTTCTTATGATTTCTATTTTGGTGGCCAGACTTAAGGGGCAAAGTGGAGCAGGGCCAACCTCACAGGCCTTAGCTCCAGCCAATTTATGTTGTGACTCCAGAGGCCCTGCACTATCTTGTCTCTGCAGAAAGCACTGCACCCTAGGAAGCTAGTGTCCATAGTGACACAAAGGTGATGGGGATAGGAGAAGGGAGGACCATTCTGAACACTGGGTCCCCTGGATCACCAATAAAGAGATAGGCCTGCAGAGAAAGAGGGAGCAAATGATGCCAACAGTGAGCAGTGAATGGCTGGCACGACATAGAAAATCATGAAAATAGAACTATCTGAATGGCTGGAATCATGAGATCCAGAAAACAAGCTAGTTTCATGAGATCAAACAGATGCAGCTGTGAAATCCTTCTGAACTCTTCCATGGACTTTGTACAATGGACTCTGTACATTGAATATTCTAGAACATTTTGGAAGAAAAATTGCAGTCAAAAGGGCATTGAATTCAGGTCTTTCTCTGTTTCCAGAAATAGACAGGTTTTCTGCATCCTCAAATGCAGTTTCACAAATTAAAGTCCTGTTTATGTCCAATTCATTCTTTGATGCATTTGGTTTGGAACAGATTAAAATGAAATTTAGTAGGCCACTGGGTGCGGAGAACTAAACGTTTGGAACCTCCCTCTCCATGGAAATATATATGTATTCAAAACTGCATGGTTAAGAAATTTCAAGAGTCTTTTACCTCTTACGTCTATCTTATGGGTACGTGTGTGTGTGTGTGTGTGTATATATATATATATATATATATATGTAAATTCTGTATATTGCCTTTTTATTAGCATGTTTATAAAACTCATAAAGCTAAAGTTGTATAAAGGAATTACACTGAGGCTGCAATTCTATACCTGTTTACCTGGGACAAAGCCCTCTAGAGCACCTACTGTTATAAGAGGTAGCAGCTCTGATAGACTTTAGGGCTGAAGAGTGGGATATAAATACCATAAATAAATAAATAAATAAATAAATAAATAAAATACACTGTAAACTGGAGGAATATTGATGCACGTTTCTCCATGTGTACTTGTGCTCAAAGAACACTAATGTGTACCTGCAAACACTTTATGTATCACAAAATGTATTTTTGAGAATGAAAGCATATCCTTTGCGAATTTAACATGTGTGTTATTGAAACATATGTTTCAGTTATAGAGAAACTACACGGCTGAGCACTGTTGTTATTCAGAGTAAAAAACCATTTTAATAAACTGAAAATTAATTAAGAAATAGCAAATATTGTGAGTGAGAGAGTCCTATTCATAAATTGCATTGCTGCCCACCCTCTACATATGCTTGGGTGATGGTTTTGCGGTTGTTGATCTCTTGTCTTTCATTCACTTCAGAAATTAGAGAGAAAATTGGTAGCTTTATATGGGAGGAAAAAACCAATCCACAGAAACAACAGGTAAGAAGTGTAACAACTCTTCTTCTGCCTCACTCCTCCCATCCTACATACCGGTAAGTCAATTTCCTTATTTTCTTTCTGTTTATCTGCCTTCTTGCTGCTTAACAAGGTTATTAGCTGGTCTAAAATAGTGGATGAGTACTGTATTTTGGCACTAGTCAGAAAAGATGGCATCTGTCTCCTAGTTGTTGAAACCACGGAACTTGAACCAAATATTGTAGCCCATCTATGGTCTACAGATTGCTTCTGATTACTTAACATTGAAAAAGGTTATTTCTTCTCTTTCATAAAAGTGCATAGTTAAATGGAATCTTATGCACAGTTTTAACTGGGATCCCTTTGAATATCCACAGGACAGTCAATATGCTGAAGTAGATGATAACAAGGCGGAAGATGAACAGGGCAGAACACCGGAAAGAAGGTTCTTCTTCTTGTTGTTGAGAGTTTTGGATAACTGTAGAATTCAGGAGTGATTGTATAGATTGGCCAAAGTCAGTTACACCAACTTGTTCTCAACTAGTCTTTCTTTCTTATTTATTTATTTATTTATTTATTTAATATCATGTCTTTCTTTCTGCACAAGACCGAAAGCAGCTTACAACAATTTTGAACAATGTTAAATTGTACTGTATAATGGTTAAAAACAACAACAACTATTCAATCAAAAAACACATAGTTAAAACAATTGAAACCACTAAATGTAAGAGAGAAAAGTATAGCATACCGCATTAAAACTCCCTTCTTCCACATGATTTAAGAAGCAAAGTCCTACCTAAATAAAAAGGTCTTTGCCTACTGGAGGAAAGAAAACAAGGTAGGGACCAACTGAACCTCCCATGGAAGGGAGTTCCACAATTTAGGGGCAGCTATGGGAAAGGCTCTCTCCTGTATCCTTACCAAATGTGCTTGTGATCGTGGTGAGACTAAGGAGTTTATCACATGAAGGAGATTGGGAGTTTATCCCATGAATATCCCGGAAATCTCGTAATTATGTGCAATAGTTTCACATGACATTGTATAAAACCTGACGCAATTACAAGCTTATAGAGAAAGGAATAAAGTGAAAAAAGGATTAAAAGCTCTCAGGAGTGTTGTATTCTTAACGAAAAAAGAAAAGAAAATGGTTTTCCTGTGATAAATCCTAACAATTTGCTTTTTGTAAATTACAGTGAAGACATTCATACCCCTGAGACACTAGAAACAGGGAAACTGACATACATTTCACTTCAAGATTATCCATCAAGTAATATGGTGACAGGTAAGAAGAAAGTTCTTTTAGCAATTATTACTAAGGGTAAAAATAATATGACTAGAGAACTGTGACTGGATATACATTAGGACTAGCATATTTTTCTTTGGGTTCTTCTCACCCCACCATTCCATATACAAACCCCAAACAGTTTGGAGGATGCATCTTTCTTCAGTACTGATAATGGAAGTGAATCCTCTATTGCACTTGACAGGAGCAGGTTGGGGAGTGCAAGGCAGGTTGCTCAGCACACAGGTCTCAGTTCCAGTAGTTTAAGGCTGTGTACCTTAAACTCCTCATTCCAGTTTGACAGAATGTGATCCATGTAGGAGTTCAGGAATCTGGCAGTGGAGAGGAGGACTCCTTAAACATCACAGAAAAAGACTTCAGAGTTTTTACTATAGTATCTGTGGAAATCTGCAGAATGCACAGTACCACACTGGATTGGGATAGCTGCGCATTTTTGGCAGAGAGTCAATAGATGCGAATTTGCACAGGAAAGTAAAGACAATTAGCGATGGATGCAAATATACAAAAGTCTGCAGCAATCAGCACAGTACACTTAATGTAGACTAGCCTTGAGGCATTTGACTCACTTTGCCTGTTGATAGGGCTGGTTGACATACAAGCAATTTGAAATAAAAAGATTTCCAGGTTAAGATGAGCAGAGATCTGAGTATATTATATGTTACCCTAAGGGAGGGAATTCCATATACCAATTCTTTCTTAATACTCTGTTCTTTAGATGACTTGAACTAATAAAAATACTATTAGGAAGGCCTGATTATTTTCTTCTTTTAGCTTAGTCTATTTCTTTTGTAGAAGTTTCTCCCTGTGCTTTTAAAATGGTGTCATGTTGTGAAATTTATACCAATCTACATGCCTTTTATAGGTTATGCCTCTGCTAAAGAGATGAAGAAATTCCTAGGGGAGATACGGGATTTCATTCCTGGATGTTGTGGTTATTTGGCATACTGGATTCCAAGTGAAACAAATGATTTGTCCTCTGTGAAAACAAAATTAAAAAGAAAATTATAAGTAACATCTAGCTTCTTATGAGGAACACACCATATCTCAGAGTATTTTCCTCAGGGAACCTTATTTCTAATATTGACAGAGAAGCTTCACTTTGAAAATCGCTACCAGAAGGGCTGTTTCGTATACATTACAGAGTTTAATACTGCTCTTGGTATGTGTATTGTATGTTACATTTGACTAGTTAATGCTATTTCTTTTTCTTAGTGTACCTTCAAATCCATTTATTAGAGAACTTGTTAGACAACAAGTAAACATGGGCATGAGTGGAAAGATTGGCTCCAATAACTCCAATAGGTTATAGAAACTTATTTCTAGGGTTATTATGAGGACATATCTGAAGTGGTAATACAGTTGCCCCTTGGAACTTGTGGAGGATCGATTCCGGACCCCCCCCCCCCTCCCGCAAGTTCCAAAACCCATAGCTTTGAATGGGGCGTGCGCATATGGGGCATGTGCATGCAGGGCACGTCCCATTGAGCATAATGGCGGTCACCCCTCTGCAGATTTTCAAGTCCATGGATCTCAAGTCCATGAACTTGGAGGGGCTACTGTATTGTATTCCATGTACCTGAAGAACTGGATTGTTATTCACAAAAGCTTATGTTAAAATAAATGTTACGGATGCCATTTCACAACACTCTTGTTCCTTTGTTCATTTCAGTAGACTTATAAAGTGTGACTGTGACCTCTAGATGGAGCTCTTTAATAAAACAAATAAATTTAACTGAGAGTAACAAGGGGAAGCAATGTGTCTTTGGAAACTAGGTGCAAGCAACCTCAGGCAAACTAAAAATAACTTCTAATCTTCATTGCGTCACACACTTCTGATTGTTGTCAGTGTGATGAAGAACACAGAAGAGTGCCAAACTGAATCTTGGTTGAGAACAATGTGGAACTTTTATCTAATTTAGTGATGTAGTAAACACACAAAAAAATTGGACAACATATTCCAAAAGACTTCTTGTCTGCTTGCATATGGATCTAACTGTCCACACTTCTATATATCCTGCGAATAAAAGCAATGAAGAACAACAAGGTCTGTCACAGACTTGCTGCTATTTGCTTGCATTTTTTGGCCTTTGATGCTAAATCCTATTTGTTTTTCAATTGTTGTTTTTCCTATGTATGAGTTTTTTCCCCCCTATGTATGTCTTCATGCACAAGTCTGTATAAATAGAAAAATGCAGCTTCTGCTTCATGGATCTAATGAAAATGTGTTCTCCAGCCTTCCACCAACCTGGTGCCATTCAAAAGTATTTATCTACAACCCCCATCATACACAGCCACCACGTCCAATGGCTGTTCTAGTTCACGAAACTTTATGCCACAATAAATCAGCTACTATTTGTTAACAGATGCTACAGCCTTCAAACATATGGACATTTGGTAAAATGGACTCTCTGGTTAATATATATATATATATATATATATATGTATCTTTTGTACAACTCCACCAAATGTGTGACCTGGAATTTGCTGTAAGCTGAAACACAAAGAAATGTAATTTGGCTGTTTTCTGAAAAAACAAAGTGGGGTGGGGGAGAACACCAAGGAGCTCACATCTGAGCAAAAAGCTTTCCTTTTTATTCATTTAATAGTGACCCCCCCCCCCCCCCCCAGTTATGCATGGTTTGTGGGATGGGGAGCCCTTAGTCCTCTTCTCCCCAGGCCTCAAACAGTATTAATTTCAAAACTAAGCTGTGGTTAGAGACATCTGCCCCCTAGTGATTGAAAATAGTGCTATGGGCTTTAATATATGGACACCTATGCATTAATTTAAATTAATTAAAGCATTTTGTAAACAAAATTACTTTCCCCAGCGCACACCCCTATAGCCCTCTTAGTATACATGCCAAGTTTTAGGTGTCTAGGTTTTAAGGTATTGACAGACAGGCAAACATCCTGTTTTATTCTTAACCATTGATCTTTACTCACAGCAGCCTAGTCAAAGAAGAGGTATTGAGCAACCTCAGAACTGTGCCCAATAGGAGGAAACGGACAGCCACAAGAAGGTGGGAATTTTTCAGAAAAACAAAAATGGTGACATAAAGAGGGAAGTGAATAAGATAGAAATCTTTATGTCACAACATTTGGTTGACTTAGCAATTCTGCCCCACATTACAAAATCTATTTTTAAAAACAATAAAATAATATGAACACAATATGCAAGCATGAATAAACAAAGACAGGGTTCATTACTAACATGCAATATTCTGACAATACATATATAATTAGAGCAATCCTTTCATGTGAAGGTTTATATTTACGGGGAGAGAGAATAGTTCATTCTACGTAATACAATTCCCAATCTTGTCATTCTGAGTGGCTGGTTTAAATTTTGAACCAATTTTGTTGTTCAGTTTTTGAGCCAATCCACAATTTTTGTGGATGTGTTGGGAAAAAAAAACAAGGGGCTGTGAATCCTGCAAGTCCATGGCTATCCCAACACCTTCCTGGGACACTTTGTTCTACTTGTTCCCCAGTCCTAGTTAAAATTTCTTGATAGGACAACTGCACTAGTGGAGTGTTACACAAGTATTGCTCTGCTGGGAGTCTGTTATCCCCATTGCTACAACAACATTTATACAACCTCATATACAGTGGGCCCTCCACAGTTGCTGGGGTCAGGGACACAGGAAACCCCTTCCCCACCGGTGGAAGTGGAAAAAAGAAGAATAAAAAACCCCACCTTTTTTTTAAACCTGAGAAAACACCTCGCTACATCTTTCAGCACAATGCTAGGGGCAACATTTGTTGGCCAAGATTGATGACATCTGTGGATGAGACCAAAGTCAACCATTAAAGGGTTATCCTATTTTCTCTCTTATCTCTGCTCACTCTCTGCAACCCCACTCCTTCTTTTCTTACCTTCCTGTCCAGCAGATCACTATTGTCCACAGGAAAGGGATAGATCACTATTGCCAGAAATATGAACTGATCACAGATAAGAGCGTTTCAAATTAGGCTGAGGGCCCTACAAAATTACATTAAGAACCACGTGTGATCCTCAGGCTTCAGGTTGCTCACTCCTGCTCTGATCTCTGCATTACATTGCTTAGTTGCAATTGACTGTTTGGAGTGTGGGTTTTGCCTTTTTGCTCTGCTGAGCTCAGTAAGGTGTGCTTGTCAAGCCAAGGCTCGCTCACAATGCCAATATACTCTGTTATCGTTCCAAAGAATCTGGGCGCAAGAACGAAATGAATCTATGATTCTATGAATCTCTTCACTGGCCTCAGACCTAATTGCCATATTTGCCTAACCCTTAGGCACTGTTCAAAAAGTTGACCTGTCTGTTGCAAAGATATCTGAAAATGGAGAATATGGAGGAAGGTTGGATAGGTCAAATCCAAGGATACTGTTTGAAAAAACAACCCTAATATTTCCTTATAAATGCCACCTTCTATCATTATTACACATTTGAAATAAGTGCAGTCTTACACATAGCTGTAATGGGAATCATATTGAGAGTAGAAGTACACTCGTCCCTCCCCATTTGCGGACTTGGAGTCCATAGTCTTGCTGCTTTGCAGACAGCAAGTGTACTGTGGTCTTAAAATCTTGATATAAATTTCAGAGAAACAGGTTTATCATAAAATCATAGAATAAATATACTTGCATAAGAAATTATAAACCAAAGATAATTTGGAATGAAATGGCTCTGACAAAAACAAGGCCCAATTCATCTGAAATCCAAAAATGCCAATAGTTATCTTATGATCTACCAAGATCTGTGGCCGTGTATTTCTTCTGTAATATTTCATTGAAGAGTTCCCAGAAGAGAGCAAGCATGCTTGCTTATGGTTGTTCCTGAAGTGCATGGCCCACTGACTTTATATTTTGTAATACTGGATTCTGTTCTATTTCTGTTCATTCGTTTTCATGAGATCACTACGTCCATCACGAGAAGCTTCCTGATGGTTATCTTTGTTAACAACGCTTTCTCGTTTCAACAGCAAGTTTCATCATGCTTTTCTCTCCAAGGTCACAGACGGAAATACAACACGCAGCCTGAGCTGCCAACCAGTTTATTGAATGATTCTTAGTAGAAGGAACTGGAGATTTCACATAGCTTGGGAAAACTAGTGATGCCTAGAATTCCCAAGCCACTGTGACCACTGGGATTCTGGGACTTGTAGCCCCACAAAATGACATTTCCAAGGTTGGGAAAGAAATTTTCTGTACAAGTTTGCCATGAGAGATGGAAAGGAGAGACTTTTTTTTTTCTTTCTTTCCCAAATCCCTCCTAAGTAGAAGCAGCTGAACCTAAAACTTTGGCAGGCTACAACTCCCAGAATTCCCCCAGCCATCAGGTAGTCCAAAAAAGTAACTTACCAAAGCTTTGTCCCTGCCCTTTGATATTAATAGGTAATGTTTGACCAACTGTTACACTTGTATTAATAGGTAATGTTTGACTAACTATTACATTTGTACTAATAGGTAATATTTGACTAACTCTTACATTTATATTACAAGAACTCTCCACATACTGATTCTACAGACAAACATGGATCTATCTTTGAATTTGTGTTCATAGTCCAGATTTCGGGTAGATGTGATTGCCATTAATATTAACAGGAGAAACTAGGAGAGAGATGAGATAGTTGAGTGAATGGTGTCACTGATTAATAAATGTCAAGCTGTGGAAATCATTTCACATAAATGGTCATTTTGCTTGGGAGAAATTGTTAGTTTTGACAGCTTTTTTGCTCCCCGTTTTCTTAGTTTTTTTTAAAAAAGCTTATCATACAGAATATAAAAACTCTGGCCAAAAACACAGGGGACTTGTCCAACAGGATTCAAATTACATAACACACAATGCACATGAGACAACATGCAATCCTAGGTACATAACAGAGAGTATATTAATGCAGATTAACTGGGTTAGCTAAAGTAGATCCAAAACACACTGCGGAAATAATCCAGTTTGAGACCACTTTAACTGCCTTGGCTCAGTGCTAGGGAATCCTGGGAATTGTAGTTTGTTGTGGCACCAGATCCCTCTGACAGAGGCGGCTAAGTGTCTCACAAAACTACAGTTCCCAGAATTCCCGAGCACTGAGCCAGGGCAGTTAAAATGGTTTCATACTGGATTATTTCTGAAGTGTAGATTATTTTGGATCATGGGTGGCTCACCAACGTGCTGGTCTATCCCTGTAATAAAAATGAACGAAATGAAATGAAATGAAATAATTTATTACAGCACATCGCCAATAGGCAAGTATTCCTCAATGATTTCCTATGAGCAAGTATTCCCCTATATTCCCTTATGGGCAAGTACTGTCTCCACTGAGAGCAGGCCTCATTTTTAATGGGAGGTACTAAAACAAAGGACAGTACTTGCCCATAGGGAAACCATACTTGCCCCTAGGAAATAATGGGGATTATTGGCCCATATTGCTTGCCCATAGAGGATCATGGACACTGCTTGACCATAGAGGATCATGGATTTCTTTTCCTTCCCTTTCCAAACAGAGGGACCCCAAAAGGCTCTCTTCCTGCCCTTTCCAAAGAGATGAACCCCTAAAAGGGTCTCCCTTTCACCTCTTTCCAAGGAGATGACCCCCCCCCCCCACAAAGGGTCTCTTTTGCACCCCTTTCCAGATCTCCAGTCCAGGGAAAAAGGAAAACCCTTCCCTCCCCAGCTGATCCAGACCACCCACGTTGTAGGGGGCGTGGCCTATTTGGCAAAAGGGGCGGGGCATAGAGCCCATTTAAAAATGCAATGCCATTTTACCAAAAAAAAAAGTCACCAACCTTGATCGCCCAAGGGAGGAGGGGCCTTGATCGCCCAAGTGATATGGGCAAATAATCCCCAAGATTTCCAAGCAATAAACCCAATGGGGCAAGCAATGAACCCAATGATTCTCTATGGGCAAGTATGGTTTCCTTATGGACAAGTACTGTCTCCATTTTTAACTACAACAATAATAGACACAAATCAGTTCCAGATGAGCTGCTTTAGCTGCTGCTGCTGAGGGGAGGGGAAGCCAACTAAGTCAGGCCCGGCTCAAAGGCGAAGGCCTCTGGGGCCCTGGTGGTGGACTCTGACCCAGGGCCAGAAACAACAAGCCATAAAAGCCGGCTGATGAAGGCAGGGACTGGGCCTCTCTGTTGTCTCTGAGGGGGAAATGGCGGCGACGAATCTCTCTGTGGTGGTCCACAAAGCCGGGGATCTGCGTTTGGTATGGCGGCCCTCCCTCCTTCCCTCAGCTATCTTTGATTCTCCGCCATTTTGTTTGGGGTGCTGTTGTATTCACATTGTAGAAATAACCCGGTTTGGTCGCGCTTTAAGTCTTTTTCTGGCTCACTGCTATGGAATTCTGGGAGGTGGAGTCTGTTGTGGGGCCCAGAGCTCAAAGCTTAACTCTATCTGGCTCACTGCTATGGAATTCTGGGAGCTGGAGTCTGTTGTGGGGCCCAGAGCAGAGCTTTAGCTCTTTTTCTGGCTCAAGGCTATGGAATTCTGGGAGTTGGAGTTTGTTGTGGGGCCTTAAGGCCCCACAACAAACTCCAACTCCCAGAATTCCATAGTGACTGACCCAGGCAACAAGCTCTGGGCCCCACAACAAACTCCAACTCCCAGAATTCCATAGTGACTGACCCAGGCAACAAGCTCTGGGCCCCACAACAAACTCCAGCTCCCAGAATTCCATAGTGACTGACCCAGACAACAAGCTCTGGGCCCCACAACAGACTCCAGCTCCCAGAATTCCATAGTGACTGACCCAGGCAACAAGCTCTGGGCCCCACAACAAACTCCAGCTCCCAGAATTCCATAGTGACTGACCCAGACAACAAGCTCTGGGCCCCACAACAAACTCCAGCTCCCAGAATTCCATAGTGACTGACCCAGACAACAAGCTCTGGGCCCCACAACAAACTCCAGCTCCCAGAATTCCATAGTGACTGACCCAGACAACAAGCTCTGGGCCCCACAACAAACTCCAGCTCCCAGAATTCCATAGTGACTGACCCAGACAACAAGCTCTGGGCCCCACAACAGACTCCAGCTCCCAGAATTCCATAGCGACTGACCCAGACAACAAGCTCTGGGCCCCACAACAGACTCCAGCTCCCAGAATTCCATAGCAGTGAGCCAGAAAAACACTTAAAGGGCGATCAAACCGGGTTATTTCTCCAGTGTGGATACTTTTGTATACTTTGCAGGTGTTTTATCACACTAGGGAGCATTTAAACTAGAGTTAAACTGGAGGAAACCAGGAAATGTCATGTAATAAACATCAGGCATTTCCTGGTTTCTTCCAGTTTAACTCTTCTTTAAATCCTGTTTGCACCCTAGTGTGATAAAGCAGCTTTCTCTCTCTGTGGAAGCCATTTAACTCCAGAACACACTGCAGAAATAATCCACTTTGAAACCGCTTTAACTGCCCCGGGCTCAAAAAGCAAAAAGGAATCAGTTGAATTTGGAGGGATTCTCTTCTTCTGAGTAAGTCTGTTTAGGATAGTTGAACTGTGCTGTTTCCAACTTGGAAAGTAACTTTTTAAAAAAGGGGGGCTTTCCTTTAAGAGGAATGTCTATAATAGAAGGCTTGAAGCCATCCATATAATTTTAGTTGTGCAGAAAAATGTAAGAGTCTGTAACAAGTTAATAAGGCAGTTGTCCCTTTTGTGTACAGTAGAGTCTCGATAATCCGACATAAACTGGACCGGCTGATAGCTGGATAACCGAAAATGTTGGATAATCTGGAAGGTCCAAGAAAAGCCTTGAAATCACCATGAATTGCAAATGTATTGAAGTTTTACTGCAATAACAGCAAAAGTAAATTTAAAGAAATCACTGACCAACATTGTGATGTACAGTATAAACAGTTCAGTCCTCTGAAAATGGAAAGAAATCACAGAAAATTTAAAGAAATTACAGCAGCCGCGATTTGGATAATCTGGAAGGTTGGATAACCGAAAGACGGATAATCGAGACTCTACTGTATTCAGATCAGAATTTAGAAATGTTGTTGTTGTAGACTACAGTTCCCAGTGTCCCTTAGCCAGCTTAACCATGTTTGCTGGGGAATGCTAGGCATTGGAATCTAAAAAAAGAACTTTTCCAGGCTCTGGATTGTTTATGTGTACCTCAAAACAGTCTCTTTTTAAAAAGAAATTGTCACTCGGCTATTGGACTATGAGCTATGATCTACTGCTATAATATGAATACTATTGACTCTTAAAATTGCAAGGAATTTACAAAAATAGTCCACCTGAATGGGATCCCATATACACTTGTCCCTCCATATTCTCTAGGGTTAGGGCCAAAAGACTCCATGAATATGGAAAAACCGCAAATAACAAAAACACCACATTTTTATCTGAGAGGACACCTCTCTAGGAATTTCTAGGTCCGCCAATGCAATTCTGTGGTCAGTGTCCGACGGCACTGGAGGAGCTACAAATGTCTAGTAGAGTATTCTCTCTAGGAATCTCTAGGTCTTTCAGTGCATCTTTTATTTAAAGTTGACCTTAGAGTTGCATTGGAGGACCTAGATATTCCTAGAGAGAACATATTAATCAAATCCGTGAATAGTCAAATCCACAAATATCAAAGCCGCAAATATGGAGGGATGAGTGTAATCTTAGAGTAAGCAACGACCAATTTTCATGCCAGTTGAATCTGATTTATTTTGTATCCCTGCAGGAAAATCGACCAATCCCTGAACCAGGACCTAATGGTATGTCTGCATAGACTAGCTGATGGACTAGCCTAACAATTTGTTATAAACTTAATGTATGCTTCGATATATTTGTTTAGTTATTTTGTTGGATTCAAAGTCAGGCTGGTTCATTATTCAGATGTTATCTTCATTCTACCTACAGCTGGTTCAGTGAAAACAATAGTGTGAACAATTTTATTTCTGGACCTTTTATTCAAGCCACAAGGCATAAGAAGCCATTGCATAAAAGAAGATTTTTTTTTTTGTCTAGGAGAACTGATGCTGATTTTGAAATATGTTTATTGTTAATACCAAAGGAGGGCTGCTTAGGCAATCCAGGTACTGTATCTCCTGTGACTAGGAAAAAAAATCTTCTTTCAGTTTTTATTGTACAGAAAGTAGCTTCTACTCCAGACCTGGTTAATGTGTGGCACCTTGGCTCTTTTTTCTTTTCTCTTCCCTTCCTTTCAGCTTTGGGCAGTTGTATAGGTGCTCTTGGTAAGAAAACTATGAAATTCATGAGGTTGCCATAATCCAACAGGCACCTTGTAGGCATACATATATTGTGATTTGACACAGCATTTTCATATTGTAGTTAAAAAGAAAAAGAAGTTGCCTCCAGAAAGCAGTGAATTTGATCTTAAATGCAAATATAGGTGTATTAAAGATCTATTATGACTTAGCAGGTAACTTTCAAAATGAATCTTGGCAACTGTTATTAAACTAAACTGGGCACAGATCAAACTTGCCTGGCATTGATAGCATATCTTTGAAATGTTCTACCAGTCTTCTGAAAAGACACAATAAAAGAAATGTCAACATTGCAGAGCTTTGTAATTAGATAGCACACAACTAGGAACACAAATATTGTAAAGCCAGCCACTTTTCAAGCCTTCTGTTATTTTCTTGGTATTATGTGGGAAACAGGTTTAATTATACATGTGGCTAAACAACATATTGATGCTTAAATGTGCAACATCAGTAAACTTCATCTATGCATCTGAGGAAGTAGACATTAGTTTACAAAAGCTCATGCTGCTAGCCTCTTTCTTTCAGTTGGTCTCAAAGGTTTTACAAGAAAAGTCCAGCAGATCTTCTCTCCCTCGGAGGCCAGGACCATGGCAGATGGAGTGGAGGGAGGGCTCTTCTTCTTTTCAGGCAAGGCCTGTTGGAGCTGGCTTGCCTTTCTCTCCCTCAAGATGGTGGATGGAAGGAGGGCAACTAAGTACAACTAACTTTGGATCTAAACCACCAAACTTTAACTTCTTCAATAGTGCCAATCACAGATTTGCTCTGAGAAGATTTTACCTTCTAATTTGTCTTTTTTTCTGGTAGAGGTGCTTTTGCGGATGCATTCTGTTGGGATCTGTGGCTCTGATGTCCACTATTGGCAGCATGGCCGAATTGGAGATTTTATTGTGAAGAACCCAATGGTACTGGGCCATGAGGCTTCTGGAACAGTAGTCAAAGTAGGATCTGCAGTAACCAAATTAAAAAAAGGTGAGCAGTGACCATTCCATCATCATAAGGCCCATTTCCTCTTTGTGACTTAGGGGTAGGCTTCCATTATTTATTCATAAGAGCATTGATAACCTGCCTTTCAGCCCTCATCTCCCTCCCCAGTAATGATTCCCAAAAATGAACTACAAGAGAGCACGTGTAGTGAAGTGGTTATTAGGAAAGTGTGTCCTCTGGGCTACAGATTGGCCCTTTTGGCATTACCAAGTTTCTCCATTCACCTGCAAGGCCCTTTGAGTGAACAAAGGGTGATGTTTCATTCAAAAACCTGCATAAATGAGACAAAACTGCCTCCCGAAATGACACTTTTGCATGATTTTACCCCTGCTACTCCCCAAAACCTCCAAAACTGGCCAGAAAGTAAAACTAGAGTGATGTGATATTACTTTCAGGTCACCAAAATGTGCCCATGTGGCCTATGGTGGCAAAAAATGGACTCTACCTCCTGCACAGTTGTCCAGTCCCTCACTATGTTAGGATTGTGGAGGGCCCAAGGTTGTTTCAGTGGCTCCCATATCTGTGGGTTGTTATGCTCTGTGTTTTCGTATGAATTCCAAGGAGCTATCCATGGTGCTCACAATATTTCCAGAATAAATGTATCATCTTGGTTAACTCTTTTAAGTCAGATCCATCCTGGCTCTGATATGGAAGCCACCAGGTGTCCCAGATGTAATGGTGAAATTAAATCCTCTTCCATCACCATGATCCCAATCAAGGTTGCTTTTCCAGAGAACATCAGCATTTCCCCTACTATCCAGCTGGTGCCAGACCAGCAATTGAGAGCTATGTGTAGTTCCCTGAGTTTGGATTGCCTTTATTTACAAAGCAGCATATTACAGCATATACAGATACAAAGCTTTTTTCATAGAAGTTTCCCAGGTCTCTTATCTTGCTTACTGTTTCCCAGGTGACAGAGTGGCTATTGAGCCTGGGGTTCCCCGAGAAACAGATGAATTCTGCAAAATGGGGCGTTACAACCTCTCTCCAACCATCTTCTTCTGTGCAACTCCTCCTGATGATGGAAACTTGTGTCGCTATTACAAACATGATGCAAACTTTTGCTATAAGTGAGTTGCAGATACCTTTTGGGAATGGTGTATTGTGAAGCTAGATGAGTCAAGCTGAATTTCTCCTCCAAGTTTGTTTGGAGGAAAATTGAAAGGAAAGGCTGCTCTTATGAACCTAGTCTGTACACGGAAGCCCAGTTATGCCTTAGGCTGCTGCCTCAGATGAAAGGCAGTCTGAGATGGGATAATGGTAAGTGTTGGAAGAAAGACCTGAGTGCTTTATGAGAATAATAATAAACTTTATTCTTATATCCCACCTTATTCTTATATCCCACCCATCAAGGTGGCTTACATGACTAAACTATATTGGAATAATAAATAAATAAATAAATAAATAAATTGACACCCCCCCCCTTTAGAACAATTAAATACACTACAGTTTAAAAATTCAACCTGTTAAAATGACAACGATCTTCTAGTAGAGGCAGTGGTTACATAAAGTAGGGAGAGTACAGAAATTAGATTGAACTGGGTGCAGTAGGATATTCAGTGATGAGGGACAATAATAAGAAAAAACAACAACACTTTTCTTATATAACTCTATCTTATTGCTTTCTTACCACTTTAATGCTGCATTATATTCTGTTTTCCCCATCTCTGCCATGATGTTTCCCAGTCTGGTTTAGAGATCAGGAAATTTTTTCACTGTGTGCTAAAAAAAGAGGACCTCTTCTTGTCTTTTAATTTCTTTAAACTGCTCTGCAAATTCTTTTTTAAACCATTAAAATACTAGCATTCTTTAGATCAAACCACGGTGCCTGAAAGCAGATGAAGCAGCCTGTTCTAATAATATGACAGAAAGCATAAGTGAGATTAGCAGCAAATTTGAAACAAAGGTAGTCATGTTGTTACAGTATACAATTAAACACTGTGATTTTTTTTGTAGTGCAGAGTTCTGAGAAGTAATTGGATATGCAGGTTTAAAAATGGATTAGACAATTGGCATGCAATTCATCCTCATTCTCAGAGTGTCACTAAACCTCTAATAGCAGATAATGAGTGACAGCATTATAGATCATTGCCCAAGGTCTTCTTATATTCTTACTAAGAAAAACAATAACTGTTAGCTATTGCTGAATGGAATAGTAAAGAAAACACCTAGATGGATGATTAGACTCACTCACAAACACCAAGAACTGCTGGTTAGTTAGATAGATAGGTAGCAAGAAAGTGCTCTGTTAGAATTTACATTAAGAAATAACTTTCTCCTCTTAGACACATAATGGTCATACTTCAGTGATTTGGAGTCATGTCCAATTTTAGGTTAATCCCTCCAAATCTGAATTAATGGTTACAGATATGGGGCCAGATCTCAGAGTTGATAATGATCCTTTGACCATCTAAGATGAAGATGGGATTTTTTTTTAAAAAAATGGAATCTGTGTCACAGACTTTCTAACTCAGCAGAAAAAATCTTAAACTCATTCATTCAAACAACACCATTGAAAACTAAAGAGGCATTCTTGAGGGACATATTTATTTGAAAACAAAACTTCCCTCTGAATTTAACTTTCTATTTCCATTGTTCATCTTGCAGAATGGTCAAGCATGGTTTACCTTGTAATTAATTGTGTCTAGAATGTTGATTCTCGAATGAAATACTAGTTCTCATTTTTGTGAAAGGTGTATTTTTCTTGCAGGCTTCCAGATAATGTTTCATTTGAGGAAGGTGCCCTCATTGAACCCCTTTCTGTGGGGATCCATGCTTGCAGAAGGGCTGGAGTGACTCTTGGGAGCAAAGTATTCATTTGTGGTGCTGGTATGGATGATTCCTTGTTTTGCTTTTGTTTGCTTTTGCAAACCCACATCTGGCTAACAGCTTCCTCAGATAATGCCTGTCTTGGACACAGAGCTTGTTGCACCATTACACAGAGTAGCCAATTGCTTTAAGTGGCACTTGCCAGGGAAAGGGAGTAAACCTTCTATGCCACCTACCCAAAGTTTGAAAAGTAGTTCTGGGTATTTCTGAAAAAAATAATCCCCAAGCCCTCTGATGTCCTTCAATATTGTGGGACGTGGTATCCCATTATACCCCCAGCTTCATCCAAAAAGGCTTCCAGGATAGCTTACAAATAATTAATTTGACTGTTTCCTCCTCTCAAGTTTACAATCTAAATAAGAAATGAAACAAGGGAAAATTGATGTTGTGTTTGGGTGGGGATTATGTCCAGCAGATGCTGGTTGCTATTCTGTCCCTCAGAGGCCAGAGCAATGGCATTTGGAACACGAAGGAAGGGCTGCTCACCAACTGCTGGGCCATGGCATAATGGAGTTGTACTGGCTGCACCCCTCTTCCTCTGAAACCAGAGCAATGGCACTTGGAACATGGAGAAGCATTAGAACTTTAATGAAATAAAATTCAACTACTATTCTAGTTGGATTCTATGTGTGAAATAGGGGGTTTGGAGTGCTATCTTTGCCTCAGGCAGCAAACTTTCTTGGACTGGACCTATCCTGGATATATTCTTTAAAAGTACTTACCATGCAGAATATAACTCCCATGATACTCTTCTTTTCTACTCTTCTGTCCTCAAATATTCCCAGAAGCTGAGTGCATAGATTTGAAAGAGACAGGAATGCCACATGAGGGCAGCAGTCTGCACAGTTTTAAACTTTAGAGTTGGAAGAGGAATTACTCGATCTGGAGAAGATCAGGCAGAGCTTAGCAAAATTACTTTTCTTATTACAACTTCAGAATTCTCCCTGCCCTGTAAGCTAGTATGGTCAACTCTGATTTTACATAGCATGAGAGAACATGCTGCAGTAGGTAACCTTTCATGGCTTATAACTCCATATGTGATGCTTGAGCCTACCTGCAAATTCACAGCCATTTTTTTCCTGGTTGCTATACCTAAGTACTACAGTTTATTAAGTTCTTTATATAAAGTGCAGGATATGATATGTCTGTCAGTATCCTCACTGACATATTTTTGAATGAGCAGTCCCCTTCTTTCTCCCCAAAGGTACCCTCCTGGCAATGGTTCTTTTGGGGATGGAACAATTTTTTAAACCATTGCTTTTCAACTGCTTTGTTGTATTTTTAAAAATTACTTTTCGAATTACACGTACACGCTCTCGCTTTTTCCTTTTTCTCCCTCACAATTACACTGTTAGGGCTGGCAGCTGCCTCAGTTAGCTGGTTTGGGTTGTCCTGAAAAGTCAATAAATTGTTAATTTTTAAAACTTTTGTTGTTATTGTTATTATTTCTACCATTAGTGTGGAATGGGGCAGACACATTTGTGTGATTTCTTGAATCAGGAGCCAATCTAATTTTGTTTATTTTGGGTATTATGTGGCTTGACTTGGTTGAATGAGAAGACACAGGTCGCAGCATTGCCTTAGTCAATAAAGTGATTTGGGATGGTCCTGCAAACTACTTTAGAAATGTTTGATGAGGGACAGTATTTTAAAAATCTGTACAATAAATAAATACAATTCTTCCTGAATCTTTCCTTCTGCTTTTATTTCAGGACCTATTGGGCTTGTGACTTTGCTTATCTCTAAGGTAATGGGGGCTTCACAAGTTATTATAAGTGGTAAGAAAGACTTTCCATCTACTCAGTCTCTTATGTTGTACTTATTTGCAGTTAAGTTCTCCAGGTTTACATGGGATTAAATGCAGTTGTTGTAAGGGTGTGTGCAAACTGCTTTGAAGGCCGAGATGAAATATATCTTAAGTACTCTTGAAGTTCATCATTGATTCTCAAGAGGCACAAGATATTGGGGAAAACAATAATGGTACAAAGCTTGGAAGAATTACTCTTTCGGACCTAATCCAGTTTTTAGTCTCAGCTGTAGTAGAACCATTCAAATAATGGGACATGCATAAGTGTCGACTTAAAGAAACCCTGGTTTTTAAAACAATACTGTTACAAAGAAACAAAAGACAAAGGCAAAAGAAAAAATGAGGGAAAGGTGGAGTGTATAAGTAGAGACTTAACAAAGTTGCTCTTGATTCAATGGGTTTACTCTTGTTGGAATAACAGTTGCATTCAGTCCTTCGATTAAAGCTTCCAGACTCACACAGAAGCTGGCTATTGACCATGCTAACATGTGCCTATTTCAGTAAAGAATGAAACCATCCTAATCTGATATGGTACAGCCCAGATAGAAGATTCATATCTCAGAGAAAACAAGGTCCTGAACTCTGTGACAAGAGAATGTCTTGTTTCTGATGGGAATGCTGGAGCTGTGGCTTCCTAGTGGATTTGTCTTATTGCTATTGTGTGATACTAAATGCATGCTTAGCATCCATTTCTAGTGGTAACATTTTCATTATTTTGGTTATCTATTTTGGTTATACTAAATGCATGCTTAGCATCCATTTCTAGTGGTAATATTTTCATTATTTTGGTTATCTATGTTTTTCATTTATAGATTTATCTGCTCCCCGTCTTGAAAAAGCTAAGGAAATTGGGGCTGATTTCACCATCCAAATAAAGAGTGAGACCCCCGAGGAAGTGGCCCAGGCTGTCAAAAATACACTTGGTTGCATGCCTGACATCACCATGGAGTGCACTGGGGCCCAGGCCTGTATCCAGACTGGAATATATGTGAGCATCCTTTAACTGATGGATGTATCTGATCTTATCTTTAATTTCTGTTTAGACATTATTAGATCTTAACAATGTAAAAGTTTGCACTAGAACTCACAGAACGCTCCAGATAGCATGACAAGGGGGATTCTGGGAGCTCTAGTCTAAAATTTAATTTTGCCAAGCGCTCTGAAGCTTATTGTTGGAAGCAATGAGAGAACACATAAAATAAATCTTTTTCCTTGGGGTGGAGGACTTATTAGTCGTAGGGGAAAGATTGTTCCCCAACCAGTTAAGCAGGATGAGTGATATTGGGAGGGCCATTCTCCAAAACTTCTAACATTTTGAAGTCCCTCCTGTGCACACTTTTATCTGCTCAGAAAACAGCTCTTCACCCCTGCTTGCATGGAGAAAGGCATTTGGGTGAGACTCAGAGGAGCAGTTCCTCCAAGCATCAGTTGCGTCCATGCATGGGCTGCTTGTCCTGAGAGGAACAGTAGAAAGTACATGACTTGACTTGGCTGACATTGGGAGGAGCCATTAGGAAGCAGAATCCCCTTTGTTACCTCTGGTCAGTGACCAGAGATCAATGAGGATTATTGGGTTCTTTCCCCTTGTGAGGGTGTGGGACATGGAGAAGAACTTCAACAGTCTGGACAGGAATCTTCTGCAGGCCAGATTGTTTTAAAAAATAATGTGCTTGTGTGCCGTCTTCAGAAGGAGATGCACATTGATTTGGGGTCCGCAATGTCTTGTCCCCAGGCAACCCGTTCTGGCGGGACTCTGGTTTTGGTGGGTCTTGGGCCTGAAATGGTGACAGTGCCCATTGTGAATGCTGCTGTGCGGGAAGTGGATATCCGTGGGATATTTCGATACTGCAATACGTGAGTATTTTACAGAGATCTAAAGGGGTGATTGTTGAACTGTATAATTGTATTCAAGAAGGAAAAGGGAAGGCCTTTTGCTTTTACAAAATCTTTCTAAACAGAACTGGTTCATTATGTAGAATGCTTCAGTCTGCTGTCCTAGAGCGTCATATTGGACCCGAAGAGATGGTCAGCTGGCATTGCTGCATAGCAACAAATCCCAAACCCAAGCAGTAAACAAATATGCCTTATGGGTTGTACAGGTTTACAGGAGTTAGCATGACAAAGTATGGTCAGTACATAATTGTGAACAGTGGGAGGGAGTGAAAGGCCATCAAACAAACCATTTAAGGAAAAATATACTTATACTACTGTAACACTTTTACTATGGGGTGATGGCACCATACACAGGCACTGAAGCAATATGGAATTTATTGCACAATATCTATAATACAAATGAAGCATATTATGCCATACAATTAACACTGTAGCATTATGCAGCAATCTAATACATTGAGAATATCATGTTATAACAGAAATATTCAACCAACCAAAATGCTTATACTAGTTATTTACACTGTAGCTTTAATGTTTTCCTTTCCTTCCACAGTTAATCCCTGGCTATAAAATGCCTTCACAGAATGATCTTTGATATTTAGTCTACTCAAGACCATATATTTAGAGGTATCACAAAATGAATAAAAGTCAGTAAATGTTGAATATATGATAGCTGTCCCAGTCAACACAGTCTGTGGCCGTGCTGGTTGGGGATGATGGGGTTGTAGTCTAAAAACATTCGGAAGATTATAGATTGAGGAATCTCAGTATAGGACGCTTAACCTGTATGTTTTACTTTTTTGTATCATAGTTTCCAGAATATCTCCAGCTGCATGGTCAGTAGCATGCTGACTGGATTATTCTGGGCATTATAGTCCAAAATGGATGGTTTCTAAACTCTGGTGTGCAATGTTATTTGCATTCAGATGGTTCTGGCGTTTAAGGCAACTGACCACTGCAGTTCTTTTGTCTGACATTTGTATATTCAGAAGGCATTGGGAATTCTGCTAATTCATAATTTCCCCCTCCTGTTTTCTTGCAGGTGGCCCATGGCAATTGCTATGCTTGCATCAAAAAAAGTGAATGTCCAGCCATTGGTGACCCATCGATTTCCTTTGGAAAAAGCTCTGGATGCTTTTGAAGCAACCAAAAAAGGCGTTGGGATAAAAATCATGCTGAAATGTGATCCTAATGACCAGAATCCATAAAAAAAACCCTAAGAACAAAACAGAATGCTACATCCTACTTCTAGTGAGGGTGGAATACTTAGAAGAGATTGGATGAGGACTTAAAGAGCCTTAAAATGACATAGAGAACACTGTATAGAAAAAAAACGTTAAAGCAAAATTATGTGAAACATTAAGTTAGTGGTTTGTACCCTTTTTGACTCATGGCCCTCTTTGAGAATCTGATAAGTTATAGATCTCTCCCCATAAAAATGAACTAGGCACACATTTTAAAATAACAGAAAGGAAACTGAAGTGAAAAAGTGTGTCTGGTTCAGGGATTCTTTCTGTCCATAGGTTAAGAGCCTCTGCTTTAAGTTCTTTAGTTTAGGGTAGTAATTGAAGTTAGGTGAATCAGTGCAAAGAACTTAATTATAACTTTAGAACTAAAATGTGTAGTTATAAGAGAGTTTACTATTCATATATATGGTTATGATCAGGTTGGGAAAGTTACCAGTGGCTCTCATGACTGAGGGATTCAGTGCCTTTTCTGGAGCTTTGGTTATGATTATATTGTGAGGAGGGTTCTTGCTTAGTGGAAATTTTCTATGCTTGTGGAAATTTTGTGTGGAGGGAAAGAATTCACATATAAAATCTCCACCCAGAAACAGTTTAGCCCTGCATAATCTTAACTGCACAACTGCACTGATTGTGCATTTTTGCCACTTGGGTCTTACTCCACTAATAATTTGCACTACACACACTGATATAAATACAAACACACACACACCACAGAGTGGCAATTTTGGAACTATTTTGACTATAGTCCCCCTCACCTTGAGACACTATGTGGGATTTGTAGTCCAATACTCGCAAAGGTGGGCTACAGCTGTGCCCATCCTTTGCCAGCACAGTGGTTGCCCATTGCTGGTTGTGGGTGATGGGAGTTGCAGTTGAACACACCTTGAAGGTACCAGATTGAGAGGCAATTGTGATCCATGACAGTTTTTTCAGTCTATTTGCTGTGTTTTTTGTAGGGCTTTTGGGCTTCTCTGAAGATGCCAGCCACAGATGCTGGCGAAACGTCAGAAAGGAACTCTTCTAGAACATGGCCACGTAGCCCAAAAGCTCTACAAAAACTATGGATGCTTGCCATGAAAGCCTTCGACTCCATATTTGCTGTTTTGTTTTACAAGGGTTTTCTGTAACAAATGTCCATTGTGTGAAGGGAATAGGGTTTTTGCTTGCTGAAATCTACACAAATATTGTCCTCTTCCGTGGAGAAGGGATATTGTTCCTTTTTTTTTTTTTAAAAAAGTTCATTATTGAAGGAAGCCTACCCTTAGGTGTTATTTCATGTTGCAATTCCACCAAAGGTAGATAGCTCCTGGAGCATTATGGGATGTGTGTGTGTTCAGCTGTTCATTACCACTCATTGATTCTAAAATGCTGGGACTCTTATTTGTTCTGGTGCCAGTTGCTTTCTGAATGAATCAGGGAATCTTTGGTTCTGTTGCACTTGCACTGTACACAAATCCCCTGCAATTATAGTCACTGTGCTTGAATGTTTCTGCTTTTGAGCCCTGTGGGGATGACCTAAGTTGGTGCCTTCCCGTGACTACTGCAGCAAGAGCCACTTCCTCCTCATATTATAGCCCTGAAGGGCATGTTGGCATGCTTCAGCAAGCAGCTAGCTTAAGAAGTAGACCGTAAGTGCAAAATTGGCAAAGGGGATGATTGACTCCCAAAGCCTAGAGCTTCTACAAAGGCCTAGGACAGAAGCCACTAACAATATATTTTACTCAAAGAGTCATGTTATTCTGATTTTGCCTTTCACTCGTCTAGCTCTGTTCACAGATGTAGTCTAAGCCATCACAAGAAATCAGATTCGAGGTACTGCATGGTTTGACTATTCTGAATACTAATTTTGAAGAAATGTTATTTTGTTTCAAACTCAGGGTACTATGGAAATAAAGGAATTATGTTGAGTAAACTGCTTTCACAACTGTGTGTCTTTAATACAACTGAAAAAGATAACAACCAGCTGTAGGTAACAATATGTTATTTTCAGTGGGGTGCCCTTTTCATTGTAGATGAGGCATTTTCATACATGTTACACCAACATTTTTTATACGTTCTGCTGCTGTGTCAGAATTATACTGAGCTGTTCACATTGCATTACATGCCCTATCTCAACTGCCTCTTCCTTTTGAATTACATCCTCTTCACAATCTGTAGTTTCTTCTCACTTATGTACAAATACACTAATCTGCAAATTAGAGCACCTTTATGTAATGTTAGCTGGATGCCGCAATTACTAAACATTTGAGGTCTGAAGGAAAATGGAATTTTAGGGGGAGAATTCCTATTTGGGGAGATAGTAGCCTAGTTTTGTCCCCCTTTTACACTCTGCAGACAGTCTTACTTCACAAAAACATGTGAAATGCATGCCTTTCCCATATTCATCTTGTAGCATTTTTCTTCTTTTCTTTCTTTCTTTCTAAAATAGTTAAAGAGAAGCTTTAGATGGAGATCTGGATGTTTTACACTTTTTTGGGATACGTGATGACAAATGGTTCTTCAGCTGTTAAAACTGTAGACACAAATTCACATTCATTAACTTTCTCACAAGTATCCCATGCAGGAGAATAAATTTTGCAAGACCTGTCCCACTGTTCTCACCGTGCAAAAAAAGACATTTATAAATCACCCAATAACCAACATTCTCTGTTTCATGTATAACCTGGAATGTTTTGGTGTCTTGTCCATGTATGTTTCCCATCACAAGCACTGGGCATTTCTGTCCAGTGTAGAATGTCTGTATTTGTTTCAAGGTTCAGACATGGAGTTGCACATGCAGTGCCTTTGCGCATGCAGATGTGCATGCAGATGTGGTTGTGCATATGGATGTGCATTCAGTTGCCCAATACTGCCATTCAGCACAAGAGTACATTCAGTGAGTAACTTCACATGCAGAGAAGTATGCAATACAACCCATATATGGTCATAAAATACAAAATAGTGTCAGGAGGTGGCAGTATTTGCTGCTGTATGTCCCCTCTTATTTTTAAATCAAAACAACATTTTGTCAGTCACATGATGTTTCAGGTTATTCCACCTCACCTGCTTTTCTGCAGTATTCTGAAGCATTTTGTACCTACCCCAAAGGAGAGTTTTTTAAAAAAAATAAAACGGATACATTTTTGGGGCGCATAGGTGGTGACAGGCAATGTGGGTGTGCCAATCTGGCAGAGCCCAACAGGCAATGATGGAAAGGGCAGATACTAAGACAAAGGACTTTATCATTCTAGGCTGTTAAGATGATAGGAAATGCATGCATACTGGTCAGGGAACAGTCATTTTCACACAGCTCTTCAAATGTGCCATAGTTCTGCAATAGTCCTAGGCTCTGCCCTATACCCTTCTCAGCATACCTTGCAATCTTTTCTTTTAAAAAGTTCTATTGCACAGTCACTGCAATTAAGAAAAAAGAGGAAACCCCCCCCTAAAAAACCAGCCTGCTTAGGAATAGTGGGGAAAGAGGGAGAGGAGCATAATCTCTCCCACTTGTACCATATGACTACCTGCATATGGAAACTGCAGAAGGAGGAACTTATCACACATGAATCAATAGCAGAAAAGCAATGTAATTGGAAGGCACTGATGGGTTTTGCCAGTCCATTTAAAGAGGACCACAGCCTTTCCTGACCCTTTGCTCCTGGTGTTTTATTTATAACAGGGTGAAATGCTTCTGTATTATCCTTCTGATCTGCAGGTGTCCCTGGGACGAACCATGCTCTTCTGTTACCCATGCCATGATGGGACTACAATCCTCCTCTGGCTCTAACCACGGCCTGTTATCTGGCCATTTCTCTTGCTCATGTAAGGAGGACTTCTCTATGCAGGACATGGCAAGTGGTTTCCCAGATTTTATATGGGAGTTTTCCTCATTATAGAAGGTTGACATACATCTCCTCTGGCTTAGGAGTTTATCACATGGGGAAAATTGGGGGTTTAACAGGCATTTTCTGGGAACAAAGATTTTCACATGACGTCACGATTAAAGAGGACTTATCCTGGGAAGAACCAGGAATGCTCCAGCAACAAATCATTCATGGGGAAATCCTGTGAATGATTTGTTCCATGAGCACAAGAGATGTAACTGTACTGCACTCTTGAATCTGAAACCAGTGGTTAGAGGGAGGCACTTCCATACGTGTCCATCCATTTCTGATTTTTTCTTCCTGTGCTTCCAGCCTAAACTGCTGAAAATTGGTATTGGGGTATATTCTGGTTGACCAGGAGTTAAACGCAAACTTCCAATGGGTATGTTTTCTTGTAGACAATTCAGCCCTGTGGGGGGCCATGTTCATATCAGGAAGGGGAAATGCTTTACAATATTCAATCTGGGAAGGGAGCTGCCCAGTGTATGAGTTTTTCAGTTCTGTTTTACCATTGGTCATCGCAAGTAACTTCTTATATTTACTTTTTTCATGGAGCAGAACGGCAAAGAGGAACAGAGCTTTTAAATAGTGAGTGGGGGAATTCCATCTCTTGCGGAACTGTGTAAGAAGAGGTAAAATCTCAACTGGGCTCCTGCCCCACCTCTCTCATTATCACTAGCCAGCAATGATTTCCGTTTCATCTTTATAGCTTGACAATATTTCCTTACTCCCGTCAAGCATTACAGTAGCAGAGAGTCATCCAAACAACACGTTGTCAAGACTGTTCAAAGGTAGTGTTTGTTGAATCCGTCCATTTTGATTTCTCCCAGTTTCTCATTTTCCAGCCTTGAGTGCAATATGCCCCGATCTTTCCAACCATAAATATGGTTTGCCTGAACTCTGAGAATGTTTTAACAAAAATTTGCATGAACATTTTATGATTTTTTTGCTCAAATCACTCAGTTTTGAGATATATTTTTGTCTTGTGCACACGTGTGCATGCATTTTCTGAATGCTTTTTTTGGACATTGCTTTCAGTAATAAACATATTTTTCTACTTATCTCTACTTTCCCATAATGTACACGCATCTGTTAGAAGAATAATTTTTTTTAAAAAAACAACTGAATGTTGCTTTGCTTCTTGGTTCAAAAAATTTAATTTGTTCATTTTACCTTAAAATACAAACTAATACAATTTCTCCCCTGTCTCTAGTTAGAAGTCCTGCAGTGTGTTGGGCAAATTACACAATGTGAATACTTCCCTAGTAATCCTCCAAATAATGGATCATATCCATCTTGTTGTTATTTGCCTCCACGTTGACTTCAATTTATGGCAGATATTTCTTGGCAAGATTTATCCAGAGAAGGTTCTCCATTGACTATGGCTGAGAGTGTGTGACTTGCCCAAAGCAAGTTTTCCACGGGTGACCAGGAATTACTGCTTCCTGGAGTCGTAAGGTGCATCTACACCAAGGGTTCCTATGCTCCGAGGAGCCCTTAGCCTCTGCATGTACTTCCGAGATGCTCCATGGCTGCTCCAGGAAAATGAAAATTGAATGAAATTAAATAGTAAGAATATATCCTTATATTTACTTCTAAACACCATTAGCTTGTAAGACATAGGGTAGGACTCTTAGGAGCTCTGCCATAGAAATAAGGGCACCAAGTCAAAAAGGTTGGGAACCCCTGATCTACAGTGTAGAAATAATGCAGTCTGACACCACTTTAAGTGCTGTAGTTCCATCCAATTAAATCCTAGGATTTGTAGTTTTATAAGGCCTTTAGCCTTCTCTGCCAAAGAGTGCTGGCACCTCACAAAACAACAAATCCCATGATTCTGTAGGAAGAAGCCATGGCAGTTAAAGTGGTGTAAAACTGCATTATTTCTACCGTGTAGATGCCCCACTTGTTGAACACTCAAAGTATTACACCATGCTGGCTCTCAGAATTGACCTTCCATGGATGAAAAGGTTCTGTATACGGAAGTTGTGTCTGTCTGTTTTTGGAAATGACTTGAAGGCACACGACACACACACACACATACACACATTTCTCCCTGAAGCTCACCCATTTTATCAAGATACTTTGCTCTTGTGAACACAATTTTCAGGGAGATGAAGGGTCAAAATGGATTTGAGAAACCTAGTTTCAAAAGCCCAGTTAGCATTTGTTGGACTGAACCCAACTTGGGATTGGAGCACTAAACTCTCCAAGGTAAATAATGTGCTACAGTATTTCAGTTCAACTGAGTGAGTTTACTGTACTAGCCAAAGGTCATTACAAATACATTAAAACTATAGAAAAGTATAGGAAAATACAACAACTGGCAAATTAGTACAGTACTGTGAACCTCCAAGTCAATTTATAGCAATTTTATCTAATTCTCTCTTTCTAATCTTTTTTGTAGCTAACACCCACCATTAACGCACCCTGCATACCCCGCATTACTTTCATTTTTTTTTCATATCAAGGTCCAGGCAGTTTCTTAAAAGGTCACAATGATCTTTGGAGCACTAGGTGAATCTCCCATGGGAAGGTCATGGAATTGGATCAGACAGAAATGAAACAATCTATTAAAGTGAAATGAGGTTTGGTTTGAGTAGTCCTGGAATAAAATCTCTGTTCACTGAGTGTGTCGAACTAGTCACGTTCTCTTAGCCTCACCTACTTCACAGGATAAAATGGGGCTAAGGCCCCATGCATGATCTCTGATGACATTTAGGATTTTGATATTGTTAGCTGCTCTTGAATCAACCTAGACTCATGGCGACCCTGAGGATGAGACATCTCCAAGACCTCCATTCTCCACTGCTTTGCTTATTTCTTGCAAATCCATGCCCGTGACCTCCCCAATTGAGTCTATCCATCTGGCATGTGGTCTTCCTCTCTTTTTGTTGCCTTCTACCTTTCCTAGCATTCTTGTCTTTTCTAATGAGTCTATTTTATTTTATTTTATTTATATCCCACATTTCTCCTGTCATGAGATCCAAGGTGGCTTACATCAAATTAAAGGGTGGGGGGGGGACACAAACAAAGCTATTTGATACAAAAGATATATATAGGAACATATAGGAGTTATCCAGATTAGCGGGAAATAATACTGTGTGCTGAAACAATATCTTAATAACAACACTTTGGGGTTCTTTGATGACCAGTCAGTTGGATATTTTGTCTGAATATCATTGTCATTGTCATCATCATGAGAGTTTTGATAAATAAAAATATTTTGAAAAAATATATACCCCTTTTACAATCCATTGCTCTGTGATTGATAAGTCAGGACAGTGTGTTTTTCTAGGTGTATGGATTGCTTAGTGTATGCCAGAAATATAGGTCAGGCTGCAATGAACGTATTGAACAAACCAAACAATTGTTCCTTGTTATTGTTAGCGCAAAAGACTGACACAGTTGAGGAGATACTGGAGTTGCTTTTCACTCACTTTTATAGAGAAAAACATTTTCTAAACATACAAAGCAAATAAGGTACTCTTTTCCAATTCAATGATTTTCTCCTGAAACTGTAGTTAATGGGAAAGTTATCTGCATACTTTATATTCTGAAAATTCATTCAATGGAGAAAGTAAAACAATGCACAATGTTTCCCCAACCTTGAACTAAGTATAGCCATTCCATGTCTAATGACATGTCTTACTCTGGGGCTATCAGACCTATTTCACTTCTAGATAATAGGATAAACCACAAAGAGGATCATGTCCATGTAAACTCCCATTTCCAGTACCCAAATGGTATGCCCTAACAGGTATGCAGTGGGGCTGTGGATTGTCGATAAGCAGGTTGTCCACTTCTTGGATATGTTATTCTGTGCTGTGCCAAAGAACTGTTGCCCATAAAGCTGCAGATAATTTATTTCCAAATGCTTATGTGCCTTCCTTCCATTGTCCGTTCACAGCGTCGCACATTTTCCTCTTTAATGGCTGCACCCATAATTCAGATACTATCTATGATAATTCACTTCAAACATTTGCTTTTTGCTTGGTGTCTTCACGGGTCTTGAACCGAGCTTTTTCCCAGATGGGGAAATCCAACCCGAATCAGGGTCTCTTCCTGGTTGAAGAACAAGACAATAGCAAACTAGGTGCTGTAATCACCGTACAAAGAAAAAGTTTACCTACGATATCACTTGGAACTAAGCCAGTTGACCTAGGCCTGTGATTTTTGTTATTGCTTTTGAGAAAAAGTTCAGCCGACTGCAGGTGAATAAGGCTAAAGGTCTCCCTTCGCAAGGGAGGGGCACAGCCGGTGGTCTTTACATTTCGACTGAAGTTCTTTTTGTGATAATTTTGTCTCCTTCACATGCTGTGCCTCTGCTAGAGAAAGTGGAACCCATGTGCCTTCTTTCTTCTTCCACATATGATGCCAGATCTCATTCCCATGATCTCTCTATACCGTATTGAAGATTTCTTACACAGCAGCAGCAGCATTCTTTAATATATTCAGGCACTTTATCGCTTCACAGAATTGGATGCATCAGATTTGCTAGAAAACATTTTTGGTTCTTGCAGCCCATTGGTAATCTGCCTTGTGTGGAGTTGAAACCTCATATCTTCCAGTATTTCATAGACAACAACATCAGAGTGTAGCCATGATGGCAAAAGTTATTAATGGGGAAGAACAGATGAGCTAAGACATTCTGCATCAGTTTGCTTTTGCTTGAGCTCACTGGGAAGGGCAAGATTCTGGCCCCTGTTCTCTTTTCCTCTGCTGAGTTAACTGAGTGCAAACTACTTTTTTCACATTGAATTCAGTGTGCAGCAACTGAAATACCCCAATGAAAAAGAGGGAAGGTGGGAGGAAGAGAGAGATACTAGAACATTTTAAAGGCTTCTGAAAAAGTGGGACAACAGAGCATTCTTGGCCAACATTCTTCTCCAGCACCGTCTCTCAAATGAGTTGATTTTCATTCTATCGATTTTCTTCCCTGTTCGGCTCTCTCATCCGAAAGTGGTGATGGGGAATACAGTGGCTTGGATGATCCTCACTTTAGTGTTCAGAGTTATATCTTTACATTTTAGGATCTTGTCCAGTTCTATCATACCTGCCCGTCCCAGTCCTAGTCTTCTTCTTATTTCTTGACTTCTGTCATCATTCTGATCTATATTTGATCCAAGGCATGGAATGCTTTGACTGTTTCGATTTTCTTCTTATCTGGGGACAGGTTTGGGATGTTTAAATGACTCATTTTCTTTTATAGTATAGTGTTTTGAATAATACTCCTAGAGATCAGGAAATCCACTGGGTGCCCTTGAGACTTTGGAGAAATCACACCCTCTCAGCCTATGAGGAAGGCAAAGGCAAAGGCAAACATCTGAGTTAATCTTGCCAAGAAACAATTTGTAATAGCTTCACCTTTAGGATGCCATAAATCAGAAATGTCTTGAAAGCACACAACACCACAAAGGAGTGCCAAAATAACCCGGCTCGCTTCAAATACTGCGTTCCTTGAATTGGGTGAATGGATGGCGCTATTTGCTACTCTGCCACTGCAAAGCATCTTTGGCTAGCCTCAAAAACACAAAATAGAAGAGTGACATTTGTTGTGAGAAAGAATTCAACAAATGTCAGCTTTTACAGTTTTATGACAAACCAGTTAAAGCTGAATAAACTAATTGGAGCAGAACGCTTTAAGTCTGCTGTGTGAAAATAACCAGAAGCCTTTCCTCAATCCTTTGGGTTTCCTTAGAATATATATCTGCATGATTTGAAGGGATTAACACGTTGATCCCTCCGTGGTCCTGCCCAGTTTTGTGGAAAGAGTTGCTAAACTCTAAGCTACTCTGAACCAAGAGTGTAGCAACTCCTGGGAGAACAATACCAGCTGTCCGGTGTCTAGACAATAATTATAGCCATTCCTTGCTGCACCAAACCACGAATGTGGCTTTGGTCCAAGATGGGATCTATATTAATTGAAAGCTACCATGAGCTGGCAGGGTTAGTAGCTCCTCCTGGCAAGAAAGCATAGCAGATGGCCATACCAGGAAAGAAATCAATTTAATTGCTTGGCACAGCAACTCTGGAAAATTTTGGTGCAAAATCTTGCTCGAATATCTTGCTCAAATATTGGCTCATGACAGGGCCGGCCCTACAATGAAGCACTGCCTCAGGTGGCATATCCTAAATGAATTCAGAAACATAGCCATGTTAGTTTGGAATATCAATATGCAAAGGGGATCTAGTAGCACCTTTGAGACTAACTGTGCGAAAGAACTACAACTTCTTTCGCACAAAGGCGCTACAAGATCCCTAAATGGTACAGAGGAGGCAATGCTATGTATGCCACATGGCCCAGGGATGGGCAACTTATGGGAGCTGCATTGGCCCCAATCTGAACCCACTAGTGTCTACATACTAAACCATGGACCGTATGAAGCTCACCCCTATTCTTGCCATTCAGAAAAGTTAAAGAAGAACATCTTTTGTGGAAACACATCAATTGTCCTTTGGTTATAATAGAATGATTTTGGGTCTTTTTCACATTTACAAGCACTCCCCAATACTTTAAGCACTACACCTGTTTCCAACAACACCAAGAGTGGGCGACTGTACAAGACTAAAGACATTAGTCCTCTAGGAGACCTTGGAGGGCTGTGTTTTCCCCACACCTTTTCTGACAAAAATAATTTTTTAAAAAAAATCAATTTTTGCCCCTAAATGCTCCCATTGACACCTTCGAGAAGGACATGGGCCTGTTTTTTTATTTGCCAAGATTATTTGTGACCCCTGAGGGATCCAGGGGATGGGGTTCCAAACATGGTAGATATGTCCTCTATATACCCAGAAATCATTTTGGGGCTTTTTGGAGCAAAAATATTTTTGAAAAATGTTTGGACCACTTTGCCCAGTCCTGCACTATATAATGCTGGCTCTCCTATATGATTGTAGATGGAAGCCTCTTTGCAGTCTTCTCTTCTTGAGGAGAGACATTTCATAGATAAAGATTTGCAAACAGTTTAAAACACTGAGATTATAGTTTCAGTGTTCATTTATAGTCTTGCAGAATCTAAGGAAGTGGTATACACACACACACACAAAATGTCAGTTTAACTCTCTTTAATTGACTCTTCAACTTCAAAAATGTAACTAAAACAAGATACAAACTGAGATGAAAAAAATATCCAAAATTAACCAGCATTTGAAGCACAGACGTACAAATTAAACCCTACTAAGTCCAGTCTGGTTCAGTAAGTAAGGTGATAGTTTTCAAAGCAGTAGCTGTGTTAGTCTCTTGCAGCATAAAAAGGAGGAAGGAAGGGGGGAAGACAAACAAATGTGGCAGCATCTTTAAGACTAATTTTATTTTTGCATGACTTTTTTGGATATAAATCTACTTCTTGAGATACAGTATAGACACTGTATTGCATCTAAAGAAGGTGGTTTATATCCATGAAAGTTCAAGTGAAAATAAAAACCAGGGGTGCTGCCAGATTTTAAAACCTCTCCCTTTTCTTTCTACCTTTGTGTAAGAAAGCTGAATGTATTTTGACTCTTCCATCATCAACAAGGCCTCAGTTCATTTGATTCAATGGATGTCTCCTTTGCACAGCAGCATTTTGTTATTCATTGATGAAGGGAATCATCATTCAAGAACAAATGTTGAATGAAATCAACTGATGTTCATACATTCTATAAAAGCAGCTGACGGAGATATATCACAGAGAGGTAGTTCATAATGGATCAAATTGACTTTCCAGGTGTTCAGAAATTCCAGGAGATCAGAGTTGTTCTGGTTAAATAAACCATGGTACATGATGTCTATTGCTGGGTTCCAGCTGAAAACAGTCAGATGCTCTGAAACTTCACAGTTCCTTCCCAGAAACTTCACAGTGAAGGTGGTGAGCTTTCCTTTCTGTGTATTCCCAGCCTCTGCACAGGAATTCCTGGTAAATTCATAGAGTTTAACATGGACTAATTTAATTTGCAATTTGAATTCATGAACCAGAATGCAATATACTTTGTTTGTTTGTTTGTTTTTTGCACTACTACAGATATTACAATGCAGTTTTACAGAGGTAGGTATTAAGGAAAACAGAATATATAAATGCATACATTGAGGAAAATGCAAAAAGGTATCCATTAGGGGAAAGTGCAGAAGGTATATGTGATGCAAAAAGGCATATGAAAATAATTGTACATTTTCTTGGAAACTATAAACATTTGCAGACGCATATAGAAATAGGACAGAATAACTGTACTTTAAAAAACATAAACTCTGTACAAAATTAAACTCATTTATTTTGTTACCTATCACAGGGTACATCTTTGTTGTTGTTGTGTCCTTTCGGTCTTATGGTGACCCTATTAGGGGGTTATCTGGGGCTGAGAGTATGTGACTCACCCAAGGTCACTCGGTGGGTTTCTGTGGCTGAGCAGGGAATTGAACCCTGGTCTCCAGAGTCATAATCCAATGCTCAAACTACTGTACCACACTCTCTAATGACTGGAAAGACCAGAAAGTCCCAGATTTTGTTCCTGCGTATGGACTTTTCTTCCTGTACTGTATATAGATTTTTGGAGATCTATACGTATTTTGTTTATCAGCTGTCAGCTGCTGGTACAGTTAGAGACTTTTTGTAAGAGTTCCCCAGGTTGGTTTATTTTAACCCTCAGTATAAATTTGGGTAAAATCCTATTGCTGGAAGGGGTCTTAGGGGTCATCAAGTTCAACCCCTGCTCTGTGCAGGATCTCCATTAAAGCATCCCCAGCAGATAGATACCTAGCTTCTTTTTGAAGACATCCAGAGAAGGAAATTGGTGTCATTGCCAATCCTTTCTTACTGTCAGAGGTTCCTTCTAATGTTCAAATGAAATCTACTCTCCGGTAACTTACAACCATTGGACCTAGTCCTCTCCACTGGGCCATTAGAGAACAGGCCTGCCAAAGAACAGGAATAAAATGTGGGACTTTCCAGATGCATCCAGAGTTAGTAGCTATCCTCTCTGAACTTATCCCATTCCTTAGTAAAGGCATATGTAAAACTAAAGTAATCAGTAAGGTAACATTAAGTAAAGCTCAAGCTGAAAGAGTCCGGTCACGTCCACACACTATAAAAGTTAAGCTGATGAAAACTATGACAACTCTCAACAATTTAATTTGTAGGGAGGGGCAAAAGATTTCTAAAGTAGAAACTCTGATTCTGTAAATAACCTCATAAATTGTCATCTCCAAGGTTATTAGAGGAAACCTAGACATTAAGCAAATATTGAACTAGTTTCACTTGTAATATCAATGCTTCTTTACTGTCTAGAGTGTAGCATCATTTTTCTTTCCTCCTCTTCTTCTTCTTTGGTTAACTTTTTAAGGCTAGTCTAGGATTTACAGATTTGAATCCAGTAATAATCAGAGTACTGGAGCTCTGTTCCCAGTCCATATCAACAAGGCCAAACACCCATAACTTCTCAAGCCCCTGGCCTCAGAGATGAAGAAACCACAAACAGACACCTCTGACCTGACCTCACAGAACTGCAGCAGAGTTTTACAAAAGAGTTAAAAGTTCTCATAGTGATGCACAAAATAGGTCTGATCCCGTTTATTGATCTTCTGACATGCCTTCTCCACGTTCTTAGTCATGCCTGGTGGACCACAACTGAAGACACCAATCTTCCTCACCTAAAAGCAAAAATTAAAAAAAAACTTTTAAAAAGATGGATAAACACATTAACACTTTTTACTGTGTCCAGCATCCTGTTAGTGACATTGGCAAGCACAAGTCCAGTGTACACTTGCCTATGTTTTTGTTTGGTCTTGCAGAGGTTGTTGTTCTCTTCCTTCCTTTGTGGTGACCAAAATCCCTTGTCTGGACTCAGTGTTTAGCAGCTCTAGCCTCCCCCCATGGCCATTGAGGGGCTGATGGACAGCTGAAGGTACTGGAGTATCATCTGGGTATATCCCCATACTGGATGCAGAAGGATAACAATATCTGCCGAGACCCCCATAGGATCCCAGTGGACTTCAGCAGATGATGCCATCAGTCTGTTCCTAGTTATGATACTTTTCCAATCCCCATTGGTATCCAATGGTCATGGAGGGGAGCTGCAGCAGTTAAACATTGAGTCCAACAGCCAGTTCAGAAGGTGAAAATAATCCAGGATGAATCCAGGTTGAATCTTTGTTCCCACGCATTTCAAATGCACCCAATTAAATTCTTTGGCGGGTCTGCCAAAAACCCCACTTCATCCAGGACAATTGATATCATTTCTCCGCCATTTGTAAAAAAGATTCACATCATAGTGTAAATAACTGATGCAAACAGACCCAGGATAATACTCTGCATGCCTTGAACATCGTTCGAATACATTCGCACCATCGACTCCATCTCTAATCAAGTGCTGGCATGTGTGAGCAACCAAACTCTCAAAGACGTGCATAGATACGGGTCTATAATGTGAATAACAAAACTGGAATGTGTGAGTGAGATTATCTGCATAGTCATGCTAAAAACAGCAACATCTAAATTTATTTATACCCTGCCCTTCAGCCCTAAGGGCTCTCAGACCTGTCAAATAATTTATTTTTAATTCAGAGGAGCACTGAAAATGCAAGTAGTAGTATTGGACAGTTAATTCTACCACCTCACATTTCTCCCATCTCATTCTACGACATGCCTAGACAAGGCTCCAGGGAATGTATAAATTGTTGCAGAGAAGCATTACCAAATTTTCAAAATAGCAATATGAGTCAAAATTCAAGACGTGCAGGACTGACAATCATGAAGCATGTTTTAACAGACTCACACTCTAACTAAAAACCAAAGGAAAGTATTAGTTTCAGTTAGCCTAGCCACATATTTCTCTGTATTAACGTACAGTATTGTCCCCATTCATAAATGGCATGATGACACAGACCTGTCTTTATGAATGCTCCACACCCAAATATATGGGATTTTTTGGCATTCTGTTCCACCTATACATGGAAAAAAACTTTTCCAACCCTCAAATAAGGAACATCCCTGATAATAAGGGACATCTTGTAAGTCTGTTACAGATACTCATCTTCCCTTTCAAGTAAGGTTGCACTTGAAGATTTTTTAAAAAGCACCCTGCCCCATGTTGTGTGCCTTTAAAAACTTGGAGTAAGTGAAATGGCTTTTCCCTCACAATGCATCTATGCCAGAAATAGTACCACTTACTTCATATTGCTTGGCTGGTTGTTCTTACAGAAATAGGGCCAAGAAGCAAAAGGTGGAAACCTTAGCATTGCTGAATTATACGTGTTGTTGCCCTCTTGGCAAACACATTCGCTGCACAGTTTTGCCCTAGTTTTCTCCAGAAATATGACTCATGGTGTTTTATAGAATTTACTTCCAGTTAATTGTGTATAAGATTTAAGTCTGGGAACTGCGCAAAGAAAGGGAGGACCTCCAATGTTTGTTATCTAGCTAGGCAATTGAGTTTGGCCTCTCGTGAGCATATTTTCAATGGATGAGTGCAATTCTAGTGAAAAAATTCATGACAGCAATTGAGTTTGGCGCCTCATGAGCAATTTTTTCAATTGATGAGTGCAATTCTAGTGAAAAAATTCATCACAGCAGCTCTTTATTTGTCACATGATATACAGATGGGATTTATCAGTGACCGCGAAGGCTATCTCTTGCTGTTCTAGGGTAAACAGTACACATTCCACACCCTGAATACTTTTGTGAAATCTAGCACAACCTGGGTTGTTGCCTCCTACATGTCTGTTTATCTAACTCTCTCCTTGAGATAGACTACCAACTCTCCAGACATTCTGGGCGATATCTCCCCAAATCCCTCAGCACAAGATAACGGTGAGAACAGAATACTAACTTGCTCTGATCCAGGAGGGCTCTTGTTGTGGTGGAACATTCATAAAGGAAAAGGAAATATTAGGATTTATCTAGGCAGGCTTCCTAAAGGCACGTTGGCACCATTGAGCTTTAAGATTCTTCTACAGGTCAGGTTGGTCGTTCTGAACCACATGTGTAAAAAGTGTGGCATCACTTGGTGCAGTAACCTATGGTACCACCTTCCCACTGACCTCCTCCCATATCCAGTGGCATCCCTGCCCCTGGTTCGCCCAGTGTAGGAACTGGGACTTCTGGAGGTAGTAGCGGTGCTTCCAGAGGGCAGGGACAGTGGCCAAAAGGGCACGCTCGTCCCTTCTCCTTTTGCTGCTCCTGTGGCGGCAACCGACTCATGAGTAGAGTGGCACCATGATAGTGAGGTCAGGAGAGCTCAGACAGCCCTCTCCTTCGCTGCCATAGTGACATTCTCCTCATGCGCAGATCAGTGCCTTGGCACTGAGGTCAGGAGGGGTGCGGAGGAAGACGCCTCTCCTACACCGAAGCCAGGAGGGGCACACTTGCCCCTTTTCACCCTGCGGCAGAAATAGGGCCCAGCTGAGTGTCATCCCTTTTCTGCGGTGTCCCCTGATGCAGGCTAAACGCCCCACACTGCCCTAGTGATGCCACTGCCCATACGTCACTATACACAATCCTTAGTAATGTTTTTTGTACATCCCTGAATATAAGGGCAATAGTTGTGACATAAACAACTAGCTAAATTAAAATTATACTTTTAAATTAAAGTATCAAATATAACATATATCACACACACAACCCAAATGTGTTTGTACATTGTTTCATATTGTTAATGTGAAAATTTGATAAGACGTGATGTTTTTAAAGAAAAAAAAATAAAAATTTTAAATTTTAAATTTTTTTTTTTTTAAAAAGGGCCTCTCTTTTCTCCTTCCACTGAGCCTCACCCCACTGACACCATCCTCCACATTTTAAAGGGCAGCAGTTGAACACCATAACCCATTTCTGCCAAAGGCAGATATTTTGGGAGCATCACTCCCCTTTTGGGTGTCACCTGGTGCAGCTCACAACCCAACACTCCTTAATGACACCCCTGGTATCTGCCAGGGCTGTTCTTCTGGCTCTTGACACCACCCAGCCCCCCCCCCCTGCCATTTCTCTATAGTTTGGTGGTCATCATCAAAAGATATGTGACCTCTTTACACCAGAGATACACAAAGTGATGGTCTATGGTCTGGTGATGGTCTCTTAGCCATGAGCCACTACTTTGTTTCCAGGAAAGAAAGGAACAATTTCAGCTAATGGGCACAAATAAGAAGCCTGCACCTAGCACACTGGGGGAAAATACTGGCTGCTCCCCTACATCAGATAGCTTGGAAAACCTATCTTTAAATCAAATGTGGTTCTGCAAGATGCTGGGAAGGAAACACTTCAGCCCAGTGTTTCAGAAAAAATGCCAGATATGATATTCTAGCAATTATAAGAGTTAATGGGAAAAGGGTGAGACCAGTTCCTTCAGCATATTTTAGATAAAAGCATATTTGCCAACATATTTTATCTGGCTTTGAAGGAGTTGTTTTGCAAAACTCTCCTTACTAAAGCCAGTTCAACCTTTTAGAGTAAGAAAATACCACACAATCATGGAAGAGACCACAGAGGCCACCCAGTCCAACCTCCCCTGCCATGCAGGAACTCACAATCAAAGCATCCCTGATAGATGGCCATCCAGCCTCTGTTTAAAGACCTCCAAAGAAGGAGACTTTACCGCACACTGAGGGAGTGTGTTCCATCATCGAACAGCCCTTACTGTCAAGAAGTTCCTTCTAATATTGAGGTGGAATCTCTTTTCCAGTAGCTTGCATCCATTGTTCCGGGTCCTATTCTCTTGAGCAGCAGAAAACAAGCTTGCTCCATCCTCAATACCATAGAAAATTTGAGAACCCACTAAAGAATGGTGTCATAGGAAAGAGGATGTGGCCATTTAGAGGAGTCCTGGTAGTCTGATTATGATCTCTGATGGGTTGGAGGTGGCTCCAGGGCCTGTCATCTTTGATTTAGAGGTATGATTTTTGGCTACTATAGCTTAGTGGTAGAGCACCTGCTTTCCAGGCAGAAGGTCCCAGTTTCAATCTCTGTCACCTTCAGGCGAAAGAACCTCAGATAGCAGGTGCCTGGAAAGCAGGTGCTCTACCACTAAGCTATAGTTGCCAAAAATCATACCTCCAAATCAAAGATGACAGGCCCTGGAGCCACCTCCCACCAAAAGACCCAAGAGAGACGCTATCACTCAGAGTAGATAGCACTGGATTAACTGGACAACCAGTATGAATTGGAATAAAGGAAGCTTCCAGTGCTGTTTTAAACAAGCGCACATTACATGCCTGAGCTTCCCAGTGTTCCAAGTAAAATTCCATTTATTTGTAATAAGTCAAACACAGCTGAATCCACCAGCACCTTGCCTTTGTGTGCTGGCTGCCCATCCCTGGTACTGACCTCAGGATGGACCTCTTGCAATGAGCAGAAGAAAGGCAAAAACGGTGGCCGTCCAAAGTGGGTGATGGAGCGCAGGCCTGTGAACAAGCTCTGGTTGAGGACATTCTGGAAGTGTCGCTCGCAAATGTACTAGAAAGAGAGAAGGCAGCAGTCAGACCAGAGCCAGTAGGAGGAAAGAAACCTTCTGCTTCTCTTGGAACCATGAAGCCATCACCTGAGCTAAAAGATCCTTCAGATGGAGCCAGACATGGTTGCCAGGATAAGCAGGATTCTTATATAGCCAGAAATGTTATAGTGATAGTGTGGTAAGGACATACTGCTATCCTTCATCTTTAAAGTGGTCAGGATCTCAGATATCTGAAGTATCGGATGCTCCTTCATGAGCTGCCCCGAATCCCATTTTGGGAGAAAGGCAGAATATGAATGCATCACATAAATAATAATTACATTTTCTCACTTGGCAAGATCTGCTGGGGACGTTCAGGTCTATGTCCTACTGATATTTGAGGTGGTCTTGGTGAGCTTTCCAGATGGGACCCTTTTGGTGGTGATGCCTCAGTTCTGAAGATCTCTCGCTTGGCTGCCTTATTCAACCCTTTCTGAGCTAGCCTTCACAAAATTCACTAAAATTATTTTACGAAGACATGCTGTTTACTTAATGGGGTTTAAACTGATTTTGTTTAAGTTGTGATTACACAACTTTCATGGAACTGCACAGGCATTTTCTATTTCTAATCCTTAGAACATCCATATAAGGTAGTTCAGCATTATCTTTTTCCTGCAGGTGAGGTGTGGGGACAGAGGTAGAGATACAGTGCCTTGACTATGGCCACTTACTGAATTCATGGCAAAGGCAAGATCTGGCAAAGATCTGAAACAAGAACATTCTGATGTATTGCTCATTCTCTTAGCCATTAAAGGTACACCTGCTCTAATATGTTTGCATTCACTAGAGATGGGAAAAAATTGGGTAGAACACTGGTGCTGTGCTTTTTTGCAGGGTCTCCTCATAAGTAAATAGGATTAGCAATGTGCTTTTAATTTTTAAAATAAATCCTTAACCTTAGCAGAGAGGATAGAGCTATATCCTACATCAGGTTCCTGTTGCACTCCACTCCTTGTCTAGAGCCTTGCCCTGACCTGTCCACCGCAACAGGGAGTGGTGGAAGCAGCCTATGTCTGGCCTCAAAGCAGCTCACAACAGGACTAAGTGTCTTCCAGTCCTGTGTTTTCTGAATGTGGGGACTTACCAGCATAGTGGTACGCAGGTCAAATTTCTCAGCCAGCTGTGTGATATAAATGTGCACAGAGACCAGATCGCGTTTATCATTCTCTTCCACCTCACGGATTATATCTGCCATCCACTCAAACTGACGCTGTGTCCGGGTCACCCAAATGAAATAGATCTGGGGGAAATGAGGAAAATGGGTACAGTCATTTCTAGACGCCCTGGAAGCCTTACCGATATTTTGTGGACTGAGCCTTTCCTTCCCAGCATCTTGCAGGGTCAGGCCAAAGCAATCTGCTGCAGCCTCTCCTAGCTTGTCTGCTCTTCCTCATTAATAGTTTTTGCGTTTTTGATCAACCTGATGTTGTGCGGCTCCATGTGTCCTGGTTTTCTTCTATAAAATTCTGGAGGTTATCGAATTATTTGCAGATTACATTACTTAATTAAATTAATCCATTCAACTCCACTCAGCTCTGACTATGAATTCTTTAATTGGATGACAGCCCTCATAAAAATAGCTCAACTCTAAAGCAGAGTACATAGGAAGACAAAGTCGGCCTATTTTCCATCTGGCCCAGAATTGTTCATTCCAAGAGAGACCCATTCCACCTCCATCTGTTTTGGACTTCAGTTCCCGTCTGCTCCATTCAGCACTGCTAAATGGTAAGGGATTATGGAAGCTGGAATCCCAAAGATCTAGACAGCTAAAGATTTCCCACTACCGGTCGACTTTTAAGCATCAGCTACAAGATCTCAGGTAACGATATTTCCCATTACCTGCTACATGATCTATTTTTAACTAGAAATGCCAGCGTCCAAACCTGAAACCTTCTTCATGCAAAAGAAATGCACCAACTCTCAGCTATGTCCCCTGTCCACAGGAAGGAAACACCCCAGGACAGGACAGTGAATGAGAAAGAGAACACCGGGTTAGAAAGACGCTTAGTGGCATAGCCTTATATTCCCATGGGAATGTCTCTTGCGAAAGGAAAATTCTGTGCAAAACAGAAGGTGGTGTCACTCATTTCCCATGAATCACCTATCCTGTTCAACTTCTCTGGGAACAAAGCGGTGTTTGTATCACTGGAGATGGACAAATATATCAACTTTAGTTTCTCACTTTTACCACTTGAAAAGTTTGTTCAGTTTCACTCCTGCATCAGTCTGTGAAGTTCTTTTATAGAAACTCCACATGAAAATTCATAATGCTTTCATGCACATTTTTTCTAATGTATACATTGCTATCAGAGTTGAGAAAGTTGCTTTCTTGGTCAGTGTGTCACTTCCAAAATGTATCCAAAAAGTTACTTGTAACAGGAAGCTTCTTTACTTCAGCTTGTAACAATCAAATTTTGTTCCTTTTCGTATGCAATTTTATTTACAAAGTGAATTTTCTGTTATTTACACTAATACAAGTACACATTGCAATTTCAAGAAGCACGCATACCAAAATAAAAGTGTGTTCTTATTGGTGGTGTTTCTATCAGTTTGGTAAGTTGAATTAGCTACCAGTAGTTTGGAAAGGGGTGGAATGGGTTACAACTAAAATGTAGGTGTCAGCACTCTGTATTCTAACTTTCTTGCGAAAACAGGATTGAGAAGACTCACAGCAGATTTCAAATCCACTCTAGTAACTCTTAGGGAGTCATACTTCTAAAATCATAGTAGGACTAGACATTTTAGTGCCTTTTAGCCTTGGATTGCCAAGTACATGAAAACACACTCGTGTCCCCGTTCTTTTATCCTCACCTTCTTACACAGGATCCTGGAGCCAACTGAAGACTTGAAGACAAGATCTTTGAGGATGGCTGCAAAAGGTGTCACCCCAATGCCGCCTCCTACTAGCACAGACACCTCAAATTTGTTCCATTCCTGGTGTCCTTCTCCAAAAGGCCCATCTAGGTATAGCTGCAAAGAGAAATGAAAACTTTCTTGCTCAGAAGGCAGAGGATATGGATTCACACTGAGATGACTTCTGCCCACAACTAATGGGTAGTAGGGGGAGGTAAGTGTAGCAGTTGGCAACAGAAAGTGCAGGACTCCTTCAGAGTACTTTAACTATCTACTTGTTTATATTGTTGTTGTTGTTTTTAATAATCTGCACCAGGAGAATACCAAACCCAAAAAATCCCCACCTTGGGATATCGGCCAATTTCTGCTATGCTTTCTGGGGAGTAGAGTTCCCGCAAGCGTGTTGTCCAGGGTCCAGCTGCTCGAATGTGAAGGCTCAAGGTATCTTCATGAGGGGCAGAGGTCAAAGTGAAGGGATGGTACTCAGTAGTCCCCAGGGACAGGCAAGCAATACGAACCCACTGCCCAGACCTGTATTCAAAGTCCTGGGGTCTCTGGAACTGAAGGTAAGTGACCCCTGTGGAATGGAAACAAGGCATTTTACATGTTTGACATTAAAGCACAGGCCAGCCATCCTGTCCTCAACAACTAGCCAGTTGCATACAGTAAGCACTCTACATTCACTGGGGTCAGGGGCACAGGACCCCTGTGAAAGTGGGAAAACTGCAGATAAGAAAATACTACACTTGTACCTCCACATTTGCTAGGGTTAGGGGCACAGGACCCTGTGAATGTGGAAAAACCACAAATAACAAAAACATCATGTTTTTGTAAAGTTGAAGGCTTTCATGGCTGGCATCCATAGTTTTTTGTGGATTTTTCAGGCTACGTGGCCATGTTCTAGAAGAGTTTATTCCTGATGTTTTGCCAGCATCTGTGGCTGACATCTTCAGAGAATGCTGAAGTATTCTCTGAAGATGCCAGCCGCAGATGCTGGCAAAACGTCAAGAATAAACTCTTCTAGAACATGGCCACATAGCCTGAGAATACCCAAGAGGAGCTGTATTGGTCCACATCAACAAACCAGTTCTGGAACTTTTCGTCTCTACAAGATGCAGGGGTTTCATAAAACCAATGGGTCTCCACAACTGCACATTGAAGTCCAAGCCCTACTTCTCAAATACTTAAATTCACAACAAAGAGAGATGATAAGAATATATTGTTGCTAGGGGGAAATAATATCCATTTCCATTGCAATTCCTGCAGTCATTGTAACCAAAGGGAACGGGGGGTACATGGGGTGGCAGTGGAAGTATAACAGAGTTAGCTAATCAAAATATCCCAAGCAAGCCCTGGTTCCACTACAATGCTGGTGATGACATACCCTGGGCTCTTGAATGGGAGGAGGATCAGCTGATACCAAGCATGTACCTGATGGGAGGAGTTCAGCCTTCACCACACTGATTTCCACTTTCTTCCGGCTCAGGCTAAGGAGTTTGTCTGCTCCATAGAGAAGGGCTGGGACAATGAAATAAATGTGGAAGCGGGGCTGCTGGATCAGAGCATAGCTGCCATGGATGATAACCTAGGGAACACATAAGCAAAGTTTACCAAACTTTCAGCCGCATTATGCTGAGTACAGAACCAAAAAAAATTCTTCTTTCCTGACTGTGTTCAAGCTTTGACCTTTTTTTCTGCAGGCTTGAAAGCAATGTACATAAACCTCTCACTCAGACTGGCTTCAACAAGGGGGCTAAACCATGTACATCTAGACTAGGAGTGAGCTTTGTGCAACTCTGGGGCCACCAAACACCTCTGGAAATGCCACATAGACATTTTTCTGCCACCCCAAATGAGGATGAGTTATTGCTCTTGGAAGCCCCCAGGTGCAAGAATTTGTTTTTAAAATTGGTTTCAAGCCCCCCCCCCAACATATTATTTAAAATTACAAAATATCTATGTTTTGAGAACCAGAGGAGGGTATCCAATCTTTTGGACTGTTTTGTTTGATTTTTAAGTAGTCCTCGTGGCCCCACAGGGTCCTAAGCCATAAGAATGGCCCCTGCACCTGCCATAGTTGCACACCCCTGCCCTAGACTATATCCGAGATTGCCTACGCTTCGACTTTCTAATATTTCATGGACCCTTTCCTTCTGTTTTCTTCCACATTTCCTGATTTTAAAAACCCTGACCATAATACGTTTTTAATTTTATAGCCCACCTCCCATGCACAAACTTTGCAAACAGAGCAAATAAGGAGCCATGTGGAACAGAATCATCTGCATTTAATTATTCCAGACACAGAACATGAGGTTTCTCATTGCAGAATATGCAATGCAGAAACTCACTGCAGTTTCAGCAAATGTCTGTCCCAACAATCCTCATGCAGTCTGTGTTGCTCAGATTGCTCCAACTACGTCAGCTAAGAGGGAGGTGAGTTACCAAGATATAGAGAAGGACGTAGAGATGATGAGTGATCCAGAAGCCTTGGAAGCTAATTCGCCTGAAGTGGTGAGTTGCAAAGACATACATGACGGCGAGGATGACTAACAGTAGCACCCCAGTCATACCTGTGAGAGACAGCGTGAGATGGAAGACATAGTGAAGTAGAGGACCAAGCCAAAGGAAGGCTACCGCATCCTTTACACCATTGTCTCATCTAGTCTTACCTGGGACTGTTTCGAAAAACCACCAGTAATATTTGGGTGGAAACTGTGACCTGAAAAGAAAAAAAGAAATTAATGGCATGAGCAGATCAGCCTGAACACACTTGATCTCATCTGAGTTTGGAAGTTGAACAGAGTCACTCCTGGTTATTACTTGGGTGGAGGGCCACCAGGGAGTAACATGGCTCTCCAAGTGCAAATAGGAAATAATTCTGCCTGAAATACTAAAAAGCCACTGCCAGTTGAGTTGACAGTACTGGGCCAGAGGGAGGATTGTCTGACTCAGTATAAGCCAGTTTCCTATGATGAAAGGCCTTAATAGACACAAGAAACAGAGAATGGAGGTCTCATTATGGGGACCCCATTAGGAGGACAGTGCTATTGACCACTGTGTTTGGTCAGAAGAGTTATCTCTGTACAAAATAATAATAATAATAATAATAATAATAATAATAGTAATTTATTTTTAACCCGCCCCTGTGAATGAACAATCGGGGCAGGGTACAACATTTTAAAAACAGGTACAGTTAAAATATTACAACCCAGTCCCGCCTCCTACCCCTTAAAATAAGATTAAACTAACACAGAATTAAAAACAATATCAATAAAACCTTAAAACAATACAATATCTCCAATGAGAATTTTTGGGCATATATTTCCAGCACCAAATCTATAACAGAATTATTAAAAATAGTGGTTCTTGGGATTTTTTAAAAGAATAAATTTCTTTCTTTTCTTTTCATATCTTTATTCATTATTTTAATTAAAAACAGACTTGTAAAGTAACTATATTCTTCCAGCAATAAGTTTCATTTTTGGATGCAAATTATTTTGGGTTTTCACTTCCATTTGATAGGTTCAAGTATGCAGATTTTCTATTTATGATACTCAATTCCTCTTTGCAACTTATCTTTCATCTATTACTTCTGTAGCTTAAGTCTAGTTTTCTATAAAAGCTGATAATTATTTCTATACTGTATTATTATTATTTTGTAATGTATATGGTGCTGATTGTCCATTGCCCTCCACTTTCTGCAATAATAACCTGTTTTATCTCTTTGATTTCTTTTTATAAGGAAATCTACCTCTAGATAAATAATAGTGTGAAACATCCTCTAACTGTAGTCTTTTCTCTTGGTAAAGAATAAATTTCTAGCTGGAAATGTATTTGAGCAGTGGGAGAACATCAAAGGCAATATTTGTTAAACTGGAAAAAAATAAAATAAAGGATCTTTCAAAAGAGCCTTCAATGATCAGAACTTCTTCGCTTGTCATGCACTTCCAGACCAAAATGAAGGATATTCATGATAATGCAGAGTTGTAGATTTACAACTAGAAACAAGCCAGCAACAAGCGAATTGATCTGGATCATCTTAAAGGTCTTTATTTTCATGTAACAGATGCTGTTGCTGTTGATACAGGTACACTGGCATTCTTAGTGAGCACTTAGCTCAAAGTATTTGCAGTTAATTTACTTTTATGCTTGACTTTCATACCGCCTGACCAAACTCCTTCTGGAATCTTTAACAAAAAAAGTGTTTATTTAAGGAGAGACGTCTCAAACATGAGGGGATAAAGTATCTGAATGGTGCTTGAATTGTTCTTGTTCAACAAATATTGTTTCCAACACAAACAATTCCTAGAAAATAAATACACATAAACCTTTGGACTTGACAACACAGTTAACAGAAATTTCAGCTGGCCATGAGATGAATGCTGGATGGTAATTTCCCATCCTTTTCTTTGAGGAACCAGGAAGTATATCTATTCCACAGAGACTGAATGTGCCAAAATCCATTAAGCTTGGATTCTTCATGTCACAGTGGTGGACTAAATCCCAAACTGGACACTTGCTCAGAGGCAACACTTTTGTATCTTTTTCCAACTGTTTAGGTTGACCAGTTGAGCCCAATTCACCTCTCTCCACTGCATTTTCAGGATCTTATTTATGAGAAGAGACTCACGAGTCACTACTCACCCATCATTCACAAAGACATTGGAGAAGAGGCAGGACAAGATACTGAGCGGAGTGACTGAGAAGATGTAGACATTCACAACATGGCCCAAAGTGTGCAAAACTGCGGAATGCAAAGACATTGAAAAAAAATGAATCCACACCAAACTAATAAACTTTTTAAAAAATCCAAAGTAATTTCAAACCTCTTATAACAATTATGATGTCCACTTAAGGAACTATGAGAAATTAGGGAGCCGTAAAGTAGCTAGGATATGTAATAAAAGAAGCCCATGTGGTGTAGTGGTAAGAGTGATGCACTAGAACTGTGAAGACTGTGGTTTTATTTTTATTAGTCCCACCTACAGTATTATTGTAGATCCATTAAATCAATGGAAATTTCGTAAACCCTAGTTAACTAATTAATTACTTAGCTGACATCCCACATTTCTCCTGAAATGGAAGTAAAGTAATATGCAACTAAAAACCAGATCTTTGTGATGGTGATACACTTTTAATAGTGCTATGCTGTTTTCTTGATTTGTATATAGTCTTTTTAGTGAATGTTAATGGTGTTAGCTTCACAATTTTTAAAAGTATCTTTCATTTGAATACTTTTTATTGATTTATTGCTTCTAATCTGTACTGGAAAATTATGATGATATATTTTTATTTATTTATTTACCTGTCATTCCCTCAACTCCGGATGCAAAATGATTTACTAAAATCATTGGTTGCCTGACAAACCAATTGGTTTCTCTCTCCAAGCTAGTTTGCTTGAGCTTATAATTGCAATTGTGTCATAACTGTGTTTAAACAAGGTGAGGCTTCCTTACTTTCCATGTATGCATCTAAGTAGTCAGGACAGCAAGATGATTTCTATGATTCTATGAAATCCCCATTTTTAGAACTATCATGCCTCTGAGTTCCAATAACAGTAGGCTAGTCTACATATTGGGGCTTCCAGGAGACATCTCACTGGCCGCTCGGAGATACGGAATGCCAGACTAGGGGTTGTTGACACCAGCCAAAAAAATCTGGATACAGTCCAGACTATTCTACTCCAGAGCTGCCCCAGATTCACTACATGAGCATCACGCATACTGGCATAAAAGTGACGTGAAGCCGTCTTGCTGTGTTGATGGTTGGCTGGGCTGATAGCGCATCAGCACTGCACACCAGTGCCATGTCTTCTCCAGTGCTTCTGCTGCCTTGCTGTCTAAGAAGCTCTCTGGCAGATCCTTGATGGCGACATCACTTCTGGTGAGATCAGAATAGGGTGCCCAGCCGTCAATGAAAAGGGGGTACCAGAGAACTATTTGGCTGGCAAGGCAGCAGCGTTGGCAACAGCCCCAGGGAGGCTTCCCAGCACTGATCAGCGAGAGAAACTGAAAATGGTAATGCCTGCCAGCACTGATCTCTCCCAGTAAGAGTTTGACGTGTGGACAACTGGAGTGCCCCAAATCCAACCTGATCTTGCTGCTGTCTACACTTCAAAAACATTGAGATCACACCACAATTTCTGGGAAACTCCAGAGTAACCCGCAAGTTTTTTTTAAAGGCTAAAAGAAGTGGTTTTGCTGCAGAACACGCTGTACATCAACTGAACTGATTGCACCAGGTCCGAGGTGAGTACAATTTTTTTCTATATTGAAGTGTAGTACATCTTTGTACCTCAGGATTTCTGGGACTTTTAGTATTAAAAAGTAACTTTTCTAAGGTTAGGACTAAATAAATATTAGGAGTTATCCAAAAAAAGTGATGTTCTCATGTTTGTGTCAACTGCAGTGTCATAGGCTGGTGCATACATTTGTATGTGTGAGCAGCATCTCACTCTACCTGAGAAGATGAGGGCTCCTGTTGCAATCCAACGGTGGAAATCTACAGCAGAATCAAAGGGGATGTAGCGATTGACAAAAGTTTCTCGCAGAAAAGTGATGAGATTCCGACACATGGTAAGCAGGATAAATGAGTACATGAAGGAGATGCTAGCTCCTGCCCCACGAGAGATGAGGATGCCAACAAAGGTTGTGTCTGCAATTCCCGTTGGTGGTGATGCAAAGCCATAATCTAGGAACAGAGCAGAACAGTTTGGTTGTGAGTGGGCAATGCAAATCCTGGAACAACAGGGCACCGGACACGATCTCACAGTCTCGGCATGCTTGGATAGTAAACAAAAGTACGTGCCTTACAAACCTTTGGCTACTCCCATTAAAAAAACATGGCAAGGTCCAACAATTCTAAGTGGCCCAAAGAGATTTTACAATAGCTCTCTATCAATACCAGTTTGGAAAGAGTCTTCCCCTTGCTTCCAATTGTGTGTCCAATAAGGTGGGGTTCAAGTTATAGTAGGGCTATTCATATTTTTCATTGTACAGCAACAACACTGGGACTAAAAACTACAGCCCAGTCCCTAGAGGTCTGAGTCACTAAAGCAGCCACTAAACGTAATTTTTAAAAAAGGTAGTTTGGCAACAAACTCCATTAGTTAGCAGTTAATAAGCTCTACTTGCAGCCGGTGAGGGAGTGTGAGTCTTGTTTTCAGCCGGGTGTTAGTTTGTGCTGCAAGCAGATACATACGTGGCCTTCTTAGTTGTGGCTGCCACTTGCTGCCTCCTCTGGAGACAGACATTCCTCCTTCCTCACTGTTGGAGGATGCGGAGTTCTGGCCCTCATGAACCACAACGCAAGGGCTTGAGCCTAGCAGCTGGGTCGGCGGTGTTAAGTAGGCTGGTAACTCACAGTAAGCCCTCTCCACAAAGACGCCAGCAGTGATGGCTGAGAATATCACTACGCAGATGATGTGGCGTCGGTAGTTCTCAATAAAGCGCTTGAACTGCTGGATCTTTTGGTGAACCTTGCTTCTCTGGTACCTTTCACGTCGTGCCTCCGTGTAGACATGGGGCTGAGGAAAACACAGTCTGTAAAACACAGGAAAAGTTGGTTCATGTGAGAATACAAATTCATAACAATGTTTTGTTTCATAGATTCATAGAGTTGGAAGAGACCTCAAGGACCATCCAGTCCAACTCCATGACATTCAGGAACACAAAATCAAAGCATTTTCGACAGATGGCCATCCAGCCTCTGTTTAAAAACTTCCAAAGAAGGAGACTCCACTACTTTCCAAGGCAGTGTATCCCACTGTCGAAAAGCTCTTACTGTCGGGATGTTCTTCTTAATGTTCATGTAGAATCTCTTTTCCTGTAGTTTGCATCCATTGCTCCTCATCTAGGAGATTATCATAGGGGGAATGGGATGTTATTGTCCCATCTCTGTCCTGTCCTGATCACACAATTGCAGGAAGGACTTTTCGACAATGTTGAGCTTATCCAGACATTATCCCATCTGGAAAGCACGAGTGAAAGCAATTGCACGAAAGACTTTCATATGACATTGCTCTGATCCTTTCACTGTCCTGACACTGAAGTGGCATTGCCTGGCATTTTGCATTAACAAGCGTTCACATTAATGCAATGCTGCTTCAATGACAGGATAATGACAGAATCAATGCTACACTATGAAAATATTTCACGCAACAGCTGTCATGGATAGGACAAGGACCAGGGAGTGATCTCGTCCCTATTCCATCTCTGTGTGATAATCTCCCTAGTCTCTGGAGCAGGAGAAAACAATTTTGCTCCATCCTCAATAAGACATTCCTTCAAATATTTAAACAGGGCTACCATATAATCTCTTCTCCAGCCTAAACATTTCATGTTATATTATTTTATGATTGTGGTTTAGTTTATGATTGTTGTCTTTCAGATGTGCCATCTGAAAGACAAGTGGCCACGGTATCTGGGCATGATGGCAGTTGAAGTCCAACATGCCTGGAGGCTGCCCTATATATTTATTACATTTATGTCCTGTCTTTCCACCAAGGAGTTTGGACTAATGTTCATGTTCTCTGCCATTATTATCTTTACAATTACCCCGCCAGATAGATTGTTGTTCTTGTTGTTGTTGTTGTGTGCCCCAAGTCATTTTTTTTAACTTATGGCAACTCTATCATATGGTTTTCTTGGCAGTTTTCTTCAGAGCGGGTTTGCCATTGCCATCCTCTGAGGGTGAGAGAGTGTGACTTGCCTGGTGGGTTTTTATGATCAAGCGGGGTATCAAACCCAATTCTCCAGAATCGTAGTCCAGAACTCAAACCACTATACCATGCTGCTGAGAAATAACTACAGACCCACATTTATTTGGTAAACTTCATGGTCAAGTGGGGAACTGAATTCTTCTTAGGCCTAGTCCTAATCCAACACTCCAGACTAGTCCTAATCCAACACTCCAGACTGGTCCTAATCCAACACTCCAGACTAGTCCTGATCCAACACTCCAGACTAGTCCTAGTCCAACACTCTAGACTAGTCCTAATCCAACACTCCAGCCTGGTCCTAATCCAACGCTCCAGACTAGTCCTGATCCAACACTCCAGACTAGTCCTGATCCAACACTCCAGTCTGGTCCTAATCCAACACTCCAGCCTGGTCCTAATCCAACACTCCAGCCTGGTCCTAATCCAACACTCCAGCCTGGTCCTAATCCAATACTCCAGCCTGGTCCTAATCCAATACTCCAGCCTGGTCCTAATCCAATACTCCAGACTAGTCCTGTCCAACATTTCAGCCACTACCCCATGCTGCCTGTACATGATTAGCACTGGTTGACAAGGAAGCAGGGTTGAGGATGCCTCCTAGGGTGACCAGATGTCCTAACTGCAAAGGAGGACAAGACACTGCAAAAATGTAGGGCATTCAAGAAAAATTAGGACTTACAAAAGAAAAGCTAAAAACACTCATAGAAATATACGTTCATGCTTCTGAGTAAACATGGAGGACATTCTGGAATGCCTCCTCAGCAGAAGGTTGAAATGGTGGACATGTCCTGGCAAAGGAGGACAACTGATCACCCTGCCTCTGTCCCGCTCCATAGGCCGGAGGATGAGCTGTTGTAGCACCCATGCTTCTGTATTAGGGCTCTCATAGGCTTTGCACCCAAGGCAATGAGGCCAAGTTTGCACATCTTCCACAGTCTGCTTCTGCTCTGTCGCCCAGAAGCTGACCACAAGGCAAAACAATTTACTACCAGAAGTACAATTTGATAGGGTATACAATGCAAATGAAATGCTTGCCAAGAGATACGCCCTGATAACAACCCTCATCAGGATACTGAATCACAGGCACAGTCGAGAAGTCAGAAGACACTTTACAGTAACTGGGAAATATTGTGACTCTCAAGACACGCAAAGGCTGGAGATTCCAGAGATAAATCAGGAAATGCAAATAAACCTTAAGGTTTATATATAGCCTTCACACCCTCAACCTGGAGATCGTTTTATTTTTTTACACTGCAATGGGGCAATGGAGGAAGGGGATTTTCACCTCCATAGCAAGCTACACAGACTCATTTTTAGGTGAAAATGGGTCCCAAATCACAACTGGAAGTCACTGTCACTTGTGCCTTCCAGAAGTCGTCTGGTTTGTAGGGACTTTTGGAAATTGTGAGGGACCTTTAAAAAAATTGACACGCTTGAAAGCTTCTTGAACAGTGATTTATCTTGCCCTCTGTTTTTGGGCTGGTGGCCCAGGGCCCTTGGAAAACCACAAAAATTGGATTTGGGGAAACAAGGAGTTCACAGACAGCACTTTCCTCATGTGCTGTAAATTAAATCACTGTGGGAAGACACAGTGCCTCCATACATTATTGACATCTTCATTTCATTGTGCTTCTTTTTCCATGTGGACAAAGAACTGAAATATTCACAGGGCCCTATAACACAACTCTCAGCATACCTACTTAGGAGTAAGCGCCACTACCTATTGTAGATGACAGCAACTAGCTCATGAGTACAGTTGAGGTCTGGTTCCAAGACCCACCATGGATTTCAAAATCAGTGGATGCTCATGTCCCATTATATAAAATGGCATAGTAAAACACTGTCCCTCATATAAAATTGCAAAATCAAACTTTGCTATTTGGAACATATATATATTAAAATCATAGATGGTTGCATCTGTGGATAAGGAGTTGGCTGATGGGCATGCCTTCCTTTTTGAAAGAACAGTAGGCTTTTAAAATGCTTTTTATTTTTTGAAAATGCATTCAATTTTTTAAAATGATCTGTTTTAATATTGTAATAGTTTAATTCCATTTTAATTGTCGCTTTTGGAATGTTTTAAAATTCTACTGAGCCTTTGGACTTTAAGCCACTTTGAATCCCAATTTTTGAAAAAAAAAGCAGGATACAAATAAATATAATAATAATATTATAATAGAAACCCACTGGGTGACCTTTGGCAAGTCATATTCTCTCATCTTCTGAGAAAGCCCCCCACCCACCCACCCAAACAGTTTTTGCCAGGAAAAGCTTGTGATAGGTTTTCTTTGGGTCATGATAAGTGGAAAACAACTTGAAGGCACACAACAACAAAATGAGGAGTACAGTTGCTGTTCTTTACATTTCTACTTAAGTCCTTTTCACAATAATTTTGCTTCTCCTCCAAATGTCGTGTGCCTCTGAGTGAGACATGGATTAATATAAGGATATACTTATATTAGCAAGAGACCAGATAAAGTTATAAAGATATTGCTGCAGTACTAGTTCCAAAGGTATAATAACCTTTTCTTTTCCTTGCCTCCTCTCTTCTGTTAATATACAGTGGAAAGCCCAGTCCAGTTTAATCAATGTTACTTTTCACTCTTTTCCTCTGCAGAAAGTCATACTTATTCAGATCTCTCCTAAAAACCTCTGTCGATTCATTCTTCATTTGAAAAAACCGAGACAAATAGAATTCTGTAGGGAATTTTTGGAAGAGAATAGTGCTGTTTTTTTCTTCTTCCCCCAATTCAGAGAGCGTACAGAGTGCGGTAGCTGCTTCTTGCATTTAAGGATATATGGCAACGTAAGTACAAAATCCATTTGGTTCAACTCACCGTCCGCTCTTCAGTGCGGTCATTTACAATGCCTTTGGCATCAACTGAACAACACTAAAGCACACTAAATAGCATTATGGGGATATCTGTTTCAAAAATCAGCATGTACAAATATTGTTTTACTTAAGCATAAGGGACGGCTGGTTAAACAAACTATAAACATAACAGATGTTTTCACAGATCAGTTTACTGTGTGGTGTGGAGGAAATGCTTTAGATTAACCCAGGCTCTATGTAGCCTGCAAGCTATGGAAATGATTATGAGATCGGGACAGATTGCTTACCCATTGTTTCTTTGCAAGAATGATACTCGGTTATTTCCGTTCTGTTTGAATCTGTCTGGAATTCCTTTGGATTAGAGAAAGAAAAGTCTGTTATCACCAAGGATTTGGTAGAGTTTGAGAAAGGGGGGCGGGGAGGAAAAAAAGAGTCTATTTGGTAGAGCTTGGCAAAATAATTTCTTGAATGACAACTCCCATACCGCTGGTCTGGGATTCTGGGAGTTGTAGTCCAAGTAATCTTTCTTGCTAAAATCTGCCAGCTTGGCTAGCAGTCAGGAATTCTGGGAACTGAAGTCCAAAACATTTGGAGCATCAAAGTTTTGGAACCATTGCGAGCTGATCCTATGTAGCTGTATGTGCCTCCCTGCAATAGGAAAAGTAAGCAGCAGCTGCCTCCAGTATTCCTTAGAGAGCTTCCATTAACAGCAAAACAGAGAGAAACGGGGGAAGTGGGTTTTCTTTTCTCCCTAGCTCCCCCCCAACATGTTAAAAAGCATTAGTCTATATGTTTAACCATCAAAATGGAAATCATAACAAAAGTGGCTGGGGAATTTTTTTTAAAACCCCTTAATATATTCTTTCCCTTCTCTCATGGTTGGCCTAGTCTGACTGACTTCCTTCTTGCTCGCCCTTCCAAGGCTTAACCTGGGCTTTCTCTTTTGTTTCTCCTGACCTTTAAGGCAGAGTTGAGCACATCGAAGTTCATTGTCATGGTCCCTCAACATATAGTGAAAATCTTCCCAAGTGAGCTCCTCCTTATCTTGGAACCCAGACTCCCTAAACAAAGACTCAATGACTTCCTCAGTCTGGTCTCGAGAGAGGCAGTTGTTAGAGATCTCGATGAAGGATCTAGAACAGAAGAGAGTTCAATGTGGGTTAGCAAAATAGACATCATGGCACAAAAGCATCAGCAAGGCAAAGGGTCACTCCTATGCCCTGGCAGCATTTCACAGATGAAAACCGGGACATGTGTGGCCAAACAAGAGTGTAGTCAAAATGACAAATGTTAATAATGAGGAAGAACACACAAGCTAAAAGAAGCTGCAGCTGTATCCATTTTCATGAGCCTACTGGGAAGAGCAAGATTGCAGCCCTTCCTCTATTCTTCCTGAGTTAATGGACTACAAACTGGTTTTGCACATTGAATGCAGTTCAAAGTGGCAGAAGGAGAGAGAAATTGGGACATTTTATATGCAACTGAAAAAGTGTATTTAGAGTTGAGTTGTATATGCATTGTAATTCATGCCCAGAGGTCAGAAAAATTACTTTTGGGGACTATTGGTCCCGGAACTGTGGATTCAGGGATTTATATCCAAAAAAGTAACTTTTCCAAGCTCTATTCATGCCTTGTACAAGCTAGGCAAAATCACTGGACTGCTAAGCTAATTGGCATTACTGCACGCTGAGTCAGGAGCCTTATTCCAATCTTTCCCTCCTGGTCTCCTCTAGATATCTTGAATTACAAGTCCTATCATCCTCAGTCAGTACGACCATTGGAGATTATTTGCAACCAGGTGTCCCTGGTCCAGTTTTAAAGCATACCAGATCATCTGATCAGATACAGAACCTCAGACACCTGTAGTATTTAAAGCATCCTTTCCAAGTAGATCTGATATCCAAGCACAGGGAAGCTCAAGATCCTGGATTTTAAATTTGTCCCCACTGCAGTCCTTATCTTGCCTGCCTAGACTTTCTCAAATGGCCACACTCCTCCCCCATGCCATCACAGTTTCAAGGTTTCTCACCTTTTGTACAGTTTTATTTCCATATCTCCCCCCACCAAAAGTCAGGCTGAGACTCCTAGGGCCTGGTTACTGGTAGTAAGACCTTTAAAGTAAAGTATGATGGCATTCCCATCCTTTGGACTCACCCACCACTGGAATGTGACTCCTGAAAAGATCTCTCAATTTGAATCCCACCTTTTCTATAGCAGTAAGCATAAAAATGTAGAGAGAGGATTGCTTTTGGTTCTCCCCTGAGATTCCCCCCCCCTTGTCAATATGAACAGTAATGATATTGCAAGAGTAATTTTGACCTGTCAGCTGCAGAAGACTCAGATTGTCCTGTGAGACAGTAACAATGAAAATACATGCCAGGTTTTCTGTGGTGCCAATAGGAAAGGTCCATGGCTCCATTCAGAAGTTCCCAAACACAACAAGCCTGGCTTAACAATATTGGATTAAGTGAAGAAATGCACATTACCAATTGAAGAGAGACTCTGAAGCCCAGATCCTAAAATTACTTAAATAATTAATGGACTACAAACGACTTAATTACTTAATTACTTAAAGCACTGCCTGGTTTGGAACCAGAACTGGCACAACAGAGAACAGATTTCCAACTGAGCATGGCTGAAGCCGGTGTCAGAGACTGGAAGGTTGTTCAGAAATTTCAGTCTTCACCCAGAAGAGGCCAGTTACAGAGCTGCAAAACCCAACATCTTGTTCCTAAAACAATAACAGATACCTCAACATCCTAAAGAATTCATCCTTGGAAAGAAAACCATTCCCATCTATGTCATACATCTGGAACATCAACTTGGACTTTTCTTGTGGAGTTCCTGAGAAAGAGAGAGAGAGAGAGAATGTACAGCACTCAACATAAATGCAGGCCATGGTACAGCACCAGTTATATGGAGCTTTCCTTAATCCCCCACCAACAAGATCATTTCAGAGACAAAGCTACAACAGGCTTAAGTGGTCCATGGTGAATCTATTCTGGATTTTTGCCTGAACCCTAAAGGAACTATCCAAAGTACTGATTTCTGTCTCCCAAAATAGCACCTTGGGTAGCTTCTTTAAAGATCAGACTACAACCCAGAGCAAATTTACCATTCCCACCAACACAAAAGACATCAGTTGCCACTGCTCAGGCCCAAACTGATAATTGTGGAAGGACTTAAGTGTGTGCGCGCTATGTGCCTTCAAGTCATTTCTGACTTATGGTGATCCTAAGGTGAACCTTTCATAAGGTTTTCTTGGAAAGATTTGGTCAGAAGAAGTTTGCAATTGTTTTATCCTGAGGCTGAGAGCATGCAACTTGCTCAGGGACACCACCCATTGGGTTTCATGGCTGAGCAGGGAATCAAATGCTGGTACCCAGAGTTGTAGTCCAACACTCAAACCTGCATTTGGGTGGATGGATGGATGGATGATCAAAAGGAAGGATATAAATATTCATATTTCATTCTGGTAGCAAATATTGTAATGGTGTAACTGAAAATTCTAGTATGTTAAATTCCATGCCAAATTCAAATCCTGCTTTTGTTAATTATGATCCATTTCCAAATCACCTTTCATAAAGACCACTAAGATGTCCAGGAACTCTCTGAAGGACAGATATCCATTGCCATCTTTGTCAGCAAGAGAGAACATTGATTCCACAAATACGGACTGGGGCTTTAGGCCCAGAGCATCTGCAAACTCTGCCCGGCTCAGCTCTGACTTCAGTGCTTCCTTGGCTTTCTGTGACGCCTCCAAGCTGAGCTCCCCGGCATCTAATCTGTCAATGTCTAGAACCTGAAAAAGCAAGATTGGCAGTTTAGGTTCCTGGAACTGCACTCCTGACCTCTTCCATAATAGAGCCACATAAATCTAAACAAAACTAGGATGGCTTTCACCCCACCCTGCAAATATTGGTTAACATTTACAGTAATTTTCAATGAAGACTCAGCCTACATCTCAGTAGTTTGGAACATCTATATAACCATTTGAGGTAGCATTACGTAATTGTCTTTATTTGATGTTTAACAAAAGAATATGCAAGGAATCTCCAGCAAATAAAAGCATCTACTTCTCACAGTAGGAGAATGAGGAAGAATGAGTAACTGTGTAAGGAGATGGATGTTTCCTTTCACATCACTGCCTCACCATCACCATCCTGCTTGGTGAGCTCTGCATTTTTAGCATGTTTCAGGGCTGGAGGGACAGTGTGCTGGTTTGGCAATCCAGCTTGCTGAGGCTCTCCCCAGTTACAGCTTCTCTCCCTCCCCAAGCCCTAACCCTCAGGGAAGGGAGAGGTAAGCTGGCTCAGTTTGGAAGTTGGCATCTCCAGATATCTAGAACTTGGCTCATCCTTTTCTAAACTGGTAAAGCAAGGGGCAAGAGAAGCTAGCAGTATTGGGAACCATTGCTCCAAGTTGTCTTTGTAATGGTAATTTCTGAAGAATTAACTTTCTCCCCTCAATGGGGTCTGTTGAGACCTGTCACCTCAAGAAGCACAGGACAGGGGATGATATAATAATAATAATAATAATAATAATAATAATAATAATTATTTCTGACCCATCTCTCCCCATGGATCGAGGAGGGGAACAACAAAAATTAGCAGACACACCATATCAGGTAAAAGACATCAGTTAAAATATTCATCAATTTGGAGCCGAAGGCTTTCATGGCCGGCATCCATAGTTTTTTTGTGGAGCTTTCAAAAAACTGTTCATCAATTGAAAAGGGCATACATGCTATTTGAAAGATATATTTTAAACATCCACATTTAAAATTCATTATTTAAAATTCACAATCTAAAAATCATCTGCGTAAGCCTGGAGGAAGGGATTGGTCTTTAATACTCGTTCAAACTCAGGCAGCATATTTAGCTGTCAAATCTCTTCAGGCAGGTAATTCCACAGTCTAAGGGAGGCTGATGAAAATGTCCTCTGGATGACTGTTGTCAACCTAGTCCTAGATGACTAGAATAAATATCTGCTAGAGGATCTGAAAGTACAGGGCAGATTATATTGGAGGAAGCAGTTCTGTAGGCAACCTGGCCCCAAATCATGTAGGCTTTAAAGGCAATAACCAACACTTTGTACCTTGCCCAGAAACCAAGTGTCAGCCAGTGGAGTGATTTTAATACTGGTGTAATGTGATCACTCCTGGATATCCAGTAATCGGTCTGGCTGCCATGTTTTGACCTAGTTGAAGTTTCCAAACTTGGTACAGAGGTAGTCCAATGTGCAGCACATTGCAGAACTCCAGCCTTGAGGTTATCATTGCCAGCGGTGGAGATGTTCAAACTGGTTTAACATTTAAGAGTTGATACGGTTGGTTTGCATATAGCTGGAGTTGCTTGTTCCGCCTCTGTGTAAAAGGTTTCTTCACATACCTGGGCAAATGACTGCCTGAAGAAAATTTCTAGGATGTTCTTCCTCTGCTGCTTGGTAACTGCCTTCTGCAGCAGCTGCTGCTGTTTCATCTCAGATACATGGAGAGAAAGCCCATTTCTCTCCAAATAGGCTTTCAGCTGCCCAAGGAAGTCCTTCCGCTCTGCCTCTCCATTAAACATCAATACCTATAAGGCAATGGCCAGCATCTTGTTAGTGACACATGCATGTATACGTCATACTACACACATGGAACAGTATGGGAAATTGCACTGACAGTATGTATTGCTTTTGCACATTGTGCATTCCAATTGCACCACTGACCATTGATCCACATATATTGCACTATGTTGATTTTCAAGTGCAACATAACTCCACCAGCAGATACTTAAGCTACATTGAAGAAATGTAGGGGAAGAAAGTCTCCATTCAGTTAAAAGGTCTTGTCATATGTAAGTGGGACCTGCTGCAACAAAATGTTAAAACGTGTGCTTCTGTTCAAGTTTCCAGCCAGCAATGCTCTCTTCTAGGAAACCCCATTCCATTCTCTTCGCCCCCTTATTTCAGTTCTTCTACTTGCAGGAGTCTGTAATCTTGCAAGGGTCTGTAACAATGAAAAGGCAAGATACAAACATTTTCAGCAGATCTAACATTAGACACATTGCATACCAGGTCATATTCTTTAGGGATCTTGAGAAGCAAAGACTTGTTTCCTTTATTGTTAGATAAGACGGTCTCAACTGGCTGCCGGCTTTTTAGGGTGATGGTTCGAAGCACAGACAACTTGCTGTCGAGGACTTTGATCAACCTGCCTTCGTGCAGCTGCAAGTAGACAGGACAACTGGGAGTCTTGGTGTCTTGCCATTCGAAGGCTGGGGGGAAAGAAACATATCAGTTGAGCTTGCAAAAGTTTTTTTTTTAAAAGTAATTAGTTATAATTCTAAGACACCCCCAAAGCAGCTAGTTACCATTTTAGTTACATAAGAAAATAAGAAGTGTTCTGTTGTATCTGAAGAAAGACACATTATGTCCACACTGCTTTCCATGGTCTCTTTCGCATTACATATTTATAGCATTTTGATGCCACTTTTACCGCCATGGCTTCATTCTATGGAATATTGAGATTTGTAGTTTCATGATGCATTCAGAACACCCTGGCAAAGAGCTGTAGTGCCCTTGGAAACTACAGATCACGCAGGATGCAGCTTAGCATTTAAAGTAGCACCTGCAGGAGTGTAGCTACAAGGGGGCAAAATGAGGGCAATGATCCCCACAAATAAATTCTGACCCTCCCCAAATTTTCCTTCATTCTTCAAATTTCTAGCATTGCAAAGAATGAGACATTAAAAATTACACCTCTAGGAAGCCAGAAGGAGGAGGAGGAGTGAAGAATGCTTTTAAAACATATTTTGTCAGAAAGCCTCTTGAAAAGAAAACTATGCTACAGTGTGGAAACATTATATTATTAAGAAAGAACTGCAGCTCTATAGTAGAGCGGATGCTTGTGACAGTAGGAGATCTCAATTTCAATCTCCAGCATTTCTAAATAAAGCTGGAAGTAAACTTTTCTCTGTTGTACGTGGCTAAATGGACCAACGTTCGGATTCATTACAGGCAGTTTCTTATGTCCCTAGCACATTGGCTGTGTCCCAGAAGTGCCTTCTATTTGCTTCCACTTATGCTCTGATCATATATTTGTAGATAAACAACCATTACATGAAAACACAGCTGGCGTCTCCATGGTTCTCCCATCTGAAACCATCTAAATTCAACAGTAGTCTCAGGAGGAGACAAAGCAAAGAGGAGAGGTGCATATAATAATATTGATTCCACTTTGGGAAGGGCCTCACCCTGTATTCCTTCCGCATTTACTTCTGTTCGGTCAGAAGGCTTTTGCTTTTTCTGCAGCTTCTTGAAATTTCTCCTCCGGAAGGCGGCAACAATCCAGGCAACAAACAAACTCACTGCAAAGACACAGATGAGGCAAGCCTAAGTGATAGGTTATGGCATCACAGCCACAGTTGTCTACTTTTACCAGGCTTGGCATAAAAATTGGCATCACTGGGCATTAGCCAAGGCCCACACCCTTGCAGTAAGAGATATTAGTTTTCTCTTTCTTGCTATCGCTCCTTGCCCTCTCAAACCTTAGGTGGCCACATCTCATTTTCATGCTTCCTGAAGATTTTAGAAGCTGTAGTCTTTTTTAAAATGACATCTTTTCTAAGCTTGGATCTCCACTTGGCATTTGAACTGCTACAGGACAGTTACTAATGATATCAAAACTCAGAATTAACTGTGATCAACTCATAGCAGAAACCTATCCACAACCTTTAAGACTGGTATTTAGCATCTGAGTTTATCAGACGGGAGGAATTTATCTTTATTTCGAATGGAGCCAGTTGGAGCCAATTCAAATTTACGTGAATTCGCTAATTTAGAGAATTTACGTGAATTCCAATTGTGTTCGGAATGCATTCAGAATGACTTCCCATTACCCGAAAATGACTGCCCCTTGCCCAAAATTGAGTGAGATGATTTAATACGCAATAATGTAAAACTCATGATTGTGTTTGGAATGACTTCCCTTTTACCCAAAATTGCGTGAGATACTTTAATACGCAATAACGTGAAACCCCATGATTGTGTTTGGATTGCCATTAGATTATACTTCCAATTTCCAACTTCTGATAAACTCTTTAGACATAAACCCAGTCCAGCTCTTTCTTGGGGTTTGAAGGAGCCACTAAAACCTGAACCAAAACAGACCTAGAGGCAAGCAGCAGAGTGCTGTGATAAGAATCCCAAATCCAGCCCCGCTTCCTTTGAAATAATCTAGGATGGTTAGATGTGCACAGGGGGGAAGCTGCTCTTTATTCACTGGCCAGGGAAGAAGACATGGAGCGTCTGAAAAGAAAGATAAAATATAGGGAATGTTAATCCAGCTTGATAATTTGACCACCTCTAAGAACAATTGCTTAAAACTATGAACAAAGCAGCAAACCTTTGCTCCCACTAGAGTTGAAATTGGCACCCAAACAAACCCAGCTTTTCAATGACTTGACTTGGTTTCTGCTCCTATCAGGGCAAAATGCCAAAAACTGCCCCTGGAGCTTTGGCCAACAGAGGTGGAGTTTGCTTGTATAGTTGTGTGTTTGCTGCCTTCTCTGTCTCTCTCTCTCTCCGTGTCCCTCCAGCAGACAAACAATGTTTCATGTGATCTGGATTTGCAGGTGCGGGTAAGCAAAAGGGATGGTGTGTGTTGTAATTCTGGAAATTACACCATACTGCAACAACGGAAAGATGTTAGCATTCCAACACGAACATAATAAAACTGCTCAATAGACTCAATAAAAGTGCTCTTGCACCAAGTTGGAAGGAAAGAATGCCATAAAAATGCTCCCGAAGGAAACATCACAGGGCAGGGTATGGGAGAAAAACCAGTGCCGAAGGAACTTTCTTTGCTCTTTGTCTTTGCCGTCCATTCAAACCTGGCTCCAGGCTTTTTGACTCATCTAACTGATCCATCCTCAATGGAAGTGTTCAAATCCGAAGCATAAAAATATCCCCAAAACATTAGTGTGGAGCACATATTGCCTACCTCTGGGGACAAACTGTGCTAAAAACTAACTACACTTTCTTATTTGGATAAAATCACATACTGCAGTTAGTTGCAAATGGAAGTGCATACTTCTGATCTTCTTGCAACCATGCCAGAAGGCTATGCTTGTAACCATAAAGTTAAACTATGGATTAGGCTTAATATTACATTCAAGTCAGGTGGTTAAAAACACCAGACTTCTTCCAATGTAACCCCAACTCCTGCAAGGAGAAGACATCTATAAATACATTAAACAATAATTTGTGAGGCCCAATTCATTTCAATTAAAATCTTTATAAGACATATATAAGTATATAAAGGGTTACATAACCACTCAATACTTTCACAGAGAACACAAGCACACACCTCCCACAAAAAGAATGCAAATTATGGAAAAACAACAAAAAGTTAAGTTTACAAGAAATAAAAATTGTTTCTGTAACTTAAAGGGAACACTGTCAGCAGTAATACACAAATCTTATTTGCAACTCAATTTAGTGTTGTTCCTTTAAGCATTATGATGGATAATGACCATAATGATAGAACTCGAGAAAATATCTTTATACTGAGCCACGCAATCAGCCCATTTACCTTAATATTGTCTATATTGACAGATCTCTATGGTTTCAAACAAAAAACAGTCCTGTTTGCCAAGGACTGAAACTGGGACCTGCTATATGCCAAGTGTGCCCTTTGCCACTAAGCTACAGTCCATTCCTCTCTCTCTGGGAGAAGATAGGCCTTCCAACAATTTCAGTACATTTGGGCAAAGGTGCATAGGATGGTTCTTTTTGGGAAGTTACAAGAGCTGAGAACATAAATACTCACCATCACTCCTTTGAAAAACATTCACTTGAATATCTTTTGAATCTGCATAAATCACAGCGGTAAGGACGTCATGGAATGTAGTAGCTTGGATTTCTTTAATCTCTTCAGCAGAGAATAACCTACAGAAATGTTTTTTTTTTAAACACTGGTGAAATTCTAGCCTTCTGGCATCCTGTTTTCAAAATGAGAGACCCACCAGTCTTGGAATATCTTACTGAAAAGCCTTTCCCAAACTGACACTGTTTTTCAGTGCAGCATTTTCACATTCATAGTAACCTCCTTCTATTCTGTCCCTTCTCCTCTACTACATTTGCAGGATTTCAGCTTTGCCCCCTCCAACCTGGCACCCTCCAGATGTGTTAGATTACAATACCTATCCTTCCCAGACATACATTCTGCTTTGAAGACTTTGAGGGATATATATTTCAATTGTAAGAAACTATCTAATGACAAATGGGATTATTTGTCCTTCTATCATCTTTATCTATCATGACTAGCATAAGCTCTCTAGAGTCTCAAAAGAGAAATGGTTTTCCTACCATTTGCAACCCAGTTCAATTAAGTGGCTTGGCCATGAAAATCCACTGGGTCATGCTGGTAAGTCACACTCTCTCAGCCTCAGAGGATGGCAATGGCAAACCCCCTCTGAAGAAACCTGCCAAGAACACTCTATAATAGCTTCATTTCAGGGTTGCCATAAGCCAGACACAACTTGAAAACACACAACAACAACAACAACAACAACAGCCTATTAAGTGGAGATCCTAGAGAAATTAGGCCTGTGGTTTAAAAGCCAGCATAATTTTTCTTGGACACATATGTCCTAGTTATCTGTAAAATGTTGGAGGGTATGTTTATGCTTATGTGCCTTCAAGTTACATGTCAATTTATGCTGATCCCCTGAATTTCACATGGTTTCCTTAGGCAAGGAATACTCAGAGACTGTTTGCCATTACTGTCCCCTGAAGCCTACAACATCTAGTATTCCTTGACAGTCCCCCACCCAAGTATTTATTTATATTTATTTTATTTCCAGGATTTATACCTCACCTTTCTCCCACAGTACTAATCAAGTCTGACCCTGCTCAGGTTCAATGTACCTATGGAGTTTATCACACGGGGGAAATCCCATGCACAAACGGGGGTTTAAACTAGGAAAAAAATCAACAAAAGTGGGTTGATTTTCACATGATGTCATTGTTTAACTTGTATTAACCCCATCGGAAAGTGGACAGAAAGTAGACAAAAGCCGCTCCTTTTTACTTTCGGAAAATCCCGAAAGTAAAAAGGAGCGGCTTTTGTTTACACTTTCCGTTTGGGTTAACACAAGTTTAACAACAGAGTGTGTGAAAATCAACCTGCTTTTGTGGGTTTTTTGTAGCTTTTAAATTGGATTTCTGCATGGGATTTCCCCCGTGTGATCAACTCCTATGACGGTTTTCAAAAAGTCAATCAACTCTCATACCCATTCTTGGTGTTTTCAAACCAGAAGCGGTCACCATCTCGTAGGCGGAGAAACTGATCCTCAATTATAGCATGGAAAAGCGTTCCATTTGTTTCCAAAAGAGCCCCAATCAGCAGCTCCAGGCGGTCCAGGTTGTTGTTGTACATGGCTGATACTTCTTCAAGAAGCTAGGAACAAGTCATAAGTTTAGGCTCAGCTATCAGCCCCAAAGGACTAGGACTGGTGGGTGAAGGAACAGTCAGAGAGAGAGAAAGAGATGTCTTTGTGTGGTACAAATTCTGGGGTGGATGTGTAAGTGGGGATGTCCACTTACTTCCATGTGCCCCCAACGCCCACTTTTTTTTCCCCTTTCCCTTTGGGTGCATTTCCAACCTCTGGAAGGAGGTCACCAAGGAGGTCATCTATGGTGCATGGGAGGAGACAGGGCTGGGAAATCCAAGAAGCTATCCCTCTGTCTGAGACAGGGACATAAATCCCAAGTTGGTTAGTTCTCAAGCAGTAAATGAGATGTGAGAATTTTTCTCTCCATCATGAAGCAGAGATATTTTGGTCCTGGGAAGAGGGTGTACATTTCCAAGACTGATTTTTTAAAATATTTCACACAGGACCACAAATCACCATCGGAATTTCATGCCTTAGGACGGACCTATAGCAGTTAAAACATAGCATCCAAGTGTTATAGGGGCTAAACAGACTGCCCCTTTGGAGTGGCCTGTTGCCACCCTTTTCAGCGCCCGATCAGGGCTGTGGCAACTACATGCCACAGCCTCAATCTGGCCTTTCCCTGATGCTAAAAGAAACAGCAAAATGCCACATCGGGGCATGTGTCATACAGATGCTACACCCCCACTCTGCCTCAAAGCCAGCGTATACTGGCAGTATGTACAGCCTCAGTGTTGTGTAATGTGAAAGAGGTAATAGGATTTAGTAAAGTTACTTTTTTCAACCACAACTCCTAGAATCTGGTAGTTCTGAGAGCTGTAGTGTGTAAGCAACTCTGCAAGCTCTAGTACAGTCCTTGTATCTCTATATATGGACTCCCCATCTTTGTTAAAGTTTTGCTGACAAAATTGACCCCAAAATCTTGAGTCGGCTTATCCATGAGTCAATGTAATACTGATATATATGTATACACACACAGACAGACACACACACATATATGGTGAAAGGGAAGAGTTTAATCTGCCCTAGAAGTACTCACCCCCTTCTACTCTCTCAGCCACCCTTATCCATGAGTCAATGTAAGTACTGCACTTTAACGCTTATAAAAAAAGGACTCATCTCCTGGTGAAAGGCAAGACCATAATCTGTCCCGAAAGCAACGACCTATCTTCAGCTCTCTCATCCATCCAGCTTTCAGGGTGAGCACAAACAGGTAAGACTGCTGGAGTTGTGTGATTTCTTTGTCATTGTTTTCCTTTCTTTCATCCTTTACATCGTTTGTTACCTGTCCCTAGGTTTTACCCTCACAAAGCCAAGGGTAATATCTAAATCCATAATTTTTGCTGCCAAACTGCCCTCGACGTATACATGAAGTCAACTTATAGTTCAGTATGTATGGTAAGCCAAGGATGGAGGGGAAAAGTGGGAGGAAGGGAGAGAAAGTGGGACATTTTAAAAGCAGTTGAAAAAACAGTACAACAGAGGATGAATTAAGATTTTCCCTGGCAAGTTAAGACAGTTGGTGCATATGAAGTACCGTTTGGTTCTCCTGAGGGATCTCCTGCCACTTCTTTGCAGTGGGGAGTTTGAAGAACTCTCTGGCTTTATTATAGGTGGATAATCCAAGGTCCCGTCCACGGTGAATCCAGCTGGCCACAAAGTCCATGCGGGAGTACTTCACCGTTCCATACCAGTAATCTAGAAAGGAGAACCAAAACAAATATAGGTTGTCAATGGCATACCAAAAGAGGAGAATTCCCAAGGAGAGTAGGAGTCTTGGCCTTTGCACATCACCATTTCATACTTGTATCTCCTATGCATTCAGATAGGAATTAAGTTAAAAGATTGCCTTTCTAGTAAACATTATTAAGAGAGCGGATTAACCACATTCAGCAGAATAAAGGCAATGATGCTGATTTTCAACATTTGCAGCCATGGATGGTGCAAGATGGTCTGCCATATGTAGCAAGTGGTACTGCTTCTCCCATTCTTGCCCACCTCAGTGTCTCACTTGTAGAAGTCCTTCTGGGTAATATGTCAAACTGGTTGTAGCCTTGCAACATTGACACATATGAATTTGGCAGGGCCTTGGAAGCAAGACACAGGCCCAGTGGTATGGGATTTAGGGGATATTAAGGAGAAGGCCATGTCCTCATTTCCTGCCAGTCTTTTTAATTTAACGGCAGCCAAGCACATAGGACCTCTAAAGCTGATCCTAGGACCTAGGAAGATTCATATGAATTATGGGAAGTTGGGTGGAAATATGAATGTGGGTCACAGGACAAGTTATTTCAAAAGTCTACTAGTTCCAAACAACAGTCATTCCTCCATAGCAAACTCTGGGCAAACCAATTCTTGTTCTTTAAGGAGATTATCACACCGACAAGGCGGTATGCTCTGGTCAATATAGTGTGGTATGCTCTGGTCAATATCGTGCAATAATGCAATGATTATCACACGATGTTGCACAATGTTATCCCTTGATTATCCTGGAAATAAAAAGGAATTCTAGCACCACCTTTTATTCATGGAAATTCATGTGAATAAAAAGAATAACTGTGATGTGTGATAATCATCTCATTATTGCGCAGTATTTGATGGGAGCATACCGCTATGCTCCCGTCTTTTTTGCCAGTGTGATAATCTCAGGTTTGCAGTAAAGACAGAACTGTTCCTTTCAACCATCAAACAAAGGATAGAGATTTATACGATTTATTGCTGTTTAAAGGAAAAGGAATAAAAGCTCTACCTCGGAGATCTTCAACCACGATGTTGTCTTCCCTCTCAGCGATTTGAGAGCTCATCCCCAGCAGCAGATCATCCACATCCTTAGATGTCTGGAGATTGGGATTCTGACCAGGAGAGAAAAGACCCAAAGACTCAGTGTAAACAAGACAGGGGTCCTCTTTCAGACCAAGGGTCAGATTCAGTTCCAAAAAGGTTCCCAGGGGCTGCATTCCAGCAGTTGGTAGAACCAAGGCAAAACAATGAGGCCAAAAATACCAGGGTATTTTATCTTATAATTCTTTTGGCTAGTAACTAAGCCTTAGGACTTTTCGATTTTTAGGAAGGGGGGGGAGAACTAGGAAATCACCCAACGATGGTTTCATGGAGAAAGAGGCCATCTGGGGAAGCCATATTTTGGGTCCTCTGGGAATAATGCCTTTTAACTGGTTTGCTTCCTATTGAAAAAAAATGGCTGAAAAGTGGGGCAAAACATGATGAAACACTCCTAAAGGATGCTGCAGGTATCTTGGTTTTTTTTTTTTTTAATAGTGTTAGGTCTTTGCAGAAACAACTTCCCCCCTACTTACCAACTGTAGTCCAAAAATGAACTTTTACAAGCACCAGAAAGAACCATACCTGAAAGCCATTTCTAGTCAGCATCATACCCTACAACTGTTCAGATTTGGCAGAGACCCTCCTAATTAATCCTCTGTTGTACCAGTTTTTCAGCTGCTTTTCCCTCCAACTTTCCCCCTTTGTCCTCATTTTATTTCAATTGCTGCAAAATGAGTTCATAGTGGAAAAGTAGTTTGTCCTCAACTCAGCAGGAGAAGCGGGGAGGAGAGAAGAAAGGGGCAGAATCTGAGCCTTCCCAGTAGGCCCAGGCAAAAGCAAACTGCTGCACCGTATCATAGCTTTCATGTTCTTCCTCATTAGCAACTTTTCCTAGCTAGACCACGTTCTGGTGCTCCTTGGCTACACATGTCCCCACTTCCATCTGTGAAATGTTGGAAGGTATGAGATGGTAGTATTCTCACCCCCAGGCAAGGGAATTAAGCTCTGGAAGACTGGTTGGGACTAGCAGTTGTTCTCTAGTGTTTCAGACAAAGGTTGTTCTTTCTCCTACATGGAAATACCAGGGATTGGACCTGGGTACTTTACCATTTAAAGTATGTGCTCTGCCACTGAGTTTTCTGTTCCTTCCTACACACGCAGTGAGAACAATTTTCTCAATACCTTGTCCATTTATTTCTGTCTCTTCCAGTATTGGAATATTATGTGGCTTTAGCTAGAAATGTGTGCTTAGTTGTTCTTAGATAGCCCGGAAGAAGCAAAGCCCCTACCCCTCGGCTCCAGTAATTGTTGCACAGGCGGAGTGCGGTAGAGTGATTTCCCCCGTTGTTAATCACATCTCGGAGAGTACACTTGGTATCCCTAAAGGGAAAAAGAAAATAAAAACGAGTTTTCAAGAATGCTTACTCAGGATGAGGAGTACATCCAACCAGTGGCATCCCTAGGGTAAGTGTCACCCGATGTGGTCATTCATGGTGTCACCTTCCCCCCATTGACTCTCCCAAGTTCTTGTCCAGTTGATATACTAGCAAATGCCTAAGATGGCTGGAAGTAAAGCACATTCCCTCCTTACCTCATGTAGATCCCCGAAGGGACCATGGTACCCAAGAAGACGGCTGAAGCCACCAGGAAATCAGGAGAGATCCTGGAATCCACATGCTGCTTGTAATCTACAAGACAGAGAGCAAGGGATGCCAAAATGGCTGATGTTGAGAGCAGTCAATCCCAAATTTCAATAAACTACCAAAGGGCCTCTTTCAGATTTTAAAATATCCACCATGGCATGGTGTGAAATCCCATGATATCAACAGCTTTGCTGAAAATGACCCAGTCTGGTGCTGGTCAAGGTCCGGACGGAAGATTTCACAGGAACCCCATGCATCACATCATGCCTTCAGCAACGGAAGGTAGGCAGGATGAAAACTTGGGTCCCAGAGCAATGGACAGAAGTAAATGAGCCCAAGGTTACTAGGATGATCTTAGGCCATAGTCAGGCGAATATAGATATAAGCAAGGCATGGATGGCTATGCTTCCATTATCTGTGCAAGCAATGCAAACATTTGAAGGAAAGGGACTTTTCTCCCTATGCAGTGGGCCCTTGGTATCCACCAGTATTCACCATGGATACCAAAATCTGTGGATGCTCAGATCCCATTAAATACAATGCCATGGCGAAATGGTGTCCCTTATATAAAAATAGCAAAATCAAGACTTGCTTTTTGGAATTTTTATATTTTCCCCAATATTTTCAAGCCATGTATTATGCACTTCTATGCACAGAGAACAGGCACGGGGACAACCAATGAGTATTTAGGGGGAAATGGGTGTCATGGGCCATTCATGAGTTTCATTAGAACTGTGAAATAATAATAATAATTCTCAAACCCCACAATCTTTTTTAGGATTTGCAATCCAAAAAACAATGTTTGCAAGATTTGGTATTTTGGAAATGCCTGAATTGAGATAATGTGCCAGTCATGTGTGCTGAGAAACAGCCTTTCTCCTGCAATCAATAAATGTGTGCTGTGCTATATTCTTTGCATGCACAGCAGTGCATCATCCTTGCCCTTCCCATTGAACATTACACATTTCTTGTAGCAGTCACTGGTGCACCATAGCCGTCCTTCCCATCGCACCCTGGTTCTACCACACAACTCCTGCTCCTCACCATCATAACGTGTGACATTTTCCTTCCTCAGAAATGTTGGCAGCCATTCATACAGCACAATGTTCTAGGAAAAGAAGAAGGAGATTGTGACACACATGCACATGCGGAGCTGTCAAGCCACATCAAACCTATCATTCCTGAATCAGATGCCTGAAGAAGCACTGGAACACAACTCCCATCATCCGCATTCGGCATATTCATCAGTTATGCTGACTGGAGACTAAAAACTGAGTGAGTTTGGAGAGAGGTCTATTGAGGTTGTCTTCCCTAAACTCCTTCCCATAAATCCTGCAGGTGACATTGACTTTCTGCATGCAAATCATGTCATTTTACATAAACCATGGCTCTCTCTTTTTTTAAAAAAAATGAAAAGAAATGTACATAGAAAGCTGCCTTAGACAAAACCAAACTATTTGCCCATCTGACCTAAATTTTTGCTGTTCTTGCTTGTTGTTACCCGCTTTGATCCAACACAGGGAGAGGCAGGATACAAATAAATATATTATTATTACTATTATTATTATTATTGCTACTACTGCTACTACTAAATGGCTGCTCTGACTGACAGAATAATTTTGAGGTCTTCTCTCAGAGGTTTTTCTTGTCATGCTACCTAATCGTTTTTTAAGAACTGGAAATGGCTAGGATTGAAAATTTGACCTTCTGCACTTTAACACTTAGTTTCCTTCGGCAGCCCTCCAGGGTTTTGAAAAGGTATTTTTCTCTCCATCAGCTGCTACCCGATTCTTTCAAAACACACCCACACACACACACACACACACAAAAACATAAAATACAGAACCTGAAGACTGAAACTGAGATCTTCTTAGCATTGCTGGGTGTTCATTATTATAAAGGAGGTTTCTTATTTGAGGGCCAGAAAGCTTGTCCTCATAGGACTGGCATCCCTTATTATAAGGAATGTCTCTTATTTGAAGGTTGAAAATCTTTTCTTTCGATATAGATTAAACAAAATGCCCTCCAAACTCCCATATCTTAGGGTGTAGTCTTTTCCTGAAAACGGAAATATGTGTGCCGCGTAATTTATTAATCTGGACAGCATATTTACTTTCCGAGAAATACATGGCTAAGTTAGCCGAAATCAATATTTTCATTTGGTATTTAGGTAAAACATAAACGTGTTCGTAGCAACTTCCGGATTGTCAATCCAGCTTGTCGTGAATTTCCTCCGTCTCTTCTAACTGTTCTGAAAAGCTGGCAACTCTATACTTTGCGCACGCAACACACAGACTCTAAACTGTGAGTGCAATCCTTAAAGATATTTGGAGGATACAAATACAGGTTGACAACCATTTTAATTTTTGGAAAGGCTTTTCTCTTTCTCACGTGCCTTACTCACCTGGTAAGTGGCAACCACCCGCTTGCGTGCGTGTTGGAACAGATCCTCATCTGACCAGCTGGGGTTCTGAGCGGCAAGTTTTCCTGCCCAGTAGTTGTGGTACCGGAACCAAACAATGCCTATCGCTTGCAGGAACGGGTTTTCATTTCCTTTAGCATTTCCAAAGTCTGGGGTGGGTCGAGGAACAGAAATGCGAGATGTCAAGACTCTGAAATACATTCCTGCAGCCAGATACTCAAGAGGAGATGAAGATGATCTCTTTGCTCTTTGTTTATTAATTTTTTAAAAAATCACGGTCTATAGAAAGCTAGTGTGACAGTCTACCTACATTTATGAGCAAATACAATATTATTTTGTTGCTCTCCATCAGTAAACCGAGAGTGCACTTTTCCAAAAATAAGACAGTTCTTGGAGTTTGTTTGTTTGTTTTGCATCTCTGAATTGTTACTGAATGAATGCCATACGGAGAATTGTCAAGGGCTACACAGTGTTTTCTGGTCATCAAATAAAACAGATGAGGCACCATAAACATATATACAGCAATAAAACCCTTGGATTTACCAGAAGCACTAGAGGTGAATATGGTGGCATGTCACGTCCATATAAAATCCAAAAACTCCACATGAAACTTTATAACCCTTTTTCAGTTTACAAAAACGATCAGAAGGTCAAAAGTTCTGCCTTCCTAAAACTGTACTGTTTGGCTCTTGAAGGAAGTTGAAAAGACTCCCATAGTTATTATATTTTCTGTTTGACCCCAGTCTGCACTGCACACCTAGAAATACCTTCTGTGGCTTTAATGATTGGGTAGATGAAGGAATTTCAGCAAGTGGTGTTTGTTATCTGGTTGCGTGAGAAGCAACACCCGCTGAAATTCCCTCTTCTACACAACCATTAAAGGGACAGGAGTCTTCTTCAGTTTTCAGTCTGGCAACCCTAGTTCTCTCCCTCGACGGACGCAGTTTCTGCTGCTCTCCTCATGAGGAAGACAACCTTCGGAAGCCTTAAGGACACTCAGAGTTTCTTTAAAAAAAATTTTTTTTTAACAGAGCATTATTTTGTCAAGCAAACATTACAGCTCTAAGAAAAAGATGCTCCCTGGGAACAGAATTTGGAAGTAAAAAGTTACAAGTAACACAATTATCTGTGATAAGTTTCCTTTTTGGATAAGGAAGGTGTAGTAAAAGCCTAAATAACCTAAAGGCACTAGATCCTACCTTATCTTAGAAGCTTTTAATATAAAGCTTGGAAGCATTTTTGACGGCCCATGAACCCCTGGAGAGTTCCATATTACTGAGTATATTCATGTATAATATATATATGTGTGTGTGTACGCTGTATATACTCATGTAGAAAAATTTAATTTTAAAAAACCAAAGTCGACTTATCCATAGGTCAATGTAAATACTGGATATATATATATATATATATATATATATATGGTGAAAGGCAAGCGTTTAATCTGCCCTGGAAGCACTGACTCCCTTCTACTCTCTCAGCCATCCAGCCTTTAGTATGTGCACAAATAGTTATGTCTGCTGGGATTTTGTAAGTTCTTTGGCATTGTTTTCCTTTACTTTGTCTTTTACAGCCATGAGCCTAAGTTTTACACTTGACTTATTCACAGGTCCTATCAAACTCCACAATTTTGGCCCCCAAACTTGCCTTTGACTTATACATGAAGTCGACTTATAGTTGAGTATATCCTGCAGCTTCCCAACTCAACAAAATTATGGTACTCATCCCTACTACCATGAGTAATGAGAACTATTTTTTTAAAACAGTAATTTTCCAGGATCTGTCAGGGCATCTGAGCTATCACTCCCCTGCTTTCCTTGCTTCTTCACAGGTTCTCAGTACAAGGTGGAAGAGAAGTTGAATCCCGAGCCATCCTTACCAAATATGCCTTGAGTCCCACTCTGTCCTGTGGATGAATCCAAAGCTTTCCACATTAAGCTGTTTGCCTCGGTCTGCTTTGGGAAACTTTGGTCTGCTCCAGAAAACAGCATTCCTTTCGAGAAGCTCCTCAGAGAATCACTCCAAGAATGGGATGGGCCATAGATGGCACTGCCATCCAACCAACCTGTGACACCATTGATCTATTCAAGGAAGGAAGGAGAGGGAGAAAGAAAGGAGTTTATCATACAACGGAATTTGGAGGTATAATGCAATGGCAATCCAGATGCAATCATGAGGTTTCACGTTATCACGAATGAGTATATCTCATGCAATTTTGGGCAATGGGAATTCATTCCAAACGCAATCATGGGGTTTCATGTAACTGCGTATTAGAGTATCTCACACAATTTTGGACAATGGGGGATCATTTTCGGGAAATGGGAAGTCATTCTGAATGCCTTCCAAATGCAATCAGATTTCATATAAATTCGCTAAACTAGCGAATTCCCGTAATTGCAAATTGGCTCCATTCGCAATTGAGAGAAATTCCTCCCATGTGATAAACTCCCACGAGACGGAACAGTTGAGTTGATTCTTTATCAGTCTCTGAACAGTTAGGATCAGATCAATTCCATTGCTGATGTTTGAGGAGGTACTAACTTTTCAAAGGGGGGGGGGGTGAATGGCTAGGATATTTGAATCTGCAATATGGAAATCCTCGGTTCTCCTTTTATGTTCTTCAGCGAAATGAACATAAAAAGTACCATGGCAGAGCTCTGAGTTAAGATTAACCACAAATTGTCAGATTTGCCCCTTATTAATTAAAAGCAGAACATGGACTCAGTCTGGCAAAAATACAGAAGAACTGAATTTCTTCCGAGTCCATGCTCTGCTTTTAATAAATAATGGACAAATCTGACAATTTGTGATTCTCCCAACAGTGTTAGAGCTGCATGGATCTACTGACACATACCCTATATTGACCCATCTCTCCTGCAAACACAGCATGCAACTATATGAGAAGGTCAAAGAATCCCATCCACGCTGTGGCTTTTACCTGCTCCCGGGGATTATTGGGGCTTTGTCCTGTTCCTGGAGCCCACTGCATGCGCTGGAATGGTAGCACAACGTCGCCTGAGCCTGTCGGGTCAAATACGGGATCGCCTTGAGGGATAGGCAAATTTAGGAATTCAGCAGGGCAGCCAGGCTTGATGGCTTCAGAGATCTCAGACAGAACATGGAAACCTGGCAGAAAAACAGCACAATAGAAGGGAGTGAGTTACACATGGCATCTAAAGAGTTACAACATCCACATGGTTCGGTTCAATGGGCTCAACTGGGCTGAAGCCACATTGTCCTGCAATGAATAAACATGTAGTAATTGCTGTTAAGGGTGATAATTCTGGTGATGTTTCAGTCTTAACAAGAATGGGCTTGGCCCACACCTTCCAGGTTAGTAGAGTATTGGAATATAGTAATCCTATAGTTTTCACACTTCTTGACTTTTTCAGCAAGGGGCTTGGCTCAAAAATGTTTTATCAAAATGGGTTGCCTATAAGTATAGATTTGACAAGAAAATGGGTTCAATTGAGTCATACTTAGTGCACAGCCACTGAAACCAGTGGCATCTACACTACTCTAACCATATGGGGAATGGACTCAGATTTGTACATTCAGAGCAGAGCCATTGAAATGAATAAGACTAATGGTAATCATGACTAACTTAAGTCCCACTGATTTCACTAGGCTGAAAGCTTCTTGGTGTCTTACACTTGTGTAAATTCCCTTCTGAAAATGGTTGGGCATTTGTAGAAATCATCATCATCATCATCATCATCATCATCATCATCTTCTTTATTTATGTCCTGCCTTTTTCCTAATAATGAGACTAAAGGCAACTAACTGACTATTTTAACAGATTAAAAACTATACAAAAACCTCACTAAAAGTATAAACATAAAAGTTATTTTAAAAAACAAATCAATTATTCCTTGCCTATGAAATTATAGGGTCAATAGGGACCTTGAAGGCACATATACATCATTTATAAAGTTAAAAACATTATAATTATACACACACACACACACACACACACACGCCTTAAAAGCAGCTGTATACAACAGTAAAAGCCCATCCCAGTCATGTTCTAAAAGTCTGGTGGCATTTAAAAAAACAAAAACATGCTGGCAGAAGGAGAGTAATGGTAGAAATAGCCTGGCCTCCATAATGAAGAAGTTCCAAAATCTGGGGAGTAGTCATTGAGAAAGGCCACTCCTTTGACCTGACATATTCAGTTCAAAGTTGGGGATGCAGCAGTGCACATGTGATGTACTGAGCATGAATGCGTATTGCGTCATGCATGATGACGCAGTGACATTGCGCGTGCGGATATACATGCAGATGTGGCTGTATATTTATTAGTGCAATGCATTATGCAACTCCCGCATTGCTTGTGAATGTAAAAGTTACTGTCTCCTCGATGTAAGATCTAGGCTGCTGAAACTGTATTGTGTCACATGACTTTAAATCTTCAAATTAATGCAGAAAGGGGATGTTTGGATTGACATGTCAACACAACACAGACCAGAAATAGACTTGAGCCTAGTTAACTCTGCCTTTACTCACCAAACCCAACCCAGGCACAAGTCGGTTTATGACTGTGAGCCCCCTGAGGAAATGGTTTGACTGGGAAATATTGTGGCAACAGTTCTATTTCAGCGATGTTGAATAATCTGCTTGCAACTTTTGGTTGTGCCTTTAAATCCTGCTTTTAAAGCTCAAGGATTTTCTTCCCAATTGGTGCAAGTGGAAAGAGTTGTGAATCAGTGGCAATTATATAGGAAATAACCGGCTCAGCCTAGACCTTTCTTTTCCACTCCCACATCAGAAAAGAGTTAATGGCCTTTCAGTGATCCTCAGCCTGTTGGAACATATCCTACGGGATTAAGTGTTAAGCGAATGACTCAGGATTCAGTAGAAAGAAATACCAGGTAATGTCGAAGCTACCAGAGGTGTCTGAATTATACCAGCGAACATGATGAATGCATGGAGAAATGGTCTTAAGTGATCTAATAATTTTGAGGTCTGGAGTAGAAACCCACAGGGAGGAGCAATGTCCACCGCTGCTGAGAGGCAACATGAAACCTGTAATCCAAGGGGCTAGTAATTGCCGGGAAGTTAACCCTGTCTTCCAATTTCCTGAGCAAAAAAAAGACACCAATGTTCTCTAAAGTAAAGCCAAACTATTACACCAGATCCAAATTCATTTACATGCAGCAATTCGGGAGGCTGCGTAGGATAAATACTAAAAGAGCATTGGGGAAAGCAATGGAAACAAAACAATAACGAGAAAGAAACATCATTTTCGCGTAGGTATGTTATTAATGTGGCCAATTAGTACACTAACATGCACAAATTATGGAAACGAAAAGACCCAAATCCTTCTTCAAAAAGTTTTTAAAAACTTCCAATGTGGATTTGGTTCTTTAGTTTTTTTCAAAATTAGTACATTGTTAAAAATATTTTGACTGTCAATATAGTTTAGAAGAATATATAACAGGTGTGGAGATCACTATGTTAAAGGAATGCCTCGTGTTTTAAAGCTCTTTCAGTATCTTTGCGGTATCAATTCACCAACCATTACCTATGTTCAATGTTTTTTAGCTTCATTTATGGCTGGCCCCTGATTGAAGAGTTATGCACTTTTCTGAAACTTATATTGGTTATTTAAACAATATACCCACTTTGAAAATCGTGTTTGACTCTCTTTAGGTATTGTTTTGGTCTGTAAAGACTGACCATCTGCCAAGCTTTGGGGAAAATGCTCCTCTGTTTGAAAAGTATCAGAAGAAGTTCTCCATTTGAAGGTGTCCTCTGGTGGAAGGGCTCTTCTCTCCTTCAGACTGGAGAGCCTGCAGAGGTTGGAGACTTCATGGAGACATAAAGTTGCACTTTGCCCATCCTGATCTATATGATATTGAATATTTCAAAGGTGCATCTATGTCCATGAATTAACGTGTGCATATTTATGCAAATTTATACTTTCTTTTGCATGTATTGTTGTGTTGTCTGTTTTCTTTTTTGTGTGTGTAGGTAGGAGTTGGGTGGTAGTGGGGGCAGGAGAAAAAGTAGAGGGAAGGAGAAGACAATTGGCCAGTCATTTGGCCAGTCAATGTAAATGTGAGGAAAGGTGTGTGTGTGTGTGTGTGTGTGTGTGTAAGAGAGAGAGAGAGAGAGAGAAGTTAAATATAGAATTGAAAGTCATGAGTCAAGTTCCTAGGCAGAGCTGGAGGGCAAAGCCATTAATACTACCCTTTGGATGATGGTGTGGCCCATATGTGCCTTGGATTAAGAACAAAAAATTACTGTGGCTTCAGTCATTTAGGGCAGGGAGGTGAAGATGGGCAGAAAAACTGTATAGGAAAAGCTAGAAAGCAGCATTCCTGATGTACCATATTCAATAACCCATGTAAATCCTGGAGCAGCTCCATATATATTTTCTTTTCCAAGCAGCACTCTCACCCCTGATATTTCTATCCATGTCCTGATGCCCAGGAAGCAAGAGTTAATCCCTGAGATTCAGGGTCACACCTTGACATTTGGGAACCCTAATCCTTCTGTGGAAAGAACCCAACCAGTTTACATTTTATAAGAATATCCTTCGGATGCCTTACTCCAGCCTGGCATCTTGCAGAACTTTTGGCCCACAACATGCATCAACCCCGGCCAGTGTGGGATGAGGAGCATTGCAGTCTAACATAATATATAATACAGATTGCAGTCTAACATGAGAACACCTCTGAAAAGCACCACTTTGGGAGGGATCGTCTTAGTGTCCTAAAGGGTCAAAGGAATGGGGACAGAAAAGGAGGATAAGTTCATGTTGCCAACTACACTGTACCGTATTTTAGAAAGGCAAATTCAGGCAGTTGCCAACTTTCATCATAATAAGTTGCATAATAGGACAAGGTGAAAGAGTTGCAATACAGAAGAACATTGTGGGGAGAGATCATTTCAATGGCAAGCGGTCGCAGCAGGCCAACAGAATTAATCTCATGGGTGCCATTGGGGAATTCTGGCATTTGCAGTCCCAAGAAGCAAATTTCCCAATTTCTGACTCTCATTGAAATACAGCCATATTAGACAACTATAGAGGGATGTATTTTCTTTAAGACAGGCCATCTTACCAAAGAAGACACCCAGCACAGTTCTGTTCCCCTGAGATGGCAATTCGGAGTCCCCTTGGGCCACCACATCACTGAGTCTTCGTGCACTGGGGACCAGTGGCTCCTGCTGGGCCTGGTATACCCCATCCGCATAGTTAGCGGGGAGCAGTCGCGACAGAAGTGATCCTAGTGGAAGGAAACGAAACCATCAATCGGAGGTCTTAACAATAAATACAACAGAGAAGAAGGAGAAGGAGATGGAGAAGCAGCAGCAGCAGCAGCAACAAAAGATTTTGACTGGAATCCTGTTGCTTAGTCACAACCAAAGCACACCTTCCAACTGCCCCAATATGACAAGGACAGTCCAGCTTAATCATTTGATGTTCCACTTTTAAGATGCTTTTAAAATGTCCCATTTTTGTAGTTAGGACTTAAGTCATTATTTACAGAGGCCAAGGATCTGTGGTTAACTCAAGGTGGACTAGTGCCTTGAAGGATGGAGCCCAGAACAAGAGAGTGAGAAAGGCTTGAGCCACTCATAAGACTAGGCTGGGGAAGGAGTTGAGCCCCCTCTGAAATGACCTGGCAAATTCAGGCCCCCAAGACTTTAACACGGTTGAGGGTCCTCAGGAATTATCAGAAGTGAAGTACAGGATCAAACACTAAGAAATAATAAAACAGAGATTGTCATTGAACTCTCTCAGGAATAATAAAGGCTGCCAGCAGTGCACACTGGGAGTAAATTACATTGGACTGATGGAGAGCACTTCGAAGAACACATTGTGCTTGGAAGAGTCCTCCTATTTAAGGATAACTGAGTGATAATAAATATGGGAAATAACTTGCTCTCCCCTTGCAAGTACCTACAAGTAGGCAAACTTAATAACAATCTGATTGACAATGTTGATCCCGCTTCCTCATCTTAAAAAGGGTTCAAGAAGAGTCTTTGCTTTAAGGGATGGTTCTGTTAAGCTGTACAGTAGGGAGGAGACTACACTGAACTTTTATCCCCATGGGCCAACAACATTTTTACTTGAGGGGCCTGTGAACTACAAATATGGCCCTAGGGCTACATATGGCAGATGGGCTGCATTTTGCCTATTTATTTATTTACTGTATTTATACCCTGCCCTTCAGCCCTAAAGGCTCTAGGAGTGGCTTACAATGATTATAATTATAATTATAATTATAATTATTATTTGCTTACTCTTGATCTAGATCTTATCCTGATCTAGACCTCCTCCTCTCCTCTATGAGCAAGGTTTTCTGCTTAGCTGTGCAATGAATGAACATGTGTGTATGCGTGTGCGCTTTTGTTACCTGGATACACAATGGTTGGTGATGGCATTTGCAACAGTAGAAGACCCCAAAGCTCTGTTTCAAAGCTCTCACCTGCAGAGTTATGTCTGTGATGCATGAGATTGTTGTACCAGCCATCATAACGCTGAATTTCCCAGTCAATATTCTCCTGAGCACCTGAGAATAAAGCAGGCAAGGGGTAGGCAATAAGGAAACAGACTGATGTTTTGGTTAAAAAACAAAGAGCAGTTCTTGCACTGGGGCTAAGGAAGTAAAATAACATTACAGTGATGGCCGGTGGCTCCCATGTCGATTGCGGGGGTTAATCTGCTCTGGGTTTTTATATAGATTTTAAAAGTACAATCCATGATGCTGAATCTATTTGGATATAGGCTTCAGTACCCTGGATAGTTCTGCTAAAATGGAGAAGAGATTCAACTTAAATATTAGGAAGAACCTCCCGACAGTAGAAGTCATTCAACAGTGGACTATGCTGCCTTGGAAGATGATGGAGAGACTGGATGACCATCTATCAGGGATGCTTTCATTGTGTATTCTTGTGCAACACAGGCCACTTGGCCTCCAGCTAAGCCTTTGGTTTGATCCAGCAAGGCTGTTCTAACATTTTACAACACACAATGCCACCTTTCCAATGGAGTCACACTTCCAAGGCAACATTTTAAGGAAGTCATAGTTAAACTGTTGGGATATATCACTAAAGGCAACAGATCCCATCTGATCTTGGAAGCTGAGCAGGATCAGCCCTGGTTAGTACTTGGATGGGAGACTGCCAATGAATACCAGGTGGCGTTGGCTGTATTTCAGAGGAATATTGTATTTCAGAGGAATATTCCTTGCTTAAGAAAACCCAGCCAAATCATGGATAAATTGACAGGAGACTTGAAGGCAAATACACAGGCATATGTGGACTTACCGGCAGAAGGCCATATAGCTGCCAGGACAAGCCAAAGCAAACCACAGAGGCAAATTTTAGTTTCAGTCACAGGGTTGGTCCACATTTCTTTGGATGGGTTCCTGAAAGCCATAAAATAAAAACTAACATAAAAACAGCAACAATGTAGAACAAATAAATGCACATTCTAGCACTGAATATAGATCAAATCAGGACAGGCTGGGGTCTATGCGCCTCCGAAAATTTTCATCAAAACAATATAAGAAGATTTATTGTACACACAGTGTAACCTTGATTTAAGCGCATTCTTAAATCACTTCTAAGACAGCACCTAACTCTGTCATCAGTGCAATTTTCCATCTATAAATAATTATCTATGAGACTTGCCTCATGAATTAACTAAACATGGATGGAATCCTGTTGCTTAGTCCTAACTAGATCAGACCCATTGAATCCATTGTTGAATGGTGAGCCTACACATAGATGTATCCAATTGGTTCGGTGGATTTACTCTTGTTATTGTTGTTGTTGTTGTTGTGTGCCTGCAAGTCCTTACCAACCTATGGCGAGCTGAAGGTGACTCTATCACTGGGTTTTCTTGGCAAGATTTGTTCAGAGGGCAGGGGGTTGCCATTGCCTTCCTCTGAGGTTGAGAGAGTGTGACTTGCCTAAAATCACCCTGTGGGTTTCCATGGATGAGCAGATATTTGAACCCTGGTCTCCAGAATTATAGTCCAAGACTCAAACTACTACATTATGCTTGTTCTCACAAGCCCTCGGTATCACTGGAGTTTTGGTCCAGAGAACCCACTGTGGATACAAAAATCCATGGATGCTCAAGTCCCATTATAAACATGGATAGGGAAATCCATGGATGCTCAAGTCCCATTATAAACATGGATAGGGAAATCCATGGATACTCAAGTCCCATTATAAACATGGATAGGGAAATCCATGGATGCTCAAGTCCCATTATAAACATGGATAGGGAAATCCATGGATACTCAAGTCCCATTATAAACAGTAGCATAATAAAATGGCATCCCTTATCTAAAATGGCAAAATCAAGGTTTGCTTCTGGAATTTTTGTGTGCTTGGTGGAATCCGTGGATACAGAATCTGTGGATATGGAGGGCCGACTGTAACAAATCATATCATTCACAACTTTCTGCCCTTTTGAGACATCCTTTACTTTTGCCTTGGGGTGTTCCCTCATTCTGCCTTATGGTGGAGATGGCCCTGGATGGAAATCCACTGCTGAAAAGTATTGCAGGGAAAATAATAAAATGAAGGGGAAAAGAAAATGTAGGAAGGAGAGCTGGTCAGGAGAACAATGTATGAGACTTAAAAGGTAGCATTGCTGTTTTTTAACGGGTTTGTTTTCTTACTGTTCAAATTAAAAAGGCTACAGAAACTCTTCATCTGGAGCAGTATTATGGCTGACTGATCCCTTAGTGTTCCTGTAACCTTAAAAGGCCTCTTTAAAAGGTTCTTGAAATGGGGTGGTCCAAAGGAATGAGATGAGAGCGTGTAACTTTATTTTGCTATTGAATGCTCAAGTGAATGTGGCATGTAGTTAAGGTGGAGGAAAGGCAGGTCAAAAAGTCTTCCATTCTAAATATTCTTGAAATAAAAAAATATATGATTTCTCCAAACTCTCTTGGCCTCAAGAAAAGGCAACGGCAAACCTCCTCAGAACGAATCTTGCCGACAACACCCCATGATAGGGATGCTTAGGGTCGCCAGAAGTTGGGAACGACTTGAAGGCACACATCAACATCAACAAGCTCCTTCTCAGTAATATTTCACCCTCAGTCAAGTCAATCAGCCAAAATCCAAAAGAATGCACAACAGTTCAATTGTTTAGCAAAGTTTGGAATGACACAATACTGGCCAGTTACAGACAGAGTGGATACTAGAAAAATCAAGTTATGCAGGAAAAAAATTCTGCATTTATTTTATGGACAAATCCTAGTGCTTCATAGCAGCACAGCTCCCTCTGGAGACAATTTTTCATAGTTACAGTTCCAAACTAATATCTGGGACCAGTGGCTATGAAAAAATATAGGAGCCACCCATCTGAGCAATAAGACAAACTATGGTTGGGGAAGTTACTTTTTTGAATTACAATGCTCACAATTCCCCAGGCACCATGACCAGGATCATGATGTCTTGGGAATTCGGGAAGCTATCATCCAAAAAAGAAACTTTTCCAAGCTCCTTTTAATAATCCAATTTATTGGGGTGGGGGGAAGATGAGAGAAGAAGAAGGGAATGCAAAAGGAGAAAAACTGGTCTCTTTCAGAGGAGGAAGAAAGAGGCAGGTAGATGAAAAACTGGGACTTTCCCCCATCTGTGTGACACATTGGAGCCAAGGCTTGCTTGCAAGTTGCAGAGATATCTGCAAGGTGGGGAAGGAAGGGACACTGGGATTTACTAGCCAAGTTCGGTAGCCTTGAGCAATCTCTTCCTTGCCAACTTCAGGGTCCAAACTACAAGGAAACAGGCCACGATATTTCCCTGAAATAGCATAAACATAGCATGCAAAAATAGCTCATCCTGTGAGCTCTTTGGGAAAGTCACACCCAGTTACATCAAGGGGGAAAAAAAGAGGAGAGGCAACAGCAATGGTGAAGCAATATGCAGTGCCTGAATATGGGGCAAAACTATAAAAACGTCATAGTTCCGGCTATGGCACTCCCGCCCCGTGGAGAACCTATGGTCCCCTTCACTGTTTTCCTTTAGGCACCAGCTGTTTAGTTAATAGCAGAGATTGCGATGTTGGTTGTAAGACAGCTTCCAAAATCTGTACTGCAGTAATTTGTGTTGTGTGCCTTCAAGTTATTTCTGACTTATGGGAATCCTAAGGTGAACCTATCTTAGGGTATTCTTGACATGTTTCTCCTGAGGCTGAGAGACTGTGACTTGCCCACGGTCACCCAGTAGGTTTTCATGGACGAGCCAGATTTGAACCCTAACCCCTGAGTCTTAGTCCAATGCTCAAACCACTACACCACAGTGGCTCTCATACAAGATCTTTACTTTCTTGTTATATGCCTTTACATTGACTCCAACTTTATGGCGACCCTGTCATAGGGTTATCTTAGACTTATTCCAAGGAGGTTTGTCATTGGGTTCTGCTAAACTGAACCTACCAGTTTACATTACGTGAGTTCTGCAAGGACCATCATATTGGAAACTTGGGAAAATTAGTTTTTTGGGGGATTACACCTCTCATCTGGAGATTCTGGAAGATATAGTCCAGGGCTAGTTTCTATGTCACTGGAATGGTGAATCCAAATTTTAATCCCGAATTCACCAGGTTGCTGAGCCCTTTTTCTAAATAGGTTCAGCACCTTGGATAGGTCGTGTAAAGCAAGCCCAAACTCAAATGGATTCATTGCCCCACTGACATGGGAGCCATTAGTTGCTACTATTGTGGTTCAAAAATGGACTTTTCAAAGCTATGGTCAAGTTCATATATCATTTTGACATTATCAGTCAAATAAAAATAGTTGGTTTAGTGGTTAGGAAAAGTAAAGGGGAACTCTCAGCCTGAGGGCTAAAGTCAATTAGAATAAAGGTCGCACAAGGCACGTTCCTTTGGTTGACAGTCCAGGGCAAAAAGATGCAACCAAAAGTACCAGTATATTTTAGTTTAAATCTGTAACTGCCAGTAACTGAGCCTGAGGAGAGGCATTTCAACATTGAGAATGCGGGAAATGGGACAGGAGCTGGGAAATCATCGCCAAATGACGGTGCAAAAAGGAAGGAGGTGTGGTCATCTGGGGAGTCCCAAAAGGTCAGACTGGGACCTCTGGAGGGATGGAAATGGCTTGCTATGCCCTCTGGCCAGTGAGTTACTCTTTGAGTAGAAAGCTGTTGTGTGCCTTCAAGTTATGGAGAGCCTAAGGCAAACCTATCATGGGGTTTTCTTGGCAAGATTTGTTCAGAGAAGGTTTGCCACTGCCTTCCCCTGAGGCTGTGAGAGTGTGACTCACCTAAGGTTACCCAGTAGGTTTCATGGGTGAGCAGGGAATTGAACCCTGGTCTCCAGATTCCCAGTCCAACACTCAAACCACTATGCCACGGAGAGATCCATGTTCAAATACCCCAGCATCCACGCAGTGTACTGGGTTAGCTTCAGCCAGTTGCTCTCTCTGAGCAAAGTCTACCTCACAGGGCTGTCGTGATAGTAAACATGGGAGCACATATTCATAGGGGCAAGGGAAAGATAGAAGTATCTATATTACCATTACAATGTCTGTCAGTCTGTCTGTTATACTATATAAATCTTGATCAGTCTCACCAAACTTGGTGTGCTATCTAACGGAAGCTAAACAAAGGCCATAATAAGGGGTTGAACCCAATTCATTAACTAACTGGGTGAATGAACACTCTGGATTTCTTCGTCGTCATCACCTGCCCTGGGATGCACATTTATAAACCGAATTTCACTAAACTTAATGTTAGAGTTAGTTCATTGTCCTGTCAATTTCTGGTCAAGTTCAAACTTCTGCTTTGTTTTGTTTTGCATTTTGTCTGTGTGTGTTTTAGAAAACTACAGATTTGGGTCCATTTTGCATGGAACCCGGTGTGAGACAAATTTGTTTCACTCAAATCAGAAGCAAAATCATCAGCATCAGCCCAGAAAATGCTGGGTACGTTAACTCAGAAAGAAGATGTTGGAGTATACGAGAGCATGAAAAGCCACCAAAATGCAGTGTTTAGCTTCTGCACGGCGGAGGAATCATAGAATCACAGAATCCTAGAGTTGGAAGAGACCACAAGCACCAACCACTCTAACTCCCATCAGGCAGGAAAACGCAACCAAAGCACTCTGAACAACCTAGCAAATCCCTTGAAATAGCCCTTGAAATCCAAGTGATGCAGGCAAACCCTTCAGGAACAAAGCAGAAGGTTTTGAGCATGCAGAGACTAAACATTCTCCACGGCCGACCAGTTCCATGTTTTAGACTAAAAGAGACCATAAAACAAAAGGAGTAGGCAGCCTCACTTTGTGGGTTGTAATAACCAGAATTCTCTAGCCAGCATGGAGTTTACGGGAGTGGTCTCTAAAAAGTATGGCCACAGTTCGACATCATGGTCTACGTTGTATAGCTTTATGCATACTTAGCTATGTAGGATTGTCCCAATGCGCACTGCGCAATGGCACCTGCTCCCCTGTGTAGTAATGCCATGACAGCCCATTGCTGAATGCCAACATTGCAAAACTGCTCAATTTTATTTTTTTTAATACATCCCCTTACATAGGCTGCATCTGGACTGCAGAAATAATCCAGTGTGACACCACTTTAACTGCCATGGCTCAGTGCTAAGAAATTCTGTGAAATGTAGTTCGTTGTGGCACCAGAGCTCTCTGGCAGAGAAGGCTAAATGTCTCACCAAACTCCAGTTCCCAAAATTCCATAGCATTGAGCCACGAAAATTAAAATGGTGTCCAACCAGATTATTTCTACAGTATAGATGCAGCCATAGACGTAAGTCCCATATTGAATTTTAGCCTATTCTTCCAAGTTTTACTCGGAGGAAGCGCTGTGGCTTAGTGAAAAAGCATGTAGAAGGTCCCAAATTCAATCTTTGGTATTGTCATGTAGGGCTGGGAAAGATTCTTGAAAAGCGGAAAGCCACTGCCTGTCAGTATAGACAAAACTGAGCTAGATGGATCAGTGGTTGTATCCCCTATAAGAAGCAGTATCTTCCATGCAAGTAAATGTCACAGTTTGGGAAATTGTTTTTTAACTAGAAATCCCAGAATCCTCCAACAGGGCTGGCTGGGGGTTCTAGGGTTTGTAGTCCAAAAGGTTATTTGTCCAGGTTTTGCCCAAAGGCTATAGCAAGCACTTGTGAAAATTCCCTAAAGGTGGCTAGAAAGCAATGATTCATCCCACTATCGGCAAGATCTCGATCCATATCGTGCATACAAAATTGCACAGGCACCAAGGGTGATGCTGCATAGCGGGGGAAAGAGCTGGGGTTTCCCAATGACATGGCCACCCGGTGCAGCCATTGCAGCTTCATTTCCAAAGACAAATGCTCCGGGGCTTATTTTTCATGTTCAGTTCAGTAATTGACCACTAACTTGTTGGGCAGGTTGTGCTCTGAGACAAATCTAAAGCAGGAACTAGCACTGCTACAAAAAGATGCCTACAAAGGTGTTTTAAACTTTGGGTGATCACACTTGCCCTCTCTTGAAAGAAGGATTTGGAGACGATACTTTCAAAAACTTGCAGGCCCCATAGTCTGACACCCCCCCCCCCCCATCATGACCATAAGTACCAAAGCAACCCAACCAATGTTTTCAAGCTCTTTCCCATAGTAATTAGAGACACTTCAGAGTTTTCTTTTACAAAGACATCTTCCTTTTCATACCCCTCCAGTGATTGTTGTTGTGTGCTTTCAAGTCACTTCTGACTTATGGAGACCCTAATCCTGGGGTTTTCTTGCCTTGTATTTCCAAGGTCCCCCCTGGGTTTCCATGGCCAAGTTAGTCCAACATTCAAACCATTACACCATGCTGGCCCCCATTACTGCACTACTTTATGGAATGAGTATGTAGAGAGATCTTGTAGCACCTTTGAGACAAACTGAAAAAAAGAAAATGGCAGGATGAGCTTCTGATGAGGAAGTAGACTGAAGTCTAGGAAAGCTCATGCTGCCAATTTCTTTCTTTCAGTTAGTCTCAGAGGTGCTACAAGATCTGTCTACGTACTGATTCTACAGACTCGCACAACTATATCTTCGTACTTTATGTAATGCATTTTAACGTATATTGTACGTTAAGATAATTGCGAGTTTTGTTCATTTTGAAATTGGTATCAGTACATAATCAAAATCAGTTCTGAAGTATATAAGTAGCGGTTTAGGTTCCTGTTCTTATGGCCCACTGGCAGAAAGTCTCTGGGAAGTAAAGATTTTTTTGGATCTTCCTCTCAGAGACCACCATTAACAACTTTTTCTTTTCTGCCAACCTTGGTCACCTGTAAAGTTTTCCAGCAAGGATGTTTGTCTTCTTACACTCACACACAACACACACACACAACCCTGTTATGTGCCTCTTTTTGTTTGGCTTATTTTTCTTACTTTGCCTCTGGGGCAAAACATAGTCATGGAACAAGGATTTTTTAGTTTCAGATATCTTTGATACTATCCTTACAGCTACACACCTTGTATTTATTTCAAGGGGGAGGGAGTGCAGTTTATGCTTAATATGAATTTGGTCTGCAAAATTTCAGTGCGGAGTGCCATACTCTTCTCCATTTCCTCTCCTTCCTCTAGGTTTCTGCTGCCATCCCTCTCTGCCAAACACTCTGCCAGCGTGCCATGGCCATTGACCATTGTTGGCCTGGTCTTTTCATGGAGTTGTTTTTAGGATCCCATATAAGCATATATTTTTTTGTACTTTTGAAAATATTGGAGTGTGGTTATTTCTCTCTTGCTCATGGATGGTTCTGTTTTGGCTACACAAGGACCCACACTTGGTGAATAAATCCCCAAGTAGTATATAATGGCCTTGCTGAAGTGGGTGAGTGTAGTCACCCTTTTAACTTGGTCAAATGGGACTTTTCAAGTCCAGTATATCTAAAGGCACCAGATATGGAGAAGGTGGTATATGAGATCTAACAGTCATGAATGCCAACAGTCCTAACCAGGTCCTTAGAGTTTTGTAGCTCTCGTTGTAGCCTCTTTCTTAGCTGTTGCTGTGTGCCTAAGGGCTCATTCCCACTGCGGTTTAAACCAGATCATGTTGTTATAGTTGTTTCCGACTTATGGCAACCCTAAGGCAAACTTCAAGCCACTTCTGACTTATGCTGAGGCTAAGGTGAACCTATCACAGGGTTTTCTTGGCAAGTTTCTTCAAAGCGGGTTTTCCATTGCTATCCTCTGAGGCTGAGACAGTGTGACCTGACCAAGGTCACCCCAGTGGGTTTCCATGGCTGAGCCAGGATTTGAAACCCTGGCTTCCGGAGCCATAGTCCAATGCTGAAGCCACTACACCCAAATCTCTTCTTTTCCCACTACAATATGAAAACGGAGCAAGGATTCTAGATCGAACTTCTAATGAGCAGCTAAGAGAAACTTCACATTTTAAAATAAACCATTCCGTTTCCCTTCCCATAATTCTCCCACAAAAGGAGTGAGCTTTCACCCCCAGCAAATACACCCTGAATTCACCCTGTTCACAAAAGAATCTGAAAGGATATCAATAGAAATTGGAGAGGACACAAGCAACTCTATTTGTGCTGGGTAAATATTCACCACCAGCCCGGAGTCACTCATCGGTGAGTGTGTACATTTAACAAGCGATGAAACAAAAATCACAGACATGCAGGACATTCTGTCAAAGTTATTTTATCTGATTAAGCACAAACAGTTTCATGGAGCCGAGAGCCACAAAATTCTTTGCGTGTATGGCATGTGCGTGACCCGAGCTTTGGGGTGCTGCAACTCGGGAATCATTCACTGGTTGTGCAATCTGGATTTTCCACCCAGTTTACTCTTGACAGGTCCTATGATGGATCGTCTACAAACAAAATCATAGAAAGGCAAACTTCTCAAACGTTTGGCATAAACCAAGACATTTTAAAGGATCCCCTTGTGAGAGGCAGATCCGAATAAAAAAACAATTGAGGCTGTGTTCACACTGGAGAAATAAACCGGTTTAAGTGCCATGGCTCAATGCTGTGAAATTCTGAGAATTGTAGTTTGTTGTGGGGTCCAGAGCGGAGCTCTGCTCCGCTCTGGGCCCCACAACAAACTACAATTCCCAGAATTTCACAGCATTGAGCCATGGCACTTAAACCGGTTTATTTCTCCAGTGTGAACGCAGCCAAATAAAGCTTTTTATTTATACCCTGCTTTTCTGCTACAAAGGCAATCAAAGCGGCTGAAAACTGCACAGCGTGAAACAGCACTTGGAAATGCTACTTTTTGGAGTTTAGCTCCACAAATCCACATTGCTGGCAACTTCTGGAAGTTGTAGTCCAAAAACAAAAATTTTCCAAGTTCTGGAGTGAAGTGCTCTCTGGAGATGCTTCATACCCTGACCAGAAATTTACTAAACAGCAGATGCATAAAGTGTGGGTGGACAAATAGTATTGATATTACCACCCAGATCATCTTTTTATCATTGACTAAGGTCCAAAACACACTGCAGAGATAATCCAGTTTGAGACTGCTGTAACTGTCCTGGCCCAGCACTAGGGAATCCTGGGAACTGTAGTTTGTTGTGGCACCAGAGAAGACTAAATAGCTCACAGAACTACAGTTACCAGAACACCAGGGCAGTTAAAGTGGTTTCAAACTGGATTATTTCTGCCATGTGGTTTGGATCTATGTTATAAAGAGGTAGTAGAAACTGAAATCCAATAGCATCTGGAGGGCCATCATCCTTTTACCATTGGTTATGTTTGGTAGGATTAGTAGAAACTGGAATTCAGTAACATCTGGAGGGCCACAAGTTGCTCACTTCCAATATTAAGTGATACCCTGCTTGACGCAAGGCCTCCATCAAGAGCATCCCCAACAGGTAGCTGTCCAGCGTCTTCTTGGAGACATCCAGAGAAGGAGACCCCGCCACCACTCTAGGCAATTGGTTTCTTTGCCAAACTACTCTCACTGTCCAGAAGCTCCTTCAAATGTTCAATCGAAATCTACCCTCCTATAACTTAAAACCATTAGACCTAGTTCTACGCTTTGAGGCAGCAGAGAACATGCCTGCCTGGTACAGAGATATTCATCCTGGAATATGACTGCCATGCAGAATATGAGCTCTAAAGGAATGCTTCTGGACAAGTAGTCCTAGTTTTAAGGTGGTCCCAGGGCTACCTAGCTGTAGACATTGGAGTTTATCAGACAACAAAAATTGGAAGTATAATCCAATGGCAATCCGAACGCAATCATGAGGTTTCACGTTATTGTGTATTAGAGTATCTCATGCAATTTCGGGCAATGGGGGGGTCATTTTCGGGCAATGGAAAGTCATTCTGAATGCATTCCGAACGCAATTAGAATTCACGTAAATTTCCCAAACTAGTTTTTTACGTGAATTCAAATTGGCTCCATTCGAAATAGAGAGAAATTTCTCCCGTCTGATAAACTCCATTGTGCAGTTATTCTCTCTCTATAACAGGTTTCTTGGCATTAAGAAAAGAGAAAGAGAGAAGTTTGGGCATCAGTGAGGCCAGAGAAGTATTCCAGCAAGATTGCTAGCCCTCTAAGGGCAAAACAAATATTTTAAATCCAAACTTTGTTTTTCCTTTTGTATACAGAGGATGGCCAGAAAGAAAGGAAGAAAGAAGGCAGAAAAGTGGAATTGGACATTTCCCACAATCTAGAAGGTGGAGACAAAGCTCCTTACTAGAAAGAATGCTGTTTTTCTTTCATTTCTTGGCAGGAAGTCATAAAGCTGACATTCAAGGAAACACTCCAGGCAGCTTTGAAGCAACCTGCTGTCTGTCACTGTCAGCCTGGCAAGAACGAAAGAGTCCTTCCTGATCCCAAACCGATTCAAGAGGCTGTCCACCTGTCCAACCAAATACAGTTCCCAGAATTCCATAGTGAAAAAAAAGATCTTAAATTTCTGCAGGGGGGGATTGAAATTTTGATTTCCCTGGGGGGAATTTAATCCTTTGCTGTTTTTCCCCTTTGAGGGGAGGCAGAATCCTGTCTGATCCTTTCCAGACCCAAAAGATCCATATAGAATTATCCATTTCAAAGTGGATTTTTGCTTTCCTATCTATGGTCAGTTAAAGAGCATAAAGGAACAGACCCCTTTCTTATTCTCTGGGGTGAAAATGAAAGAGATTCTCCTATCCCTTTGGTGTCCTTGAGGAGGGGAGACAGGGTCCTGCCTGATGCTAGTGAACCCTATAGAACTGTATACAGAGATCTATATAGAGACCCTTCCCTTCTAAGGCCAATAAAGAGCTGAAAAGGAGCAGACCCCTTTCTTATGGAGTATATATCGAGACCCATACCATAAATCAAATATCTATATCCCTAACCCTATGGACCATATAGATCCCTCCCATATTACGGTCAAAAATAAAGAGTTGAAAAAGAAGCAGAGCCCTTTCTTACGGAGTACAGTATATCGAGATCCATACCGTAAATCAGAGACCCATATCCATAACTCTATGGACCACAGAATTCAAAGATATGCGTCTCAAAGGTGCTACAAGATCATTCTCCATCTATGGACCATATAGATCCTTCTCGTCTAGGGTCCAGAAAGAGCAGAAGAGAAGCAGGCCCCTTTCTTATGGAGTAGTAATTCCCAAACTCTGGTCCTCCATGCATTTTGGACTGTAGTTCCCAGAAGCCTCAGCGATCCTGGCTAATGGTCTGGGATTCTGGCCACTTTAGTCCAAAACCTTTGGGAGGCCAGAGTTTGAGAATCACTGCGATAGATTATCTAGAGATCTGTATTCACAAATCTATGGGCCATGTAGATCCTACCTGTCTGTGGTCCAGACAGAAATGAAAAGAAGCAGACCCATTTCTTATAGAGTATATACTAGGGAGCCATGCCATAAATCAGAGACCCATATCCATAAATCTGTGGACCACAGGATGCAAAGACATAGCCCTGTTAGTCTGTCGCATCAGTCGGTAGAGAGCACCTTTGAGTCTCTCTCTCTATCTATAGACCACATAGATCCAGCCCATCTGTGGTCAAAAAGAAAGAGCTCAAAAGAGGCAGACCCCTTTCTTACGGAGTATCCATCCCATAAATCAGAGACCCATATCCATAAAACTATAGACCATATGGAGCCTTCCCATCTATGGTAAAAAATAAAGAGTTGGAAAGAAGCAGTACCCTTTATATCCTAGACATCCATCCCATAAACCGGAGTCCCATATCCATAACTGTATGGACCCTATAGATCCTCCCAGTCTATGGTCACAAAGAAAGAGCTGAAAAGCAGCAGATCCCTTTCTTATGGAGTATATACTAGAGATCTATACCATCAATCAGAGCCCCATATCCATAACTCTATGGACCCTATAGATCCTTCCTTTCTACGGTGCATAAAGAACTGAAAAGAAGCAGACCCCTTTCTTATGGACTATATATGGAGATCTATACCATAAACCAGAGCCCCATATCCCTAACTCTATGGATCCTATAGATCCTCCCAGTCTATAGTCAAAAACAAAAAAGTTGAAAAGATGCAGATCCCTTTATATACTAGAGATCCATCCCACAAACCAGAGCCCCATATCCATAAATCCCTGGACCCTATGGATCCTTCCAGTCTCTGGATGGGGAGGAGAGGGCTTCCCCCTTCCCTGAGTCCCCCTGCCCAGGGTTGCCATGTCCCACCTGCTCCGGTGCTCCTCTGCGCTGCCTTCCTTCTCTCTGGGCTCCTTCTGGCCAAATGCCTGGCTTCCAGGTGCGGAGGAAGGCTCAATGGGGTGGGCGGGGCCAGGGGGCACCTCATTTGCATGACACCTGCACTATAAAAGGGCGGGGGCGGGGCCAAGGGGGCTCATTTGCATGACACCTGCATTATAAAAAGGGCAGCCTGCAGCAAGCTCTCATCATTAGTTCTCTCTGCTCCAGCTTGGAAGGTGCCTCTTGGGAGCTTCTGCTGGTAAGTGGCCTTCTTTTCCTGCTGCCTCTTATTGCAACAAGCATCTGAGGAAGTGGACTGAAGTCTAGCAAAGCTCAGGCTGCCAACTTCTTTCTTTAGTCAGCCCAAATGCATCTGAGGAAGTAGACTGAGGTCTAGGAAATTCCCTAGCACTGAGCCAGGGCAGTTAAAGCGGTCTCAAACTAGATTATTTCTGCAGTGTGTTTTGGACCTTCGTGCCTCTGCTGCGTAGTTTGGTATATATAAACTCACCTAAAGTAACAAGTCAGATAGGATTCCAGGGAGTGTTTATACAGTTCTTTCTATTGAGAAAGTATCTGCCTGAGGGTGCATCTATACTGTAGAAGCAACACCGTTTGACACTACTTTAAGAGCCATAGCTCCATCTTATGGAATTCTGGGATGTGCAGTTTTACAAAATCTTTAGCCTATTCTGCAAAAGAGTGCTGGTGCCTCGCAAAACTATAAATCCCAGAATTCTGTAGGAAAGAGCCATGCCCGTTAAAGTGGTGTCAATGTGGCCGTTAAGATGGATGCACCCTTGGTGCATAGTCTTTTCGTATTGTTACCAAAATTTTTAAGATGATAATGATGGTGTTACGATGATGTTTCCCTTTTGGAAAAACATAGCCAGTGGCTGCAAGAGTCTGGGAAGTGTAGTCCAAAACAAAAGTATCTGTTCCTATTACAATGAATCTTTGCGGAAAGCGAAGACTGGTATCATCTCCAGGATGGTGCCCTCCACGGGGTTTTGACTACAGACTCTATCTAGGGATGATGAGAGCTTTAATGTGATACATGTCAGACTAGGAAAAGCTAGAAGACTTCCTTTTCCAACCTAGGCCAGGAAAGTTTTGAGCAAGTTCATTCTCTTCCTTCATTTTATTTTTATGGCCACTGTCTGTTTTCTTATTTTTACCTTTCGCCAGTGGAAAAGATGCCCAGTGACCCAGTGGCTCATGATTTTTCTGTTTCTGTTCTGCCTTGTAGACACTCTGCCTGAAAATGACGCTCTTCGACGGAGTCTACCCCTTCTACCCCCAGCCAAGGAAGCCCTTTGTGTTTGACATCAACACCATCATTGTCATTGTGGTCTTCCTGGTGATCGCCTTCAGCTTCCTCCTCATTTTGCCTGGCATTCGTGGCAGAGCGGTAAGGAGTACTACTGCTACCTATCCTTCCCAAATCCCCTTTCCGAATACGGCAGATCTGTGTTTTAAAACAAAGATCAGCAGGGCAGGAGGAGCTGTGGGCTTCAGCATATGAGAAATTGTTTGGTTGTTGCTTTTAGTTCCTTCTCTACTGCTAGAAATGCTCTTTGGGGTATTTTTCCCTCCACTTAAAAACAAGGTTGTCTGCGCTCTCAACCTTATGATCTAAAAAAGGAACAACTCAAAAGGCAGAGGGGAGGCTGAGGGAAAAGGAAAACAAAAAACCTCCTGTCTTGGTTTAAATAAAAATCATTTGTATAAGAGCCCTCATAGAATCCTAGTGCAGAGCCAAGAAATCACTACAAACAGCCCCCTAAAAGACAAAGGAATGGATAAGGAGGTGACAACAGCAAGCAAAACCTGGCAAATCCCGATGGAGGCATATTGCAAGAATGTCCTTAAAGCAATCTGGAAGAGCCCTGTGTTATCCAGGGCTCTTAGGAGAGAATGGCGTTTAATGGAATGGATTGCACTTGCCATAATCCTTCAGAATATGCATTCCTCTAAAGCTTACAATTACCAGTTGCCATGCTGGCACAGGACTTGTTGTACTTTCTCAAACTTGGATCCATTTTTGGTGCTGCCACGATGATATGAGCCTCACCCATCTTCTGGGTTCCTTCCTTCAAGTTAAAAATAATGGGCAGAAAGCATTAGCACAGGGAGTCCAAAAGCCATTGCCAAGTTCCCTTCTGGTTGTAACTTTCTGATCTTTCTTGTTGACAGCGTCTCTACTGGCTTTTCCGGGTCATCATCAGCCTTTTTATTGGAGGAGTGATTGTTGGTGAGTAACTGTCTCCCTCTGCCCTCATTCTGCCCGCAGGGAGCTTTTAAGCCATTTCTAAGTTGCTGCTTGCCACATACAGGGCATGCCTTGGCTGAAAGAAATCTGCCTGAGTAACAGGGCTGGCCCAAAACATTCTGCTGCCTGAGGCAGAGTAGTAAATGGCGCGTCCTCCTGGTCACGTTAAGGCATGTATGCATCGTGTCCAAAATGAGCCCAGGGATTTTGGCATAAGAGGCAGAAAATCCCTCCAGCACCATCCCTGGCAGCAAAAACAATACAGCAACATTGTATATAATTTATTAAATTGCTGCCCATTCATGCCCTGGTATGTGGCAGGTTGCCTAATAGGAGGGCCGGCACTGGGTGGGCTGTTGGAGATATAACATCCCGCCCTTCTCTGCCGTGTTGATACTGCTATTGTTGCTAATACTGTTGTTATCCTTTCTTTTCTCCAATCTGAGCCTCAAGGGTGCTATCAATAAAATTAAAAGCAATTTAAAACAAACCATTACAAATAACAGATATAAGCAATATAGAACCCGAAAAACCTTTCCTCTCTCAGCAGTCAGTCTTCAAAGGCCTGCTGAAACTAAAAGAGGTCTCCAGTTGCCTATGAAAGGATAGCAAGGAGGGTGCCAATCTAACCCCTCTTCCTGGGAAAGGAGTCCTACAGCTTTGGGAGCAACCATCAAGAAGGCCCTCTTCTGTGCACCAGACTCTGAATGGACCTCCAGAGGCCACAGCACCCCACCTCTGAGAGCAGTGGTTTGGCTGGGCAGTGGGTGATCAGCCTGGGATGCAAACAAAACAAAAACAAACAGCTTCATTTATATACCGCTTCATACCCTTAAGGAGTGTCTAAGCGGTTTACAATTGTAAGCTATTTGCCCCCCAACAATCTGGGTACTCATTTTAGTGACCTCGGAAGGATGCAAGCCTGAGTCGAGCTTGAGCCCTTTTGTTGGTCTTGAACTCGCCACCTTATGGTTTTGAGTGAGTGGCTGCAGTACAGGCATTTAACCACTGCACCACAGGGCTGTAAGAGAGGGAGGGTCAGTCTACTCCTCTCCCAGCTCTTTCTGGGCTCCCACACTGGGTGATACCAAAGAGTAACACTACTGGACTCAGGCAGGTTCAAGTAGGGAGATAGAGTCCTAGCTGATTATTTATTTCTTCACAAGGAAAGACGTTGTCACATCTAGGCAGAACAACAGGATGGGAAAGTGGTGGGTCTATATCAGGAGCAAATGGGGTGGGCTGTCTTCATTAAAGAGTGAGTTATTTTATTATTCTGGGGAAACACTGCCTCAAAGAAGGCCTGGCAAGGTGATCCAATTCTCACTGGGAGTTTCTCCATCTTTCAGCTGTCCACTTCACCTCTGACTGGGAGAGGGGGAAGGTAAAGGCCAACACTACCTACAAATCCTTCAGTCCTGCCCTGGTGGATGTGGATATTGGGCTTCACATTGGCTTGACAGGAGTCAACATCACACTGGTTGGTGAGTCTGATGCTAAAGTTTAGGAGGAAAAGGCCCAGCAATGAGTCTTAAGTGTTTTTAAATTGCTATTTCAAACATTTTCCAAACTTGACAATATTTTTTGGGGGGGCAAGACAAAAGGTGGTCTGGGAGGTTTGAGGACTGCAAAAAGGCACACATTTTGCCCACCCTTAAGTTATGACATATGATAAATGGTCATTGTTTTAGCCTTGTTCTTGGGCATCTTTCGATAATGAGTTGGCATTCTTGTTTCTTGCAGGAAACCCTGTGGATCAGCTCAACGAAACCATCAACTACAATGAGTATTTTCCCTGGTGGTTTGGGGTCAACTATGACCAAGAATACAACGAGGGCTTGCATCGGGGCCTGCCCAATCCTATCCTCTATGTGGCAGAGAAGTTCAGTGGACACAGCCCCTGTGGCTTGCATACTCTCTACAGGATCGCTGGGCATTATGCATCTGCTAGCTTATGGTGAATAAAACCTCTTCTTCTTCAAGAAACTGGGACAATTAAGTTATATGGGAGAGAATCATAGCTTGGAAAGGATCAAAAGTCCATTTAGTTCAACTCCTGCAATGCAGGACACACCATCAAAATACTCCTGAGAGCTAGTTATCCAAGCTCCCATTCTGAAAAATTTTGAAAAAGGAATGTCCTCAAATTCTCCCTAAGGGGTGTGGGTAGCAATTTCACCATGTTTTTGCCCTCCTCTGTCCAAACCAGTGCAGCCAGCATGGTGTGGTGGCTTGAGTGTTGACTTTGGAAACTAAGGTTTGATTCCTGCCTGTGTAATGAAACCCACTGGGTGACTTTGGGCAAGTCACAAACTCTCAGCCTCAGAGGAAGGCAATGGCAAATCTCCTCTGAACAAATCTTACCCAGAAAACCCCATGAAAGGTTTGCCTTAGAATCGCCATAAGTTGGAAGCAACTTGAAGGTACTCCACCACCACCGCCACCACACCAATCCAAACCAGTATTTTCTATGGTATTCTGACTAGCAGCAGCTATTCAGGATTTCAGGCAGGGATCCCTCCCCCCCCCTTCTCTGCATTCATGATGGTTAGTTAACTTGAATTCTGCAAGAACACACCATGAGTTCTGCCACTGAGCTAAGGTGGATATTTTCTGTTCTTTATTACAGGGTTGCATTCTGTGCCTGGCTCGTCTCCAACCTGCTTTTCTCGATGCCGGCTCCGGTGTATGGTGGCTACATGATCCTCGTCACAGGGGCCTTTCTGATTTTTGCACTGCTCTCCTTCTCCACAGTGAGGAACTCTCCGACATGCATCATCCAATTTGGCCATGCTTCCCTGCAGGCTGCCTACGGAGCATCTTTTTGGCTAACGCTTGTCACAGGTTAGGATCATTTGACTTGCCTTTCCTCCAAGATCTCAGGGTAGTGTATGTTGTTCTGCCCATTGACTCTCTTAACAACTCTGTGAGGTTGGCTAAGAAGCCCTAAGGTTGTCATAGCTTTGAATGTTGTTGTTGTGGGCCTTCTAGTTGTTTCTGACTTACGACAACCCTAAGATGTACCTCATGCAACACTTCCAAGTGTATGGGAGAAGCAGGAGATTCTGGGAGGAAATGTATAAGCCACCTAATAAAGAAGCGAGAGTGCCTGGCCTCTGACACCTCGTAGTAAGTGGGTTTCCCAAGTATGTGTCGAGGGCCTGTACACATTACACCATTATAGCTCTTTGATTCTGCTTTAAACTGTCAAGGCTGTGGAATCTGGGGATAAGCAATTTGTTGCTGCTGCTGTGTACTTTAAAGTCATTTCTGATTTATGGTGAACCTATTACAGGGTTTTCTGGGGCTGAGAGTGTGTGACCCACCCAAGGTTACCCAATGGCTTTCCGTGGCTGAGCAGGAAATTGCACCCTGGTCTCTAGGGTTATAGTCCAAAACTCAAACCACTACACCATGCTAGCTCTCATATAAAGAGAGCTCCAGTGCCTCAGCATTCTGTAGGATGTAGCCATAGCAATTAAAGTGGAACTATAGTGCTATATTAGTGCAGTGTAGTGTAGTGTGGAAGGCATTTCTAGGTAAAGGAAGGAACCATGCTTTGCCCATGTCACGCATGCCTTGCCTGATATGATAGCCCTCATCTATCCCAGGGATGGGGGACTTTGGCTGCCCAGATGTTTTGGCCTGCAACTGCTATCAGCCCACTCAGCAAGGGCAATGGGAATGCATTGTTGGGTGTGGAAGCTGGAAATATATGAAGAGCCAAAGGTCCCCAAAGGGGGCAGCCACTTTGTCAAAGAAAACAGTTGAATGTGAATTGCTTATGTGGCCTACAATTACAGAACTAGTTAGCTGATAGGAATTGCAGTTTTGGGTTCTTTAGCCCTCTTATGGAGCTTTTTTGAAGTTGCTGCATTTTAAGGTGGCTAACTTAAAGGATCCTCCTTTTGGTGATGGCAAATCAATGGGCCAAGATCTACCTCAAAGAAGTATCTACACTTCACATTTATTATCTTTTTGTGCAACTGAAATTCTGGGAGTGTGGGACTTGAAGTTTGGTGAGGTACCTAGAATTGGGTTAGAGAGCTCTAGTTCTGCAGTTTGAGGTGTGTACCTCAGACTAACAGAGAATCCCAAAGTATCAAAAGCCAAGGCAGATAAAGTGGTATTTGACGGCTATAGTTATGTAGCTTAATTGTTGTTTACATCTCAGTGACTGAACTCTGCAATATGCATCTGAAGACTTTTGGCCCTCCTTAAGAATTTCATGTTCCCTCATTCAGAAAATGGGAATGTTTTGTGGTTGGGCCGCACACTTGTGCAGTGAAAGGGATGAATAAACAACAGGGTTAAATGGTCCTCTTCTGTTTGATAAGTGGAGAATGCTCCCCTGAACCATAAATGCTTAAAAGCAAACACAGAAGTGTTTTACAAGTGTACGTTCTCTTCCTTCCTTGCAAGGGAGCCAGGTTTTGTTCTGACTGAGTTACCCGCTCACTGGCCCTTCTCTGCTTTTCTCTTCCAGGACTGCTCTGTTTCCTGATCGGAATAGTGGTGATCGCAATGAACTATGCCTGCCCAGACCTCCTGAAAGCCTTCTTTGACCTGGTTGAGGATGAAGAGGAAGACAAAGAGGTGCTAGGAGAGGTCTTCATCAACCCCCACTTCCCTCACCTTCAGAACATCTCTTCACAGCCCAATTTTAAACTGACTGTCAAGAACAGTTAGAGCACAAACCTGGCCTGCGACTTCGTGAAATAGTGACCGCAGTCTGTCCTGGCCAAGCCAGACAATGGCATCGCACCCCAAATTGGACCTTTCTTGCCACTGTCACCTTGGGCAGCTGAGGTTCAGGCCTCATTATTTGTGCTGAGTCTGGAGAACAATCATAAGACGCTTAAGGTGTTGTAATGCCACCAACTGTGGGGAGAAAACCAGAGGCATGGCTAACATTGAACTGAGAGGGCATTGCCCCTGGGCTTCCAGCCTCAGGAGGCCTTCTATAGCCCCGCAAGACAAGATGGCAGCGTGGGAGCTCAGTGAGCCTGTCTTGCCCCTGGATCCCTGTGAAGGAAGAGGCCATGGGCTGGAATACTGATGCCTTGCACTTGTGTAGGTTCCTCTGTGAAAGTAGTTGGACGTTTCTGTCTGATGCCGAAAGGCTATTTTTTTCAGCTCAAGGTTGGAGAGGCAGAGATGAGCATATGGTGTTATTGCACACAGCTGTACAATGATACACACGTTTGTAGCGCATGTGTATGTTGCACAGGGATAAACATTGTACATGCAGAATCATACCTGTATACACATTGGTTGCACATTCAACTGAATAATGCCACAATTCAATAAGGAGGCAGTATTAGACAACTGGCAACCTCCAGAAGTAGGTTCCATCCACAGCACTCCGATGATCAACATTACGGGAATGTTCTTATCTGGGAGCCACCGTTATAGGAAGAATTTATAGTCTTAACTGGACCAGGATTTTCCCCTGCCCTAAAGCCTTTTTTTTGTAATAGGCTTATTCTAGAAGAATGCAACTTCCCCCCACGTATCTGCTCCTGCACCTTACCCAAAGTAGCTTCTATTTTCTATGGTAAGTGAGGACAACTGGATCATTTAGTGGACACAAATGGGTTGCTCGCTGTGGGATTGCCAATTGGTCCATGGGAGCTGGCTCTCATGTGTTGATCTTCTCATGTGGTGATTACCATGAAATGGTGAGAAATCTAGCTTTCAAGCAAGACTTCTCAAGCAGAGTTTCTCAACCAGAGGTTGCTAGGGTTTCTGTGAGAGATTGGGATTGAAAAAAATGAAACTTTTTAAAAAGCTGATATAATAATATAAACACAGGGGTTTCCTGAGATCTGGAAATTATTTCAAGGGTTCCTCCAGAGTAAAATGCTGCTTCCATTTTTTGTTTGTTACCCAAAAGAATCCTTTAAGGACAAAATCTGGCATGACTGCATGGTGCCATTTAATCTGTGGTTGGTGCAGGGTGACTTGTCAGTGGGGCAGTGAATCCACTCTGGGTTTCAGTCCAAACTTTAAAGGCACTCTCCATGGTGTGCTCAAACTCATCCTCAAAACAGGTTTAGCACCTTCCTGGCCCCATTGACATCTGTTCTAAAACCCAGCATGGATTCACCGTCCATTGACAAAGGGGACAGTAGCTATCAGTGCAAACAGAATGTCAGAAATGATTTGCAAGCCTTTCAAAAGACACAAACACTTCCCCCGTCCCAGTTATCCTTGTCTGCCTTGTTGGGTTGGGCACCATTCAAGTTTAGTGGCACTTCCATATGGCATTTCTGAAGCAGTAAGAATGTGTGAATTTGTAGCTTGGCAAATGTGATTTTTGAGCTGCTGGTTGTCCTATATATTTATATTTTGTATTATTATATTTTGTGTTTTTGCATAGGAATGCAAACCACTGAAGCATCTGATTTGCTAATAAAATCTTGAAAACCATTGTGTCCACCTCACTGTGTTTGGGATTAATATGATAAGGCTGTCTGCTCTCAGCTGTGCAAAGTGGGGACATTTATTCATAATGCCATCCCCAACAGCAGCCACAGCACAAGGAAGCAGGAAGAGTTTTCTGTACAGTCAGTACTTGGTCCTTTGGAGAAGTGATCAATACGAGGATTACAGTTACCAGTTTGATATTTGACAGCACAGTTCTTGCATTTGTCATCTTTTCAACAGGAAGGGCCTTCACAAGCTCCTCTCCCCTCTTTCCAACAGTGTATGACGTCCTCTTCAGTTCATTCCCTTTAAATGTATTTTGTCAGCAACTTCCTTAATGAAGGCATTTCCTGCAATGAAAAAGATACACAGCAGCAGTTTGCAAAGCATTGAGAGAGGCAGTGAACCAGTCTTCTCCGCTGGTGAGAGAGAAATGCCATGCCTGAACATAACTGATTCCACCTGATTTTGGAAGCCAAGCAGGATTGGGCCTGGTTCGTATTTGGATGAAAGACCACCAGGGAATATCATGGATCTCCATATAAGACTAGGAAAGAATCCTTTCTGAAGCATTAGAGATCTACTGGAAGTCAGACTTGACTATCCTGGATTAGATGGACCAAGAATTTGACTCAATCTAAAGTAAATGCCTATGTAGCTATCCCACTATTTCTCTGGACCACAGGGGCCATCTAATCCAATCTCCTCCCATGCAACTCAAGTAAAGCACTCAAGAGAGATGCCCATCCAGTTTCTATTTAAAGACCTCCAAAGATGGAGAGTTCACCAGCCTCCAAGGCATCTCTAATGAAAAGCTCTTCTAGTGAAAAGTTCTTCCCAATGTTTAGTGGAGTCTCTTTTCTTGTAATTTGAACCCACTGGTTTGTGTTCTGGTCTCTGGAACAGCTGACAACAAGCTGGTTCCTTCCGAAGCAAACATCTGATGGAGTCTCACTATCACCTGGTTAGGATCTGTGAGCTTTTCTTCATCTCAGATCCACTCATCTCCTTCTGGGGATGGCATCTTTGCTTGAGAAAGTCCCTCTTTGGACTGCAGCACCCAGTATCCCCTGGACACTTCCAAGCTCTAGACACAAATAACATGAACAGGCCAAGGCTTTGGAGCAATGTATCTGGTCAGCAAACAGATGATCGCCCTTCCAAGGCCTCTGGGGAGATGGGCTGCCTCATATTATAACACTGACCCAATGTTGCTTATGTTAATATTTTCCACTTCTGCCTGTATTTGTGCAATGAACCTGCATAGCCCAGACAGTGACAAGCAACAAGGATAGGATGAATAGATGACCACTGAGAGCAGGCAGATGACCAGAACTCAGGTAACTGAAAACCTGGAAGTTCTTGGATTCAAGCATGGGATGAGGGGTATATTCAAAATGTGTGGAACAAGAGAAAGAAATACATACGGAGTACATAATCCTTTGGAGGGCTCTCACCTGATCCTTGGGTTCACTTTTCCCTTGGTTCCCTTCTAGCAGCCTCCACTGCAGGAGGATTTTAAGAAGTTCCCTCATCAGTAGTTCCTTCATATCTTCCAAGACTGCTGTGACCATTGGGCTCAAGGCCTCGGGGATATTATCGGACTCTGCACCCTCCAGCGACGAAGGCGGCAAATGAGAAGAGCTCAGGGTGCTCTTCTTCCCCATAAAGTGCCCTGAAACGACATTGCGAGTGTAGGGAGAGTAGGAGAGTGGGATGAAAAGGCAACGCAGACCGGCTTGTAGCTTTTGAGCAACTTTGGAGCAAGGCGTCCAAGGAAGCCCACATATCATAACCCATAGGAGTCCAGAAGCAGATGGGACAGAGATTCAGCATTCCTCCAGACTGTACAATAGTTCCAGTAAATGGTAGGGCTTTCTGTTTCAGGATTTCAAACCCTGGGACTGGTGTTTTTGCTCCTACATCCCGTCGTGCCCTAAATACAGAGGGAGACTGGCCCTGTTAAATTTCTGGTTGTGGTGGAGTTTAGCGGTACCCCCAATATTCACATGTATTTTCAATTCCTCTTTTCTCTCACGTGTGGCTAAGCTTTACTTTGAGCATGCTTTCCCCCATCCTCTGTTATTTTCTTCATGAACTCTTAATGTACCCCTTAAGGGAAAGAGGAGTACGAGGAGGTGAAGCCTGGGAGGAATAGTCATTGCAAAATGGAAGAGAAGACCTTAGATGTTGGCGGAGCGAGGTGCAGTTAAGCTGCCTCATTTGGAGATCTCTCCGGCTCTGCTATGCTCCTTCTTGTTAAGCCTGAACTAGATCCTCCACGTTGATGTCACCGAGGTCCATTCACATGGGACTCATTGGTCAAAAACCTGTATCAACCTATTGGATCATAAAGTGTAAAGCTCTACCAGTCTAAGTCCACCCTTGCCCCATGCACACCACCCACCTCCTATTCACTTGGGTGCCAGTGGTCATAAATTGTCTCCAGGCAATTTAGAGGCTGTGGGTATGGGTGAATAGACACTGTCTGGATGCGTGAATGAACCATCCTTCTTGACTTCTGGAGAATGCCTGAAAGATCCAGATGGATGCTGCTTCTCTGAGTATCCAGCTGTAAAAACATAGCTTCTTCTGCCCTCTCCCAGCCATTCAATGGCTCTGGAACAGTGCCCAAGTGGCAGGGAGGGAGGTAATGTAGCCAAGCTGCCATTAAGGATATTTCCCTCCATAATAACCATAAAAGGACATATACCGGTGTAATTTCACATCACACTGGCATATGTTGCTAACAGAATTCCAAATATTAATTCCATGCTCTGACCTAGAATAGCTGTCAGATCCTAGGAGTTTATCAGACGACGGAAATTGGAAGTATAATCTAATGGCAATCCGAACGCAATCATGGGGTTTCATGTTATTATGTATTAAATTATCTCACGCAATTTCAGGCAAAAGGGAAGTCATTCCGAACACAATCATGGGTTTTACGTTATTTCGTATTAAAGCATCTCACGCAAATTTGGGCAATGGGCAGTCATTTTCGGGCAATGGGAAGTCATTCTGAGTGCATTCCGAACGCAATTGGAATTCACGTAAATTCACAAAACTAGCAAATTCACGTGAATTCAAATTGGCTCCAATTGGCTCCATTTGAAATAAAGAGAAATTCCTCCCATGTGACACTTCATCTTTTTATGGGTCATGAATCTCTGAAAATCTGATGGAATCGATGAACCTCTTACCCAGAAAAATAAATGATTCAGACACAATTTTCAAATTACCCTGAAGGAAATCAAAGGGATTTTTGTTTAAATGTCTCCCATTCACACAATTCTTGAAGCAATCCATAGAGCCCAGGTGAAGAAGCCCCGATCTGTTGCATTTATCATCAAAAATTTATCATCAGAGCATTAAATGCGGGCAATTTAACAGATCCTGAAGGGGACGTCTGCCTGTTTGCTTGCGTGTATGTTTTGTACTAATACTCGTTCCTAATTTTGCCGCTACTACAAAAACATTTTGACCTGACACGACATAACAATAGAATAGATGGAATTTGATCCCTTTCCATTATAACCGGGTAGAAAACCTCCCATGTCCTGATGCTCTAGAGTTGAAATGCAAGTCCTCTGGTTTTTTTACTGGCAATCTGAATTTCCAATTGTAGTCTGTCCATCCACATCGCAGTACAACTATAAATACAATAAATTGGCAGCTGGCGACAAAGTATGGTTGTATACTGATAAAATGGCATATTTCTGATAAGGTGAAAGGTAGAAGGAGGAAACTGAAGTTATGACTAACCTTAGCATGGTCAAGGAAGTGCAACTACAAAAGAAATCAAGGAAACAGATATAATATATTTACATTCTTAGATCTGAACTATTATTGGACTTTTTAAAATTTAATAGTCATTTCAGAATCTTAGAACTCAGACAAAATGGCAGTTCTTAGTAAATAATTAGTATGTCCTTGGGAAATAATTATTTTCTGCAAATAATAAACCATTGATTTTCCAAGGCGGGCTCATGCATACAAATTAAGTATATCTTTGCAAAATTAAGTGCAAAATGCACTTCTTAAATTTCTAAAATCTGTATGTTGAACATGATCCATGATTGGACTGGGAAGGAATGACATTAGGGAAACATACGATAGAGTATTTGCCAACCAAAATTTGATAGCAAAACTCCCACCCAGCAGTTCCCATCTAAATTCATTCCAGCTCCATTGATAAACATCTAACCCAGAAGACGCAATTGCTGCATTGCAGATATGCTTTTGACGAACACGTGACGAATGAATACGGCAGCCTAAAACATGGTTTTGGACCCTACATTTCCCTAGAGACCATGCCAAGTGTATTGCGAGAAGAGCTTGATCATAAAATTCATATCTAATGGTGGCTATAGTAGTTCTATGTCAGTGGATTGGTAAATCTATTCCAGTCCAAACTCTCAAGGAACTATCCAACTCCCCATACTCTATGCCAAATAGGTTCAGCATCTTTGTTGTAGTTGCTGCTGTTGTTGTTGTGTGCCTTCAAATCACTGCCAAACTATGGCGCCACTAAGGCTGAGAGTGTGTGATTTCCCCAAGATCACCCACTGGGGTTCAATAATGCCTTTAAAATTCATATTAAAACATGGAGCAGATTCGACCTTATTACCGACTGTACCAGGTTTGGGGAAGTTGATCTGTCACCTTATGGTCAAATGAACCATTGGCTCAGATTTCAGAAAAATATTGTTGGAATCAGCAATACATCGAAGGGGAGAAATCAAAAAGTGATCATCGGCCTTTAATGAAGTAGAGACGTTTGAAGAAAATGATTGACGTAGCCATAGAAAATACTGTTGAGTTCCTAGTGTTTTCAAGGCATAAAACGTTCTGAGCTATGTTCCAATGCGGCTTGATATGTTCAGTTGATATAACAGCCAGAACGCTGAAATAAGACGCAAAGAGCAGGTATGGAGTTTAGCGCTTGCTCCTTGTTGCTGAGTTTGTATGTATTTCACAGCCTTTTGTTGCTCAATTGTTGGCACTGAACTTTTTAAAATAAGAATTCTATACAAAGTGGGTTTAATTGTTTGTTTGGAGTGGAAACCTTTGCTACCAAGCCAGAGTCCACCAGCGCTGTCTCATTAAATAAATTGCTGGATTCAATCTACTATCAGACGCCATTCCTGAATTTTTAACATGTTTTAAAAAATCTCCTTCAACAGTTTTAATTCAAATATGTATTACTACAGATGCCGGAAAATAATAATAATAATAATAATAATAATAATAATAATAATAATAATAGATTTTTATTCTGGATTATTTGATGGTTTTATTTTCCTTGCTCTTTCTCTCTCTTACATATAATTCACCTTTTTTTTCCTGTACTGTATGTTCTCTTTCTCCCTGTTTCTTTCATTCATGCTTTCCTGCTTATTTTATTATTTTTGAGCATATGGAAGAATGAATAATGACTGGATATATGAGAGATGGTTTAAAAAAATATTATATAATTAGGAGTGATTTATGATGATTCTGGAATTGCATAGAAAATTGTTAGAAAGAATACTATGGAATTAATCTATGTGTGTGTACAAAATCTGTGTATGGCATGCATGTTACAAAGTTATTTAAAATTGATTTTATTCATCAAAGAGTATATACAGAAATTAAGAATAATTTTTTAAAAATAATATTTATATTATATTATATTATATTATATGAATGAGAGAGAGAGAGAAAGAGACTGTGTAGTGGTTTGAGCATTGGACTGTATTTGACCTTATATAAAATCCCTTCCCCTAACTTATATTTCTTGTTTAGATATTCATTAGAGCATTACATTGTTAAATATTCTTCTTCTTTAGAGTTTTAATATTTTTCAACTGTCCACCCACCTCTCATCAATTTAAGTTCCTGTATTCCAGGACTTTGCGTTTCTTTCATTATTTTAATACCACTTCCTAAACTTCATCTATTACTCTTTCACGACAGTATCTTTAGTTTATGATTAATGCTTCAAATATAGTTACTAGGCGATTTGTGTTTCAAATCTTAGCTTGCATTTTGTATTATATTATATAGTCTTCCCTCTTTAATTATTCCTCAGTCTGTGTTCGGTTGGCAGACTATTTCATTTCACAGAAGTCCAAGAGTGAGTTCCAGTCTTTATTCCATCCCTTCATGGGTTTTCCATTTATTAAAGATGTCATCCTATCCATTTCCATCATATCTAAGCTTTTCCTGAGCCAGTCATCTAAAGCTGGTGTTTCTTTTCATTTTTATTTTTGGGCATATAACATTCTTGCAGCTGTGATTGCGTACAAAATGTATTTTAGATGCTTCCTTTCTTCGGGTCTTTCAAGCATATTTAACAAGAAGCACTCTGGTGACAATTTGATTGAACATTGTATTATTTGTTGCATTGCCTTATGAATTTCTTTCCAAAATCTTATATTGTTATATTAATGAATCTCACTTTAAATTCTTAAAGCCAAAAAGTAATAACAGGTTCTCTAACATGCTTCTAAATATGATGCTACATGTTTTTTGCATATCTCTCCTTTGTTTTCCTCGAACATTTGCTTATGGCACTCTTTGTCTCCCTACAAAAGATTCCTTTGTAAGCTACAAAACATTTACTTCTTCTCTTCTTAATTTTACAAACAGAGGAAAGAGTACGGAACAGGTGAAGGATATAATGAATTAAAAAAATATATTTTATATGTCTTTTATTGAATTTGCTTTTATATATCTTGAGGCTTAACCTCATTTTAACTTGTTTGTCTAGCTGATAATACCTGCATTTCTTTTGCTGCTGATTTGTTTCAAAACTTTTAACCACTATTTGTTAAAATTATGTTTCACCCAAGTAAATGATATTCTCAAATGGCCACCACTCTTTTTAAATTACATTTGTGGATTATTAACCTTTACCTAAACTGCAAACAAACACATTATTATATATTTTTAAAAAATCTTCAATGCAGTGCCTGGTGCATTTTTCTTTTTCATGTTTGGAGGTTTTTAAAGGCATTCATTGAATGGCAAACACTGTGGTGCCTTCAGCACCGGGAGAGAGGACAGCTCCGGATAAAGTCTGGTTTAGGAAATCAAATCTATGACTGTGATAGAAAAATTAGCAAAGCACCTAATATGTTAAAACCAAGGATGATTCCTTTTTTAAATAAAGAAGTTGCCTTCAAATCGTTCCTGTCTTATGATGACCCTAAAGCAAACTGATCATTGGGTTTTCTTGGCAAATTTCTTCAGAAAGGTTTTGCCATGGCCATTCTCTGAGGCTGAGAGAGTGTGACCTGCCCTTATGGCAACCCTAATGCAAACCTATCATTGGGTTTTCTTGGCAGGTTTCTTCAGAGGGGAGGCTTCCATGGCCATCCTCTGAGGCTGAGAGAGTGTGACCTGCCCTAATGGCAACCCTAAGGCAAACCGATCATTGGGTTTTCTTGGCAAATTTCTTCAGAGAAGTTTTGCCATGGCCTTCCTCTGAGGCTGAGAGAGTGTGACCTGCCCTTATGGCAACCCTAAAGCAAACCTATTGTTGGGTTTTCTTCAGAGGAGGGGTTGCCATGGCCTTCCTCTGAGGCTGAGAGAGTGTGACTTGCACCCTGGGCAAACCCAATGGGTTTCGTGGCTGGGTGGAGGTTCAAACCCTGTTCTCCAGAGTTGTAGTCCAACACTCAGGCCATGCTGGCTCTCACTAATTCTATTTAAAACTGCTCTTTATTCAGAACCATAAGAACCAGGTGGACTCTTTGCATGCTTTCAAATGCCTCAAGTGCAGAAGGTGCCGAGTTCAATTCCTGGCATCTTCCAAGTCAGGGTTGGAAAGGTATCTGCCTGAAATCATGAAGAACCCACTATTGACTTATCTGCTAAGTGGCTGACTTGAAATAAGACTTTTTCTTACAGCAGTGGTTCCCAGATTGTCAATTTCCTAGGAAATGTTTGATCATGGTTTGCACCCCCTACAACAACAAAGCCACATTTGAAGAGGAAGAAGCCTAATTTTCTAAATTTTGAGCCACAGATTGAACCGCATGTGATGCTGCGGTTGAGCAAAAGGAACTTTACAAAATAAGCTTTTAACTCATCCCATAACATGCAAATCTAACTAGATTCTACGTTATTCAGAAAATAAATGGAGTGATGACTCCTGACTTGTCCTTCAAAGACACAAATCCCTCTCTGTCACACAAACCTGAGATATCATCTTGCGTTGGGAACCCTTGCCCTAGGCTGCATCTGCACTGCAGAAATAACCCAGTTTGACCCCACTTGGACTGCCTTGGCTCAGGGCTAGGGAATCCTGGGATTTGTAGTTGGTGTAGTTTCCTACAACAGTTTCAACAAATTACATATTAAATTAGCAAATACTTTAAAAAGATAAAAAAATGTTTAAGATACATTTAAAACAGTTTACACCTCTAAGGAGTTTTTTAAAAACTATTATTTGGTCTCGGCTAACCATTTACAGAATTAAGTTATTATAAATAAATCGAACAAATTAAAATAGCCAATAGAGTGCCTTCCAAGTACCTGTAGCCCAGAGGTTTTCCCTGAGACGGATGGGTCCATTCCTCTTGTCTCCAAGGGAGGGTGAAGGGGTGCTGCTGGTGATGCTGAAAAGGATCAGGTAAGCCAGGCTGGCAATCTGGAGGACCTTGGAGGACAGGCCACCCCTGGCCATGGTTTCCTTCTGGTCCCTTGGATGGAAGATGCTCAAAGTCAAGAACAGGCAGAAAGATGCTCTCTGCTTTACCACGTCTGGCCACCAGGTGGCGCCACTCCCTTCCTCTACTCCAAGCCCTTGCCTTGTATCACTTTCCCTTCTAGTCCTCTGCCTTCACTTAAGTAGCCCAGATTTTGGGAGGGGACCTTTTTTGGGGTGTGTGTATGTGTCTTGGTCCAATCCAGGCCCTCCTTCCTGGATAGATGTCTTTGCAAAAAAAACCACCCAGATGATGATGATGATTGAGGATAACGATGAGGATGCTTTATTTATATAGTGCCACCCATGCACATGGCACTTTGCAACAGAGTGAAAAACATTGCTAAGGGCTGCAGTGTTAAAAAGATGGTTCTTTTCAAAGACATGGCCGCCTTAGTCTCCAGAGACCCTGTAGCACCTTTGAGACTCACTGAAAGAAAGAAGTAGACTTTCGTAGACTTCAGCTCACCTCCTCAGGTGCATTTGGTGAATCTGGACCAAATGCAACTGAGGAAGTAGGCCTGAGTCTACGAAAGCTCATGCTGCCAACTTCTTTCTTTAGTCAGTCCCAATGCATCTGAGGAAGTCGGCTGAAGTCTAGAAAAGTTCATGCTGACCGCTTCTTTCTTTTATTTCGTCCAAATGCATCTGAGGAAGTTGACTTTAGCAAAGCTCATGTGGCCCCTTCTTTCTTTACTTAGTCCAAATGCATCTGAGGAAGTAGACTGAAGTCTAGGAAATCTCATGCTGTCCCTTCTTTCTTTAGTCAATCCAAAAAAGACACGACACAAAAGGAGAAGGGAAAGGTGGTGGAAAAGGGGATGAGGTCCAGGCCTGGATCAAGGCAGATGGACTGGAGGGAGGGCTCGGCTTCTTAATCTAAGCCAGGCCCGATGGAGCTGGGCCTGCGTCTCTCCCTCCATGGATAGATGGCACCAGATGGACTGCAGGGAGGACTCTGCTTCTTAGGTTTGATGGTTATGGGACTGTGGAGAGAAACTGGCTTCAACGGAAAGAAGTGGCGAGGTGGAGATCCTTAGTGGAGTTTGCTAATCCTGCAGCCAGTTTTTGCATTTTGGGCTGCTTCCGCTGCTACACAGAACTGCAACGCACACAACATTGGGTGGTTTGCTTACCAGCTTCTGCCATCCCAGAAACAATCCCCAAGTGGGCAGTTAACTCATTGTGGCTTTTGCAAGAGGAGCAAAAAGTGGGGAGTTTCCAGAAACTTATGCCAACCTGCCCTTGGACTGGCTTTGGAAGAACCGCAAATGAAAAGTGGGCAAGAGCCTGGTTTAGAAGGATAGAGGCTCCTTCAGAGCTGGTATTGCCTTTTCTTTCCTTTACTATTCTTCCTTTAAAAAAGAACAGGAGTGCAAACATCCATCTCTCGATGGATCACAACTAATCTCCTGGCTGCATATGGAAGAGGGCAGTTACACCGAAGCCCATTCATTGTACAGGGAATAACTACAGCCAGTTTTGAAACAGCCCTGGAGAAATCGTGCAGGCTGGCACCATCTCCTTCTGGTCATGTAACACCTTGCCTGACGAAGAAGCCAGTGAAGCTTTGAAATCTTGCAACATGTGTACTGTGCATTTTGGTCGGTCCAATAAAGATATCACTGTTTGGTGGATTTTTGTTGTTACTGGAATTGCTATATGGCCAACATGGCTACCCCTGGATGTCTATCATAGGGATTTCTTGGCAAGTGTGTTCAGAAGGGGGTTGCCGTGTCCACTCTCTGAGGCTGAGAGAACAAATTTTGTCCAGAAAACCCCATGATAGGTTCACCTTCAGATGACCATGATAACCCCACGATAGGGTCACCATAAGTCAGAAATGACTTGAGGGCACACGACGACAACAACTTCATATCAGTGCTTCTCAGGCTATCTGATGTGGGAGCCTTGCTAATATTAATAATAATAATAATAATACATTTTATTTATACCCCGCTCTTCAGCCAAAGCTATCAGAGCGGCTTACAATTTGTTAATTAGACAATTAAGTCCCCTCAAGATGGTGGTCGAAGGGAGGGCTCTTCTTGTTTCCAGCAGGAGGTGGCCTGCCTCTCTCTCCCCTCAAGATGGTGGTCGAAGGGAGGGCTCTCCTTGCTTCCAAGTGAATTGCTGTGAATTGCTTAAAAACCAAGATGAAATTTCCAAGCAACTAAATCCAGTATCATATTCACATTCTTTGCCTTATGGTCAGTGGCATTGTCTGAAGGAAGCTGCTACATGCTGTGAAAACAGATGAAGAAGAAGGGGAAAAATAATCAAGGTTGCATTATTCATTCTTACATCTTGTTCTGCAAGCAAAGGATTGTCAACATTTGGGGATTACGGTCCAAGGCTTGGGGACGTGCCAAGTCTGGGCCTCCGCTAAGCACTTATCCGTAAGTGGATTTTTGGTTGCTGTTGTCCTGTTGTTTTGTGAAAGGGCCAAAGCCATAGAAGTTTATAGCAAAGACGTAGGATTAACTGGTACCAATTACAGGATGCCTAAAGGAGGCAGCAGCCTTATATTCCCAGGGGCAATTACTGGACGCATCCAAGCATTTCCGATGAGATGCAGGATGGCACAATAAGATTACCTGGGAGAAAAACAAGAGACAAACAAGATTACCTGTGTTACATTAAATAACACAGAGAACTGAAACAATCCTACACAGTGGCAAATTTGGGACGGATTTGCTTGAATAGGAGGAGGATTGTAGCCCCAAAACAGTGTCTGCTCTTGCATGCAAAGAAATCTCCGATTTAGTCTCCAGCATCTCCAGCAAGGACTGAGCTGAAACTTCAGAGAACAGTTTAAGAGATGTGAAGTTCCAGGAAAAAAGGGAAACAATTCAGGGGGAAAAAATCCCAACAATTTTAGTATTTGGTGGGTTTTTGGACTATGTGGTTGTGTTCTGGAAGAATTTATTCCTGACGCTTCGCTCGCATCTGAAGATGCGAGTCACAGATGCAGGTGGAATGTCAGGAATAAATTCCTCCAGAATACGCTCACACAGCACGAAAAACCCACAAAAAATGATGGATGCTAGCCATGAAAGCCTTATTTTTTGAGGGGGTGGGATGAAAACAGTTGTAGGCCAAACATGGAACAAGCATGCACTACCCCCATCTCCTTCTTACCCTTTGTGAAAAGTCAAGACAGCTGCTGCAGACAACTGTGGACAGACCAACAGTAAAGAGCTTCCATTCCGGGGAGAGTCTACTGTAAAAGTAGGTTTCTTGGCGGGACTGAAGGGGCAGAGGGCACCTGTGACTCTTTAACTTCATTCCAATGAAAAAAATGGCTGCAACGGGGCTCTTTGGTGTTTACTTGCAGAGAAACAGCCTCTGTCCACTGCTGTGGAAATGCCAAAGAGCCACCATGGACCTAAGGAACTTCCAAGTTTTACCCTTGACCTATGCACAGTTCATACCAAAATTCCTAGCTTTGGCCCCAAAACTTGCCCTCGACTTATACAGGAGATCGACTTACAATCAATCATATAAGGTACATCCCTCTGCTGTTAGTATATTTTATAGTAGCTTTCTTCAACCTGCTGCATGATGAATTACATATTCCACCAAACACACATGGCAGCAAAGATGTCGTGTAGTTCCAAGATATCTGGAGGGTACCAGGTTAAGGAAACTTGCTCTACTTAGACCATCATGATAGATTTCAGTTTCCAAATCATACAATTAAGGATGACCATTCCTCAAAGGGCATTAATCTCTAACCATACTAGATTTGTTACATGGTGTGACAAGAACAAACAGGCAAATATGAGCAAAGCAGCTAAAAACCTAGACGCAAGCAGTGAGGAGCCATGTTAGAAAATATAGAAGGAACTTGCTCGGCTATTCTTCTGGCTCCAAATCAGGAAGAGGCAATTGTGAGAGAATGGGAGGTCTGCTTTGACTCCTCCATGGGATCTCAGAAAGCTTCCCTTTCAATTTTTAAAAACATTTTTTTTTGGGGGGGGAAAAGCTAAATGTCCCAGGGCAATTTCACCGTGGGGAGGAAGCAGCTCTTCTAGGCCCAGGAGAAGCCTTTTTAAAATTAGGAAGTAATTCAGAACCAAGGAGGTGATTTTAGTTTTAATTATGAAAACATATTAAAAATAGGAACTATGAGCCACTAGGGCCTGTGGGCCACACTTTTACTTCTCTGTTCTAAGAGGAGGCTACTCTGATAAAGCAATGGGACATGAACCAGGTTGTAATCAGAAAACATTATTTGCTCTTATTGTTGAAAGAACCAGTGTATAAAATTTACCGTATCAGTGATTTCTCTCTTCCACCTCCGCTTTCCCTCTATGTCTGAATACATGCACTTGAGGAAGGGAAAAAGAACTGACAGAAAGATGACACAGGATGCTTTGGCTGAAAACTTTTAATATAAAAAATTCACTGACGTACAAAAATGCTAAAATGTGACAAACTGTTCAAAATACTGGGATCAACCTTCCTGTTACACAGCTGTAGTAGAAAATAAAACCAAAGAGCCAAACCCAACTCAGTTAGGAAGCAGTGAAATGTACACGCCATCACATCCCACTGTTTATTATTCAGCACAATTGGTGTCTTCAGTTGGCCTTCTTGGTAGCAAACTACTCTCGATGGACTAGCACGAACAAGCCCAGTAGAAAGAGGACAGTGTACTGTCAGTGGGGAAAAAAAGATAATATTTCTACTGTTAGACACACACCTGAAATGACTTGCACACTTAATATGGTTTGCAACACAGAATCTCAGGTTTCCCAAGTTAGATACAAATAACTCTAGTGCAGCAGGAGGGAAGCACCTTTGGATTGCAAAACCCATGAGTCCTGTTCAATATGGCCATTGGTAAGCAATCGTGGAAATTAACTTTAGTACGATGAAAGGTCCCCCACCTCTAAACTAAGCAGCAATCCAAGCTCTGCCAAGGAATAGAGGGGCAAATCTTTGCAATCAAATCATTACATGAAGATTCAAATGCCTTAATGTTTTAGGAGTGCTGAATTACTTCAATGGCTTTTATAAATACCCAGCTGGGACTCTATGAAGAACTGCACAGACACAAACACTCATACTTCATCTATAAGCAATACCTTTTCTATGAAAAACCTTGAACCAAAGGTTTAACCATACAAGAGATGGAATGAACCAGAAGTCATACCTTGAATTTGGGGTAATCATTCATTAGGATGGTTACAATTCCAATATATGGCACAAATCTAAAATGGAAAAATAAAATCACCTGTTTTAGACATCATCTTGGTATGAGATGAGGCTGAATGTTTTGAATGTATGTGTGATGGATAGGACAAGACTTGGGCTTAGACTATACATATAGGAAAATAAGGTGGTGGAATCCCAAGACGGTTCTGTTTCAGATTGCAGGTAAAAATATAGCTTTCTGTAGAATAAATTGCTAATCAACAGTCAGCATATCAGAAACACTGATCAAGTCTCTTTCTGTTTTGTTTAGCTTCCTACTTTGCAGATGGGAACACATAAATCTGTTGTTCTCTTTCAGTTGGTAGAAGTTAATTAACTATCAAGATGGTTTGGGAGCCACCTCATGGAATAGGATAGTGATTCAACCAGTGATTTAATTCAGCCTTTTCAGTCTTTCTTGAGAATTTGAGACAAAGCCCATAGAGCTTCTGCAAGTCCAGCAACATCAGTAGATGCCAATCTAAGGAAGGTTTTATCATTTCCTCCAAAACAATTCAGTAGCAACTGTTAGTAAGGGCATGTCAGGAAATGTCAACTGGCATGGGGCAAAACAGACATGACATTCAAACATACCAATATGCTTTTAAAATCAGCTACCTGGTTTGTCAGGGGCAAAAAAAAATGCTTAAGATGGAAAAGATAGAGACATATTTTGTGATAAAGAAGGAGTGAATGCAACACTCTTTTGGGACTGCTCCCTTTGAAATCTGGTGACACAAATGTATGTATATGTGCCTTCAAGTCACCTGTTAACTTATCACAAACCCATTCATTTCTCAGGATTCTCTTAGGCAAAGAATTCTCAGAGATGGTTTTGCTAGTTTTCCCCCCTGAAATATAGCCTGGTATTAGTTGGTGGTCTCCCATCCAAGTCCTAACTAGAGCTTATGCTGCTTAGCTTCCAAGTTCAGATAGGATATGGTGCTTTTAGGGTATTTAGACCCAGTTATAGAAGAGGGAAGCACAAATATAGAGTTTTAAGCTGTGACAAGAAAAACAAGTAAGACTCCTTGGAAAGTGAACATAATAGAAAGCCAAGCAAGTCCTTTCTGCTGGCGCATGACTTACCCTCTCGCTCTTCCCACCACGTCCTTCTTCTCCAACCAGTGCTGCCCTTGCTTGTACAAGCCTCTGTCATCAACAGCATTGTTGTCACCCTTTGTCAAAAACTTGATGTCTCCGTTTTGTCTAGCAAAGAAGAGAAAAACCACTGAGAATTAGAGCAGTTGCAAAAGGATAATCATGGCAGAAAATAAACCACAATTTCTAAGGCAGCATCTCCCTTTTCTCTGAAAATATGCAGCATTACCACAACCTCCTTTGATCTATGCAAAGTAGTCAAAGTAGAGTCCTGGAGATACTTCTGGACTACAGTTCCCAGCATTCTTCTATATCAACTAAACTGGTTAAGTCTGATGGGAATTGCAGTCCAACATCTGGAGGACCACATTTTCCCTACACCTGATCAATGCAAAAGTGACATGCATTCTTGTCTCAGAAACGAGGGCCAAGGGATAGAGGTGGTTCTACATCTTTCAGTCATTTACAGTGGGGCCTTGCTAACCATGGACTTGCCGTTCATGGATTTAAGCATCCATGGATGATAAGTCCAGGTTGTCCCCAATGGCAGCATATGCACGTGGCTGTGCTGCCATAAGGGATTTGAAGGGATGTCAACTTGTTTTCTGCTGCTAAAGAGACTAGGACCCAGAACAATGGATGCAAACTCCAGGAAAAGAGATTCCACCTCAACATTAGGAGAAACTTCTTGACAGTAAGGGCTGTTCGACAATGGAACACACTCCCTCAGAGTGTGGTGGAATCTTCTTCCTTGGAGGTCTTTAAACAGAGGCTGGATGGCCATCTGTTGGGGTGCTTTGATGGAGAGTTCCTGCATGGCAGGGGGTTGGACTGGATGGCCCTTGGGGTCTCTTCCAACTCTTTGATTCTATGATTTTGGAATCTGCGAGGGGTGGTGGACTGGAACAGATCCCCTGCAGATACCAAGGTCCCACTGTACTTGCAAACCAGATAATGCAGTTTGATTGAGCCCACTAAACAGTATTCCAAACCATGGTGATATGACATCTGAGTGTAGCCACTGTCTGCAAAAGGATCCCATGGAAGGTGACATGACAGCAGATTTTGACAATAAATCATCATCCAACCTTGAAAACGTACTTTTCATGTATTTTCAAAACTCGGTGCACTATTGGAATTTCCCTTCCTTCTATCCTGAAGACCACAATTTCACCCACTCTGATTGGCTCTTCGATGCGATTGGTTAAGAAGAGAAGGTCTCCTCTGTGAAATGCAGGTTCCATACTGCCACTGGAAGATAAAAAATCTTGGTTAATATGAAATCCACAGTATGGTATTTGCCTTGAGATGATTATCAGCCAGACCGGTTTTCAAGGGCTAAAAGAACAACATGAAAATGACTATACAGACCATCATCTATCATTTTAAGGATGAAAATACAACTAGGATCTCCATGCATTTTAGTTTTTAGTATGCATGGATATATTTATAAATATGTGTGTGTTCGTGTACATATATATCCCTTCATACTAACTCCTAGTGAGAGCCATTATGATATAATGGTTTTGAGTATTGGACTATGACTCTGGGAGACCAGGGTTTGAATCCACACTTGGCCATGGAAACCCACTAGATGACCTTGCTCTAATCCGGGCAAGGACCTCTGAACAAATTCTGCCCCCCCCCCCCAAATCCTTGTGTTAAGTTCACTTTAGGATTGCCATTAAGTCAGAAATAACTTGAAGGCACACATATATACATATACATTTTGGCTACTGGAAGGATTGGAGAGATGCATTTTGTCTGTTGCAGCAAAACGGAAGACTTGCCACAGCTTAAAAGACTAGCAAGTTTTATTTAGTATAGATTTTCATGGAATAAAGCCCATTTTGTGAATCGCTGAACAGACTGCAGTCCATGACAGTTCATGGCAAACAAATCTTATTGGTCATATGTCAGTCAAAAAACTCATTTGACTCTTATACAGTTGTCAGCCACAAACTTTGTCAGTCTGACACTATGCTTTGCTGTAGACATTTGTTTTATTTTAAGATCTTGCAGAAACGTTTAGGACAGACCATTTTCTGATTAGTATTTTGCAATGGCTTTCGCCCTTAAGCAAAGAGAATTGCCCCAAACAGGAATCCTTAGTGTGCTGAGTTCTTCCAAATGAGGGGAAATCTGTGTCTGCCCTCTCAACATTGCTGTACATAAATGGTAACTGTTTTATTGATTTTATGATGTAATGATTTTATGATTTTATTGGCTTAGGAATTGTATTGGACTTTGTAGATTTTAATTGTTGGAATCTCACCTCGATCCTTGGGGAGAGGTGGTAAATATAAATAAATATTATTATTAATATTATTATTATTATTAGCAAGGCAGGGTGGTTAATTAGAGAGGAGTAATTATTCTAGAACTATGTCACTCAGACAATTGTTTTAATATTAGTATCATGTGTGACAAAAACAGTATCACTTCCCTTGAATCCATCACAGAGATTTTGAGACCCATGTACCGGACAAGCCACTTATCAATCTGTATAGCCTTCCATCCAGCCAATGTCTGTGTCAAAAGGATGGTGCTAGCTGAGGGCAGAAGCCATCTCCCAATAGAGGCTTCAAGCCCGAAAGCCCATTCCAGAAATGAATTTGAGCTGCATTTTCTCCTTTGAGGTCTCCCACTGCAACTCGGCTCGTTTCAGCATGGTTTTACCTAAGTACGACCACGATGGGGCTCTCACTGCCCGTTGCCACCATCAGCCCTTTCCAGATCATCAGCGCTGAAGAAACGATCATCCCAAAGTTCAGCACCTGGTAATACAGCTGGGAAGGGGCGAGGGGACAAGGATGAGGGCGACACTGGAAATAAAACAGCCTCCCCCCCCCATAACTGAGAAGCATGCAGTACCTTCCCTTAAACACAGACATCCCCAAAGATCAACCTGCAAAGCCCATAACTTTACAACTCCAATTTAACTCTGTAAGACCCATCGTAACCAACAGGACTCTATGGGGGTATATTAGACTGCAGCCAGCACAGATATACTTATCTTTGAATTTTTGAACATTGCTGGAATGAACACCAGTCGTTCTAAATATGTGGTTTATGATAACATTGTTAAATTACATGAGATTTGGAATATGTTGCCTGGAGAACAACACACTCAAAACGGGAATTCCTCAACAATATATAAACTAATACACCTTTGGTAAATTTGCAATCCAATCACCTCTGGAAGTCCACATGTTCCCTATCTCTGTCCTAGGGAACAGAGAAGAGCCAAATGATAGCCCATTCTAGTGAAGCAAATGCAGCTCTCTTCAAGCCAGAAAATATATTCAGGGGTAGTCTCTTTGGTTACCTCATAGAATCATAGAGTTGGAAGAGACCACAAGGGCCATCCAGTCCAACCCCATTCTGCCATGCAGGAACTCCCAATCAAAGCATCCCCGACAGATGGCCATCCAGCCTCTGCTTAAAGACTTCCAAGGAAGGAGACCCCACTACATTCCAAGGGATTGTGTTTCACTGTTGAACAGCCCTTACTGTCAGGAAGTTCTTCCTAATGTTGAGGTGGAATCTTTTTTCCTGCAGTTTGCATCCACTGTTCTGAGTCCTGTTCTCTGGAGCAGCAGAAAACAAGCTTGCTCCCTCCCCAATATGACATCCCTTCAAATATTTGAACAGGGCTATCATATCACCTCTTAACCTTCTCTTCTCCAGGCTAAACATTTCCAGCTCCCAAAGGCGTTCCTCATAGGGCATGGTTTCCAGACCCTTCACCTTTGGACCCGCTCCAGTTTCTTCGCATCCTTTTTGAACTGTGGTGCCCAGAACTGGACACAATATTGTAGGTGGGGCCTGACCAAAGCAGAATAGAGTGGCACTATTACTTCCCTTGATCTAGACACTGTACTTCTATTGGTGCAGCCTAAAATTGCATTGGCCCTTTTAGCTGTTGTATCGCACTGAATACCTGAATATTTCAAAGTCATTCTAAACTCACTTTCCCACCTAACAACCCTCCTTTAGGGAGGAATTTCTATGAGAAATCTAGTGCTACGGAAATAGAAAATAAGGAGATGCCTCAAGTCCTGCACCCTACACTCTGTAATATGGATAGTCGGCTGTAATATGGATATTCACCCATCACCCTATAATACGGATCTTCCCAACCAGAGCAACTAAAGTCCCCTCTCAAAACCATTGATCATTCTGCATCTGCTGCAAGACAAGCCGGACAGGACCAAGGCTGCGTTCACACTGGAGAAATAAACCGGTTTAAGTGCCATGGCTCAATGCTGTGAAATTCTGGGAATTGTAGTTTGTTGTGGGCCCAGAGCGGAGCAGAGCTCCGCTCTGGGCCCCACAACAAACTACAATTCCCAGAATTTCACAGCATTGAGCCATGGCACTTAAACCGGTTTATTTCTCCAGTGTGAACGCAGAACAAGTTAAGAAAACGGAGTGACTTGGTATTAGGCAGCACCTTCTGGTCTTTATAGCGGGGCCAAAAAGTATATGGTCAGCCGCCAATTGTGCAAGTTCTCCCATTGAAAAAGAGGAGAGAAGCCTGGAATTGGCATCATAGATAGACCTCAACTATGAAGAGGCAAAATGGGGAAACGAATCCAGGCAAGAACAGGGTCTGATTCGGAAAGAATTTATTTGGAAATTACGGAGGAACTCCTCCATTCTCTATGGACAAGCATTTCCCAATTGTTCTCTTTGGGCAAGTATCCCATTTTTCTCTATGGGCAAATATTTCATAATTCTCTATGGGCAAGTATCCCATTGTTCTCTATGGGCAAATATCTCATTACTCTCTATGGGCAAATATTCTCCTATTATTCTCTATGCGAAAGTATCCCATTGTTCTCTATGGGCAAGCACCCCATTATCCTCTATGGGCAAATATTCCATTATCTTCTATGGGCAAATATTCTCCCATTACACTCTACGGGCAAATATTCTCCTATTATTCTCTATGGGCAAATGCTCCATTACTCTCTATGGGCAAATATTCTGCTATTATTATCTATGGGCAAGTATCCCATTATCCTCTATGGGCAAATATTCTATTGCTTTCTATGGGAAATATTCCATTATCTTCTATGGCCAAATACTCCATTACTCTCTATGGGCAAATATTCTCCCATTGTTCTCTATGGGCAAGTATCCCATTGTTCTCTATGGGCAAATATTCCATTGTCTTCTATGGGCAAATATCCTATTATTCTTTATGGACAAATGTCCCATTGTTCTCTATAGCCATATAGTCCATTACTCTCTATGGGCAAATATTCTCCCATTGTTCTCTATGGGCAAATATCCCATTGTCCTCTATGGGCACCTGTCTCTTGTTCATCCGCCGGACATCGTCCAGGAAATCGAAGGAAAACATCCCGAGGAACAAAGAGGCGAAGCTGAGGCAGCGAAAAAGCCGCCGGAAGAAGAAGAAGGAGGAGGAAAATATATACCCCTCTCCACTTCCGCTTCCGGGCAGCCATTTCCGCCCGGCTCGGGCCTACAGACCATAGAGCTAGAGTTCCTAGACTGTCCTGAAAGAAGTCAGCTTAGCTGGAGAGCATAGAGTTTGAGTTGCTAGAGCGGCCCAAGCAGTCCTCCCAGCTCAAGATCATAGAGGTTGAATTGCTAGACCGGCCTGAAGAATTTCCGGCTTCCGGCAGCCATGTTTAAAAACCATAGAGTTTGCCTTCCTAGACCTGCCCAAAAGGATTTTCTCTTTTTTATCCCAAATTTTGAGTCATTTAAAGGCTTGAGTCTGTTTGGCTGCATCCACACTGGAGAATTATCCCGGTTTGGAACCGCTTTAACTCTTTTCTGGCTCAAGGCTATGGAATTCTGGGAGTTGGAGTTTGTTGTGGGGCCTTAAGGCCCCACAACAAACTCCAACTCCCAGAATTCCATAGCAGTGGGTCAGACAACAAGTTAAAGCAGTCCCAATTAAAAGACATAGCTGTAAAATCAGTACTGTGGCACCTTTGAGACTCACTGAAAGAAGTTTCCTACACTTAAACCTACTTCCTCAGATGCATTGGTGCAGCGAAAAGCCACAGGACAATACATAATATATCTGCTATCGATATCCTCCTGTTGCTTGCGTTTTTCAAGGAAGCTTCTCCTCCACCGAATGCATCTAAAGAGGCCTTTGTAGCTCCTCCGGTGCCATTTTTATGGCCGATTTCTGGCCGATATTGACCACAGAGCTGCGTCGGAAGACCTAGATGTTCCTAGAGAGGCGTTCCCTGTTAAAAACACAATTCTTTTGTTATTTGTGGTTGGTTGGGGGGTCCTATGCCCCGAACCCCACCGAATGTGGAGTGTACAAACATACATATATACAGCATATCTATTCCAAAAGGCAAACCTTGATTTTGTCAAGTTTATATAAAAAGCACCATTTTTACTCTGCCACTGTATTTAACGGGACTTGATCATCCACGGGCTTTGATTGGGAGTTCCTGCATGGCAGGGGTTGGACCGGATGGCCCTTTGTCATCTCTTCCAACTCTGTCATTCTATGACTTTGGTATCCACTGGGGTTACTGGAAAAAACCCAAGAGGATACCAAGGGCCCACCATACATCCCAGTATTGTAGGCTGAATCTTTTTAATCTTTACTGGGCAGGCGTAGCTATAGGATCAGAATTACCATTATGGAAGCTAGCAAAACATTAAACAAAACAAACAGCTTCATTTATATACCGCTTCATACCACCTAAGCGTAGTTTACAACTGTAAGCTACTTGCCCCCAACAATCTGGGTACTCATTTTAGCAACCTCTGAAGGATGCAAGGCCGAGTCGAGCTTGAGCCCTTTTGCTGGTCTTGAACTCGCCACCTTATGGTTTTGAGTGAGTGGCTGCAGTACAGGCATTTAACCACCGCGCCACCAGGGCTCATAAAGTTTGTCACCTGCTGGCACTGACTACTGGTCATATCCCCACTTTGATTAAATGTCTGATTTCATAGCATAGGGTTTATAATCTGAATATAGCCAGTGAGAACGCAATCTAGCTGGGGCTTCTCCAGTTACTGGTTCTGGCAGGCTGCAACCCTGTGCTTGTTAAGTACAGCCCACCGAAACAGTGTTTTTGGAATAAATGCAAAGGACCGTGCTGTTAGAAGAATGGAAGGGGCGCAGGAAACTTTTGCATGAAAGTGTGTGTTTTTATGTATGTGTTTGTGTGTACATGTGTGTTGCTTAAAACAAGAGAACAGACCCACTTCAGTCACAACTGAGGGAATGAGAATGGGCAGCTGGAAGGAAAAAAAAGGCAATGGGACATACAACATTTTCAAAATTCTTGGTGGCAAATAAAGATGCTCATTGGGAGTGGGAGTCTATGTAATGCAGGCTTTCGATACTGCTCTCCTCAGCATACAGTGCCTGCCTGTGGCCTAAGTCATGATTCTGCCTTTCAAAAAGGACCTATTGCTTCTTAAGAAAGAGCATATGTCTAAAACATAGCCCCCAGATTTAGTGACAGCAGAATATGAAAATATGCAAAGATTCTCAGTGGAACTATATGAAAATTACACTTAGAATACAATCTGTATTAGTAATTATGTACAGACTTGTACAATAACGAGCCTGTACACATCAGACTGTACAAAGAGGATACGTGGACATAAATCAGACATTAGGGATGGGAATGCACAAAAACCAGTAGCAGAACACATCAGTCTTCCTGGACATTCTATCTCAGATCTCAGAATATGATCCTTGTACAAAACAAACAAACAAACAAACAAAACAAAACAAAACCTTCCAAGGGAGATTGGAAAGTGAAATAGCAGAATTGGAATATATTCACAAACTCCAGTCTATTGACAGTGGGTTGAACAGAGATAATTGTTTCCCAGTACACTACATATATTATAACACTAGAAAACACACCAGCCTCATGAGGACTATTTTGTCTATTTTATCACAACTCCTTTCTGGTTCTTAGCATCATACTACATTCCACAAACTACTTCCATCGTTCATATGGTTGTTTACCTGCTCATCTTGGCTTTAGGCAATATCTTTCTTCTCAACTTTGAACCCATCGCTGTACACACAAGGTTTGTATTTTTATTCCTATTCACACATACCTGCCCACATATGGGTATACATGTCTTTTCAATCTGTGCATCTGATGAAGCAGACTCGGGGTGCATTTATGCTGTAAAAACAATGCAGTTTGACACTGTAACTGCCGTGGCTCCATCCTACAGAATCCTGAGTAGTTTTGTGAGGTACCAGCACTCACAGAAGGCTAAAGACCTCCCTGTAAAACTACAAATCCCAGGATACCATAGGATGGAGCTACAGCACTTAAACTGCATTATTTCTACAATGTACATGTACTCTTGTTTACAAAAGGTACAAAATCCTTTTGCAAGTCTGTACATGGTTTATAATTACAGATTACATGTTAAGATGATTATTAAAATTTCTTATTGTATTTACAGGTTTCATGTATTATGCATAATTTTCATATAGTTCCATTGGTATTTACCTATTTCTATGATCTGATACTATGAAATCTGGACACAGCATTTTAGACACATGCTCTATATAACTGTTAGGTAGTTTTATAAGTTAAGGTCTTGTTCAGCATTATTTCTGGTGTTATGAGACCCCCTACCTTCTGTTTTCGTTGGTGCCTCCTAAGGAAGGGTTGCCTCTTTGCATCTGGGAGAAGCACAGTATTAGAGAATGGAGCCCAGCAGCCACACATTGTTAGATGGTTTTATTTGAAATACTTTGAAGTAAACATTATAGCAAGGCACAAATGCCACTGCAGATTAAATAGATATGTGATGGCTTGGGAGGGACACCCCCCTCCCCACCCCTGCTATTGTTTCTATAGCTAGGCTACCTTGTAAAACATTCCCTAGACTAAAATGTACACAGTATCAAAAAATACAAAGGGTTTTATCAAAACACGTTCAGACGAGAAAGTGAGCAATTCATATGCAATAAGATAAATAGGTTTTTTTCTTTTTAAATTATTTATAGTAAACAATGAGCAGGGTTCTGATTCAAAACATAAAAACTGTATAAAAAAAGCAAATGTTACACGAAGCATGAGAGAAGCACACATGAGGGGGGGGGAGAATGCACAGATGGGGAGCATGATGCAATGCAAGACTGTGGGAGGAAATCTCAGAAGTCAGTTCAGTCAACTGAGTAAGACTAGAGGCAGGGAGAGAAGGGAGGTGCTATTGGAAAAGCAGGTGCATTTGGAAGAGGATGGAGCAGTGATTTATTTTTTCCTGGAGCAAAATTCTTCAGGACTGGATGCTCCCTTGTCCTCAAACCTTTTCTGTTGAAAGAACAACAGGAGGCTGATTTTGCTGTACATGGGAGCTGTGTTGAGAAAGAGAGATGTTTCCTCCCAGAATACTGTGGTGTTTCATGATTGAAGATTTTACAGGGCGAATCTTGCTGATACAGCAAGAGAACAGACTGACATGTAAAGAACAAGATGCAAAGCCTAAAAGAAAATAGAAAAGCTACAGGAGCACTTCCCTCACTTCTTTCCTTCGTACAGACCAGAGGTGGGGAACTGTGGCCTTCTGGACTGTTCTGGCTTGTAACCCCCATTAGGAATTATGAGGAATTTATGAGAGGTGCAGTCAAGAAAACCCTAATGTACACAGTTGCCCACTTCTCTTGTAGATATTTGATACAACTGTGCCTCCATTCTTACTACTGTAAAAGGATATATATTCAGTAGAGAAGGGCATTCTACAGTCCATCACAAAATAAGACATTTTCAGGCTCTCTCTCTGTGTGTGGCAACTACTCAAGCAGACCAACCTTTGCTTTTGCTTGGAAAAAAGCTCCAGCCCAACCCAATCCACTTCCAAACCCAGAAAGCTCTGACAGAGTTTTTTCTTGCCATGGTGCAGATACTATATGGGTTGACACTAAGACATACTATGTACACATGAAAGGAACATAACATTCATTTGTGCAAAACTTATAAAAACAACCTCCTTCTTGCCCAAAGGGAAAAAAAAAAGAATGATCTATACCGGTGTCGAAAGAATCTTCTCTATGAAGAGACTGTTTTAAAAATAATTTGATTGTATTTGTGGAGTGTCTGAAAGCTGAAGAGTATCCTGGCTGTGAAGTGGAGAGGGGCGGGATGGAGGGTAGGCTCAGAAGCTATATGTGACAAGAGTTAACACAGGCCTATGTGATCCAGACAAAGTAACTGGTAGACCTGGACAAGGAACCATGAGGAGAAAAACAAACACACACAACAAAACCCGAAGGCAAAGCTTTTTTTATGAAAAAGGGGGGAAATGTGGATGAGCCGCTGGGTGGGGCTCTTGAGTGGTAGGTGCGTGCTCCTGTTATTTGGGGAGGTGGGATAAGGGGGGAATACAGAAAAGTGCTCCTTACTCTGGAGGTTCAAACATGATTCAACAGGACATCCTCTTGAGACATTCGTTTCCCCCCTCGCACATCTGTTACATAGTCAGTGCTATGATGGTGGCAGTTTGTTTTGTTTCTGATTTCCCTTACTAACTGATGTGAACAGAATGCAGTGGCCATTCTGTGAAATCAGCAGCACATTTAAGACCACCCCGCCCGCTCCTCCAATCAACACCTTGGGGAGGAAAAATACACTCTTAAATATTTGGAGATTTTGAATGTTTGTTCTGAGAGCTGGGCTTCTCTATGCTACAGGACACAGAATTACCCCTCGAGTCTTTGCTCTTTGAACTGTCTCCTTCTTCGACAATGTTTGTCTCACCATTATGTTCTACAAGTCTATTCTCACTTGTCTCCATTTCAATATCCTCTTTGCCATCTCTTTGCTCCAGTTCCTCCTCCTCCTCTTCCTCCTCCTCCTCTGGATCCTTTATTTTATGAACAATGAAGAGGTGCCTATTCAGAGAGATGTGAGATGTGTAACACAGACCACAGAGCAGGCACTGGTAAGTGGAGCTGTCTGACTTGTGCCGAGGTATGTGTTCCAGGAACTCAGTCTCAGTTGCTGTTGTGAACCCACACTTTGCGCACTTCCAACATGCTGTTTTCAGCTTTTTTGCTGGTGGATCTCCAAATCCTGATGGTGCAGCTTCCATCTGATCCAAACCATCTGCAGATACTCTCTTTGGAGATTTTGCCTGTGAAACCAAAACATAGCCTTATTGCACCGATCTACACCAAAGCTGCAGTGCAAAGAAATGCCCACCATGCTCGACAACCATGCATTCCTTAAGTGGGGAGGATGTGTGCGTCATTCCCTGTCCAGCCTTCCCCTCCCTTTGTCATGAAACACACACAGCCTGTAATGTGGTTAAAGAATATATTTTTACATAGCCTGTGGATTTGTTTGAGGGGAGGGATAAAATGCGGGATCTGCCTTACACTATGGAAAAGACATTCCACCACCAAATTCCCTATCCTTTATTTTACTTTTACATTTACAATGATAAAGCCATTTGTCATTTCTTAAAATGTGCCTGGCCATTTTCTACTTAAATGACTTTACTGTCAAGATGAACTTGTTTTTCTCAGCTCTCTTTCTCGTGCCTCTTGTTGATATCACTGCCTAGGGTTTCATTTAACTTGGACAGTTTTGGTACAACAGTCACCCCTCCATTTTTGCAAACTTGGGACCCACATCCCTCACTTATGAGTGATTGGCAGATGGAGAGGAATAAAATGGGGCAGGTGCCTGTGATGTGTACTTGCGGGCACCCACCACCATTCGAGTCAATGGGTCTTGGCTTACCTGGGACCTAATGGCTAAGATATTTGTGACAACCTATACCTAAAGGCTTTTGTGCATGATAATAAGGGATTGGTGAGGATCATAATTTACTGGAGCCATATGTCCAGATAATCTAGAAAGCACATCGTGGAAATTTCATGACAAATGAAGAAAACACATTTTTTTCCACAAGGGGTCATAGAGTTTCTCTGAAACTCTAGAGCTAGCTTTGTATTTAATCTGTAACTAATGGAAAAAGAAACCTGGAAATTAATGCCACAATCCACACAAGTAGGAGAAGCAGATGCGAAACAAGGCTGGAAAAGCCACAGAGAAAGAAAGTTAGCTACCCCGCCTCAATATTTTAAGGAAAGCACTGCAGATTACTTTTGTCAAGTCTTCCGCCGGAACTTTGGCTTTGGCTATCTGGGAAAGGTCTGGGTTTTTGATGCCATGCATGAGGCTGATGTGGCTCTCCAGCATAGACGGCTGCGGAAATGTCTGAACTTCATCTGTGCAGTACCTTAAAGAAATACAAAGCAAGACAATGCAATTAGTAGATTCTTGCTCTCATTCTTTGCTAGCGCCCATTCCATCTTCTTCCTTCCTCACTATCGGCACTATGAATCAATTTGATTGATTCCTCTTAGAATAGGAAAGCTACTTTTTCACCAGCTATGGTGGCTATGGGATTTGGGGGGGGGGGGGGGAGTTAATTCAAAAGTTACTTTTCCAAACACCAGAAATAGCTTTTCAAACTTGCAAACAATTCAGAATTCTTCCCTCATGCCCACATTCTTCCTACATGCTCAGTTTCATTTTAAGTTACAGGCTGATGTTCGACCAGCTTTTGCCGTAATGTCAGAAACAGTTAAGGATGGTTAATACTAATCCTTCAAACCACAACTGGAAACCATGGGAACTGCTAGCTTCAGTTTGCCAATTCAGAAGTTACAGCCAACCAAGGTTAGTACTAAACTGATAAGAAAGAGTGAAGCCACAAACAAAAGCAAAGGACCTTGCAAACCTGTGCCTTGTTTCTGAGCCACCATTAAAAAAAATTAACTCTGCTTTATGAAAAATATGTCACCTCTCTCAACTTGATGACTAACTAGATGTTATTTTTAAAATAATTCTCCATTATCAGTATTTATTAATATTATACATTATCAACAGGTGAAGAAGAATAATTGCAACTAAAACTTAAATGTTTCAAAAACAAGCAAATGCAGAAAAAGTTATCAAGGGGGGGATTCTAATAAGTAAATTATATCCTATTTATAGTTTTTTTTGTCTCTGTGGAATTTCTAAAAATATGTGTACTCTTCATTTCCCAGAAAGAGAATGTAAACGAAAAGAAAAAAAGATCTTCCAGGAAGCAAACAAGACCAGGAATAGGTAAGGTGGCTCAGAACCCAGACAAATTAACTTTGGACTATAATTTCCAAAATTCCCTAGCCAGTGCTGGGTGGGGGATTCTGGGAAATGTAGTCAAAAAGTGATTTTTCCAAACTCTGGGCTATGTTGCACAAATATCACATTGGATTTGTAAAAGTATTTCAGACACTCTCAAAAACAGGATCTGCAGAGATATAGACACTATGGGCACACCTATCTAATAGACACATAAATGCTAAGATTTGGACTCTGCTCCACGTCATCCACTTTACTGGAAATTGATTTTTTGTGTTCATTCAGTACTAATTTTTAAAAATTTTATTTATGATACAGAACTGTTTTAGAAGTTGAGGGCATCCACTGTACCTTATCTTCAAAACTGCCCAATATCTATCTGCTACTGTACAGTAAGATAAGAAACAACCCTCAACAAAAGAGCAGCTGAGGAATACCTATGAACTAGAAAACCACTGACTGGATTCCAGATTGCAAGAAAAATGTTTATAACTGTAAAAGAAATTCTACGTTGCCTTCTCAGTAAGGAGGAACACTCCAAAGTGATGGGAATAGACTGAATATCAATGTATAGAACAGAGAAAACAGAGTTTTGAAAAGTCACTTGGGAAATGTTTCATTCTGTGACACTCTTGATTTCATGATAGATATAGAAGCTGGTGTTATGCAAGAGATTATTCATATAAATATTAATATATTTAAAAGTTGTAAAAGGTAACTTTTTGTACCCTATTACCACAGATAGGCTAGTTGCAGTGTGAAAACAGACAGTATCATTTACACTTGTCCAAAATTTAACCCTTTCATTTTTCAGCCCCTTCCTCTCCACAATACCCCCCTGCTATTTCCCTCATTACTTATCCAGAAAACCCAATGTAGAAATAAACCCAGATCGGGGAGTGGAAAGCTGCAAGAAAATCAGTGGCCAGAATAAGGGCTAAGCAGCCCTGTTGCCTAATTCTCTTCAATAAAAGCCTACCCTGTCCTTTAATCTTTGCCCTCAGACTTGCACTTAATGGTCAAATGTATTTGTTTTCTGCTTTATATCTTGCTTTTCTCCCAAAACTGTTACTCAGGGCAAGATTAAAAGCAAACATAAAAGGTGCAGATAAAAACACAACATAAAAAGTCATTAACTAACTTGTAACATTAAATCCAACTAAATGAAAAGCCATTTCAAAGCACTTCAATAAAAAAAAATACAGCATGCACTCATTAAAAGCCAATATCTTAGCAGGCATCTAACACAGTCTGGGGCACAACTGTTTCTCTGTTATCTAACTCTGCCCATACACCCCATTATTCCCTTGTTCCTAGTGGCCCAGTTCACATGCTTTATTTTGATTCTATCCAACAGTCCATAAAATTCCCAGGTTTCGAATCAACACCGTTTGCTCTAAATATGAACCTGTGAGCTGGGTAGAATTCCAGATAAAGATGTGGTTCATGGGATAGTCTTTAAACAACATTTAAGAACAGTTGAACAACTCTGACAAAAATCTGCACGTCAAATATATACATTTCTAGGATTCATTGTCAAGAACCATGGATGAGTATCAAAGAATATTCTGTTCCAGAGACAACAAAGGTGACCTTAGCCCTAGATTTTATCTATACAATGGGAGAGGATAAGAACTGTTTTCCTTCTAGAGAAAAGGTAAGAGATTACAGGGGACAAAGATTTGTTTTGTCTTTGTCTCGGTGGGAACTGCAACCATCATGTTGTCCGTGAATGAGTGCACAAAGTGTAGGAATTGAAACTGAAGACTAAACCATCTGATTCAAAGTACATTGTGTTGCTCCAGTACATTGCGTTGCAAACAGAAAAATTCACTTTCCTGCTCAGCATTACTCATTCTGGCTCATTCCTAAAGCTGTACTTTAGTAAAAAGGGCAGAAAAGCATTTCCCCCCTCAAACTTTAAATCAGTGGAACACCCATGGGAATAATGTACTGCACTCCAGATATTGCTGGACTGCAACTTCCCAACACTTCTAGCCAATATATGATGAGGGCTAGTGGGAGCCCAACCACATCTAAGGTACCATACCTTCCCTATCCTAGGTTTATCCAAAGCTTTCTTTTTAAAAGTAGCATGGAGAGTTTTAAAAAATTCAACATTTGTGTATCTTAAAGTCACCTGGCGGTTTTACAGCCATCACCTAGACAGGTTACTTGATCAAAAGTTTGCTTGGCACTTTATTAATCAGAGGTCAAAAGCCCTTGTGCAGCTGAATCTCCATTTTAGCAATGAACAGACATCAGTAGACTTCCAGGAAGTGCTTTGTCTCATTCATATTCTACCTTTTCTCCAAAGTCAGAGTAGCATATGTGCTCTTAAGTAATTTTATTCCCACAACAAGCCTGTGAGTAAGCAAGTCAACTGCCAAAGGCTAGTTTTATGACATGGAAAGCAAGTCTTCCACCTCCAAGTAGGTCCCCCAACCACCACTCTACCATGGTTCCAGCAATGTTCTAAAACTAGGGCTGGGCAACCTTTCGACTGTCAAAGGCCAGAATATTTATTTTACTGGATTTATATTTCACCCCTCCCCCAAAAATTGACTTCCAGGCAATTCAAACTGAACAAAATCCTGCTAAAAACACAGGCAAATGCATATATTAACACAATGAAATTAAAAACATAACTTAAATATTAATATTAAAACACACCAATAATGAAAAACAAAAGACACATACTGTATTGTGGGCCTTGACGCACAGGCCAGAAGGCCCATGCTCCCCCCACCATGTTTTACCCTGTCTGAATGGCACAGGCCATTAACCCTGGACCAGGATGGAGCAGACCAGATGCCAATCTTGTGGTCTCGGTACAATTCCAGCCTAAAGGGACGTTTAAAAAGACCAGCTGCTCGCAGCAGAATTTCTAGGAAACTTGGCTTTTACAGCTGGCTGACTGGATAGCCCCACACACTCTGTACCTGCCTCTGCTGTTACATCTTCAGAGAAGACTCCTGTTGTGGGAAGGGGGTGCCTGGCCACACGGATATAGCCAGGCACCCTGTTTCCACCCTAAAGGTCACAAAGGGGTCTTCTCAGCAGATGTAATGGCAGAGGCAGGGGAGCACAGTGGTAGCGGGTCCACAGTTTGATAATGGGTAGGCATGCAAACATCTCCCATTGCCATGGCAGTCCAGGGACTGATTAAGGTCAGGAATGAGGCCAGGACAGAATGGGCTTGGCCAGTGCTATCTTGCCCATCGGCTTAGCCTTATGTCAGCAACATCTGTCTGAATAAAAGGCCTCTCTCTGGTGGTAGGACAACATGGAGGGGGCTAGACTAATCTCCCTGGAAAGGGAGTTGCAGAGCCTGCGAGTGGCTACTGAGGACACTTTCAGGGACTGCTTGCTTGCTACAGACAGAGCTAAAGCTAAATGCAGAAAGCACCTCTTCTTTTTGACACAAAGCTTTTCTCTGCACTCTGCTTCCTACAGGCTGCTGATAAAAGCATTCAGCTGGAAGCCTCAGGTACTCGGCTCCTGCTCCAAACAAGGATAGCACAAACTGAAATAGATACAATCTGGTGCTTTCATTATTAATGCCTGCCATACTACATTCTTATCAGGGACTCTAGATGGAAAACCTAAAGTTCTGCTTCAGCTAGCATACACTCCCTTATTTTTGTACATCTTAAAACAGACAGGAACAAATAATCCACTACATAATACTTTTGTAGCTTGAAGGAACCACAGTGCCATTTTTTAAAACGTAGAATACTTACCAACAGGTGTAAACTTTCTTTGCTGTATCATGATTATTGCGAATATGTCTGCGCAGACTGTTGGTGGCATTGAATGACTGATCACACTGTCGACAGGGATATCGCTTCACATTCTAAGAAAGAAACAGGAGACTTAGTTCAGAAGTGAGAGTGAAATTGCCTCTGAATTTTGACTTGATTTCTGCAAAATGGTCATCCCAGGAACAGCAACTGGCCTGGATCTGCATAACCTAGGGCATAACCTAGGCCAAAGACATATATTTGTAGACATATGGCAAACATACCAGAGAGTTTGGGCCAATCACAACTCTCAGGTGTGCATATTTCCCAAGGGTCACTTTTCCCCTCTTCTAACATCCCTATGTTTATCAGGTGAAACAGACAGGCTATAAATATGTCTCTTTTGTATGCCATGAAGCAAACGTCAGACATCAGTTTACCTGCCTGCCTTGAGATAGTCAAAGTTTCTCAGCCACAAAGTCACCCACCTGTAAAATGAGGATACTAATGATCAATCTTACAGTTCTGTGGTGGAGAAAAATCAGAAAATGTTTGTGTGTTTTCAGTTCCTTAGACTTGAAAAACTTTTTTTTAAAAAAATGGCAGCACATACAGAGAGAAGCAAAATTGTATGCTAAAATGGAGGTGAGGGAATATGTTGCCTTCCACATTAGCAGGGCTATAACTACATTGTGACTGACTGTAGTTTGTGCTACTGAGGAACATGGGTGCTACAGTCTAACATCATATGGTGGGTCATCGATTCCCCACTCCAATTTTCTAAGTTATCTCTGAATCTCTCCCATGCGTCTATGGCAACCCTGATGAAGGGGAAACCCCCCAATTCTCTGAGATTGCTGAAGAGCTACTGGTAATTTCAATAAAACTTGTGACAAGAGTGATAAAAACACAAAGTTAAAGTTTCTATAGAAACCCTTACCTTTCCATGGCTTTTCTTCATATGAGACACATAGGTTTCTCGATCAGGGATCAATTGTGAACACTCCCGACAAGTCCAATTGCAAGGTTTTGGCTTGGGCTTTGATTCTGGGCTCATATCCTTTGTGGTCAAAGAAGTCTGGGATGTACCATTGATTACTGACAGCTCCTTTGAGGTTGGGAGGATATTACTGCTAGCTGTTGTCTCTGCCTTCTGTCGGATGCTAGTAAGGTCCTCAGGATTTTCAGGGACCCCATGGATGCTCTAATGAATGAAATTCAAGTAACTGAGTGTCAGCTCTCAAAAGTAACATGTCCCAGGACAAATACCAAAGAAAAGGGAAGTTGGCCAGTCTTACTTTTAAAAGAGCAAGAAACCATCTATTTAAGAAGTTTGTTCAATTTAACAGCCAGGATTAAACTCAACATGATATATTTTACACATCACATTCTATTCCACTGCAAAATAAAAAAACCAACATGATTAATTTAAGATTCTGTCAGAATAATATGTTTGTTGTACTTGCCGCAGAAAACTTAAAACTGATTTTATGGTCTAGAGGAGTCTGAATTGGGCACTGCTGTGGCATGTACTCTTATCTTTTGTGTGCTATTGTGATGGCTTAAGTCATCATTTATGGTTTGATGAAACTGCAGCTTATAGTTACATTTAGACTAGTAAACTATGAGGAAGGTCTCCAAATGGGACTGAAAATCATGGTCTCATCCTTGTTTGGAGAGCTTAGATTACTGGTTCTGTGCAGGCAAGGAATAATCTTTGATAACCAACCTTGACGTGTTGCATTAACTGAAGCTTCTGCATATATACCAGCTGACAGTGTGGACACTTGAACACTCCTACCATCAGCCTATTGGCATTTTGTTGGAAGTGCTCTTGCAGAAGCCTCTTCTTGTTAAAGACAGTCTCACAAGAACATTTGTAGATCACCCTGGAACAAATTAAATTCACAATAAGTTTTCAATTTCCCAAAACAGACCAGTGAAACCAAACAAAACTCCCATCTCAGAAATCAATGTTATTTAAGAAGAAATAATGTTGTGCACTGTCAACAAATAATACAACATGTTCCCATGGAAACCAACAGACAAAAGAGCTTCAAGCATTGGCACATTTTGGAAAAGTTACCTCTTTAGACTATGCAGCTCCCATATACTTTCAGTCAATGTGGCCAGTAGCAAGTGTTTTCGACAACAGAGACAATGACAGCCTGTATATCACGGCTGTAGGGGCACTACATGTAAAACCAAATTTCTTGTAGAAAGGAGCTTTCACAATTTGTGCCTTAATGCAGTCGCATTTCCTGGGCTCAGAACTCCTAGAGCTTTGAACCACTGCTTTCAACTTATTCATTTTTAAAAGATTAAAATGCTTAAAATACATTAAAACAATATAACGACACCCTGTCACCTGCCTTAAAAAAACTTTCTGTTTTAAAAGTCTGTCTAAACAATTAGGTCTTAGCCTGCTGGCGGAAGGATAACAAAGAAGGGGCCGTCTTGGCCTCCCTGGGCAGGGAGTTCTAGGGGCAGCCACGGAAAAGGCCTTCTCTCGTGTCCCCACCAACCGTACTTGTGATGGCGATGTGATGGAGAGAAGGGCCTCCCCTGAGGATCTTAGACCTGGGCTGGCTCATATAGGGAGATGTAGTCTGCCAAATAGCCTGGATCTGAGGTATATAGAACTTTATAGGTCATCACCAGCACTGTGAATTGTGTCCGGAAATAGACTGGCAGCCAGTGGAGCTGTTTCAATAGGGGCGTTGTGTGATCTCTATACCCTGTCCCTGGCTGTAGCTCTTATACCATAAACCACTCTTAAGGGCAATATGCAATATGAAAACAGTGCATGTTAAAAAAAAACCCCAGTGCTAATAATTACAAGACAACAATAAGAGACATCCCACCCGAAAACCGTAATACAAATAAACAAAAACAAAAAACCCTCATTGCATTCAGATCCATCAGCAGATGTGTGCAGATGTAATTTGGAGCAGTTTCTAAACCATCTTGAGAGTCAGCTTCATATACAGTGCACTATGTGAATTCTCACACACAACAATTTACAGGGTTGTTTCTGGGGGCACTAGGCACAGCAAAGTGATTAATCACAAACAAATCTGCTTGCAGTACCACACATATCCTGGGCACAGATGGATAGCATCAGCAACATTCTAGCTAGGTGACATATAGGCATAGCAAACAAATTAATGGAGAGCACAGGAATTATAATCTGTGCTGGACTGTATGTTAACAGATTATGATGAACTGCTCTTTGCTTATATAAAAGTGTGAACAGAGTTTTAAGAACAGATGGCTGCACAACTTAATCTTAGCAATAATTAGCATACAAGATTTTTATGTAACCCTTAATTTCTTTCAAAGAAAATGGGTGCAGATCCAACTAACATTCCTCTATGATGCAAGTCAACCAACATATTTGTTCTCAAATCGCTCTTCCAAAAAGAAGGTTTTTTTGGGTGGCCTAGACAACAGAGCACATGTAGATGGCAAACTGGGTAAGGAAGGGAAACTGCCAGACTATTGTGAACAATGTGAATATTTACCCAGAAAGACACTTACTGAGATGTCTTGTGAGGTTCTGCAGGGTGCTGGCTAGTGATATGAGCAGTGGTGCTATCTGCGGACTTGAAGGCCATGGGACAGAATGAACACTTGTGGAAAACTTCACAGTGTTTCTCGTGAATGTGCACTTTCAACATTGCTTGTGACATGAAGACAACCCCACAGTGAGTGCACCTAGAAAGAGAGAGAGAAAAGGAAAGAAAGAGAAAGAGGATGTTAAACTAAATACTGCAGAAACAAGCAACCCTGAGATTTCCCAGATTTCTTCAGTGAATCCTTTGCTAGTGGCATGGAGGGAGTAGTGAACAGCAAAGTAGGGAAATTCATATTTTGCACAATGTCCGTCAAGTCTAGCTTTTCAGGGGAAGAAAGAAATTCAGGACTGAACTCTGAGGATGTAATACTGCCACTTGGTATAAAAGAGAATGAAAAAATTAAATCTGACAGAGCAACATTCTGTCTCCAACTGCAGAGTGAAAAAATTGCTAAAGTTTCTAGCTAGCGACTACTCTACATAAAAAGAAACAAAAAAGTAGTTTAATTGGTTGACGCTACAGTTCAAGCAATAATAAAAATTTACTGGCTTATTAAGTCACTGGATTAATAAGACATGTGTGCACTGGGAAGAGAAGAATGGATTCCATAGAACCCCTCTCTTTTTGCCTAATACATAAATAGGGTTCCCATGGACAAGGAACACCTCCAGTAGGACATGCTGGAGAAAATATATCTCTGCTTGAGACCCTGTTGGTCAGAGCAGGTCCCATTATGTTAGATGGACTGGTGACTCAGAGTATGGCAGCTGCAGTGCGTGTTGTGTATGTGTATGTCTTTCCTATCCTTCCTTTTTAGATTCCCAATCATCTCCAGTTGTTCAATATTAGGGGAAAATACAGCATTGTGTATACAATCTTAGAATAATTCATCCAACATACTGCTTTCAAAGCAAGAGCCTGAGGCTATAATGATTGTTAAATATTTCCCTTCTGCTGAAATAGATTAAATCCTGCTCAAGGCTATTTTAGCGGCTTCTGTGCTTTGGAAATGCAACAACAAAATAGAATGTAGTGATCAGTGATGTTTTATTGCACACTCTACCTTCAAGTGCCTCTGAGATCAACAGGAGGTCTGGGATTCATTAAAAAAATTATTATGAATGTAAAATAAAAAGTCCAACCATCTATTCACACCCAAACTTAGTGTCTTGCTTGCTTTCCTTTTCCCAAGACTCAATTTGGCAACATGTGGGCCACCCCTTTTTTTGTTTTTTAGGCTATCTCTATGCCAGAAAAGAGAACCTCAATTTGTTGAAATTGTAAATAGGCAATCATGGATGGTTGGTTGATCAAAATTCTAGACCGGGGAGAGAAGTGGATGTTAGGGGAAAAAGCAGCCTACATATATTTAATGCAATGTACAAGCAACCATCTATAAAGAAGCCAGATACACATATAAGAGGCATAAATGGGTGTGTGTGTGTGGGGGGGAGGCATTGTCAAACTAGCTGCAATCTATCTTTTGGATGAGAGCCAATGAAACACACACAAAACTGAAGCTCTCTTTCAAATACATTAAGATTCACAAAATTTTCATCATTATAATAGATACCAAGCAAAATTTCTTCAATTTAAAGTGTGTTCAAATGAAAATGTAACTATTATTAGCCATAAAGACAATTAAATAATCACCGTATCATCATTATTCATTGCTGGCATGAAACACTGCTCTCTTGCAAGCCTCACATAGAAATCTACCAAACACATTTTTATTTATATCTTTCCATCTAGGAAATCAGCAGTGAGAGGGAGCTTTCATTAAATCATTATTATTGCTCCTAAATCACTTGCTCGACAGGAAGCTAGTACTGTAACACAGTTTCTTTAGTCAAGCAACAAAAACAGCAGATTATGGGCCAACAGAACTTTTTCAAGGATATGATTCCCTGATGCAAAAACATTACATCAAAAATCTGGAGCTCCAAGAAAAAACTGGAGCTCCAAGAAGTTGCTGTTGTTTTTGTGTGACTTTGAGGCATTTCCATGTGATGGTGACCTTGATGGTTTTTCTTGGCAAGATTTATTCAGAGGTGTTTTTCTTTTTTTCCTGGAGAGTGTGACTTGCCCAAGTTACCCAGTTACTTTTTTCCTAACTACAACTCCTAGAATATCCCAGTCAGCATGGCCCCACTGCAGAAGCCCACCTAAATTCCACAGATAGTTTTAATTTTTTTCATCCAAACTTGTTTCCTAGCAGCTTTGACACAGCACATTCATCTTCAAATTCTCTATAAAGCATGTGCTTCCTGAAGGCACTGGAGATGAGAGTGTGTAGGAGGAGGATAAAACCTTATCAGCATCTGCAGGTCTACAATTGTTACCCTGTCTGATCACAAAAGAAGCCTGTGGCAAAGCTTCTTTTGATATAATTTTAAGTTCATCCCACCCACCCCCTGCCACTGCTCTCTCCTCTCATGTTGTGAAGCATTTCCCCCATTTTCTGCATTTAGTACAAACCTGTAGCCAACTTTGCGTGAATAATGCAGGCAATTCTCTTTGACGTGGGTTTGGAAATATGCCGACCTGCAAATGGCGCCACACTCTGGGCAGCAATAAGGGGATTTGTGAGCATGGATTCTTTGATGAGCACAGTAACTGCACTTGTTAGGCAACAGCATCTGGCACACTTGACATGTCTAAGGAGTAAAAGAGAGGTTACAATTAGCCACACCATCTTACAAAGTCATCTGCACTTTTCACATTTCATCAGCCCTCTCATATTTACTGCACGTTTAGCTCTAAACAATTTCCTCCTATCCTCACTACTCCTTTTCCAACCCTGTCCTCTCTTTACCTGTCTATTTTAGGCTCTTTTGGCAGGGCCCATGTCATTTCTATATTTCTGTGCATTGCTCAAATGTTGCTGGCATTCAGTACTGATAAGCCATACACACTTTATATGGAATTACTCTGCTTTTTTCCAAAGAAAAATCTCCAGTAAAAAAAAAAAGATGTCTAGCACAATGCTTATTCTATTCCTCAAACAGCAGAGAGCAAGCCCAACATTTGATGCAAAGAAAAGATGTGAATATTATCTTGCCATTTCAAAGCCAAATTTTAGCATACTTACCTCTAGAGTGTTGGTGATGAAGATAGGCCAAGCACCTGTCTCTATTCTAAGCAGACTTGGCACCGTGTTTTCTGGCATCATGGAACGATAATTTAATTGCCCTTCACCAGAGGTGGTCCTCTGAACTACAGCCAGTGATATGGTTCAGGGGGCCCAAAAGCAGGGGAAACACTTAGCAACTGACTCTTTCAAAGGAAACACCTTGTCACTTTGTGTAGCAAGCAAACAACAGCCTCCCTGGCTTAGGCAAGGCTTTGAGAGCAGTGTCACTCATGAAACAGGACACGAGGAAAAGGGCTTCCAACAATCCTGACTTTATTCTGCATCTGAAGAACACCACAATGGCCTTTTGCAACCTGACTATGCTAGGCCCAGGGACAATCCAGCTGGCTACTGTGGAGTTTTCCCTAAAGAATTTTAGAAACTCTGGCTGAGAAATGCGTTACTTTTTGCAAGAGTTTGTAGAGTCTGACCTTCCCCCTGTTTTCTAAGAAAAGCTTATTCTCAGCCCTGTGCACTATCATCTAAACCTAGTCTCTTCTGATAGTCTGGACAGGTTTCCTTTATTTCCTTATGGGATTGTCAAATAAGGACCTTAATTAATTAATTATTTTCTCTCATTTCATTTCTCTCCTTCCTGACTTTCTATCAGCATGGGATCCAAGGAAGCTTACAATATTAACAAAACCAAAATACAGCTAAAAACCTAATAAAGAAATTTAAAAACTATTAAACAGGCAACCCTATTAAAAACACTAATTCGAAACAGCTTATGAAGATAAAAGTACAGTACACCCCACTGAAAAATCCTTTTGCCATAAATAGTAAACAGCCAAATGCTGTCTAAATTAAAATGTAGTTGCTTGATGGAGAAAACAGAGGGGGGCGGATGGTCTCCTGAGATAAACTTTGAGAGAGTGAAGAGAGTGACTCCCTTTTAGAGTGATAAATCCTCTAGGCTCTTCTTGCTTGCAGGCTTGTGGAATGATATTTAATCCTACCATCCTCCCAACCCTCTCTCTCTTTTTTGTTTTTGTTTCTTATGCTAGCTGCCTACTTAAGCCCTACTACAGACCCTAAAAGGGAGTCTGCCAACCTGCAGTGTATATCTGAGTCCTCTGCTTCTGAGTCCACAGCCTTCAGGCATAAGCTTGCAAAGCTTACAGACTGTTAGCCACTAGAGATAGCTTTCTTGGTGGCTACTCAGGCTGTGGAATACCCTTTAATGGTAAGCTAGGCTGCCCCCCACCCATTTGCTCTTCTTTCACCAGCAGGAACAGATCTTTTTATTCAAAAAGGCTTTTAACGATCAATTGATTGCGGCGAGCCTTTTGGGAGGGAGGGCTGCTGTATTTTTAACATCATTGTTATGATTTTAAATTATTTTATACTTCAAAAATGTAATGGTATTTTGATACAGGTTGTGCCATTGTGTTTTAATGTTTTATAATCAGGTTTTTAGCTTTAGTTTGTTTTAGCCTTTTAGTAAGCCACCTTGGATACTATACCAGGAAAAAGAGTGCATTTAAACTAAGCAAGGCAAAAGTAATAATAGACTGTGTTTTCCCAACTGTCCTGGGCCACACAGCTAAGCCCTGCAAAAGATCTAATTCAATAATACACTTTATATTTTTAAACATGAACTCAAGATCACTTAACAGAGAAAGGCTAGATCTTAAGAGTGCAGATGTGTGAGGTGGTAAGTATTGCTTCCCATACGCAACCCTCAGGAGGTAAGGCAGAATTGTGGATCAATACAGCTATATTACAAATTATAGTTCTCAGTTACCAGATTATTATATCTGAAACATTGCAGTACTCCGAACTGCAACCTGAAAACTGTAGTGCCACACAGCTGTATATGAACATTAACAAACTAGCTGTTATCATCCCTGGTCACTCTCTGGATGAAACACCAAGGAAGTTCAGAGTGCAAGCCCCACCAAGGTTTTCCAGAGATGGTTGCTTCAGGAACCTCTTCTGAGTCGGGCAGTATGCCTATGGTATTTTCAATCAGTTTGGCTAAGCAAGGGCAAACAGCAAAAGATTACTGGCCAGGTTCGCAGGAAGTGAACCTGGGCCAAGGCCAGTGCACCAGCCACAGAAGTAGCCAGAGGACACACAGGGGTAGCCTGAGGATAACTAAGGGGCAACCAGCTAAATACCTGCACTTCAAGCAGAACTGTTTAACTGGCATTAATGCCAGTTGATTTTCATTTCCAGGGCAGTATTTGGCCCATTCAACAACACGAAATGAGCAAAAAATAGATTTTCACCCATCTGTGGATCCCGTGGCCACTTTGTATGAGATGAAATGTCACCTGCAGGTTGTAGAGATTCTTGCGAAGAATTCTGTTTGTTGCCTGCAGCAAGTTTATTTTCTGCAGCTCCACAGAACAGGACCAGGAGCATTGGATGCAAAGTACAGGAAAAGAGATTCCACCTCAACATTAGGAGAACTTCCTGTCATAAGAGTTCTTTGACAGTGGAATACACTGCCTTGGAGAGTGGTGGAACTTCTGTCTTTGGAGGTTTTTAAACAGAGGCTGGATGGCCATCTGTCAGGAGTGCTTTGACTCTGTATTCCTATATGGCAGGGGCTGGACTGCATGGCCCCTGAGGTCTCTTCCAACTCTACGATTCTATGACTCCGGATTAATTGGACATTAGTTTAATTCAGCAAGGCACTTTTCTATGTCTAAACGAAAGCACATTCAAGATCACTTAACAGAGACAAGATAGAACTTAAGAGCTGATCTCAAACATACTGTACTCTCTTGCTTTGAAAATTTAACACAATTAAGTAAGACTGAAGCCAACTCACTCCTTCGACCAGACAACAAGTCATACTGGCAGAAGTTTGCTTCCTTGGCCCTCTGTGGTCTGATCATTCTGTGAATGTTTTTCCTGCCTTTGCTTTTGAACTCTAACAACATTCTGCTCCAGTTTCCTGTCCCCAATGCATTTCTTGAAACCCAAACTGTGGCTTGGTACCAAGGTAGGCATCTTGAATTTGAGAATGATTTGTGCCCAACAGCACAATTCAATTCCTGCTACTGTCCAATTACTCTGTTTACTAAGATATATTTCTGTTTTATTGTGGAAGTGCCTGGTCAGTTACAGCAATTTCAAAGAGGAATTGCCCTTTCCAAAGCACTCTCAGTCTAAGTACTGAAAATGTATTCCTTCCCTACATATTGTTTCACTTATGCACATATGTTTCTGTTAATAATTTCACTAGGTTTTAAAAAAATAGTTACCTATTTAGATAGCCTGTGCTTTCATGGAGGCTTGGGTTACAATAACCAATTCCTCCCCCGAAATACACACACACACAAACACACACACTGCATATTAGAAAATCTGAGCCTCAGGACACAGTAAACTGTCAAATTTCAAACTAAAACATGTAAAAAGAGCAATTTAGAATTCCCATAGTCTTCATGTTTGTCTATTTCTATTTCGACGTCTGTCTTGCAAAAGAGGCAGCTACTACAGTTAAGTAGTCATCTGCACTAAACCTGATCCCCGTGTCCCCATTAAAAAATGTTCTGCATATAAAGAGATGAATAAACTTCTTCGCATGCTAACTTTGAATGTTCAGGGTGATGTTTTTTAAACAAGGTGCAACTTTTTCACATATTCAGACAACCCCTCCCCACCTATCATCACATTAATACAGAGTTGTACGATGTTCTATTACTGGATGTTTAAATTGACTTTGATTTAGTCTTAGATTCTTCCACCAGAACAGATGTTTGACTTGCATGATGAACTCTGGTCATCTTGCCAAAGTTCCATCAAAATCATATTGTCCAGCCTTCCCCACGCTGCTGCTTCATGAGTGTTTTGGCTTTCAACCTACTTGACTATTTGGTGCTGGCTGGGTTAGCTAGGGATGATTGGGCTTGTTCTTCAAAACATCTGGAGGGAATCAGGTCGAGGAAGGCTGACCTAACCCAGCTTTGTGGTAGTAAGAGCTCATCCTGATAGTGAAATACATTCTTATTTATTTATTATAGGATTAACAAACCATTCCAGTCTGGGCCTAGACCAGTGGTTCCCAAACTTTGGTCCTTCAGATGTTTTGGGCTTCGGCTCCCAGAATTCCTGACTGTTGGCCAAGCTGGCTAAGGCTTCTGGGAGTCGAAATCCAAAACACCTGGAGGACCAAAGTTGGGGAATCACTGGTCAAGACTATCTGGAGACCTCATTTTCACATACAGCCCAGCCTGAGTTTTGTGATCTTTTGGGAGGTCCTTCCCTCAATTTCTCTACACTCACAGACACGTCTGTCAGGAACATGGAAGAAGGGTTTCTAGGTGGCTGTTCTCAGGCTCTGGAACGCCCTTAGTAGAAAAGCTAAATTGTTCCTTCCTTGTTGTCTTTCCAACAGTTTCATTTTTTAGAAGTTTTGTTTTTTTAAATACTGAGAGGCTTTTGAGCACAGATTGTTTTATAAGAAAAGGGTCCTTAATACTGTGCCCTACTATTTCTATGACTTTTCAAACTGATAGGATTTTAATGTTTTCTAAAAAAAAAAAATTCTTGCTATCTACTAACTTTGAAATTCAAATGTTGAAGGTCTTCCCAGAACCTTTCTATGCATCACTTCAGCATCTCTGACTCCAATTTCCACTATCTCAACATTTGTTTTCAACATTCACTTCCCATCATACCATTCCATTTTAATATTGCCAATCGATAGGGATTCTAAAAATCGGAGAAAAAGATTGGCAAGGGGCTACTAAATCGACAACTGTAGAGGAAAGGCAAGATAAGCAGAGTTACGGTATATGCTATTTCCATTTTCTACTTCTGAAACTGCACAAATATCCTAGCGTTAAGCCATTCAGAAACTGATATATGGCCCCTAGTAAACATTGAAACCGGAACTACAGTATCCTTTCTCCAAAGGAATTTTTTTTTAAAAGCAGCAAGGGAGGAAAGAAAACAGTTGCTGACATAAGGGGAAATGTTTAAGAAGTTGTTCTTTTTTTGTGACCTTTTGCTTTAAAATACAACTGTCACCTCAAACAAAGAAGAAAAACACTCAAAGATATATGCAAAGTGTACTTCTGTCCTATGTCTCCCAACAAGCAGCACATTGTGACAAAGGAATTTCAACGAGCAAAGGTCTGTCTGCTCCATTTTCTCTTTTGTGCAAAAGAGAAACCCTCCTGAGTTGTTTAAAGGGCAGATTCTACCTAATGTAATTTTTCTTCCCCTTTCAAAGTCACATAGCATGGAACAGACAGTAAATGACAGGCCAATGACAGCATTATGACATCCTCTCACTGCCCTTGAGATGATTCTATGGTACCAGCCTAACTTTATAGCCATCTATTCCAACATACAGAATGGGATTTGAGTTTATCAAATGTAACAATGAACAAACAAAATTTCAAAGTATCTCCTTCACCTGCACATATACATATATTATATACAGAACCTGAACAAGTTATTTCGGTAGACTACACTTCTCAGTACTCTCTGTGGCCATACTGGGAATTCTGGGAGCTGTAATCCAAAAAAGTAGCTTTTCCAAGCTCTGATTATTTACACACATAACTCTTCAAGTCTTCCAAAATTCTTAAATTTGCTTATTTTCCTTAAAAAAAAGACCCTGTGCATCAAAAATATGCACAATCTGCTTTTCCAAAAATGTGCTACCATTTTGATTCCAATGTTTGTTGTCACAGAGGTCATAATAATCTGAAACCTTTTAGGATGGAAGGAAGAGAGAAGCAGAGATGTATGGGGTACAAGGATAAGGAAGTCTGCATGGCAAAGATCTCCTGCTTCTTGACCACTGGAAGCAGCACCTACTGATCTGTGTTGTTTCCAGTCCTTGGGGTAATAACTACCTTGACTTTCCAAGATTCCTGAGCATCCTGTGAAATCTCAACTAGGTTGGGTATCTTTCAGGGAACGGAAAAAAGTTCGTTTAAGTGAAGACATTGGTTGAAAAAGATTTTACTATTTTACCATTTTTCATAGACAAGAAAGATAGTAAACTATAAAAAATGTCTAGCAACGTAGAACTCTCTGCCATGGGAAACTAATCTGGTACTCTTCCTGCTCCCCTTCTGTTGACTGGTAAAGCCTTTCTATTTAAACAATCATTTGATGCCTAAGTGGCTGCGCAGAAAGGTCTTTAACAGGTTCTGTGTGTTGCTTTTTATAGCATTTTACTGATGTTTTAAGGCCATTGTTTTTGTTTTTTGGGGGTTTTTTGCTTGTTTATTACTAGTTTTTAATACATGACTTGTTTTCATTCATGTTTTAAGCCGGCTTGATTCCCATTCAGGAAAAGGGCAGGACATAACTTAAATAAATAACTAACAGGAAACTGGTAACAAAAATCCTGTCAGAACCCAAGGTCGTACTCTATAGGGGACATTAAGAGGAAACAACACTTCTGACTTCGAAGCATTTGTTAAAAAACAAAATGGATGTGTGTGTTCACCATGTAGATTCTGCATTTCTAATGTGAAGCTTTCCTTTCTCAAGGAAATGCTACCACTGAGACAGCTGCCTATCCTATAATACTACCTGAACATACCCTTACATGCCACTTTGCATATCTCCTCTTAGAAAAGCCTGTCATTGCCGCAGTTTTGCAGTGTAATCAAATATTTAGGTTTCATTTGCACATGATTACACCGTGGATGTATTACAATCTCAGCAAAATGTAACAAAATACTGTTAGTCAATAGGTAAACAGTAGATTTTTCAGCACTACTGTGTGTGTTTCTTTTTAGCACCAAATAGTGAAACATCCTTTCAACTATATAACAGGCCCTCCACATGTCTTGTTTTCTCTTTTGTGGCTTTGATTATTTGGAAGTTCGTAGCTGCTGCCTAGATCTAAATATCCCAAAGGCACCAGATCCTATGTGATCTTAGAAGCTAACCAGGTTAGTCACCTGGTTAATACTTGGATGGGACACTGAAAGAACCGGCAAACCACCTCTGAGTATTCCTTGCCTACAAATTTCTTACCTATGAAATTCATGGGGTCACCTAAGTCAGCAGGAAGGCTGAGGGCACATAAGACACACGGTCAGCCGCTGATCCTGCTTAACTAGTTCAAACTCTTCACCTTCCCTCCTCTTCTCTATCTCCTGCCTTCCAACAAGAGACCATCAATTCATTTCCCAGCTTGCCAGCACAACACCTCATCCATCCTCCAAATCAGTCAAAATAAAGGCCAGGCATGTGTGGTGCTAGCAAGATGAGAAAGCGAGCGGCAGGCTGGTGCTGTTGGAAGGACAAGAGATAGAGATGAGGAGGAGGAGTGGGAGGAAGAAGAGTGGGATGAGGGGGTTGATGGGCTAGGACCAGTTTAAAAATCTGGATAAGGTATCATGGAAGCAAGCTAGGAAATTGAGTAACGGGCTGGTGGTGGTTACACAACTCTGTAGCATGAATGTTTGGAGGGGCTTATGGTATTTGCAGCTGTTCCACTTTCACATGGGTCCTGTGCCCCTAACTCCCACAAATGTGGAGGACCAACTATATACATTAGTTGTAAATCTCTCTATTGCCTGCCAGCCTTGTATGATTAGAATTTGTGCAAGAAAAGATTTAGAGCTACACTACCCTTCTCCAATCTATGTTTTCCAGAAGTACTGATCTATAACTCTGAACACCCCTACCCAGCATGGCCATGCAAGATAGAGATGATAGAGCTTGTAGTCCAACAACTCTGGAAGTCACCAAACTGAATTACAGACACGGCAGAGAGTAAAATAGTAGGCCCTCCATTACCATGGGGCATCTTTGAACCAAACCCTAGAAGATACCAAGGGACCACTATATATATGTAAACACACACATTTTTAAAACAGTCCTTGAAACAAAAAATACAAGTGAGCTGAGGTAAATGTAAGATCAGTAGACTATGGAATGACACTGTGTGCACATGTGTGTCATTTCGCCCTTTCTTCACCATGTCATGCTTTCTATCTCTGGATTTGCAGAAGTACAATGGTTTGTCTCCTTCTCCTTCTGGCCATGTGTCACTAGGAACAAAGCATTCCAAGATCCAGAAGATAAAATTTGAATTCCATCAGCAATGCAAAAAGGAGCTTCTTCTTGAGATCCAAGATGTCTCCACTCTGTGTGAGGTCACAGCCCCCTTTGTTAGGCAGAGAACACTGAATCTCTAAATCTCTCAAGAGAAGCCCCCCCATGCTTTTGCATTAGGAAAATTTTAGATGCTGTTTTGGTAAACCGTGCTAAATATAGTTCCAATTTAAAAAAGAAAATATTTTATCTTCGTTGGAGGTAAATAGTAAAATCCCCATCCATTGGCTCCCCTTTTTAGGATTTCCCTGTAGCAGCATCTCCACATCCAGGAAACATATTCTAGGATAGCCATGTTGGCCATATAGCAAAGTACAGTTAAAATCCAAAATTCACAAAACAGTAATACCTTCAGTAATGCCTCATGTATTTTGTGCATTTTGGTTGCCTGATTAAAGATATCCCTGTTTTGTGGATGTTAGATGTTAATGTACTTTTCTATATGGCCAACACGGCTAAGTCTGAATACACACTAAAATGCATTTTTAGTGATGCTCCTCCCTACTTTGGCACAAATCACGACTTCATCTAGTCTTCAACATGTTTTAAGATTTATGCCAGCAACCGGGTTTAACCAAGGTTCATTCTAAAATGACAGTTTTACTGAGCTGCGCTTTCAAAAACAGTTTCCAAGCTTAGTTTCAAATCTCAGTGAATAACTATGTTTTAAATCAGCAGAAGGGAGGGAGAGGGAATCACTAGAGAATGGAGGGCACAATACTGTGAACGACTCCCTGGCTTTTAATCATGGTTAAGTAACTGGACTTATGACATCTGTCCTATTTCTTTAACAACAACAAAAATGCACCAAGAGGATATTTAAAAAAAATTACCTGGAATACTCCTGGTTTTTCTCTTATCTCTGCATAAACTGCTAAACAGCCAGAAAAGCATTCCAGTACTGATGAGGAGGAGGCAAAGGCAATAAACAGCAAAGGAAGTGGTTTTTAAAAGGTCCAAAAGCAGCACATTATGGTATCAGAAGAAGCCAAAACATAAAAATAATTGCCAAGTGAGATGTTGGGGGATCAAAGGCAGTGTTGAGTATAGCACGGAAAACCTCTTTACTGCTGTGAGAGATGTTGCTGCTGTCCCTACCAATGTGGAGCTACAAGTCAGGGTTGGCTGAGTGTGAACTATTTCATAACAGCAAATTGGGAATATGTGACTCTCTCTACTCAGTGTTGCAAATCTGTAATGTCAAGCTGAACTCTTCCCCTGTGTGAACTTGCTCGGTGCTCTGCCCTTAAGGGAATTAAATGTTTACAACAACAAAAATCTAAGGAGTACATCTAATCTGACCAAAAAGCAGGACAATTAAGCCAGCAATGTACAGGCATAGATAGTGGCACAAAATGGAATCCAGAACTGAATTTCCTCCCTTTGGGTTTATTCCAAGCATAAGGCTCAACTCCAACCATATGTAGGCTGCCACAGGACTACTTTGAAGAACATGCACACAGAAAGGAAAACATTATGTCGACAGGCCTCGTGTTGTACACACACACACAGAGGCTACTCTGAAATAATTTGCATTCAGCTGCCAAGTTAATCCACAGTTCTCACTAGCTACATGAAAACCACTAAAACAACTTACATGGAATGATTTGGTTTCCAGGTTGCAAGTGAAATGGCCAGTGTAAATCACCCCGAATCCTACGTGGAAAATCTGAATGCTACTACCAGCCACAAGAGTGGTGAGATATGGAATACCTACAACATCAGAAGGCTATGTAAGGATGTTAATTGAACCAGTGACCACAGATCTATCACCATGTGTAGAATAGACACCATTTATGCAACAAGTAGGTAAGGAAGTTTCTTGTGTATAGGCTGTGGGATTATGGGACTTGTATTCCAAAACATCTGGAGAACACCAGGCTGGGGAAGGCTCTCCTAAAATGAAAAAGGTTCTTCAGAAGTTGCCTATTACAGTGCCTCTTAAGCCATTTGATGTGGTGGACTGACAGGTTTTTTCACCCAACGTGCCAGGGACCAGTGTCATTATTTGTTCCCATTGGGTACAGGTGTTTCTTTTGCAATGGTTTCCAGTAGAGAATGGCCAGCACTGTGTGATTAAGCAGATGGATAAATACATCTAGGGATCTTCAAAAACTAAATTAAAATCACACACATCAATAAAAATGCCAGATTTTTCCCTGGAACTTTAAATCACCTTTTAGAAATGTTCAAAGCTTCTTTTTCAATCAGTATACATTCAGACTATGTACATAAGTATACTCTGCTAAAATGACAACAGTGATGAAAATTAAACCCAGAGTGAACAGGTGACTTATTTGCAAGGATTAGAAAACAAACCATGGTATCAGAAATCCTGCATGGCTGGGGGTTGGACTGGATGACCCTTGTGGTCTCTTCCAACTCTACGATTCTATGAAATAGCTGTTGGGATTCTATGAAATAGCTCTTGGAGATACTAGCTGGAATGGAGTGCTTGAGGAGAGGCTTGGCATACCTGAAGCTCAGCTAGTACAAGGGTCTCTGGAAACAATGTCCATCACCCACTCTGTGAATGACATCCAAGCTAGCTCAGAGACTGTGGCCTGTTCCTGAATCCAGACTAGTCTTCTGCATGATCAGCTGTCGGTTTTGGTTACCCAGCTTCTAACAGAAACCCTGGCTATTGACCTCTGCACTGCTAATCAAATAGATGGTTTCTCAGTTCCCCAAAGTGGAGCAGGACAAGCTTCTAAGCAAACATAGGTAGTCAGGCCTATGAAATGATTTCTGAACCTTCTGGAATACTAAATATTTTACCCTGTTCAATATGGAAGGAAATAAAAAACTTTTTACCCAGTATTTCTATCACTGAATGGTTCACATTTTAGATTCAGTTATCATAAACCCACACATAGGACTGGATGCAAATTTAGTGTAGACCCACTGAAATAAAACTGACTTAAGTTACTGGCTTTTAAATTAATCATGACAAGCTTAGGTTCTACTGATTTCAGTATGAATACTTCAGGTATGTCTAGATCTACATCCAACCCACAGCGATTACCATTTCCATTCCCTTTTTATTTTTCACCTAAGATTTGACAACATGTGCATGTCTTCAAAATATGGCAAGAAGAAGAAACTCATATCTCATTCTCAGCTCAATGTATATTTGAGGTTCTTCTATTTGTCTGTTTTTCATTTTAATGTAGCCCATCAAAAAACAGCTGAAATCTGGAGAAAATTACTTACCAGTCCCTCATTGTCTTCCGAGGTTCTCTGATAATGTGCTGCTAGGGCTATATAGTCCAGTGCCTGCTTATTACATTCAAAACACTTTAATCCATGACGAATTAACCTCAATGGGTCCGTGTACAGAGGCAGAGCTGGCTGGCTGTTTGTCGAACCCCCAGTCCCACTACCTGGTGTAGTGCAAGTCTTATGTGGGAGGGAAGGCAAACGCGCACTCTGAGAAGTTGAAGATGTCAATGAGCTTGTTGTTGGAGAAGGTGAAAACATTTGGTCTAAGGAAATGGGTTTCATGAACAGCTGAGAACACTGCATGATGAAGCCTTTGCTCTTGTGATCCCTTGCATGTTTGAGCAAGCTACACTTGTTGAAGAAAAGCAATGTTGCCGAACACTGAGTGCACATGACCTCAATGTGGACGCTCCTCCTGCTATAGTGCTGGGTGAGACTTTTCTCTAAGGCAAACGAGTCACCACATTCCAGGCAACAATATCCAGAGACCGGAACATGAATACTGCTGTCAAGAGGAGGGCTGAGGTTTGGAGTATAGATTGGCACAGGATTGGCACCATGCAACACTTTGTTGAATGCCTCCACAACAAGAGGAGCAGCTTTCTTGACTTGGTGCACAAGTGGCACTGACATTTGGGTCAGCTGGGACTGACCACGGCGCTGCACAGACGATTTTGCCGCCACCGAAGCAGCAACACTGTGTGGAACTAAATTGAGATTGGCCAAGTGCACAGCTTTAGGAAGGAGGCTGGCAGGGTTAGAGGCCTGGGTTGCCACACCTGGCTGTTGCTTCTTGCCCGAATGCTGTCCCCCACTGCCTGCTTTTATTGACCCACTGCTACTGTTTGCCAGCAGAGACACACCAGGGATGCTGTTTACCGGAATGTCTGCAATCATGCCCTCTGCTTGTGGGCTTGCTAGGTTTGCCTCTGGAGTAGTGGCTTTAGCAAACCCCTTGCTTGACTCCATCTCCATGGATGCACTGCGATCTGGTGACGGAAAGGCTTTAACAAACTCATCTGTTACTAAATTCTCTGCCGGCGATTCTTGGGGGGACTTGCCAAAATCATCTGCTTCTGGCAAGATCCTAGTTACTGTTCTTTTGATTTCTCCGGAAGAGGTTTTAATGGTCTTGATCCTGACTTTGGGGATTGCTGGGGGAGAGCCAGTTGCAACCGAAGGAGAGCCTTTGCTACTGGTGTCACTGCACACACTCCTTGGAGACTCCGGCTGCTTATTGGCTTTTCTCACGATCTCTAGGGGGCTCTTTGGACTTTTTGGTGACTTTGGCATTTTGGGACTTCCCTTAATGCCATCTTTAAAAGGGCCAGCAGGCTCTTTTGTCACATTTGTCTGATCCTCTTTTGAGAAACCTGCCACTTTTTTGGCCTGAAGGGCTACAAGTGCAGCCACGCAGGATGACAATTTAGAGTGAGCAGGTTTGATGCGCTGGCGAGGTGGGACTGATGAAGAGAAGGTCATCTCAGGCACAGCTCCTTTACCTTCTCCTACATTATTGCTATGGAAGTTGCCAAGTGGCAATCCTTCACCAAGGAAATTGTTTGTGTCTGCAAGATCTTTGCTGGATGCTTCACGTTTCTCTGGGCTCTTGTCACGTTCCCTCCTGCCCACATCACCCCTAGTTTCTTGAAGTCCATGAACATCTATCTTTGGGTCTCTTTTACAGTATTGATCAAACATACTTAATTCTGGTTCTGGTAGTTTCTTACTAAGGAGATCTAGCAGCGATGGTCCAGTTGACATAAATCTACTAAATTCTGGTTCTGGCAGGGTCCTACTAAGGAGATCTAATACCGACGACCCAGATGGAATATACATTGGATGTGGTGGGAAATAGGAGGTCTGGGCATGTTTAGGCTTATCTACAATACTGTTCTCTTTCAGTGCATCCTCTGGTTCAGGGCTAGAGATAGGGCTGAACTGACTGAATGTTGGTAATGGCTCTGGCTTTGACTGTTCCAACTTTTCAGGATAGTTCCTCAAGCCATCACCATTGATGAAGGCAGAATCAAATTTCCCATAGTTATGGGTCTCAAGAGGGAGATCAGAGCCACGGAATCCATTGTGCAACAGCCCTGGGCCAAGGTGGTTGCCTTCCTTCTCTGCTTCAAATGACTCTTGACGACATGTATTCTTCACAATAACGCTGACAACAGGGACATCAGAAGACGGTGTTGTGTGGGACAAGGATGCATTTTCATCAATACAAATTCCTGACTGCTTGAGATGGTTTTCATTCTCCTCTCCAGCTGTTTGAATGGCTTCCTTTGCATCAAGGCTGGTTGGATCAGGAATGTCAAATGCAGCCAGCAAATCATCAAAATCTGGAGTCTTCATGTCCCCCATGATGAAAACTACAAAGCAAGAGCACACTGTCAAAAACATGATCTCTGTGGATTTTAGTACAGATATGCATTCTAGTAAGTGACAAAAGGAAGACAAGTGAACTGCTATACCACTTGTTTCCACCCTCTAGAACAGGCTTGCGAACTCCAGATGTTTTTTGCCTACAACTCTCCCATTAGCCATAGCCAGCATAGTTAAGCGTTGAGGGAATATGGGAATTACAGTCCAAAAAACATCTGAAGGATCACAGTGGTTGCTGTAGCACTTCAGTTGTTTTTAGGCAGACAAACTGCCCACACTTTCTAGCAGAAGAATTAAAGACATAGGGATAATCAAACAAAACGAACTTTTCAAAGTATTATTTTGCTCTTTCCCGTGTGGTGCATACAGCTATGAGGAGTGGGGGGATGGGGGACACAGATTTTTTAAACTATTTCTAGGGCCGCTTTCACTTTACACAACTATAGCATTATGATTCCACGCAAACAGCCACAGTTGTGCCCAAAGCCTATGGTCCTCCATCCCAGGTCTTGTGTGGTCCAGGGGGGAGGGGAGAACACAATAGTGTGCATCACTATCTCTTCTGTTATTCACCATGGCAGTCCAGTGCTGTCGGTATGGCAACAAAGTGATCTACATCCTCAAGGGATGTAGAAATACTGTATAATTTCATAAATTAAAAGGAAAAGGAAAAACACGCAGTATACAAATCTGAGAAAATTTGTCAGTTGTAAGGACTTTTTAAAAAATGTTACCTAAGCTTTCAGAGGCTCAAGTCCACTCCATGGGACGCAGTACATTAAAGCCCACACTACCATAAATCTGTTCAAAGTGTCACAAGACTCTTTGTTGTTCCTATTGCCTCCGACCACCCCCTGGAAATTGTTAGCTGCTTATCATATCCTGGTGGGAGGCAATGCATGCTGTAAAGTTCAACTAGCACACAAAGTAGTTTCAGTAGATGGGGAAGGAAAAAGGACCCTATTTGCTCCTTTCCTTTTCTCCCTCACACTATGAACAGCAATAAAGTGATCAGGTTCACCACAGTAGGAGGAGGAGAGGGAAATGAGGCGCTGCTATTTCTTTCCCAAAGCTTCCCTAACAAACCTGTCATGCAGCATAAGACTCCTGTTTCATACCGCCAGAAGCCCTGAATGGAAAATTTCTCATTAGGGCCCTGGGATATACTATAAGCCATATACAGATATGAGAACTGGACAGTAAAAAAAAAGCCAATAGGAAGAAAATCAACCCATTTAAGATGCGGTGCTGGAGAAAAATACTGAGAATGACATGGATGGCCAAGACGACAAATAAATTAATTCTAAAATTGATCAAGCCTGAACACTCTTTGGAAGCCGAGATACCTAAACTGAGGCTGTTGTACATTGGACACATCGTGAAAAATGAATCATTAGAAAAGGCAATGATGCCAGGAAAGATGGAAGGCAGTAAAAAGAGAAGAAGATCACATGCCAGATGGAGAGACTCGATGACATGGGCCTGGGGCTGCAGGACCTGAGCAGAGAGGTTGAGGACAGGGGTCTTGGAGATGTCTTAGTCACAGGGGCACCATGAGTAGAAGTCGACTTGAGGGCAGTTAACAACAACAACAGCAACATACTACAACATTTGTCTCATTTGATAAAATACAATAAACATTGTATTTCCTGCACTCTTTTCTTTTTCATCTTTTCACCCTGGATTACTGGGTGCTGCTCTTCCTTTTCTCTCTTGTTTTTGTTGTCACTATATTTCTTGCAACAGCTTCAGCTGAGCCAAGGAGAGAAAGAACTAAAGTGTGAGGTACATATTCACAGTTGGTCTACTGCCACCGGGGAAACACTGCCAAAACATGCATTAGAGCCTTCTCTTCCTGGCTGCCAAAAAGGAATAAGATGAAGGCTTTTCTTTGCCACACATGTGTCTGAGCTGCAGGCATTGGGGTAGCCAAAGTAAGATTTCTGTGGCTTTACATGGCGCAAAGGTCAGAAAGAACCATTTTCAATCCTTACTATGTATCCTCTAGAGTTGTCAAGTGTGACAACGGAGGCAGTAACAGGGAGACTCTTTCCTTCCTTTGCTGCATAAAATTAAAAACCCTGCTGCTCCAGAAGCTGTGACTTTAAACTCAGGTCCTAACTATATGTGATGATAATGACTAAGCATGGAGAAGTTACTTTTCTGGTTTACAGCTCCCAATGTCCCCCAGCCAGTGTGTAAAGTAATTTTTCCAAGCTCTATTTTCTGTGACCAGCAGGTGGGCATAAGTAACCAGCACTGTTGCATAGAGGTAGAGAGGGAGATTTAAACTTTTTAAGTAAAAATACTCTTACGTAAAAAAAATGGCAGAGATGGGAGTTTCTGCACTCCCCCATACTAACCGCCCAGGCAGTGAACAAAGATTTTTTTACTAAGATTGCAGCTGAGAAGTAAGGCTTAAACACTCTTCCTTATACACTCCAGTGCCAATGACACACACACATACACACCTCGCTTCTCCATCAATGTCTGGCATTTCTTTTAGAAAGAAAGAAAAAATCCTGGTCCCATTAGCAGCACTATTATTAGACCTTTCTATGGAATGTCTTCTAAAAGAAGCATTTTCTGCTCCTTTCCCTTGACCACCACATCAACTCAAAACCTTCAATGGGAGCTTCATCAGCCAGACTATGATAACATCTCTTCAAATAAGCCATCTCTTCATTTTGATAAACCCAACTGGCAAAGACCAAGAAAGGTACTTGCTATTCTGCAAGTAGCTTAGGGTAGTATACCTGTTATAAATAGAGGTTACTGTAACTTATTCTCACAACAATCATGCAAGGTAGGAGAAATCAGTCTTCTCCAGCCTAGTGCCCTCCAATGTATTGGACAACTGCTTTATCATCCTACCTACAACAGTCTACTGACATGTGGCTGGTTGGGATGGAGGTTGTAATCCCAACAAATATCCAGAGGTCACTGATTTGGGGAAGGCTGGGTTAGGTTACGAGAGGGTGCTTGGTCAAAGAGCATACTGCTAGCTTTATGGGACTCTAAGCCTTCAAGGTGATACTATGGTATCACCCACTGAAACAGCAAGAATAGGCCACAGATCAAGCACTGTCAAAAACACTCCTGCTGAGAAACACAATAGTGGGGACTCCCTTAGGTTCTCAAAAGTAATGGAAGGCAAAGGTATTGACTAGGCTCAGTGCCTACTGTGCAGCCAAATAATATTTCTGTTTCTTTCCCCTGGGCATTCTAAGAAACCATTAAATATTAAGCAAAAAAAATAAATAAATACTGAAGAAAGCCTTGGGCAGCTGGGTCCAAAAGAAAAAGAAAAAAGGAATGCCAGTGCTGCCACATTCAATCATAATGGCATTAGGTAATTTTGCCTAGCAAAGATAACACAAAGCGACAAACTCTAGCAGCTGATTTTTTGCAGTTATTTTGTGGTAGATACCTAAAGTGGAAATCCTGATGCTTGAAAAATGCTCCAACCTAATTTATATGCAGGTACCATTTTTTCACAAGACCTGGATGCACATATACATCTACCACAAAATGACTGGAGAGAAAAAAAATTTTTTTCCTTGTGGCAGGAAAAAGAATTGATTATTACAGACTTTGAGAGGCACATCCCAAGGGAGCGCCAAATTTTGAACTAGCAGTGGCTGGGAAATACCATGGCCAGACAATTCCAATAAGGTTTGGACAGCAAGCATAAACCACAGCTTGCTGATTCATACGTTGCAGCAAATAATGGTTTGCATAAAAACAGTAAATGCAAAGAAAAGCCATCAGCTGGAGTAGAAGAACAAGTTCTTCTCAAATCAATAAATGATGGTTTGCAGGACTGTATAAACTTGGCACACAGTTATATGCATTTTAACTCTTTAAAAAAATTTCACCTGCTTAAGAACTGCTGCCAGTGTAGAAGACAAAAGATGTGTTCAGTGTTCTGACTCCAAAATTAGTTAACCAGCTACCACTTGGAAGCTCAAAGTCAAGATAAGGATGGTCACAAATATCCTATTTGTTTTGTGACCAAAATAATATTTTCATTGGCTGGAGAAGCCTTTTTGTTGACATTATTTGTTCATCAATGTAAGTCAGTTGTTGTCACCACCTTATCAGTAGTAGGTTGAGAACAATCCAGTTGTTAAAGTGGTCTATGTATGTGAAAGACTGGACGAGGGAAGTGGTTTTTGCACTTAAGCCCAGCGTATGTGTATTTGCATTTCTCTTTTGGTTAAGACTATTTAAGGGCAGATCCAAAAGATTTTCTTTTTTTTTTTTTTTGGTTTAAATTTTTTATTAAATTTTAAAATATAACATATACAAAATTCTTACAATCGCCATTACATATGCTTATGTACACCATACACGTGGTGAGAAAGAAAAAAATACAAAACACCAGCTATCAAATACAAGAACAACTACTACTAAAACATCAGAGAGGAAAAGAAAAAAAAAAAACTAGAATAACGCAAGACAATACACAAAAGGCCTGCTTGTAACAATCCAAGCAGTGCATCTAAAAAGAGAAAAAAAAAAGAAAAGAAAAGAAAAGAAAAAAGACTTCCCAAGACTTCTATTTGCTGATTCATAAGTTACAATTCTATACTGCATATCTTATTCCTTAGGAGAGGAAGCTTTTTTGTAATGCTTACCCTTCTTATTTAACAAAAACTTTAACCTAGTTTGTGATGTTAAATCAAAAGTATCATATCAGCTTTATATAATATACTTATATTGTAGTAGCTAGAATTTTCAAACACTACTTTCATGTCTCATCACAAATTAATTATGTATTACTCATCCAGATTATACTTTAGGCTTGCCTAGAGAAAAAAAAACACACAAGAACTTAAATTTCAGGTTTGAAAGGCAGCTTGCATCCCCATTTTTCTTTAATATAATCTAATATTTTTTCCCATCCATCCATATTTGTTTCTTTAAATTCATTATCTATTTTCTTTGACAGTATATCTATTTCCAACATATCTATTAATTTTATCACCCATTCATCTATATGTACTTCTTTATCTATTTTCCAGTATCTTGCATATACCAATCTAGCACCTGTTAGCATATAAAACAAAATATTTCCGTGTTTTCTTTCAGTTTTTTCGTCTATCATATTCAAGAGTAAAGTTTCTGGCTTAAAATCTATTTTAATGCCTAGTTTTTGTTTTATAAATCTAAATATTTCCTTCCAATATTTTTGGGCATAAGGACACAACCACCACATATGGAAAAAGGTGCCCTTTTCTTTTCCACATTTCCAACACTTGTTATTTCCCTTACCGTATATTTTATTTAATTTGTTGGGTGATAGATGCCATCTGTATATAATTTTAAAGAAGTTTTCTTTTAGATCTTGACTTCTGGTATACTTCATTCTTTTGTTCCAAGACTGTTCCCATTGTTCAAGCTGTAGTGCATATCCACAATCTTTCGCCCATTGGATCATGTTTTCTTTAATTAGATCTTCTTCTGTATAAATTTCTAATAGTTTTTTATAAACTCTAGAAAGAAAAGCGGGCTTATCTGATATTATACATTCCTCTAAGCTGGTTCTAATATTTGATATTCCTGTTGTTTTTTGATCGACTTTAAATCTGGACTTCATTTGATAGTATAAAAACCACCCACAATTATAACCCTTTGATCTTATTTGGTCCAATGTTTTTATTTCAAATCCCTTTTCCCCTTTTTTTAAGATATCACTATATTTCAACCAATATTCTTTTCTCTGGGCATCTGTTCTGTAAAAGGCTTCGTGTGTTGAAACCCAGCTGGGAATTTTTAAAGAAATTCTATCTTTATATTTTTTCCAAACTTTATATATTGATGAAGGGCAGATCCAAAAGATTTTCAAAAACAAAGTTAAAACTATCCTAAGGTCCTTTTCATAGAAAGAGAAATTGCTTAGAAAAATGCATGCATTCACTTTCTCTTGATCTCTCTCTCTTCTCAATAGTAATACATTAAAAGAAGAGAACTTAAGGAGTCCTGTCTGGTTTCTGCATCCCTGTGAATGGGTCACATTTAAAACAGAAAAGGAAAAAAATATTATTATTATAATAATTAATATGTGCTTTAAAACCCAGGAGGATCACCAAAAAAAAAAAAAGCCTATGTTGTTTGGAGACACCTTTTTCTATATGAAAATAGGAGGCATTTCTGTAGCCTAAATGTATTTCCCCTTCTGGCTAGTATGGCCATTTTGCCCTTTTTTGCTTCCACCGCAGTAAACCACTCTCTTCCATCTTTTATTGCTCAGCTTTCTAAGGGTGCACCTGCACTGGAGAAATCACGCAATTTGACACCACTTTAACTAACATGGCTTCATTCTACAGAATCCTGGGATTTGTGATTTTGTGACGTACCAGCATTCTTTGACAGAGAAGGCCAAAGGCTTTGCAAAACTACAAATCCTATAGTATTTCATAGAATCATAGAGTTGGAAGAGACCACAAGGGCTGCAGCACTTAAAGTGGTGTCAAACAGCATTATTTCTATAATGTATACGCATTCTGTTTGTCTCGGGGGGGGGGGGGATGCCAGAGCAGTAAAATGAAGGTGTGAAAGATAAGTTTGATATTGCTGTATGAACATCTTCCTTCAACCTTCTGCTTTGCAAACATATTCTCACTTATTTTTTTCAGTTTCCCTTTTTGTGCAGTTTTGTTACCTTGACCTAATATGACCTCCATGGTTCTGTCTACCATTAGCTATCCTTCCCTCCATCCCAAAAGAGAAAGGTATCAAAACTCTCATAAAGCAGAACTGGAAATACCTGGAGGAGAAATTAGTCACTGCAGTTCCAAACATACTAGAAATTTGGCCTGTGCAATGTAATTTGCGTATGTATTTAAAAAATGGGAGGCATAGATCACATGCTGGACATACCCAACTGAACAAAAGTGAAATGTTTTGGGTTTAATAGCTGACATATTCACTTAAAAGGATTTGGTAATAGATAGTATGAAAGATCCAAAACTAAAATCCTGGAAAACTACTGCCACACAAAATTGATGATATTAAAATAGATGGACCAGTGGCTTATCTTAATATTCTCCCTTATTCCTAGGACTCTAGACAAGCCTTTCTCTATTTTTTAACCTAGAGGAACACTTGAAATAATTTCCAGATCTCAATAAACTCCTGCATAAAAATTCTATCTTCAGCTCAAACTTTATGTATCAATTTATTTTAACTGTGTTCTCTTGTGGAAACCTGAGTAATTTCTTGCAGAACCCTTGGGCTCCAGGGAATCCTGGTTGTAAAACCTTGCTCTAGATCTAGACTGACCTCTTCTTAATGTTGTTAAAATATAGACTGACCTCTTCTTAATGTTGTTAAAATATAAAATATGTAAACAGAGCACTCTGTTGTTGTTGTGTGCCTTCAAATTGTTTCCAACTTATGGCGACCCTATCATGGGATTTTCTTGGCAAGATTTTTTCAGAGGTTTACCACTGCCTTTCCCTGGGCACTATGAATATTCAATTTGTCCATGCTAAATACAGAAATTAGGCAAGTTCACTGCCTGTGTCTTGCGTGAGCAAAATCATGGCTGTGTGAACAAAATCATGGGGTTTAGGCCATGTTAATAATCTCTTTATATTCAAACAATTGCCCTCTCTAGTTTTAGTTTAGAAAATAATATCAGAAGCATCTTACCATATATACTCAACTAAAAGTCGTGTTTTGGAGCCAAAATTATGGATTTTGCCATGACCCGTGGATAGGTTGAGGATAAAACTTGGAGGCTGCTTTAGTGTGTGTATGAGTGCACATGGCAAGAGAGACTCTCACTGAGGCTTTTTGCTTCATCGTTTCAGCTTTCGTTTCAGCCAGAGCGCTGCAGGAGAGGGGCTCTTAAACAAAGAGATATCAATCAATCACCCAGGTCTTTTCTGTTTGGCTCAAGAGAGAAATAAACTCCTCTCCGCACCGCATGGGGAAACCTGAAAGAGCTGCTATCACACTACCATAGTGACTTGTAAATAAGTCAACCTGAGATTTTGGGGTCAATTTTTGGGCACAGATTTTTAGACTTATAGAGGAATATATGTATGTCTTTAAGTATGTCTTTCATAATCCAGAATCTTCCACACAAACACAAAATATGGGAAAGAAGCAGATTGAGAAATACTTAAAAGAAAACTCAGTGCATCTAGGTCAACTCTTTGCCACGCAGGAATATAACACTAAAGAACTGTCGAAAGTGACTATCCGACCCCTGTTTGACAACCTACAAGGGAAGAGAATCCCTGTCCTCCACGTCTCCTGTTTAAAAGCTTTTACCATCAGAAAGTTCTTCCCAAAGTTCAGGTGGAATTTTTGTTTATAATTTGAAAATATTGGTTTATGACTTAATCTAGTACCTTGTTTTAAGGTGCATACAGCAAAACTGCAGTGGGCACTTCCTATTCACCGAGGTTTGGTGTACAGGAGCCCCATGACTGTAGAAAACCCACAAATAAAAAAATAATACTATGTTTTTACCTGATAGACCACTTCTTTAGGAATCTCTTGATCCTCCAGCGCAAGACTATGGTCAATATCTTCCAGAAGCTGACCACAGAATCATGCTGGAGGACCTACAAATGCCTAGAGAAGTGCTTTCTCTAGTAATCTCCAAGTCCTGCAGCACAACTTCATGGTCAATTTACAGCAGAGTTGAACTGGAGGACCTAGAAATTCCTAGAGGGGAAATATTAATCGAATCTGCAAACAATCAAATCCTCAAAAAGTCAAGGCACAAACAGGGAGATTCAACTGTATTAGTGATTACAATAACAGCAACAGAAGAAAAGCTTGGGAAAGATACTACTGGGCCAATTAATCTCCAAAAGTACTGTTTTATAGTCCCCAAAAGTAGCTTCTCCAACAGCAGCAACGATAATAAATGCAGTCTAGAAGGTAAAGGTTTAACTGGATTTGAAAAGGTCAAACACCCTCCCCCATAAAACCAAGCAAAAATGGGAGTTACAGTTTCAGGTTTGCACATTTACTTCAAATAGCCTGACCAAGAATTTAACTTCTCTCACAGATCTGTCTGCTCACCTTTAGAAAACTCTTAATGCAACTGAAAAAGCAGGTGTTTAATACTTTAATTATAGATGGAAGGAAAGTGCCAAGAATGAAGACGATACAGAAAACACTGCAACGACTGTTCCACTGAGTACAACCATCCTCACTCGCTGTCAGTTTGCCAACTTTTCCCAGAAATAGTCAAGAGAATAAGCCGGATGGAGGAAAAAAAAAGTATGAAATGGCAAAACTTAACTAGAGGGCATTTTGGAAGACACTAAAAAATGCCACCAAGCAAGCAGAAAACACAAAAATGCCACCACACAGGTTGAAAACACAAAAATACCACCAAATGAAGAACTTGGTGGTGTGTGTGTGTGTGTGAAATATATGTTTATTACTAAATATCTGAAGAGAAGAGGTCATAGGAAAAAAATATAGGTTTGGACAAAAGGTAAATGCACAAGCAGCTCCCTGTACCCTACATACATGTAACTAAGCTGAACATGTCTTCATATTACCCTCTCCTACCCTTGCTGGAGTTCTCTAATAAACCGCTCTGATAGCCTTTTGGCTGAAGAGCGGGGTATAAATAAATAATAAATAATAAAATTTTACCCATTCCAAATGGGCTATATTGATTATTCCTGCAGTGTGTTTTGGACCACAGACCATTAATTTGCCATCATTTACAAGAGTCTTTTAGCATTATTGCTATCAACAGTGGAAATGCTCTTTTTTTCTCTTGACATAGGGATGGAAAATCACCAACAAATATATCTGTGCCATCTTGAACTCCATGGAAGGAAGAATACAAAGGTATGTACTTGCAGCTACAATCCTATCCATGTTTACCTGTGAATAATCCTCACTGACTACAGTGGGCCTTACTCCAGATTGTGAGCTGATGCTGTGTATAATGACAACGATGACTTCCCAAATAAAATCATAACTCAGTCACAGGTGGTCTGTAATATGGGGAGACCCCCAAAACTTGCCCTCAACACATATATAAGCTCAACTTATAGTGGAGTATATACAGTAAGTGGCAAATAAATTAGCTTGAACATCAAATAACACAGACTTAGTTCTTAGCGTATTTAGTATAGGGCTGCAAATATTTCATAAACGCTGATTTTTTTCCCCTAGGGAAACGTGAAAATTAAGCTGCATTACAGTTCTTATGGAGCTTGGCATCTACAAAGAGTGGATATGAAGAATAAATATAAAGCTGAGCCTATAATATAACACATTCATATCACTACTAACTTCTGGCAGGCAGAATTCATCCTATTGTGGACACTAGTCCTTCTGATAAATACTCATAAATGTTGCAACGAGGGAGAAAGGAAGAAAACACATTAAGCCTAGCCAGAAGAAGAGAGTAGACAGGTATAATGAACTTTAGCAAGCATCATTCCATGAAGAAGATTCAAGCAGAAAAAAGATCAAAAGAGTAACAGGGCAAAGCGGACTGCTCTCTGCTAAGATTTGTCTTACATCTGGAATTTAAGATAGCTCTCTCTTCTAAAGCTTAGCACTGCATGTACCATATATACTCGACTATAAGTTGATCTCATGTATAAGTTAAGGACAGGTTTTGGGGCCAAGATAATGGATTTTGATATGGCCTGTGGATAACTCAAGGGTAAAACTAAGGAATATCTAACAAAGGATATAAAAGATGATGCAAAGGAGAATGATGCCAAAGAAATTTTGGCAGGCATAACTGTTTGTGTTCATCCTAAAGGCTGGATGGATGAGAGAATAGAGGGGATCCATGGTTGTTTTTGGTGCTCCTAGGATGGACTAAGCTCCTGCCTTTTAACACTATTCTGAGAAAGGAGATGACTCCTTATATATATGAATTAAAGTACAGTACTTAATGTTGACCGTGGATAAGTTGACCTAGGTTTTTTGGGTCACAATGATGTAGCACAGAAGCTTGAATTATACAGCTCCATGTGGCAGGGAACCAGAATAAAAAACCTAGGAAGAACCATTCTGGATCACAACCAAAGCCTATCTGGGTCCAGCACTCAACCTCCTCAGTGGCCTATGGGAAGCCCACAAGTAGGCCATGAACAACAACCACCTCCCAGTTCTGCTTCCGGGCAACTGGCACACAACCTCTGAAGCTGGAGATACATTGCCGTCATAAACAGTAGCAGGTGCAAGGACTAGTTGGGATCCCTTGCGCACAAGCAGAAAACAAACACATGAACTCCAAAGTGGCTCTCAAGCCCCCCAGGACAGTGAGCCCTTGGTATCCAGTGGGGTTTGTTTCCAAGACCTCTTGTAGATACCAACTCCATGGATGCTCAAGCCCCACTAAATATAAAGCCATAGTAAAATGATGTCCCTTATATAACATGGAAAAATCAAGGTTAACTTATCGGAATATATATGTATATATGCATATACACTCGTCCATCCCCATTCATGGACTTGGGCTCTGCAGTTTTTGTCCTACACAGATGGCAAGTGGGTAGGGACAAAATGGGGCGCGCAACCGTGAGCGTGCCCCCATTAAAATCTATGGGGCTTGAATATCTGTGATATTTCCGATTCACGAGGGGGAGGGTCTGGAACAGATCCCCTGCGAATCGAGAGATGACTGTATATAGACAGTCGTCCCTCCTTTCTCACAGAATTGAGGTCTGTGGTCTTGAATATTCACAGAGGGGCAACCCCGCACACGCTCACAGGCACGTGGCCCATTCAAGCCTATAGGGCTTGAATATCGGCGAGTCTTCATTTTTGCAGGGGGTCTGGAACAGATCCCCCACAAAAATGGAGGGCCAACTGTATATTATCAAGCCATGAACGGTTAAATCCGTGGATAAAAAAAATTGGTGGAAACAGAGGGCCAACTGTACAAACAGAAAAAGAAGATTAAGCACTGGGAATGGTTTGCAACCAAATTATTCATGCCACACAGGAAAAGAGGGAGGCACACCTGCCATTCACATGTGTTGGGCTTCTGGTTGCCCTTCCAGAGGGATGCACTGGCCATCAGTACGTCTGTATCCATCCCCTTGGAAGGGGTAACCCAATACAAGGGTGCATTTTGACTGACCTCTGGGGCAGGTCAGTAAAGCGGGGACCATGGCTGCTGGGGAAGTCTTGCTGCAGCCAATAAACCATGCACCCTTTTGCCTGGCTGATCTCCAGGGCTCCCTTCCAGGCCCTTTTCCCTTTGGCCTAAGGAGACAAGGGTCCAAAACACCCTGAAGAAACAATCCAGTTTGAGACTGTTTTAACTGCCCTGGCTCAATGCTAGGGAATTGTGGGAACCGTAGTTTGGTGAGACATTGGGCCTTCTCCCTCAGAGAGCTCTAGCCACAATTCCCAGGATTCAGTAGTACAGAGGGCCCTTGGTATCCACTGAAGTTTGGTTCAAAATCTGCAGATGCTCAAGTCTAATTAAATCCAATGGCATAGCAAAAGGGTGATCTTATGTAAAATGGCAAAATCAAGGTTTGCTATTTGGAATTTATACCTTTTTTTGAATATTTTCAAGCTGTGAATGCTTGAATCCATGAATTAAAAAATCTGTGGATAAGGAGGGCTGGCTGTAATGAGCCAAGGTAGTTCAATTGGTCTCAAACTGGATTATTTCTGCTATGTTTTTTGGACCAAGGACTCTTGTCCACTTAACTATATATGTGCTGGCCTATGATGACCATACTAAAGATTCCATTATATTCTACTTAACTATATAAACCTTTTTGTCACTCTTTGGCAGTGGCACCCTCCAGCCTTTTCTCTTTATTTTTTTTAAAGAGTGATACACAAATTATGTGTGTGTGTATTATACACACACACACACACCTAAAGATATATATCTTTACATATATATAAAGATATATATACTTCTATTTATCTATCTAGATATATATACTGTATAGTCCTTATGTTGGGAGAAAGGCAGCATATAAGAAAATATAATATAATATTATATATATATATATATATATCTTTACATATATGTAAAGGTATATATGTGTGTGTAGTCCCTATGTTGGGGGAAAGGCAGGCTATAATATATATATATACACACACACACACACACACACTGTATATGTGTGTGTGTGTATATAAAGATAGATAGATACATCATATATATACACACACACAAAGATCTCTCTCTCTATATATACTGTATATATATATATATATATATATAGTCCCTATGATGGGAGAAAGGCGGGATATAAGAATGTGTGTGAGTGTATATATATATCTCCATACATATAGATAGATAGATGTGTGTGGAGCAGAGGGAAAGATAGGATATAGGAAAATATACTGTGAATATATATATATATATATAAAGATCTCTCTCTCCGTGTGTGTGTGTGTGTGTGTGTGTAGTCCCTATGTTGGGAGAAAGGCGGGATATAAGAAAATAATACATATATATATATGTGTGTGTGTGTAAAGATATATAAATAGATATAAATCTATCTATCTATCTATCTATCTTTATAGAGAGAGTGACACCCTTTTTTTTAAATGGGGTCCAGTGTGAAAAGGGGAGGGGGGGGAGAATATGAAGCCAGCAGATGCAAAGGCCTTTCCCAATATTATTTGTGTGTGTGTGTGTGTGTGTGGGTCGGTTTTGATTGAATTCCTCTTTATTTACATGTTTTAAAACCACCCTCCTTCCACTCCAAGGGGCTTTGGTCCTGGCTGGGGGCTGAGTCGTGGTGTCACCTCCTGATAAATAACCTCAGCCTGGGGTCTCTCTCTGGCTCTCTCTCTGCTGGGGCTGGTGGTGCTCTTGGATCCCCGTGCCCCACACAAACCGGGCCACTGTGCTTCCATCTATCCCAGGCCTGCCCTGAGACTGAGGCCCAGGGAAAAGGTGTGCCCCTTTTGCCATTGGCCCCTTCTCCTTCTCCTCTCTCAGGCCTAGGAGTAGGCCTCACTTACCGACTCTCCTCCTCCTCCTCCTCCAGCGGGGGCTCCAGCGTCGTCGCCACCCGGGCCTCAGGCTCAGGACGGAGGAGGCAGCCCAAGAGGAGCAGGCCTCACCCAGCAGCGCCGGGGAGAAGCAGAAGCAGCGACCGCCTCAAGAACATGGCGGCGGCCGAGGAGGGAGGGCCGCAGGAGGGGAAGGGGAGGGGCCTACACGGGCCTAGTCGTAGTAGAGAGGCCTTCCTCTCAGACTAGACCATAGGGAGAAATAATAATAATAATAATAATAATAATAATAATAATAATAATAAGCCCTTTTGGTCCCGCTTTAGCTCTCTGGCTGGCTCAAGGCTGTGGGATTCTGGGAGTTGGAGTCTGTTGTGGGGCCCAGAGCAGAGCTTTAAGTCTTTTTCCTGGCTCAAGGCTATGGAATTCTGGGAGTTGGAGTCTGTTGTGGGGCCCAGAGCGGAGCTTTAAGTCTTTTTCCTGGCTCACTGCTATGGAATTCTGGGAGTTGGAGTCTGTTGTGGGGCCCAGAGCGGAGCTTTAAGTCTTTTTCCTGGCTCTCTGCTATGGAATTCTGGGAGTTGGAGTTTGTTGTGGGGCCTTAAGGCCCCACAACAAACTCCAACTCCCAGAATTCCATAGCGACTGACCCAGACAACAAGATCTGGGCCCCACAACAAACTCCAGCTCCCAGAATTTCATAGCCTTGAGACAGAAAAAGAGTTAAGGCTTGAGCTCTGGGCCCCACAATAAACTCCAGCTCCCAGAATTCCATAGCAATTGAGTCAGACAACAAGTTAAAGCACTCTGGAGCCACTCTATGCCCCACAACATGCTCCAGCTCCCAGAATTCCATAGCCTTGAGCCACTTTGGGCCCCCCACAACAAACTCCAGCTCCCAGAATTCCATAGCCTTGAGAGAGATAGAGAGCTAAAGCAGGGCCAAAACAGTTTATTATTATTTCTCCAGTATGGATGTGTCGCCCCTCCTCATGTTATCCTCTCATTAACACTTGCCTCATGATTCACTATCTGTGCTTATTGCCTACTAGTCACACTCTCTCAGCCTCAGAGGAGGGCCATGGCAAACCCCCACTGAAGGATCTTGCCAGGAAAACCCCATTATAGTTTGCTTTAGAATCACCATAAGGGCAGGTCACACTCTCTTAATATATGTGCAGAACAACAGCATCTTCTGCATGGAAAATAATATTTCAGCACAGAAATATTGCATGGGAAATAATATTTCGACACAGAAATATTAGTCCCTGCACACAAAGTGCTTTCTGTGCAGAACAATGCTGTCATTGTTTTTGTTCTGTGGAAAATTTGGTTTATTTGTATAGAAACAGCATTTTTCTGTGCTGGGATTAACATTTTAAAAATATTAAAATATTATTTGTCGCACAGAAAATGCTGTTTTCTGCGCAAAACGAATGCGTGCAAATTTTGCACAGAAAAAGTCCTGAATTGTGAATAGCCTTTGAGAACTGCATGGTTTTTGAAAAAATTTCTCCCGGTGGGAAGAAAATGGCTGAAATTACTAACTGCTGCCTTTGAGAATAAATTTAGGCTATGGAAATAATCCAACGCGGCACTATTTATGGCTCAATGCTATGGAATTTTGGGAACTGTAGTTTTTTGTTGTTGCACCAGACCTCTCTGACAGGGAAGATTGTCTCAAAAAAACTACAGTTCCTACAATTCCAAAGCATTGAGCCATGGCAGTTAAACTGCATTATTTTTGCAGTGCAAATTCAGCCTTAGTGAAGAATTACATCTCTGCCACAGGTTCAGTCTTAAACCTGGATGCCAGGTTTAAATAGTCACCAGGACTACATTTTAGTTAAAGAAGGTATCCTGGCTGCACCCGTTCTTGATGAAGCCAGACTATTCTATTCTTTAATTACCTTAGTAATTACTTTAATTTGCTTTAGTTACATTCTGTTCAGATTAATATGTTCTTCATAGGGGTGCCTTTGACAGTGTTCAGAAATGTCCCAGTCAAGCTGCATGTAAGTCCTTCAGTAAAACCTCGATATTTACCAGTCTCTGTTTAAGAAAATCCTATAACAGTTTCAAAATCTCCCTTCCTAAATTCTTGCTCTAGAGAAAAGATTAACAAGAAATCTGCAATATTATGGCATCAAAGAAACCCTATCCATGGCATAAAGTGGAAGTGGGTAAAGTATACCCTGTGGTATATACAGCCCCAAGGTTGTTTTTTGGGGTCCAATCCCCTGGACTGAACTTTATTCTGACCAAATGAATGAATCAATAACCTCTAAAAAAAGGCTCGAATAAATAGCCACAACAACCTTACTGTTTCGCTTCCCCCACAAATATCTGGGTTTTTAAAAACAGAAGTAGACTCTTTTCTTTTGTTTCATGTGGGGTTTTATTTTTGGCATGTTTGGCAGCCTGTGGGGCAGTGCAAGCAAAAAAATAAATTCTCCCTGGATCTCCCAACAGTATAAAGTAAATCCCAAATACATGATCAACTATTTCAGATAATTCACACGTATCATTAAAAAAAGGAATCAAACAAAAACGCTAGGATAAGATGACATATTTTTATCATTACCTTCAACAACAGGACAGCACTCGCCTGATATCCGAAGCCATATGGATCTTGTCTGATAATGCCATCATTTGACAGTAAAAATATGAAGAGATGTTATGAGAAAGTCCAGCCAAAGTTACTTCCTCTCTTGGAATGCTAATTTCCTAAACATATTCTTGAATTATACCAGCATCAATCAAATGTTTTGCCACAGCAGAGGATGATCTAAATAATTTTTGTATAGTATCCATCATGGAGTTATTGTTAAGTTGGAGAAAGGAGACATTTCTGGGGTTGCCAGCAGGGAAATTAATGGTTTTGCTAAAAATCCAATAATTTAAAATATGGCACTAGAGCTGGAAAGGGTAAACTGTTTTTTATTACAGTTGTGGCCTTATGTGTTCTCCATTTGTTTCCTATCTTTGAAAGCCTTACTGGAAAGTCTGGTTGCCACATAACATTTCATCCGGTTCTAGCTGCATATTATTAGTTGTGATAAAATTTCAGATGAAGCCTGACCAACACAGAATATAGTAGGGCTATTACTTCCCTTGCTGAAACTGTGCTTGCATTAGTGAGGGCTAAAACAGTATTCACATTCTTTGCTGCAGCATCATACTGCTGGCTAGTGTTTGCTCACCTCCATTTGTCTGGCACCTCACCCATTCTCTTACAAAATCATAGCTTTTGTAGTTTTTAAAGTCCATTTAAATATGTCTTCTTTCTGTTAAGAATTAGTTTCTTCTCCTGTTCTTTGGATGTTCTGGGCCCGAATAAGAAAAACTGCAGATAAAACCAAACAGATGAAGAGCAGCACCTCAGCAGGCCAAACTGTCAGGTTCAACAGAACAGATTGTTCCCATCAAAAAGATTTCACAAGAAGGTGACATCAATAAACCAAATCCTATGCCCAAAAAACAAAGTGCCAATGTCTGATCAGAGCAGTCCAAAGTACACGGAAAAGGAAGACCAGGGATAAATGCTGAGCTAAACTAACTAGCAAAAGGAGAAGATCAGAATCCATTTCCCTCCTACTTCCCACATACGAGGCTGGATCAAGTAAGAAATAATCAGGACAAATTGCTCAAGTTGTATTACCAAGCAGAATTGGAAATTATTACTGACAGGTATATGGATTTTTCACATTGTCTCAGATCAAGAATGTTACATAACTTCCCAGGTTTTGCAGACCAAAAAAGAGGGACATCTAATGTCTCTGTTTTCATTGTTTGACTCCATTCGTATCAAATATCACTTTGTGAGCCCCACCTCCTCCATATTATACATTAACAAAGAGTCTTCACTGCTGGCTGCCTGCTGTGTATTCATTTACTCGCAAAAGCCTTGTCCTCCACTGATTTAAAAGGCAAGACAAGATGATCCTTTTGGTTAAAGTGATACTAGAACGACATAATTGGCCTCCAGTATGTCATCATTAAAAGTTCGTATCTCAGCAGCTGCAATGGGCAAAAAGGCAGTCCTTAAACTGCGGGGTGCCTTAGTATTCCTGCTCATTTATAATACTGAATTTGAACCAGCGTGGTTCTTCATATTAGGAACGTAAGAGAGGTGGTTTTATGCTGCATCAGACATATAGATCAGCACTGTCTACATCGGGGATGGGGAAGCTGTAGACTGGAGGACACATGCATATCTTTCTACTGCCCTGATTTGGTAGGCACGGTCCCCATTAATCCTCCGTTGTCTGATTTCTAAGCTGCTATTAAAATGTCCCAGTTTGTTTCTTCTCCTTGCACTTTCCCTCTCTGATCTCAGCTTACTTCAGTTGCTGCAAACTGAGTTCAAAGTGCAAATGTAGTTTGTACTCAGTTAAATTAGTTGGAATGGGGAGAAGAGTCGCATTCAGGGCTCAGGCAAAAGCAAACTGCTCCAGCTTGCTGTAGCTTGTGTGATCTTCCTCATTAATAAATATTGCCATCTTGAGCACACTCTGATATGAATTCGAAGGCTTTCATGGCTGGCATCCATAGTTTTTGGTGGTTTTTTTGGACTATGTAGCCATGTTCTGGAAGAGTTTATTCCTGATGTTTCGCCAGCATTCTCTGAAGATGCCAGCCACAGATGCTGGCAAAACATCAGGAATAAACTCCTCCAGAATACAGCCACATAGCCTGAAAAAGCCACACTCTGATGTGCTTGCTTGGCTACACTTGTCCTGCTTCCACCTGTGAAATGTTGGAGATATATGTATACCCCCCGGGGCATTTCTGCAAGCCTCCAACCCTTGTCAGACTCTCTCAAATCCCTCCCCATCCATCATCACACCCATTTCTGGCCTCTAAACAGTGACTTGTCATTACTAGAGGCATCAAGCTGGAAATATCTTTCCAGAACCCTCCTTCCAAACCTGCAAAAAATGACCACGTGGTTAAAAACAGAAAATGGAACTGATTTCCAGATTAACTTTCATCTGCATAATAGCCAATTTTGGAATGGCTGCAGTGTGCTAAGGGGCAGAAAAGAAAGAAAAATTGCTCCCAATTTAGGGTTGTGAAGGCAGGGCACCCAAGGCCTTAATATTTCAGGGTGAAAACCCCCTTGTGATGTCACACGGGATAAGATATGATGACATTGCAAGGGTGGTGTCATGAAGTAGGATACATTAAGCATCAGCCATCGCTAGAGAGTGTATGCCTTTCAAATACTGTAAAAGCAAAATACCAGTCTAAGAAATGTGGAAAATGTATATACCCACATGCAGACTTTTCAAGCCAGCTCTCTTGCCCTGAGATTCCTCCCTCTCCCCCTAAGGACTGTAGGCTCAGGCCCAGACTCTGAGAACCCTACCCCCTATACTCCCTGCAACGGTCAATGGAGAGGAAAAAGCACCCAGTAGCAAGTTTTTAAAAACAGGTCCTCTTATTACCAGAAAGGCACTTGTCTACCGTGACGTATTCCTTCCTCGGAAATGTCCTCTCCTCATCTGGAGTGTTGCCTTTCTCCATATACGTCACTATTTTTTCTCTTGTAACTCTAGGGGAAATTAGAAGACCAGGCCTGATGAACGAAGAATCCAATTATTTAGGGCTAGGAAATGTATTTCTGTCTCCCACCCTGTCAGAACAAAATCTGAGGAGAATAAGGGCCCTGAGCTCTTACATCCAGTTTTCTTCTCTGATCTACAATATCTTCCACAGTCTGGTGCCCTTCAAGTATGTTGGACAATAGCACCTGTTATCCACAAATGCTATGACCACTGATGATGAACTCTGTAGCTCTGCACACCAGCACAACGTGGTGGTTTGACTGCTGGATTACAACCTTGGAGATCAGGGTTCGATTCCCAGATTGGCCATGAAACCCACTGGGTGATTTTGGGCAAGTTATATGCTTTCAGCCTCAACAGAAGGCACTGGCAATGCTCCTACAATCTTATGGTCCACATAAGTCAGAAAGGATGGGAAGACACACAACAACAACACCTGTATTAGATGCATGGCCTCTACTGACTGGCAGAAAGATTTCAGAGAGGGGTTTTCTCCTACTTGGAGAAGCTGAGGATTGATCCTGGAAAGTAAGTCCCACAAAGCTGAATAGGATTTCCTTCTGAGTAGCCATGCATATGATTGCACCGTAAAGAAACGTAGAATTGGTTAATTGTATCGGTCTAAAATCAGAAAAGGGGACAAAATTAAAGGGGCATATATTTACATGACGGTAAAACAGTTTTTCTGAAAGCAGAAACATATTTTCTGAGGGTTTAAGCTCGTGGACCCATGTGCCATGTCACACATAATCTTAGAGGAGCCCTTCCTCTCGGGCGTGAAAGAAGAATTCCTCTTCTAAGATGGTGCTTGCCATCTGCTGTTTTAATAAGCCCTTCTACTTAAAACAATAACACACGCACACACATGTTCTGCCTTGTGATTTATCAAGGAGACCTAACGTTTCCCAAGTAATTGATTGAAGTAATTAATTAACTAACATGGTGGCCTTAAAGAATGCAGAATGTATCTTTGCGTTTAACGGTTTTTTAAAAAATACAAAAAGCAGGCCGTAGCTAGGGTTACTAATTATCAGGATTATAACAAGCAAGGGGGGAATGTTAAATTGATGTGGGATCTCCTCCCAATGTGCAGAGGAGCTCTGGAGGTGTTGTTTTCATTAGGGCAGCGATGGGGAAGGGAAGAATTCAACTCCCCCAGGCGGGTCCTCATGTCTGCTGCGATCCCATTAATTAACAACCCTTGCCCAGAAGCTCTACTATTTGCATATTTTACAACGTGTACAGTTCAAGAGCTCCCTCCCCCACCTTAAAGACAGTATAAAAAGAAAGGTAAAGAAATAAAATATAGAAGTGCAAAGACACATTTAGTAACACCTCTGCTTTGGCCCACAGGGCATTTCGAGACAAAGGAATTTGTTGATTGAAAATGGTAGATACACACACACACATATATATAATTTCCAATGTGCCACTCATATGTAAACCTGAGGACTGGGATAATCTTCCGCTCATTGCTGCCAATACAAATGTGAGTTGGACTGTATGCTTTTTAAGGTTCCTTCCTGTTGTATTATAGTGTCATTAAAGGAGTTATTCAGCCGTTGTTGTTTTTTTTAAGCACAACTATCCAAATAATCTCATTCACGCATTTTGGTTTTGTTGTTCACACTTTTTTTAAAATCGGAATCACATCTATGTGCATCTCTTCGAATTCTCTCGCTCACACATGTCAGCACTCAGACAAAGATAGAGCTGATAATGTGGATGTATTCGAAACACATTCAAGGCATGCGGAGTTGATCCCGGTGTTCTCCTGGGTCTATTCACATTGGTTTTTCATACAGTCAACAATGTAAATCTTTTAGGAAAACCTGGGAGAAAAAAATAAGATTGATTATCCCCGGTTCTTTTGGCAGCCCCCCTCCCAAACTTAATCGGATGCATTCAAAATGCATGTGAACAAAAAATATTAAATCCACATTATACTGGGATTATTTTCACTGTCTGAATTGCCCTTTAGATATGATGCTGTAATTATTTTAGTGCTTGTACATTCAGTCTTGTTACAATTACTGTATAGCCTACATTTTCTCCAATGAGATCAAAGTACGCTTCCTGCCCACCATTTGAATGCTGGAGGAATGGTCAAAGTCCATAGCACTGCGACATATCAGTGTAGCCATGCCTCTGTTAACAAAACCTGCCTTTCTACAAAGGCTTTTCCCCCTCTCCCAGTTGTCTCTTTCTCCTTCTCCTCTTCTTCCTCCCCTCCTTCCTCATAGAGTTGGAAGAGACCACATGGGCCATCCAGTCCAACCCCCTTCTGCCATGCAGGAACTCTCAATCAAAGCATCCCCACTGACAGATGGCCATCCAGCCTCTGCTGAAAGACCTCCAAGGAAGGAGACTCCACCACTCTTCAAGGGAATATGTTTCGCTGTCTAACAGCCCTTACTGTCAGGAAGTTCCTCCTAATATTGAGGTGGAATCTCTTTTTCTGTAACTTGCATCCATCGTTCCGTGTTCTAATCTCTGAAGCAGCAGAAAACAAGCTTGCTCCATCCGCAATATGACATCCCTTCAAATATTTAAACAAGGCTATCATATTGCCTCTTAACCATCGTTTCTCCAGGCTAAACATCCCCAACTCCCTAAGTCTCTCCTCATGAGGCATAGTTTCCAGAAGCTTTGCCATTTCAATTGCCCTCTTTTGAACATGCTCCAGTTTCTCAACATCCTTTTTGAATTGTGGTACCAGAACTGGACACAATATTTTAGGTGAGGCCTCTTCAAGGTGGAATGGAGGCACTATTACTTCCCTTGATCTAGACACTATACTTCTATTGATGCAGCCTAGAATTGCATTGGCATCTAGCTGAAACATTTTTGAACAGCATTGGCATTGGAAAGGTGATGAAGTCAGGGTTGTGAAACACAAGTACACTCGTACACTCGTGCCTCCACATTCACTGGGCACAGGACCCCCGTGAATGTGAAAAAACCACAATAACAAAAACATTATGTTTTTACCTGAGAGAACGCCTCTCTAAGAATCACTCTAGATCCCCCAGTGCAACTCTGTGGTCAACTTCAGTTAGACATTGACCATAGAACTGCACTGGAAGAGCAATAAATGCCTAGTGGAATGTTCTCTCTAGAAATCTCTAGGTCCTTCAGTGTGACTTTTGGTTAAAGTTGGCCAGAGAATTGCACTGGAGGACCTAGATATTCCTAGAGAGAACATATTAATAAAATCCATGAATAATCAAATCCTAAAATGTCAAAGCCACAAATGTGGAGGGATGAGTGTATTTGATGTCAGGGTGCAACCTAGTTGGATTTAATACAATGACACCTCCCATGTTTCCCAGTAGTTTTGTCTTAGCTGTTGGCATTCGGTCAGCAGAGTTTGCTTAGAGGCAAAATTCTTATTATTGTGATCTTCCTAATGCTAAAATGGAAAGGTTGGAATAAACAGGCGACTGCTTTAATTGGCTAGATTTGAACAGAATCATGCTGCGCAACAGATGTTCCATAGGGCACTGAAAGGAAATGAACAATTTTCTCTCCTGCAGGAAAGTTGCACGCTCCATCTCCTACAGCAGGGACACCTTGCAAAAACTGGATGATCCATAGGTGACTCACACAGCTCTCTGCATGCTCTTGTCTTCTCTATTGTTTAATATCAATTGTAAAATATTAAATCAGATTAAATACCTGTGGCCTTTCTGCAAGAGAAAGAAGAGGTTTTCTTTTAAGTATCTGCTCAAATGCCACCATTTTCCCTGAAAATGCTAATGGGATTATGTAAAAGGTTATTTCATTCATTTCAGATGAGAGGCACGTTGACACGATTGGGATGCCCTTTGTTTGTGTCTTGTTAATGATTTCTTTTATCTCCAAGGACCTCAGTCTTTGTATGTAGGCTTGGCATCTTTGGTACTCAAGAAGATGAGCCTTGCTTCAAGCATCTCTCCATAACTTAACAAAAGTAGTTTTGGGAAAGATGTAATGGATTTTAATGAGCATGCCTGGCAAATACTATCTCCTCCCCTGCGCAGTCAGTGGAGATAGCTTCTGATTCCTTAATCACTAATAATTTGTTAATTCTGCGGTTATTTAGCCGCAGGACAAAGTAGAAAGATGGGGCAGAACCCCAAATAATTTTTTGTTGCCGCTCTGCTGAGCTTAAGATATGATGTATACATCAGATGTGTATTTATTTGTGAATGTAGGTCAAGGTTAGGCATAATGGGCTTCCATATGTTGTTGAACTGCAACTCCCAGTATAACAGTTAGTTATGCTGGTTAGGGCTGCTGGGAATCCACCAACAGCTGGAGAGATGCTAATAATAATAATAATAATTATAATAATTATAATAATATATAATAAAAGTTTATTTATATTTCCTGCCTCCCCCATGGATCGAGACGGGATTACATCAATAAAATAATACAAAACAGTGTAAAATACAATCAGTAAAACACCAATACTGAATTACCAACATTCCTATTAGTTCTATAAAATAGCAAATCATCAAATAGCGAGCAATCATAATCAAGAGTGGAGCATTTCGTCATAACCTCTTATATAGAGTCCGGTGGATAAGCCCGCCAGAAGAGATCCGTCTTGAGTGCCTTCTTAAAGGCCTCTAAGGTGGTGATAAGACGGATCTCTTCCAGTAGGCTATTCCATAATTTTGGAACCGCAGCAATGAACGCCCTATGGGAAGTTGTCATTAGCCTAGTATTATGATATTCCATAGCCCTGGGCCAAACAAGTTAAAGTGGTGCCAAAGCGGGTTATTTCTCCAGTGTGGATGCAGCTATAGGGACTTAAGTATATGCTGTACTCAGGAAGTCTGCAGTCCTTACTCATACGGATCCAGAGTTACTTCATTGCCATAGTAAGGATTGGAGAACTGAATATAAGATCTTTGCACGGTGGAGAAAATAACAGAGTGGCATTGCATCTGTATAAAGATTTATCTTGCCTGGTTTTTTTTCTCTCCTGAAGTTGGAAATGGAATTATAATATATATGTATTTTTAATGCATGATATGAGAACATCCTAGTAGAAATCACTCACATATGCATACCGTCTCTGTTTACTGAAAGATTTAATCGCTTGTCTGTTTCATCAGTTTGACACCAAGGAACAAAAGGATGAATCACAATGATGCCACAGCTATCAAAGGGGTGTTCAGCTTTTTAAAACTGCCATCTGTGATCTCAGAGCTGTGTTTGTGTTTGTGCAACGTCTGTCTGATAAGGCCAGATGATGTCTTGACTCCTTATGAAGATGTGAAAAGGCCCTTATAGTTGAAAACTTCATTGATAACACAAATGTGTCTTTGGGGTTCTTTAAAAGATAAAAGGCGACATCCAGTGCTTTGGCAAAGTTATTATTGTGGGTATTAATTCCAAATGGCAGAATGACTGGTGGAGTAAAACTGGAATGGCAAAAGAGGCAGTAGAGAGTGTTCTTGATCAAGATAATCTATCTAATAAATGCAGAATTAACAGCTGAAAGCTGTCTAGATTTTCCTTCTAGCTGTGCACCAACCTTCTTCAACCTTATATACCACCCCCTCTACAGCCACAAAGAAAGGATATTTCTTCTTTCAAACACACTCAACTCCATAAAATAATTGGTCTTACTCATATATATGGTTTTTCAGAAGTGTATCTGAACTTAGTAACTGTTAGGTTAAAAAGATATTTGTAAATCAGACTAAATGACACTGACGTTCAAAAGGAGTGTGGGGGTGTATTTGGACAGTTAAAGCTAGTGCACCAGCTGTGTCTGTTCCAGTAGATGTCTGATCTGGCCACATTGACGCATACCTTAGTTATGTCCTATTTGGATTAGTGTAAGAGGCTCTCTGTGGGAATTGACATTGGAAGTTGTTTGAAAATTCAGCATACTCAAAACACTGCAGTCAGACTGTAAACCAGGCAAATTACAAGGAGCATACATGCTCCTCATTACATCTAGCGCTACTGGTTTCCAGTCCACTTCCTGACACAATACAAAATACTGGCTGACTTTTGAAAGCACCTTATTTTTCCATATAACCCTGCCTGGATTTTAAAACCTTCAGGTGAGATCCTTCTTTCAGTCCCACCTTTCTCACAGGTACTTTTGATAGACACATTAAAGAGTGTTGTGACTGACTGACTCGGCTATAATACTTGCTGGGAAGTAAACTTGATTGACTCCAATGAGTCTTCTTGGGAATAAACATGCTTGGACTCTTAAATCTACAGTGCAAAGGTCTATATCAGGTCAAATTGTTGTTCAATAGCTTAAACATCAAAATGACCACAAGTTTCTTTGCTGCAGTAGAATCATTAAAAAGGTTTGCTGGGAATTTGTCATAAAAAGGTGTCATAAAAATATCGGCAGTGGCAGAGGGGATAATTGACATTTGCCGGGAATATAAATGAGCAGTTAATAATGGACTCTGGCCCAGCTCCAGCGATTTAATCTGCTCTTTGTGATACGTCTTTTAATGCTGATGATGTTTTGACGATTTCTTTATAGAGTGTGCACATTTCATGCGATGTGCTTTTTCATTACAACAACACATTAATATAAGCATGTTGGTATTTCTCAGGGTTGTGAAAAAGTTTCGAGAGTGAGGGCAGACCTCACCTGAAATACTGTGGTCCACAGTTCAAAAAGGATATTGCCATTCAAGCTGGAGTGTGTCCACAGGAGGGCAGTAAAAGGTTTAGTAACCATACTCAGGCTGCGTTCACACTGGAGAAATAAACCGGTTTAAGTGCCATGGCTCAATGCTGTGAAATTCTGGGAATTGTAGTTTGTTGTGGGGCCCAGTGTGGATGCAGCCATAGTCTGCCATCCTTCTGTAAGTTGCTAAAATGGGTACCCAACTTGTTTGGGGCAATAAGCTTACGCTTTATAAACTGCTTAATACGTCAGTAAGGGGTACAGAAATAGACTTGCTATTTCTAAGTATCCTAAACTACATGATTGAGGCTATATGAGTTATCAGTACAAGCAAAGTGTGCCAAATTATGGATGTAACCTCAAATTTCTAGTAACTCAGAATCAATGAGATTGTGTGTGTGTTTGTGTGTGCAGCAAAGTACAAAAGTCACACCAGTGACAACAGGATTGCAAGAGACTTTGCTATTCTTGCAACAGCCACCTGAGGTCAGTACATGCCAATTCTTCCAAAGGTGTACAACCCAAAAATCCATCAGTGATACCTTTATTGGCCAACCGAAATGCACAATATCCTTGTTGCAAGCTTTTGAAACTCCATGGGCTTAAATATCTTGCTGATGTTGAAGCCCACACAGCTCCGAAAGCTTGCAACAAGTATGTTGTGCATTTCGGTTGGCCAATAAAGTATCGTGGGGTTTTCTTAGTAAGATTTGTTTGGAAGAGGTTTGCCATTGCCTTCCCTTGAGGCTGAGAGTGTGTGACCTGCCCAAGGTCACCCAGTGGGTTTCATGGCCAAACAGGGATTTGAACCCTGGTCCTTAGAGTTGTAGTCCAACATTCAAACAACTACGCAATGCTATGCTTTTTGGTAATTATGGGTACTGTATTTTAGCAGGCACATGTACTGTGTTGGCCTTTTCAACTGTAGACCGCTTTGATGACCCAATTCTGAGGCAAAAAGTGGAACATAAATGAAGTCTTTTGCACCCCCCCTAAAAACAAACAAACAACCCTTTCTAGATCTCCAGTCCAGGGAAAATGAAAATCCCTCCCCCCCAGATGATCCAGACCACCCACGTTGTTGTGGGCGTGGCCTATTTGGCAAAAGGGGCGGGCCATAGAGCCCATTTAAAAATGAAATGCCATTTTACAAAAAAAGTCACCAACCTTGATCGCCCAGAGGAGGAGGGGCCTTGATCGACCAAAGGAGGAGCCTTGATCGCCCAAGGGAAAAAAAGGGGAGGCCTTGATTGCCCAAGAGAGGGAGGAGCCTTGATCGCTCAAGAGAGGGAGGAGCCTTGATCGCCCAAGGGAGGGAGGAGCCTTGATCGCCCAAAAGATGAGGGCTATGATTGCCCAAAGGAGGAGGGGCCTTGATCGCCCAAAGGGAGGGGGCTTTTTATTTTATTATTATTATTAAATTTATTTATTATTATTAAAAAAATGAGAGGGGGGCTTGATCTCCCATGGGGGGGGGCTTGATCGCCCAAAGGAGGGGCCATGATCACCCAAGGGGGGGCTTGGTCGCCCAAGTGATTCTCTATGGGCAAGCGATAATATCCCTTGATTCTCTATGGGCAAATAATCCACATGATTCCCTATGGGCAAGCAATAAACCCCATGATTCTCTATGGGCAAGCAATTTCTAATGATCCCCTAATGGGCAAGTATGGCTTCTCTATGGGCAAGCAATAACCCCCATGATTCCCTAGGGGCACACAATAAACCCAATGATTCCTATGGACAAACAATCTCCAACGATTCCCTATGGGCAAGTATGGTTTCCCATCCTATGGGCAAGTACTGTCCTTAGTTTTGAGCCCCACACAGAAATCCTGAGGGACTTTAAATCAAAATGGAGGTGAGGGAGGGCGAGGCCTGAGGGGGAGAGAAGAAGGAGAAGGAAGGGCCCTCCTTGAGTGACAGGCCCATCTGTGGGCGACTATAAATAGCCAGGTGGCGACTGCCTCCCTCCCAGCCAGGCCCCAGAGCCATTTTGCTTTCTCCTCCTCCTCCACTCAAAGTGTCTCTGTTTTCAGTGTTTTGTGCCTCTTCTTAGTTTAGGAGGAGGATGATGGGCTCCAGGCGGAGGCCTCTGGGCCGCTCCTACTCAGGCAACAACAACGGGCCCCACTTGGGCCTAGGCCTCGGAGGAGGAGGGCAAGGCAGCGATGGGGAGGACAACAACCACCACAACCACAACCACAACGGGCCCCTGGTCGACAGCCGCCCGGAGAGGAGAAGCTACCTCCTCAGCGTCAGGCCTGAGAACAGGTAACCCGGTTTCGTCCCGCTTTAAAAGTCTTTTTTTTTTTCTGGCTCAAGGCTGAGGGATTCTGGGAGTTGGAGTTTGTTGTTGTGGGGCCCAGAGCTTGTTGTCTGGGTCAGTTGCTATGGGATTCTGGGAGCTGGAGTTTGTTGTGGGGCCCAGAGTGGAGCTTTAAGGCTTTTTATGGCTCACTGCTATGGAATTCTGGGAGTTGGAGTCTGTTGTGGGGCCCAGAGCAGAGCTTTAAGTCTTTTTCTGGCTCGCTGCTATGGAATTCTGGGAGTTGGAGTTTGTTGTGGGGCCAAGAGTGGAGCTTTAAGGCTTTTTATGGCTCACTGCTATGGAATTCTGGGAGTTGGAGTTTGTTGTGGAGCCCAGAGCGGAGCTTTAAGTCTTTTTCTGGCTCGCTGTTATGGAATTCTGGGAGTTGGAGTTTGTTGTGGGGCCTTAAGGCCCCACAACAAACTCCAGCTCCCAGAATTCCATAGTGACTGACCCAGACAACAAGCTCTGGGCCGCACAATAAACTCCAGCTCCCAGAATTCCATAGCGACCGACCCAGACAACAAGCTCTGGGCCCCACAATAAGCTCCAGCTCCCAGAATTCCATAGCCTTGAGCCAGATAGAATTAAGCCTTGAGCTCTGGGCCCCCACAATAAACTCCAGCTCCCAGAATTCCATAGCCTTGAGCCAGATAGAGTTAAACTAGCGAATTCACGTGAATTCGAATTGGCTCCATTCGAATTAAAGAGAAATTCCTCCCGTCTGATAAACTCTGATGTCTCCTTCGACCTTCTCCCAGGTTCACCACCTGCAAAGTAGGTGCAAGACTGACCGTCTCAGGATTAGGGAGGTTTCATGGCTCAGTGTGGACTGGAACAAGGATCTCGCGGGTCACCATTCAGCGCTCTAACCACTATCCCACAATGTTTTACGTTGATAAGAGGCTCAGCGTTGCCTGAACTATTTGACTCGAGGAATGCTTTCCCCTGGAACTGGTTTAGTGGTTTCCAGTCTGAGACCTCAGCTTGGAACATGGGGAGACTTTAGAAAAGGAAGAAAAGGATGCCTTTGAGCATGTTCAGAATGTTGTTGGTCTTGTGTTCCTGAGTAAACACAACTTTGTTGTTGTTGTTAACTGCCCTCGAGTAGACCTTGACTTATGGTCACCCTGTGGTTGAGACATCTCCAAGAGACCCCTGTCTTCCACTACTCTGCATAAGGAGTTTATCATACGACGGAATTTGGGGGTACAATGCAATGGCAATCCGAACGCAATCATGGGGTTTCACGTTATTGCGAGTGAATGTATCTCACGCAATTTCAGGCAAAAGGGAAGTCATTCCGAACGCAATCATGGGGTTTCACGTAATTGCGTATTAGAGTATCTCACGCAAATTCGGGCAATGGGGGGTCATTCCGCATTCCGAACGCAATCAGATTTCACGTAAATTCACTAAACGAGTGAATTCACGTAATTGCGAATTGGCTCCATTTGCAATTGAGATAAATTCCTCCCGTGTGATAAACTCAAGTGTCTTGTAGATCCATGCCTCTGACCTCCCTGATTGAATCTATCAGAACTAGATCCCATGTAATTCTGAGATGGAGGAAATAAAGGGGGTCACTAGATCAGAGAGAGATAGGATCCTGCCTAGATAACCCCTTCCCACGGACTAGAAGCCTGGATGCTCATTGAGTAGTCCTTTGAGAAGATGCCAAGGAGATCCAGTACTTTCCAGGACTTGTGTGTGAACAGATATGCTTTGCCAGGTAGGGAGACAACCGTGGTTTATACTTGCGGTCCCTTGGAGAGATTTCCCTCCTTCTGCTAGCCAGAAAATCATTTGTGGCAGAATAAATAGCCTCCAAAGATACCAGAAAGAGAGAAAAACATACAGTACCTCTTTTCAAAGCTGTACTTTGAGAACAGATATGAAACTGTGGCAGCGTCAAGTTGAGACTTGTGTCAGCAGATACGTGATGCTGCAACCGTTGGCATTGTGGTTGTTGTCTCAGCTGCCTTGTGGCTGTCAAAAGTTTTGGGCAGCAGTGGAGACTCTTGTCTGCTCAAGTGAGAACTCACAAAGGCTGCATGCTCACTGCAAAAATGATCCAGTTTGACACTTAGCTGGCATGACTCAGTGCTATGGAATTGTGGAAGTTGTATTTTGCTATGCTACCACAGCCCTCTGACAGAGAAGGGTCAATACCTCACAAAACTAAAATTCCTAGAATCCTATAGTATTGAGCTGTTACAGTTAAAATAGTGTCAAACTGGATTATTTCTGCAGTGTGGATGAAGCCAAAGGTACTGCTTGTGGACCACAGCTCCCAGAATCCCCTAACCCCATGGGACTGAAGAAAAGGTAACCTCTAAGCAGTTACTTTCCTGAACTGTGGCTCAAATGGAGCTAAAAGAACTGATTCAGACATTGTCACGGTTCTTATTCACATGGGTCTTTATCATTTCCTGTTATAATAAAGATGGGATCTGGCCAGACACCACTGTGGACTCCTCGCAATCTTGAAGACCACAGAGATTGTTTTTGAGACTCTGAGAATGTGGAAAAGTTATGTTCCCTAGTGGCCGCAATAGCCTGGTTCATTTTCTCATAGGGCTAGTAGCGACAAGAGTATTTCTGAGCATGTGCAAAGTGGCACAGTACAGATGTTCTTGCTAGCAAAAGGGGGGAATTGTGCTGTGTTACAGCTTGGATCACTTCTTTAAAAGGCTGTTTAAGGCATTGGTAGGGCACTTTAGACCTTCCTGATGTTTTGCACCTGAGCTCCTTGAAACACCAGCTACTATGGCCAGTGCTAAAAGATGAGAGATACAGCCAAAAACATCCAAGAAGCCAAAAGTTTCCCAGCCGTGCTTTAAAGAAACACTTTGGATTAATTTATCTGGGAGTAACACACATTGAACACAAGGGAGCTTATGCTGAATAGACATGCACTGAATTTGTCTGCAGGGCTGTGATGTTACTCCCACTGAATTTAGTAGACATATACAGTTAAGTGTTAACTAATTTCAGTGGGAGTTACTTCCCAGTTAATGTGTATAATTTGTGTTGTGGCACGATGGAGTGGTTTGAGCATTGGACTCTGATTGTGGAGACCGGGGTTTGAATCCTCCCTCAGCCATGGAAATCCACAGGGTGACAGTGGGCAACCACGCTCTCTCAGCCTCAAAGGAAGGCAAAGGCAAATACCCTCTGGACAAATCTGGCCAAGAAAACCCTGTGATAAGTTCACTTTAGGGTTGCCATATGTTGGAAACGACTTGAAGATGCACAACAACAACTGTATTGCTCAAGGTAGAGCAATAGCTATGCCGAACCATATGCTAAGGAGCTTTGACCAGTTTCAGCTCTTTGGTCACACGATTCCCACATGGTTGGCATGCTTCTGAGGTATTTGAACCTGTGATTTGAAAGCTGCTCTTCAAACATTACTGAAAAGAGTGAACATAGGAGTTTATCATATGGGACGAATCCCGTGCTGAAACTACATTTAAACTGAAAACAACCCACATTAGTGGGTTGTTTTTCAGGTGACGTTCGAGGTTAACCCGAACAGAAAGTTGAAAAAAACCATACATTTGCAGGATGTTTTTCAGATGAGATTTGCATGAAAGAGAAATAACGCGAAAATAACCCGAATGCAAAGTTGTCAAAACCAGCTCCTTATCACTTTTACTAAATTCTGAAAGGAGCTTTCTGTTTGGATTATTTTCACGTTATTTCACTTTCTTGCCAACGCATCTGACAAACAGCACTTGGATTTTAAAATCCCATTTCTGCAGGGGATTTTACCAATTCGCCCTCTGTGTGGTAAGCTCCATATTGTGAAAACGCAACTCTAATTCTGTAACACTTTTCCTTCTCCATGTTTGTGGCCGTAAGATCCCTAGTGTCCTTAGCTAGCATGACCAGGGACTGTGGTGGGGATGGTGGGAGTCATAGTCTAAGTATATCATGAGCCCATTGGGTTCGAGAAGATTTTTGTTTGCTTTGTGAAGGCTGAATTTACCGGCCCTTATAATGACACCATCATCCCAGGCCATTTTCTGATGTGAGCTTCTCTTTCAGACTGATAATTTGGAAGGGAGGCATTTGTAATGAAGATGGGCATTTTGGCCAGTGCAGGTGTTTTCTTTTTTTTTCCACAAGTGCATTGCAAACTGATTGACCAAGATCCACTTTAAGCTTTACCACGTGTGATGGGCAATGCTCCAGGGTTGTGCAGTATTTCCCTTACATCATCTCTCTGCCTCAGAGCTTCTTCAAGAGGCTGCTCTTGGGGTCTCTGGCTACCCTGTTTCCCCTAAAAGAAGACATCCCCAGAAAATAAGACCTAGTAGAGGTTTTGCTGAATTGCTAAATATAAGGCCTCCTCTGAAAGTAAGACCTAGCAAAGTTTTTGTTTGGAAGCATGCCCATTTTTTGTTAAACAATAAATGTGAATTCTTCTTCATGGAAAAATAAGACATCCCCTGAAAATAAGACCTAGTGCATCTTTGGGAACAAACATTAATATCAGACACTGTCTTAGTTTTGGGAAAACACGGTAGTTGGTTTGCCAGTAGGAAGAGCTTTGACTAGGGTGGGAAGTACAGCACTTAAAGTCATGTCGAACTGCATTATTTCTGCAGTGTAGATGCACCCCAAGTGTTCCTTTTTGGAAATATTAAAATAGAATAGAAGGGAGGTATGTCTCTCCAGATTGGATTGTAACTTTCCTCAGCTGTAAAATGCATAGCCAATGGTGAAAAGAGCTAAGTTGTAGGTCAGCAGTATCTGAGGCGCTGTGTTTTCTCCCCCGCCCTTTTCCCAGGTTTGAAAAACAGATTTGTTTATTAAGAAAGCAGGGGTACAGAGTGTGTCTTTGAAGAGTTGTGTTGCAAGAGAAGATAGGTGGAATTTCTTTCACAGCTTTGTGATGTGTCTTTGAGTCATTTCTGACTTATAGTGACCCTACCATGGGGTTTTCTTGGCAAGATTTGTTCAGAGATGGTTTGTCATTGCCTTCCTTTGAGGCTGAGAGAGTGTGATTTGCACAAAGTCACCCAGTGAACTTCCATAGTTGAGTGGGGATTTGAATCTGGATCTCGCAGAGTCCTAGTTCCATAGTTAAACTTATAGTTTAACACCATACGGGCTTTTGAAGCTTAGCTTCTCGAGAGCTTAGAGCCATTCATTTCTTAGACTACAGTTCCTAGAATCCTCCAGTCAGCCAGCCAGCTAGCTACCCAGGATGGGAGAATTCAGGGAGTTGTAGTCCAAAAACTGAGTTATCCATGTTCTGGGATCTCTTAGACAGGTTTTAATTCCAGGTCCAAAGTAACAACAATAGTGAGAAGTGTGTAGTCTTCTAGAAATGGTTGGACTGCAGCTCCTAAAATTCCTTACCATTTGCTATGCTGGGTAAGGACTGCAGGGAGTTACAGGTCAAAAACATTTGAAAAACCGTAGTCTTCACCCAGTCTAAGAGCCTGGCCAGATTAAACACAGTTGGTGGAAGGGAAAGAATTATTTAAAGTATTTATAAGTCAGTTTACAGAATTTATAGGCCAGGGAAGGGCAGCTCATACACTGTGGTAAGTGTGAGGGGAAGGAAATGTCAGGTGATGTTAAGAATCCATTCTCTCCCCACCATATCTCTGCCACAAATTGCTTTCCACTGGCTCTTTCCAACTTGAAGAAATGTCTTGTATAATGTGAATTAATACTTTTGAACAGTAGAAAATGTTAGCTTCCTCTTCTTGGTGGTCTGGGTAGGGCATGGCTTTGTTTTTGTTCTGGGAGAGTGTCTTCCTATGCATAGTGGGATTTTAGATTTTGGACTAGAATTGTTGTGGGGGATAATTTGGAGGAAGAAATCTTAATTTTATACACAATTGGGATGGCGGCTTCCATGTCAGTGAGACACTGGATCTGCTCTGGGTTTCCACGTGAACTTTTAAGGAACTATCCAAGGTACTGAATCATGTCCACAAAATAGGCTCAGTAATTTGGAGATTTTCCCTGTAAAGTTTGGAGCAAAATCTTGAACAGATTCATCAGCCTATTGAGTTGGGAGCTGCCACCTTCTAGTTAAATGGTTAAAATGGCTAAAACCTCTTAATAATTTTAGACAGGATCATCTACCAGTTTACAAAATAAAATAAGAGGCAAACATATTTGATGTGTGTACCTCAAAAAGAAATTTGCAGAGGCAGTGACTGGCCCATAGTCAAACAGTGAACTTCACAGCTGAGTGAGGATTTGAATCCAGATCTCCCCAAAATGGGGTAGACATAGGAGAACTGTTCCATCTGACGAATTGATGGGTCAGTCTGAATTTTTGGGGGCAAGGGCAGAATCAGAAGTTTTGCAGCACTGGGCAAACTGGAACTCATAGGATGTGCTGCACTACAACTCCCATCACACCAATATCTGGGAATTATGGGAGTTGTGGTCTATCACATTTGGAAAAGACCAGATTGTGCACTTGTGATTGTGTGATACTTTGGGCCAGCTAAAGCCCTTATAGTTGAATGGGTCCCCTGCAAGAATAAGTGTCCTGAAAAACACCCTTTATGGCATGTTGTTTTAATGAATGTTTACACTGACACTGATTTATAGTTACTCTTCCTAGAATTTTCTTGGCAAGATCATTTCAGAGGAGGTTTGCTGTTGCTGAGAGACTATGACTTGCCTAGGATCTTTCAGTGGGTTTCCATGGATGAACAGGAATTCAAACCCAAGTCTCTTGGAGCCAACACCATGGTAGTTTGTCCCCTGTGGCAATAGGAAGAAAAAGAACAGAAGCCAGCAGGCCAATGGATGCTTTCTAAGAGGAAAGGCTGAGAGGACAGGGAAATTACTCTTTTGGACTGGGGAGTTGTAGTCCAAAAAAGTAACTTTTCCCAAGCTCTCTCTGGCAAGAATCTGTTGAGTTCCAACTGTGGCACTCATTGCTTGAGCTGGGCATTGTCTGGAAAGCACTCTGAAGTAGGGCTGTTAGAGAAAGAGAGGGGAATGGCTGGCTAAGGAAAGGCTGTGTATGCTCTTGGGCTATTTATAGGGCTATTTTCCGGAATGCGGTGTGCGCTCAAGCCCAGACCCCTACGACCAGATACTGCTGGAAGAGCTCTCCGGTTGCCCTGAGAGGCATGTTGACACCTGTGGGTCGACTGATGCTGGGGTCACATGCCCTGGATGGCTGCAACAGCTCTGAGGGGGCTTTTGTGTGTGTTAATTCCACCCACAGCTTTCAAGTAATGCCAAGGATAGGACGGAAACTACCTGTGGGTGCAGTCATAGGTGACACGGGTTCAGTGTTGGCCTTGTTGTTTGCAAGGGGGTAGTGGGGGGTCAGAGCACTTGGAAAAATTAGGATGGGGGGGGGGTTACAACTCCCAGAATCACCAAGGTGCCAGCAAACATTCCCAGGCTCTTCATATTAATTGTTCCAAAATTTTAGCTAATTCACATTACTGTGCCATCCATCCCAGCTTTGCACCAGCTATTGCAGTATAGGCCTTTCCATTTCAAGTGACTGTTTTTCAGGGAAATGTAGTTCTAAGGACTCTCTCTCCCTTACCCTCCTTTTTGTCCCCCCCCCCTGCCGAACATTAATCCCCTGTTGTTAACGGGTGTTTTTATTTGCAGCCTTTGGTTACAATTTACAGCATCGTTTGCTTTTACTGGCAGGCCATGAAAGGCAACTGAGTTATATTAATAGAATCTCTGACCTGTGCAAGAGAACTCATTTAATACATCCTAATCGCTGTCATTTAATCACTTTCTATGCTTTCTTTAAAAATAAAATTAAACATCCTAATTATTTTATTTGCTATCTCTGCTTAGCTTACCAACCAACCGATTATCTCCCTCCAGCTTTGGAAGGTAAATCATATTGTCTTAGTCTTGTTTGACTGCACATCAGTGAGATCAAGATGTCTGTGCCACTTATCTGTCATCAAGGGGTACTAACTGCACTCACCATGCTGCTGTGACATTGCATGCATATGCTTGCTTGTAATGGAGAAAAGTGTCTTTCTTGCTCACTTCAAACGTGTGGGGCACAAGACTTTGCTGCAGAAGAAGGAGTCTAGTCACTTCTTCGTACACATCTAGCTCACGTTGCAAGGATGCTCTTGTTGTTTGACATTGCTTTTGCTTGACGAAAATAAAATAGCCATTGTGTCTTTCGACATTTGTCGCCTGTTGAGAGGCAAGTATTTCATTTTCTGAATATTCTGTCCTCACAGTGCTTCTGTGGTGGAGGAAGGGAGGGAAAGAATGGCAAAGTTTTATTTTTATATGAGCAAGGAGCGACTTTTTGTTCTCAGGGGCTAATCAAAGAATGGGTAACATTTGGCCCTCCAAATATTTTGGACTTTAACTCCCTGCGAGCATGGCTAATGTCAAAGGATTATGGGAGAAGTAGTCCAAAGCATCTGGGTGGATAAAGGTTCTCCTACCCTGGGCCTCCAGAATGTATGTCCTGGTAAGTAAAGGCCAAACCAAATGATGATGAAACACAGCTGCATGTGCACTAGTGAGTTGCCTCTTCTTTGCAAAGGACCTTCAGGAGGATTCAGATTTGAAATGGAGAGAAAGAAAACAGTGGAGGCTTATGGTAATATCGTTCTCCGCTGGCTCCTCTTTCTTTGAATCTCTTTCCTCCCCAAGAGGGTAAAGTGTTTTCAAGATACACATGAGACTGGAGACGTATGGAAGAGTGTGGAAACGTCAAGAAGAAATGCTTCTAGAACATGGCCACAGAGCCTGAAAAAACCACCAAAACTATGTGTGGAAATAATTAGGAGATTCAGGGTGGGAATAGACAGATAGGAAAAGGGTTAAGCACATCCTCCCTTCTTCAGTGCCCACTTCAGGAAGCATGCTGCCTTGTACTAGGTCTGGCAAACTATCCATCTCACCCTTGGGACTAGCATCAGCTTTCCAGGGTCTCAGGCCAAGATCTTCCTTTGCACCTGATACCTGATCTTTTTAAGTGGAGATACCAAAGCTTGAACTTGGGACCTTTTATATGTAAAGGACATGCTTGCCTCTGTCATTTTCCTATGATCACACTCCTCCTTCTTTACAAAAGAAAAGTGATGGCTAACATTAAAATTTGGCTCTTTGGATTCCACTCAGATCAGGAAAATATATGTGCATCCTGCTCCGAGTCCTCCATGATCCCACTTCAAACCCCCTCCCTTTCTTTTTCTTCATCCTCAGCAAATGGATTATGTTGTGTATGTAAGTGCACAATAGCAATAATGTAACTCAGTAAAATTTGACCCTCAAGCGAAAGTCTGGACATAATTCTCGAAGGAAGAGTTATAATTAGGCAAAATGCATGGATTAGAAGGAAAATGAGGGGACAAAAGCAAAGCAAAACGGAATGTATCAAGAGTGCTGTTGCCGATGTCCTTCTGCTATACAATTCTCCATTGGTGATGTTCGTCATATCTGCCATACTGTGCATTCCAAACTGAATTGGAATCTGATATCGGGTAAAGAATTTGGATCCCTGAGAATCTGGGTTTATCTCTTCCCCCTTAAAGCAAATGTTTAGCTCTCAAGCTTGCAGTTGCAGAGACAAAACTATTTCACATTCCTAGCTACTAGAATTAGACTTCTAAGGGGCTGGATTTTTCCAAGTGTGGTGGTTGTGGAAGGTTTGCATTGTTATCATCAAGCAAAGCTGTTGTGGCTGTTTTGTCCCACTGGCTCTTCATCTATATGCATCTGTTTGTAGAACCCCTGCAATGTGTCTTCCCAGAAAATCTCAAATACAGAGTTCAGAATAAAGCAAACCTGAATGTTTTTCTGCTGTGTAGAAAACTTGTGTGCTGATGTTGTGTGTTTTTGTTTGACACATAATTTCCACACTGGAGTGATAATGATGATGATGGTGGTGGTGGTGGTGGTGGTGTTAATGATGATGTTAATAGTTAAGATGTATGTACAAAGGCTTTGCTAGGAATGTAAAAGATATGGGCCCCAGGCTGATATGTCACAAATCTACATAAAATCTACATACTGTATACATTAATGTATAAGGCAGATGGTGATGCTGATTATAGATTGTAATGTTTCTACTCTCTAATTTGTTTTTAGTGACAATTATAACTGTTTTATTGTTTAATTTAGTTTTTATTGATATTGCTAGCCAGCTTCAATGCTATTTTTAGTGGAAAGGTGGGATACAAAAATGTAGATCAATATATCAATAAATAAATACCTACATTGTACATGGAGTTATAGATGTGGGGTTCTTGAGAAATAGCTACAGCCCAGGGGCGTCATGTGCCCTGGCGTCGCAATGCCCATGTGTATGTTTCTGTGTGCATTTATGAGAATATGGATGTTCCCAGAATACTCCCAGTGAGCATGGCCATGGTATGGTGGGAGTTGTAGACTCTAAAAAGTAGTTTTCCACCTCTTTGAATGAATTTTGAAAAATTAGTTTGTATCCCTTTGCGGAATGCCATGAATGACACTTCAAATGGTCTTTTGGGGACTCTTCTGAAGCAGTCCTTGTGATTTATCTTACAATCAGTTGATCGCAGATTGCTTCTAAACTTCTCCAGCTATGGGAGCCAAGCTGGGAGGTAAGCCAATTGTGTTAGCTGGATCACTGTGAATAGTGAGAGGTAAGGATGGAGGAGAGGTATTTCTGTCTGTCTTTTTCCATTCTAATTTTCCTGCTTGAATTTGTCTTAGGAGCACCTTCTGTGCAATCATTGCTCAGCTGACTGAGGAGACACAGCCTATCTTTGAAATCACACTCAAATCATACGCGGTGTCTGAGGATGCGGATGCCAAATTCACATGCATCGTGACAGGTAAATGAGCAAAATGGGAGTGTGTTGGTTCTTTTTTGGCAGCAGGACAAATGTGTACAGATAATATGCAGAGGTGAAGATGGGTTTCTCTTTCACTGAGGCACAAGGAAGACACAATGGTAGCGACCATGTTTGTAAGAGAGAAAGAACCTGATAAAATCACACACAAAATATTTTAACAAACATTTTTAAAAGGTTGGGAATTGGGAATTACATGCCTGGAAGGTGACATGTGACCCTCCAGAGGCCATTTTGGACCTCTGCCATTTTATATTTTTTAGTTGAAAAAGGCTGGTGACTCAGAACTGACTGGTGTAGTGATTCTCCTTTAAAGAAAGGCCTTTTTTTACCGTGTGAGTGGGTGTTTTTTAAATCAAAAATTAAATCCAAGGAGATACTGAGGGCCCACTATATTCTTATTTTTATTCTTAGGGCATCTCAGATAGGACACATGTCTTATATTAAGGGTAACCTGGCAACCCTAGGCAGAGGACAGAGTATGTGAGAAAGGAAGGCTCCCAAAAAGAAACAACTCAGCCAGTGCTGTATCTTTTTTTGGCCCTGAAGTGGGTTTTTTTCCAGACCATTATGTCTTCTCTGAAAGTTAAATACATTTATATGGATAATTGGGCAGCCAGTGGCCTAATTGTTTGCCTAAGGATTTATCTTAATAACCCAGTTATGATCCATTCCCAAGTTTTGGCACAGAAATAGCTAACAGCCAATTTTCTCAATTTCAGACTTTGGTCTTTTTGACAAAATAGTGCTTTGATACAGTTTCTGTTTCCTCTTGACAGATTAAGATAAATGGTTTCAGGCTGGATGGAGCCAGTTCTTTTGATAACAGCCTGGGCCCGTATGCTTGTGACAGCTTCTTCTTGACTAGGAGTCATTCATAAGGTTTATCTTTCTCTTTTCCCTTTCCTAGCTTTTTCCTTGAATTCTTTTTTTTTAACTTTCCCCACAGTTTCTTCTCCTGAAGCCTGATGTTTTAGAGCATGAACCATGAGCTTCAGTGCTTAGCCTACTTATTAAAATGCCTTGTGGGTAACATATTCTTCTCCAGTCCCTTCTTTATCCCTTCTTTTTTAGAATGAAAATGTCTCTTACACAGAGGGTGTATCCACACTGCACAACTATAGCAGTTGGATACCACTTTAATTGCTATGGCTGTATCCTAGGGAATCTTGGGATTTGCAGTTTGGTAACTATTTACTTGGTGATGCTTATTAACAGCACTAGAACTCTGTGGCAGAGAATTCTAAGTCTTCTACAAAACATCAAATCCCAAAATTTCGTAGAATGAAGCCATGACACAATATTACTGTATTTTGTGAATGCACCCTCTGGGTAATTTGGTGAACGATGTATTGAACTGGAGTCTCCCCTGAACCATGAAAGTCACTGGGTGAAATTAATCCATTCACTCAGGCTGTTACCACACTGCAGAATTAATGTAGTTTGATACCACTTTAACTGTGATGGCTCCATCCTGCGGAATCCTGGTATTTGTAGTTTATTGTGGAACCAGAGTTCTCTGACAGAGGAGGCTAAATATCTTACAAAACTATAAATCCCAGGATTCTCTAGCGTTGAACCTTGGCAGTTAAAGTGGTATGAAACAGCATTTATTTCTGCAGTGCAGCCACAGAGTTATTGTGAAGATAAATTAGGGAAGGAAGAGAACTGTGCATGCCTTGAGCTCACTGGAGAAATAGCAGGGTGTAACTATAGGTAATTTATATATTAATTGTAAAAGAAGAAGAATGCCACAAGTTCTTACATCTAGAGGAAGAAGAATGCCAAAACCTTACCCTTGAGTATAGTGCAGACATCCCCAAACTGAATCATACATGGAATTCATCCAATTCAACTCTCAATTCATGCAGGAATCCACAGTTAAAGTACTCCTGAGAGATGGCCATCCAATTTCTGTTTAAAAAGCTCCAGTGAAAGAGGGCCTGCCATCTTCTGACACAGCCCATTCTACTACTGAGTAGCTCTTACTATGAGGAAGTTCCTCTGGGTATTTAGTTGGAATCTCCTTTTTTGTAGTGTAATTTTAATCCATTGGTTAGGATCCTGTTCTCTCGAACAGGAAAAGACACGTTTGCTCGAGATTATTGTTCTGTCTGCAGTACTGGGACTTCCTTGTGCTGAGATGTGTTTTTATCTTTATTTAATTTCTTTTGGCACAGAGATGAATCATGCTGGGTTTAATCTGATTTTACTACAAACCATTTTCGGATTGTGGAAGTGCCTGATGTAATCCTTCTGCCTAGTGCTTCTGTCCCCTCAGACCCCCTGCTGGACTTGGGATACCACTGACTAGTTTCCTAGGGCTGAGATCTCCTCTCTTCATTTCTGTCCTTGTGATTTTTATTCTTGAACAGTGCCAGTGGATGTTGAGAACTGTTACATTTTCTTGTCTATTCGTGTCTCACAATATGTTGTCGCTAGTGTGCATGTGTGTATGTGTGTGTTCAAGGCCAAAATATAATTCTCGCTTCTGTCAAGCAGAACAAGCTGGGAAAAGGTTGCATCAGAGGCAACATGAAGCCAGTGAAAGGCACACTGTTACCAGGACATGCTGCCTTCTGTAACTGAGCACAGTGTGTAAATCAGTAGGAATGGTTTTAGGAAATGAGTCTTATGTTAATACCTCAGGGTTTAAAGCCATAATTATCACCATGCAAACAACCTTAAGGCTGAGAAGTAGTGCTGCATTTGTTTCACAAGGACATGATACAAGTTTATCCACAGTTCCCAGAACTGAGCCCTTGGAGGGCCATTGAGGGGCTAAACTGGAATCAACTTGGCATCTTTTGTTGGATGGATGCAAGAAATCAAAGCAGACTTTCTCAAATCCATTGATGTGTCAGCGGGTGAGGCAAGACTTCCTTTCTTCTAGCAAGGAGAGGGAGGACGCAGTAATTGCTGGCAGACTGCAGATGGGAGAAACCATCTGTTAATACACCAGTGATGGGTGAACTCCCCGTTCTGTTCAGTTTAGATGGGCTTGGAAATGAATGGAGCTATTTTCTTATCTGGTTAGTCCAAATCAAACTTAACAAACACCAGCCAAGACCCTTTCTCCATTGTACATAACCTACTGAACTCAGATTCTTCCTGATCTCTTGCTGGGGACATTTAGACTGAGGTGGAGTGAGAGCAGAATGAAAAATCCAGATTTCAGAGGCTATCTCCCTCCTGACTTGAGCATTCATATTTGTGGAAGCTGCGTTAGAAGACATAAGTTTAGTTTCTGCAGTGGGGGGAAATACAGGAAGGTTTGGAGACAGGCCCATGTGCACATAGCTGATCCTTGGAAGAATATTGCCTGTTTGGTTTAGAAGCAGCCGGTCACACATATATCATGATGTCATTGCGCTGAAAAAGCCAACAACATCTGTTATCCAATGGCATTTGGAGGACACAAGTAGGCTGTGATGCAACGCCTTGTTGCTTCTGCCCAATGGAAACTTTGGGTTCAGTTTACAGGCTGTGATGCTTGGTTCTCCATGGAGCTCCTGGCTCTCAGCTAAGTGTCTGTTTTTTAACCTTAAGCTTCAGTCCACCAAAGCAAGCTCACTTCCTGGAACAGCAGGGATGTTCTCATCACCCATCTATGTGGAATGCACTAGGAAAGTTCACCTGATCTGCACTGGCAGCTTGGCTAATGAGTCCTTGCAAACAATCTGTTTTCCCTGCTTCTTGATACAAAACTGGCATTTTGTCCACTCTGAATTACGGGTAATGTGGCAATGGTGATGTTTTAGGAGCTGTTGCTGCTGCTTTAGCCTTCATGCATTAGGGTGGAACATTTTTGTACAACCCATAAAAAACTAGACTATGACACCAGAATTCTAAGACATCATCATTGCACCGTTATAAAAAGTGCCCCAAAAGCCAATAACTTGCCATGTATATTTCCCCCCTAATAATAATAATAATAATTTATTATACCCCGCTCTTCAGCCCTAAAAGCTATAAACTCAGGTCTAAATTCTTTTGTTAGTTCCAACTAGGATATATCCATGAGTCAATGGTACTTAAGTATGTGTTGACTTATCAAGAATTAATGCAGTTTGACAGCACTTTAGCTGGCATGACCTAATGTTATAGAATTCTGAAATTTGTAGTTTTGTGAGATATTGAGCCATCTCTGTCATAGAGCTCCGGTACCACAACAAACTACAAATCCAAGGATTCTATAGGATGGAGCCCTGAAATTTAAAACAATGTCAAACGCCTGTCATGGAGTTTTCTTGGCAAGCTTCCTCACAGGGGGTTGGTCATTGCCATCCACTGAGGCTAAGAGAGTGTGACTTGCCCAAGGTCATCCAATGGGTTTACATGGCTGAGCCAGGATTTGAACCCTGGTCTCCAGAGTCATAGTCCAACAATCAAACCAGTACACCATACTGGTTCCACTTTCCACTTCACTAAACACTAATGCGTTTTCCAGTGGGTCATGTTGTCTTGTGATGTGTCCTAAGTACAACTTCTAGTGAGAATTCAGGCTTGATTTTTTTCCCTTTAATCTCTTTATATTGGCTTTTCTGTGACCTGCTGTATCTGCAGAAATCTCCTCTCAGAAATCTCCAGCACTGTATTTCGCATGACTTGTTTGCTTTCCTTTGTCTGCTTTCTTCACTATACAGCTTCACCTAGAAATCAGAAATACTGTGGCATAAGTAGTCTTGACTTTGGTATCCAGTGATATATCTTTACACTTGAATTCTGACTTGAGTCAGAACATTGTTCATAACTCATGCAGTAGGTTTTTAAATGCCTGCATGAAGGTTAAATAAGTCCAACAGAAGCTGGCATTTTCAAGGTATGTTGATGTGCTGGTGAACCAGGTCTGAAGGGGGCTCATTCTCTCTTTCTCCTCTCCATCAGTGTACAGCCATATCATGATTTGACATGTCCTGGTTTAACCTACTTTAGGAAGATATTTCAGGCCATGATGAAGTGGGCATCAGGTCCAGGTCAAGATACCCCACTGTAACCAAGCCTATGTACTTTGTAACTAAAATATTATTTGGAGTTTATCACATGGGAGGCTAAGTGCCCACATCTTGTGCAGAAACTGCATTTAAATTCCAAGAATATCCTGCAAAAGCGGGATTGTTTTCAGACACATTGGGAGCATTGAGCATTAATCAAACATTAACTCACACAGAAAGTGGACAAAATCGGCTCCTTTTTACTTTTGGGAAAATCCAGAAAGTAAAAAGCGGTTGATTTTGTCCACTTTATGTGCGGGTTAATGTTGGATTAATGCTCGATGCCACTGATGTGTCCGAAAACAATCTCTCTTTTGTGTGATTTGTCCACTTTCTGTGCAAGTTAATTTTGGATCAATGTGTCTGAAAATGATCCTGTTTTTTCTGGATTTGTCCACTTTATGTGCGGGTTAATTTCAGATTAATGCTCAATGCCTCTGAAAACGATCCCACTTTTGTGGATTTAAATCCTGCTTCTGCACGGGATTTGACCGATTCCCTCCTGTGTGATAAACTCCCTACTCTCCTTTTTCCCATCTTGCATTTCAACACCTTTCCTCAGCAGTCTCTACTTGGCTGAAATTTTCATTTCAACCTCACTGAGTACAGGGACTTGTTTTACTTTGTAAAATGCCATGCACTTGTACATTGGCATCATTTTGCTAAAACCACCGATATTTACCAGGAAGAGGGGGAGCCATGTTCCTGTGTGATGACACTGGCCTTTCTCAGCAGAGTTTGAATGTGGGTGTTGAATGTGGGTGTGGAATACTAAGGGCATTACTATGTGTGGCCTTCAAACTGCAATTACACCAGGAAAGAAACAGCTTTGGTGATATTTGTTTCATGATAACGCCTCTGACCCGTAAATGGATCTAAGGCTGTCTTCTCCAACATGATGCCTTCCAGATATGTTGGGGATGCTGGTGGGGTTTGTAGCATCAATGGCAGCTAATGTGTTATGTCCTAATCAGGATACCCACAGCCAGAAGTGACTTGGTACAAAGATGATGAAGAGATGGACAGATACTGTGGCTTGCCCAAATACGAGATCTTCCGTCATGGGAACCGACACACACTACAGTTGTACAAGTAAGGAAATGGAAATGTATCTGTGTGCTGGAGAGACTGGTTTACTAACTGTTATTGGTCTGAATGAGGATATATGTGCAGACAGGATATTTTTCAGCCAAACAAAAAAATACAGCTTCTTGGAATATGCTACCTGGATTCCAGGACTCTACAGTTTCATTTGTTGCTCTTTGTTGCTAATATAGTTCCCTAGCCACTATAGGTTTACTGCCCTGAGGATGCTGGCAGTCGCAGTAGTAAAAACAGTAAGTTTTCTGAGTTCTGAGTCTAGCTGTCTTCAAGCCTTTCCATACTACATAATTAAAGTGCTGTGGTTACACTTTAAATGTCATAACTGTGTAGATCTGTGGAAACCTGGGGTTTATATTTGGGAAAGCACTACAGGTCTCAGGCTGAGGATTCTACATACCCCTGCCTAAAGTACAAATCCCTGGATCCCAAAGGAGCAAATGGTGGCTCTTAAAGTAGAATCATTTTGTTGCTGCTGTTGTTAAAACTATTGAGAGTCAGAAATTACTGAAAACTTTGCAAATGTTACCAGTAGATTAAGATTTACCCTCTGCCTATCTCAGCAGTAGAGAGTGCTGATATCTAGGAATCTCCTGCAGCCAGGCAGTGAAGGGTGTCATTTTATTAGCTTTTTGGTTGTACTAGCTGACCAGGAAATTACTCTTAGCTCAGTAGTGGATTTAAGATCCACATTGAGGTTCATGATCCAGGGCTTTTCTGTGTGCTCACATGCTCACATTGCTGTCCAAGAATTTGTAAAGGAGATGGACTGGATGAAGGAGAGATTTTATACCAGCCACACATCAGCTTTTGTGAGTTAATCCAGCCAGTCTTTGTTCAAAGACAAGAGCACAATATTAATTGTATGTATAATTGAGGGTGGAGGTGAGGATTACCGTAGCTACTCTGCTCTTTTCCATTTGGAAAAAGTGGATGATATCCACTGAACATTTCACATTTCTTGGTAGAAAGCACAGCTCAGAAAAGTTGGACTAAAAGTTGTTTTGGACTACAGCTTCAAGAATCAAATAGCAACGGTATCATGATGTCTGTTCTGACCTATCCTGACTGCATGGATAATGGTGTTTGAGAGAAAGGTGGATATGTATTCCTGCACCTCCTGTAAGAACTGGAGTGCTGCCTTCCCCAACCTGTCACTCATCAGATATAATGGACTACATCGCTCATCATTCTTAGCTGCTGCTGTGTAGTCCAACATAGCGGCAGAGTGGTGGGTCAGGAAGGGTTGTACGGGATGATTTTCTTTCTCCAAGGTTGTTCATAGGGGTCTCCATTTACCGACAGGTGCACAGAAGAAGATGCAGCCATTTACCAGGCCTCAGCAAGGAACAGCAAGGGCATTGTGTCCTGTTCTGGTGTCCTGGAGGTTGGGAAAATGACGGAGTATAAAATTCACCAGCGATGGTTTGCTAAGCTCAAGCGAAATGCTGAAGCCAAACTGCGCGAGATTGAGCAGAGCAGGAAGCGAGGGAAGGAGAATGTGGAAATAGACCAGCTGAGGAGAGTGAGCCCGGACAGGTTCCAACGGAAACGCCGCCTGACAGGGGAGGTTGGGATGCACTCAGGCACCTCCCTGTGGGACAAGGATGAGAAGGCAAAGGTGCGCATTCCTGATGGGAAACCACGATTTGGTGAGGCGGATAAAGCCAAGAACAAAGAGTCCCCTTTAAACACTACCTCCCTGTTCTCAAATAATTTCATAACAGGACGGCTAGAAGGAGATGTGAAGACCAATGGGGATTCTTCTCTTGAGAGTGGGGAGGAAAACGGGGAAGAAAACACTAATGGATTTCTCACGTATATCTATGAGACGGTGGAGATTATGAAAGCCAAACCTGCAACCAAGGACTTTGCTGCTAAGAAGAAGAAGAAAGGGGAGAACACAAACATTCTGCCCAGTGCAAGTCAGGACATTTCCCAGCAAGAGGAGAGAGCACAATCAAGGAGAAATGTCTTGGCACAGAAAGATACAAGGACTAGCAGTTCCTTGTCCAAAAATGTATCATCACTAGCAAACAGGGGCCTAACAGAAGCAGAGCCGAAAGACCTCCCAAGCCACAGTACAGAAAAAAATACATCCCTATCATCCTCTATGCCTTCAAAATCAGATGTGTACTTTTCTCTGAAGGACATGTATTTGGATATTGGAGCAAAAGCTGAAGCTGAACAGCAGGCACCAGAACCAAAGGCAGGTAGAACTGGTATAGGTCAACCGGCTGGGGATGCTTCCATTTTGGAAGAATCCCTTCCCATAATCAGTCTTGTCCCAAAAAGGGCATATACAGAGCGGAAAATGGAGGAAAATGAGGCCATAGAAACAGAGAATGCCAAAATGGCAGTCACTGAAACTGTTCAAGATCTTAACACAACATTATTCCAGAGTCCCATCTGGCCCATGGAGCCCAAGACAGAGGTGCAGCCTTCCCTGAAAATGGAAACTGTGTCAGAAATATCCAATAAGAATGCTTTTGAAAGGGATCTTCAGCATCCAAGCCAAGCTTCAGAGACTGGCTTTGGTGTACAGCCTTCCTTTTCAAAAGAGAGTGAAACGAGGATCCTTGATGGGCAGATCCGCGAAACGGACTTGCTGGACTCCCTCCCCATTGAAGTGAAACCAGCCCCACAACCCCAGAGTCTGTCCAGGGAGCCAGGGGATAGGGGCACATCCTCATCCTTGCAGGAGGCCAAGCAAAACTTGCAGAAGGAAGAGCAGCTGCACACCCGAGGGCTTTGCAAGGTACTGTAAGGTTCTTTTTTTTTTTTTTCCTGAGGCTGACCTCATGCAAAACATTTCCAAATCAGTTTAGCAGCAACTGCCAAAGCTGTATTGGCTATTTATAGCTGGAATCTGCAGGGATGTGCATCACCAGCAAGAAACTGGATGGTCACTTATAAGGCTAACAGAGACCTCCTGCTATAATAATAATAATAATAATAATAATAATAATAATTTATTTATATCTCCGGCCTCTCCCCATGGATTGAGGAGGGATTACAACATTGTATGAACCAGGCCCCCTTTTTCATTTGTACCCCTCCTTCACAGATTTTAACGAAGGAGTCAGATGCATTGGGAGATCCAGGCAAAACTTGGAGTTTGCTTACAGGATGATGCAGATCACCTGGACTCCTAGGTTAGCTGTTCTCCTACTCCCCAAGAGGTGTCATTGTGTTGCCTGGCTGCAGCTGTCCCTGACACTCATTGGGAAGGTTTGGGAAGGTGTCTATTTCTGTCATTTGTTCTGCAGTGTTTTCCATATAATTCGGCAGTAGGAAAAGAGACTCTGTGTGTGTTTCTGCTTTTAACAGGATTTCCTCATCCAGGACCACATGATTGGAAATTTGTGTCCCTCGCTTTATTGGCATCCAAACAATCTCTGCGGAGGCGTGAGGAGTGGGTGGGACTTGTGAGAATTGCGTAGGTGGGTCTTTCAGCCTAAGACTTGACTAGACTGAAGAGCTCAAGCAGCTTCTCGGCCTGAGCAGCTGCGAAGGCCTTCTGGCTCAGGTTTCCAGAGGATGCAGGCTTGCCCTGCCTGGGAACTCCAGGCTTAGCCTCGGGTGGGTGGATTGGTGGGGGTGACACTGAGGCAGACTTTGAGAATGTGAACTTACGAAGCTGACTTATACTGAGTCAGATCATTGGCCCGTCTAGGTATCATCTTCTCCCTGCTATCATCTTCTCCAGAGATTTATGACACACCACCAGGGTGTCTGTGCTTCCAATCTTGCAAGGTAGGGCAGGCTGCAGGCACTCTTCTTTGTTCTTCTTTCATCACCACTGGAGATTGTGGGAGTTGTCATCTAAAAGGTACCATTGTCAAGTTGTGCCAATCTACTGCATTCCATTTTAAATAACTTTTTATGTCTTGGATACACACAAAAAGAGGCATACACAGGTATGAAGGACATTCCTTCTGGTATCTCCCCTTTAACTCCTTTAATAAAATAGGGTAGGATGACCAGCGTGTGGATGAAGCCAGCTCTCAGATTATGCAACAGTTAAATCAACTCCAGTTGTGCTGGAGGAGAGTTCTGTGGATATCATAGGCTGCCGATTAGAAGAGTTCAGCTGCAAGTCCCAAAATCCCCATAGACAGCATGGCTAATCCCTGCCAAGGAATAAGGAGCACATCAAGACATGGGAATAGTTAAAACAACTTTCTGGGGAAGGAGACCCCTAATGTAGCTTGGGATTTTTTTTTATTTAGATGAAGGCAAAGGAAGCCTCTTTAATAGCATAGGTGTTTGTTGGGGGAAGGAAAAGTAAGTTGACTAGCTTTGGACAGTTTGGTTATGTGCCTCCCTCGCAGTGCTTTTACAGGTAACTACTTAACATAAGGCTAAATCATGGGAGGATTTGCTTTCACAGCACCTATTTGGGACAATTCTTTGTTAAGAAGCATTTTGGTGGAAAGAAAACATGGCTTCTATTTCAGTAAAGTGGGGGTTGAATTTGTTTCATGTTTTAGTTCAGTATTTAATGAGGAATCTAATGTATATACACTTGTCCCTCTACGTTTGTTGGGGCTAGGGACGTCGGACTCCTGTGAATGTAGAAAAACCACAAATAACAAAAACACTATGTTTTTACCTGACGGAACAGCTCTGTAGGAATCTCTAGGTCCTCCAGTGCAACTCTGGTTAACATCTGCCAGTCATTGACCATAGAATTGCCCTGGAGGAGCTACAAATGCCTAGTGGAGTGTTCTCTCTAGGAATTCTAGGTTCTTCAGTGCAACTTTTGGTTAAAGTGGACCATAGAGTTGCACTGGAGGACGTAGACATTCCTAGGGAGAACATATTAAAATCTGTGAATAATCAAATCCGCAAGCCACAAATGTGGAAGGACAAGTGCATTTATTTTATTATTTATTGAAGGCATATATTTATTGACTCTTGACTTGCCAGAGCTGCTAAAGCAAGGCGTAATAAACAAAAATGACTTGAAAACATTAAATAAGAAAAAGTTTAAAAAGTTAAAACCAAGCCAAACTCCAATAGTTCTAAAACCAAGCGAATGGTTTAGAAAACAGACAGAGCAGAAATCCCTCTTGTTTTAAGAGCCATTGAAAACAGCACAGTCTTTGTTACCTGCTGAGAATTCAGGAGGGAATGGAGTCAGCCTGGCCGTTCTTCAGTTGTGATGTTGCTACATAGAAAGCCCTGTCATGTGGACCCACCAACCTAATCCCTCAGGCTGATGGGATATGTGACAAGTCCTCCATACATCATCTTAGATTTTGGACAGGCTAGTCTACATTTAAGTGTATTATGTGCAATCCTTTAGATTTTCCACATTTACGCTGATTGTCTTCACTTTTCTGTGCAAATTCGTCTCTGTTCGCATCTGTTTTATCCTCCCTCTGTAGAAAATGCACAACCATACAAATCCATGCGAAGCTGATGGATGGCCACACATGCAATAATGCACATTTCTGCAGATTTCTACAGATAATCCACGAAAAACCACAAAGCCTTTTTTTTTCAGAGTTTAAGGAGGGTTTTTTGGGGGGTGGGAGCCCAAAGGCCTGTGAATCACGTGTGGCCAGATTGCAAAGTAGTCAACTGGAATGAGGAATATTTTAATCGTGTAGACTGTAGGCTGAGACTGAACCCTGAAACTGAACCACAGATTGGATGTCAAGGGAAGCTTTGCTACCAGTATATGTGTGTATTTAAAAATAACAACACCTCGCATTGAGAAAATTGTGGAGAATTCTCTAGCTCTAGTAAGAAGTTCAGTGTGTACCGAGCAGCAGAGATACGTTTAGCGATGAGGTTAGGCTTAGGGTCAGTTTGAGTTGACTTCTTGAATAGAAGAAGTACATGAAACCCTAAGGGTTTCATATACCGTTAGGGCTTCATACACTTCTTGTATTCCTGACTCCCATTGAGAATTCTGGTGTTCTGCCAAATGAAACATATCACTGACATCCAGAGCATATCACTTCTGCTTTATTGAATAGTGTTGTTATGTGCCTTCACATTGATTCTGACTTATGGCAGTCCAGTCCTAGGGTTTTCTTGGCAAGATTTCTTCAGAGTAGGTTGGCCATTGCTTCCTTTTAAAGCTGAGAGAGTGTAACTTGCCCATGTTCACACAGTGGGTTCTATAGAGGAACAGGGATTTGAACTGTGGTCTTCTGGAGTCCTAATCCAACAAGGAAACTACTAATACCATGCTGTCTTTGAATTATAGTTCTTCTGAAAACTGCACTAGGTATTTTTTTTTGTCCCAGTTTATAACACTGGCAACAAAAGATTTCTTAGAAAATAGCAAGGGTTCTGAATGCTGTTGTTTTTTTTGTTTGGCAAATAGCTGAAAAATGTGACCCTGAGGGACTAAAATATGCCCTCTAGTATGCAAAGGTTTTTTTAAAAAAACTTTAATGGATTGTGCTGTAAGAAACATTTGCAATAATTGTATCTGAAATTGTTTTATTGAATTGTCTCTTCATTGGGAATTGTCATCTTTAATTCAGCAGGTATTTTCATGAAGGACATAGAGTATACACAAATTATCTTTTGCTGAGGTTTTTTTCACAGAAACGTTGTTGTTGTTGTTTGCTTTAAAAGCTTCCCCCCCCCCCCCGATCAACATTGTATTTTATGCACCCACACAAAAACAACCTTTTGTTTTCTAAACAAAACACCATGTTTTTACACAAAAGCCAATATTGTTAGTTTTTCCCCCATCAAATTTTCACCAGAAAATTTCCAGAAATGCAAAATAAATAAGTAAATTGAAAAATGTGTAGAACTGCTCATAATTCACCATGTTGGGAGGAACTTGTACTGAGACATCTCTGCTAGAGAGTCTAGTCGCCTAAAAGTCTTTGGCAGGGCATTCTATGTACCTTGCCAGACTACAAAACTTTTAAGAGTTACAATGGCATGCTGAAATCATACATAACTGAGCAGTGGCAGAGCATGGAGGAGCAGTTCTCTCTGGTTGAAGTGCTCTGTGTCCACGGCTTCACTCTGCTACTCCTCAATGATGCGCAGTTTCAGAACATAATTGCATTTTTTAAAGTAACTTTCCCAGCTCCAGTCTTAGCAAGCCTGCATATCACTGTACCATTATGTTCAGTCTTCATGACATGGAGAGCTGAAGCAACATGGAAAGAGCAGGTTGGAAGTGACACCAGTTACTCTAATATATCTGGAGGCACCAGGTTGGGGACAAACCACATTAGATGAACTATACTATGGAACAAAACAGATATGGGACATTGTTTTACATTAAAGTGTTGGAACCTTGAATATAGCTGCTTCCCCACAAGAGAACTTCAGCATTGTTAAGGTATTTCTTTACTGCAAGCAACTGAAAAGGAAAAAAAAAATAGTCAGTGGCTTTGATCAGTTATGTATGATTTCAGCATGCCATTGTACTCTTAAAAGTAACTTTCCAAGTTTTTCATTAAGGAAGGAGCCTCTGTTACTGCTGAGGGACATGCCAGTTGACTTCCTTCTCTTTGAAGGTCCTTATCAGCCTCTCAAAAGTGGCTTTCAGCACTTGAGGCTGTGCTGGTGATGACGTTGCAATCTTGTTGGAATTTGCTGTGTGGGTCACCATTTTAGGAGATGCAAAAGAGTCTTGGCCGTCGGCAAGGAAGAGACTCTCTGAGCTAATAATGGGAACAAGAATGGCTGCCGATGTCCTGGTGTGGTCGCACATCTCACACCTGGTGATGACTACTTATTAATCTCTTATTTGTTTATTTATTGGATTTATATCCTGCCTTTCTCCCAAAACAGAATTCAAGGCAGTTAACTCAAGCAAACACTTGAGTGTTTGTTCCCTTCTGCAAGTTTGCAGCCTGTCTCCAAATCCCTATTGGATGCACTTATCTGTCTGCCAGACTCTTTGACCCTGATCCTGATTAGGTTTTAGGAAGACTCCATTGTGGATATTGCATCATTGTGCCATGCATGGAGTTGATGGCAATAGCCAAATAGCTTCACCTGATCAAAGTTGTGAGCCGCATTTGATAGGTCTTGGGGGTGCTTTACACTTCCGACGGCAGCGCCATGGAACAGCCTGAGCTGTGTGTGTTGCAACCTGACCCACAAGATGCAGGAGCAGCTGTTCGCACAAAGCTGCATGGTTGCCATCCTTTCCCTAGATATCTATTTCCAGTGTGAATCCATGTCGGGAGAAAGAACAACAGAGCAGGTGGAAATGTCCCCCAAAGCGTTTGCAGAATTATGGAATCTGTAAGAGGGAAGAAGCCAAGGAATGGTCTAGATTCAGTCCTTTGTCATAGAGTTAGATGCACTTTCTGTCACCTTCAAATCTGTCACCTTTTATCATCTGTGAGATAGGTGTACTCTGAAAATTTATATAGACATGCAGACAGACAGATCGATCCATCTCCACACACACACAGAGGATTACAACAGTGATAACTTACAACAATTGGGGGGAGAGTTTGGGAAAAATCTGCTCCCAGCTACTGCGAAGACTGCAGTTAAGCTTGGAGAGAGTGAAGAGGTCTGAAGACTGAGTAGGGTGGCAGACAATGTCCCTGCTAATCACCAAATACCACCCCTTTGACCCTGTGAGACCCTGTGGCTATGGAGGAAGGGAATAGTAACATCCATAGCAACTAAAATAGGCATATGCAGACATTAGATAAATGACACATACAGTCTTTGGAGCTTATCACACGGGAGGAATTTCTCTCCATTTCGAAAGAAATGAAAGTGGGGCCAGTTTGGAATTGAGTGGATTTGCTAGTTCATCTTATTTACATGATTGCGTATTGCGCGTTCGGAACGTCTTCCCATTGCCTGAAATTGCATGTGATAGTTTCTCATGCAATAATGTGAAACCCCACGATTGCGTTTGGAAGGACTTCCCATTGCCTCAAAATGTGTGCGATCGGCTTTCACGCAATAACGTGAAGTCCCATGATTGCATTCAGATTGCCATTGGATTATACTTCCAATTCCCATCGTGTGATAAACTCCAATGTCTCTACTAATCACAGAATCTCATCCCTTTGACCCTGTGATCTCTGGCTCCACTCCAGTATTGGTTGGACCACAGTTATCATCCTCAGCTACCATGAGTATACTGAGTGGGAGTTGTAACCCAACACATTAGAAGTGTAGCAAGATGTGCAAAGCCAGACTGGATGATACTACAGGACAAAGGAATGGCTTTGGTATTAGTTGGCTGCCTATGGAGATCAGCTTTGTGGCCTCTCCCCAGCAGACTGGAAAAGTTACTTCCTACCATGACCTTGCTAGCTGGTCTTTGAACTTTGCAGAGCTCTGTTCTCTGCCCATTCTTTATCAAAATGACCTTGCAGAAACTGATTTCAAATATACAAAACTACGGTACCTCAACTATCACCTCTTTCTTTGCATTATCATCCTTTCAGTTGCTTTCTTTGTATAGATTGTCTCTATTTTCATCCCTCTGTCTCGCTTTCTCTCCCCACATGTTCAGATCCCTCTCTTCTCCTCCCTCTCCTCCAGTCCTTGCTTAGCCAAGCTGGACAGATATAGCTCTTTTAATCTTCTCCAGACGTCAGTTCTTCCAGCCACCTGATCTTGATGCTCCTTTCAGCCTGTTGGTGTTGTTTGGGAAGCTGCCGCCTATGTTCAAGGTTGCTATTCCTGGTCCAACTATTATTTCTGGGCCCCTCAGTAGCCATGGTCCTCTGAGTCTGAATGGTGACCATATATGAAAAGTTGGTCATATTATGTTCCAAATAGTATTGTTTAAGAAGAGTTTTGTTTGAAGGGATCCAAATTCCACCTCCAGGAATGAATCATGAGCTTAATTCCTGCAGGTTTTATTGTTGATTTTTTGGTATGTTTTAACTTTTGTTGTACTGTAGTTATTTTAATTTGTAAGAGGTCTTGAGTCCCAATTTTGGGGAAGAGGGTGTGTGTGTAAATAACATCAGAAATAATAACAATGTGGTGGTGGTGGTGGTGGTGGTGGTGATAGTTATCCAAAATGCAATTTGATGGGTTTGGGGCTCAGAAAGACGTGGTCAAGGGACTTTTGAAGAGGCAATGGAGTGTTATCAGGGTAAAGGCCAGTGGTGGGAATCAAACAGTTCTCCAGATGTTGTTAGACTGTGGCTATAGCAGATCTTGATTTCAGTAAGGCCTTTGACAAGGTCCCCCATGATTTTCTTGCAAACAAGTTAGTAAAATGTGGCCTAGATAATGCAACTGTTAGGTGGATTTGTAATTGGTTGAACCCAAAGGGTAATCAGCAGTGGTTCCTCTTCATCCTGGAAAGAACTGACTAGCGGGGTGTCATGAGGTTCTGTCCTAAGGTTCTGTGCTGTTCAACAGCTTTATACATTACTTTGTTGATGGAACAGAAGGTATATTTATCAAATATGCAGATGACACCAAATTAGGAGGAGTAGCTAATACCCCAGAGGAGAGAATCAAAATCCAAAATGACATTAATAGATTAAAAAACAGGGTCAAAACTAAGAAAATGAATTTCAACAGGGAGAAATGTAATTTCTGCACTTCGGATGACATGTGAAAGGGATCTAGGAGTCCTGGTGTCACAGCCACTTAAAAGGCCAATTCGATTCTATGCTGCATCAATAGAAGTATAGTGTCTAGATCAAGGGAAGTAATAGTCCCACTCTGTTCTTCTTTGGTCAGGCCTCACTGTGTCCAGTTCTGGGCACCACAATTCAAAAAGGATATTGACAAGCTGGAGCGTGTTCAGAGGAGGGTGTTCAAAAATGGTGACGGGTCTGGAAACCACCTAGCCCTATGAGGAGAGACTTAGGGAGCTGGGTATGTTTAGCTTGGAGAAGAAACAGTTAAGAGGTGATATGATAGCCCTGTTCAAATATTTGAAGGGATGTTGAGGATGGAGCAAGCTTGTTTTCTGGTGCTCCTTTCTGCTGCTCCAGAGATTAGGACCTGGAGTAATGGATTCAAAACTAGAAGAAGGAAAGAACCCTCCCTCCTTATTATTTAGATATTTAATTTATTTGCTCATTTGTGTATTTTGTGTATTGTTTATCCACTTTTGTAAACCGCTTTGATCTTTTTTGGAAAGGCGGTATATAAATAAATTATTATTATTATTATTAGAAAAGTGATTCCAACTCAACATTAGGAAGAACTTCCAAAGAGTAAGAGCTGTTCAAAAATGAAATATGCTGCCTCAGAGAGTGGAGGAGTCTCCTTCTTTGGAGGTTTTTAAACAGAGGGTGGATGGCTATCTGTCAAAGTTGCATTTTATTGTGAGTTCCTGCATGGCAGGACTGGATGGCCCTTGTGGTCTCTTCCAACTCTATGATTCTATTATTCTACAAGTCCCAGCAGCCCTGGGTAGTATAGCCACTGTTGGTGTCTGCTGGGAATTACAATCCAACAGCATCAAAAGGGTCACATGATTCTCACCAGTTAAGGGGACTGAGAAAACATGGGAAAGGTCAGGCATTGAGCTTTGACTATAAATCTCCTTCCTCTAACCAGTACACCCTCCTAATGTGTTAGACTGCTCCTCTCATCAGCCATAACTAGCATGATTCAGAGAGCTGGGCCAGAATTATTTTTAATGGAGGTTAGTGTGTCCTGCCAGGATGCTGGGATCCCACTTGCTCCCCAAGGACACCCTTTGCTCTTGCCAGGCTTGACCCATATTAATGTTTTCTCTCTAAGCTAACATGAAATGTCTGCTAACCAAATACTACTGAAACGTGTGTGTATATGCCTTCATATGGTCGCACATGGTGACTCCTTGAATTTCACTGGTAGTTTTGCCAGTTCTTTCCTTTGAAATATAGTCTGTAGCACCTGGTTTATGTTATCCCACCCAAGTGGTGATTAGAGCTGACCTTGCTTAGTTTCCAGGATCAGATGGGATTCTAAATAATAAAAGCATTTTTGATAAAACATAAGAAAAGAGAAACACAACACACATGGAGTTTTTAATGAGAGTGTGTGTTGTGTTTCTCTTTTCTTATGTTTTAAATATGGCTCAGCAGTTAAGACACTGATTCTGATGATTGCAAGGTTGGCAAGTTGGCAGTTCGAGACCCAAGTGCCACATGATGGAGTGAGCTCCTGTCACTAGTCTCTGCTTCTGCCAGCCTAGCAGTTTGAAAGCATTTAAAATGGAAGTAGATAAAGAGGTACCACTTTGGTGGCAAAGTAACAGCGCTCTGTGTAGTCATGCTGGCCACATGATCACAGAGTTGTCTCTGTCAGCACTGGCTCCCTCGGCTAAGTAATGGAGATGAGTATTGTCCCTTACAGTCGGACATGACTAGACAATCACGTCAAAAGGGAGCCCTTTACTTTTTAAATATGGTTTAAAAGTGTTTTTAACTTGTGTTTTTAAAATAGAAATCTGTTTTATTTGTGTTTTGTATTAATAGATTTTTTTAGTTGAGCTTTGTAATTATTGTAAGCTATATTGAATTCCATGGGACAAAGGTAGGATATTAAATGAATGAATAAAAAGATGCTACTTCAAGAGTCTTCCAGCAGAGGCAGTTCTTTCTCTTATTTCTGGCAAGAAAGAGGGTGGGTTGAAGAATCTGAAAGAAGCACAAACAGCCTCAGAGGCTGCACGTAGACCCATGGAACCATACTTTGCCTTCAACTGTTTTAGCTACTAATATGTTTCCAACAATACTGTTTGCTCTTAGGCTGCTGAAGATGTGATGCCAGTCTCACCCACTGTCTCCAATCTGCAAACTCCAGATTCAGGCCTTAGAACAGTAAGAAAGCAGGATTCTGAGTACTTTGCAGCAAGAAAAATTGTCCCTAAAGAATCAGAGATCAAGCAGGCTGAGAAGGAAGCTCTCCCTGATCCACATCTCCAAGAACCAAACATAGTAGTGCCAAGTCAGGAGGTCAACCAGCACCTCTCAGAGACTTCCAAGAATCATCCATCAGTTTCCTTTGTTATCACACAGCCAACTGAGAAGAAACATCTACTTTTGGAAGAAAGTTCGGGGAGGCATGAAATCCAGCACAGACAAGCACCAAGTTCTGGGAATGAGGGACTGGCTGGTTTCAGATCACCAACCCAAAATGCCAGGCTTGAAGCAAGACCTACAGACCAGTTGGGTCAAGTTGTCCCTCAGACTGAGGCAGCAAAAACATTTGAGTCACTGGGGGACAATAGGCCTGGTCCACATATGGATTTGGGGATGGAAGATGAGAGAGCACCAGGAGTGACAGCCAGACCATTACGGGTCTCAGAAGTTGCCCTAAAAGCCCCAACTCTTCACCAAAATGTTCCAGAGAAACCTCAGGAAGTTCCAATAGTGGTGACGTCCCCAGTGCCCCATGAACCCAAAGAGTCAGCTCTGCTTTCTCCAGCCAGCCCTATTGAGAGAAACCAATCTGTGACCCATTTGCTGAGGGATGTTAAGAGAGAAATAGAAACCTGGCCACAAGCTACAGAGCAACAAATCCACAGCACTGCTGCAGAGGAAGGCCAAGATGAAGAAGAATTCTCAACACCTCCAGAGGTTGAAGAGATTGAGCAAGAGGCTTATCCTCTTGGCAAGAAGCTTGAGGTTCAAGCTGGAGAAAGGGAGACCACCTCAGAGGACAATGTAATCCAGGATTTGCCACAACCAGAGACTGCAATGGAGGAGGATGAAGCAGTGGACAAGTCACAGCACAAAAACCTTGTGTCTTCCTTGAAAAATTATTTGCTTCTCCTCTTAAAAATGACCACAGAGAAGGACAAAAGCAAAAGCAAGATGAAGCAAGAAACTAAGATGGAGCAGAGGAGCCCACCTACCCCAATCCCAAAGCATGTGGCAGATGTGGGTGTTGCTGGGCTAACTCCCAGGACATCGAGGAAGATTTTTGAGCGGGTTGAGAACAATCAGCTTTTCCAAAGTGCAGAGAGCTTGCAGCTGACGCCCAAGACTTCTAGGAGGCTTACGGGAATGATCAACCAAGAGCTGCTTGCTTGCAAAGAGACCCTCATGGCTGAACCAGAGGTATCCCCTTTGCCCTGTGTGCCATCCATTATTGTGGGGAGTGCTCCCAGTGAACCAGAGGGTCCCTCAGATCTGTCTCCTGAGGTTTTCAGTGAAGCACCTGTGGCTTTGCCTAGTGCTACCCCACAGGAGTTGGCATCTGGGGCACGTCGTAAAATATTCCTGCCCAAAACCAAACAGGCTGACGAGATGGAAGGATTGGCCCCAGAGAGCCAGGCGCCACGGGGCAAAAGGGACAGCCCTACTGTGTCTCCGCAACAGAGTCGCAGGAGCACCACTCTTCTGCAAACTCCGACCCCATCTTCCCCTCCTGGGGAGAGGCGCTCACCAACCCTTTCCAGGAAGATGGCAACGTTAGAAGTGCCCAAAATATATGAGGAAACTACAGAAGAAACCAAGAGTGTGGCAGACAGCTGCTTAACACCCCCGGAAAGTCTTCAAGAGAACATAATGGAAATGCAAGTAGGAGAATCCCGGAAAGTTAATGATCCATTTAAAGGTGAGAAAGAATCCCTCTTCCTAGAAGGGGGTCAACAGTTGGGGAACCAGGGGCCAATTGCTTCCCTGGATTGCTTTGTGGGCTGCATCCTCCCCACAGCAAGCCCAAATACCTCATTTTGTCTGCGTTCCTTCTCAAAATGGGGAGAAGAAGTTCCATCATGTCACTTAACTGTATTCATTTTGAGAGTAAAATGCAGGCATTTTGTTCACACATATATTTGGGGGGGGGGGGGCTTTTCTGTGCAGTCTTCAAGTAAAAATTATCTGAAAATAGTGCCAATTTTTTTAAAATGGTGTGGGGTGCTTCATAGGCAGCAGAAGTAATATCCAGGGTTTACACGTGGCCATAAGGCTGTACTTTCCCCACCCCAGCTTAAATAGAAAACAATGTGATTCTCCATGTCTTGTTTGCTTGTTTTTTTAAAAAGCAGAATGATCTCAGAGAGCACAGAGGAGGTCTTTATTGGCATCTGGGCACCACAAGCTCCTCAGTTTCCACCTTCTGCTTCCTGGGGGTTGAGGAAATGTACCAAATCTGATGGAATGGGGAAGGCAGATCTGCCCCTTCAACAACTGGCAGTGTTTGCTTGGGCTCCTAGTTTTCAGTGTGGGACAAGAGTCTTCCTTTTAGCACGCAGATGATGAACATTGGTCTCTAGTTGTTGTTCTTGAACTTAAGTTCCTCTAATCTTCTATAATTGGTGACTAGGGATGATGAGAGTTGCAATCCACAGACATCTGGAGGGTGATAAGTGCTCCATCTTTGCTTTAGTATCACTGGCAACCTCACCCTTATCCTCTCCTCTCCCTGATTTAGCCAGAGGTGGGATAGACATTGGAAGAAGAACCTCCACATTTTGGGAGATGGCCCTCAGGGATGCTAGGGGAGCTACCAGCACACCAGGGAGTAGCAACAAAAGCAGAATGTCTTCAGGAATCCAGATCTCTTTCCTCACCTCAGGTGAGGGGCTGTCCTTACCGAAACATCCGCTCTTCCATTTTGCCAAACTAGAAGATGGAGTAGGAGCTAAGGACTTTTAAGTCAGGGTGGAGAAAATGTGGCCCATGGACCATATGCATTCTCTTGACCCCACCTTGTGGTTCTTGAAAACTTACCAAGCCCCTCAGTTTCTCTCCCCCCTCCCCCACTGCAGTGGTATGATTTTCAGATTACCTTTGTGCCTGAAAACTGCACAGAAAGCCCCTCACTTTTACAAAAAGCCCATGCACCACCAGTCTCTTAGAGAACCTCCCACCACCTTCAAATATCTTTATTTACATTGGAGTCCCTCTCAAAATGGTGACTGGAAGTGATGTGATGTCACTTCTGCTCACCATTTTGACAGGGACACTGAAGAAACAAAGAAAGTTCACCATGGTGTATATTGATCCTCACTTTTCCGCTGACCCTCATTTTTCTGTAGCTCCACAGGTGATTCGAAAGATCCGAGCTGAGCAGTTCTCAGATGCCTCTGGAAACCTGAAGCTTTGGTGCCAGTTCTTCAATATTTTGAGTGACTCAAAGCTGACATGGTACAAGGATGAGGTCCCCATAGCAGAAGTCAAAAGGAGGTTAGTAATATACAAACCATTCTTGTGACTAGGAGCAGTGGGGTTTCTGGTGATCAAATAAAGGGTCTGGTACCATGCTATCTTGTTCTTACTAACATGAACCTAATTTTCCTTTTCCTCATGTAAGTCCCCGTCAAGATGTCTTGAATTAATTGAAAATGTATTTGCAGTTGAACAATGGGGGGGGGGGATTGGTGGCTTTGGGGGGACTGGTGAGGAGATTCAGGAGCCACAAAAGTGTTGCACATGGGTCACATTATGCCACAACCCACAAGTTACCAACTTCCAATTTATAGGCACCTTTCTTCTCCTTAGTCAAAATCCAGTATTGTGAATTCATCTGACATCTGGCTCTCACAGACCTTAATTGTAGGACTCCCATCAGCAAAGAGTTCTTGAATCTTAGCAGAAGTAAAGTAAGACAAGTGAAATCTTCCATAGTAAAGTGTTTTTCCCCTCCTCTCAGGACTAGAATAAAAAGATCATCACCTGCTGGCGGAAAGATAGTTAGGAGGATGCCAGTGTAAATTCCCTGGGTGCTGCCACTGAGAAGGCCATCTTCTGTGTTCCCACCAAATGCACCAGCCTTCTCAGAACATGAGCACATTTGTTTGAAAGTATGTGATCCTTCAAATAACTTGAACCTGAGCTGTGACTTTTTTGAACTACTGATACAACTTCCAGAATCTACCAGCCAGTATAGCTACTGGTCTTGTTGGTCTGGGGGATTTTAGGAGTGGTAGCCCAAGAAGTAGCTTTTCCACGTTATGAAGGTGAACAGAAATCAATACATGCAAACATATTTCCAAGCTCTGATGAAATGGCTGTGGGTCCATACTCAAATCCTGTGTATGAACTTCACATTGAAGAGGCTGGCTGACCACTGTGTGAAAAGAATGGAGGTTGAGAAAAGTCTTTGGTCTTATCTGGTCTTAAATTCATGTGACTCTCTTCCAGTTCAGGGGATGAAGGGCAGGCAGCCTTGGCCATTGTGCAAGTCTCCCAGAAGGACTGTGGCGTCTACCAGTGTACCATCCAGAATGAATATGGCACGGACTCCACTGACTTCCTGCTGAGTGCTGAAGGTGAGGCTCAGGTTCTCCTTGGAGATACTCTCATCTAGCGATTTCTGTGCAGCAGAGCAATGCTGCTCCAGTCCAACATGCATCCCCTTAGCATAATGTAAATATCTGAATGTGGACCTATACTACTACATATACTCTCTCCAACTTACTGTAAAGCTCCAAAGTTGCCTCGCACAGCGATTCTGTACTTCATGGCAATCAGTCAGGATCAGAGAAGCATCTGGCAATGTCCCCTTAGCTGGATGCATAATGATAAAAGCACAACTCAGATTCCTGGAGGACCCAAGCAGACTTTCGTGCTGATGTCATCAGTTCATGCCCAACACTTTTCCAATCCTGCCTGCTTGTCATGAAATATGGAATGGCTGTTTGGGCTGAGTAAGTGGAAGTCCATAACTGATAACGTGTGTGTTTCTTTTTTTAGTGCTGTCGGGGTTTATCTTCAAGGAAGAAGTAGAAGGTAAATTGTGCCTAGGAGTTGATGTGGTGAGCTTGTGCTGCCCCCAGGTAACACAATCCTATCCCACACCTGAGCCCCACATGCTCCTCCAGTGCAGTTGATGTCTGATGCAACACTTGACAGGAAGAAGGTGGGAGAGACATGCAAGACAGGCTTTTCTCTCAGGCCAAAGCAAGAGATTAGGGAAACAAAAATGCTTTGCTTATTTCTGTTTTGGTCAGATCCTCTCTGTCGTCCTTGCAGTCTCTCTGACTGACCATCCTTTATCCACCAGGTTAGTGACTTTCTTTCATCTTCTGAAGACTGCCCTTTGCCAAACTTCCCATTACTATTCCAAGTATATGGTCCTTGCTGGGATCTCTCTCTTCTTCACTCTGTTCTCTCCAGATCTTGATGCAGTACATCTTGTCCATCTGGCAACTGGATCACTTGAACATCCTGGACAGCATCACTAGTTGTCCCTTCTTTCCCTGGTTCTCCTTTGTCTCCTCCTGTCCTCAGCCTTCTCTTCCCCAGACTCTGTAACTAAGTATCATGAAATGTGATGGTGCTACCAGGGATGAATTTCTAATTCAGGATTATGGGTGAGGAAAGTGTGGTCCTCCCAAATATTTCTGGACTGCAGATCCCATGATTAGATTATTAGATTTTTAGATGATTATTAGATTATAAGATTAGATCCCATTAGCAATGCTGGCTATGACTGATAGGAGCTACAGTCCAGCCTCAGAGGGCCAGCTGTTTTCCTACCTACTAATCAGCAAGAAGGGAGAGTCCTCCCCCACTCCAGACATACAGTGGATATGATATATAAACAAGTGGCTGGCATCCTTTTCAGTATCAATGAAGTAATAAATTAGACTTATGACCTTGTAAATTTGCTGTTTACATTTATGATCTTGGTACCATTGTAATGATTGCAGTTGTACCTGAAACCCACTTTAAAAGCTAGGCAGCTGCATCACCAAAGGAGTTCTGTGATGATGGAGAGCAGGACAGTGAAAGATGATACATCCAGCTTTCCTTGCCATGAAACAATTTACTTGCCTGTACTTTATTAAAGCAGGCCGACCACCAATTTAGAAATGTAACCCAACACATTCTGTCCCACTGTAACATTTTGCAGCTATTATTCAGTATTCAGTCCAAGAGGCAAAAAGAACAAACATATAACAAGAAAATCTGAGCAGGCATTGTGGAGCTTTCTTCTGTAGTCTTTTTAAATGCTTGCTGAATATACATCAGAACATGGAGAAGTTACCTTTATGAACAGAACTGTAACTTGCAAGAATTCTTCAGCCAACATGACCAGTGGCCAGAAGGTGAAATCAGTCAATCCATCAATCCCTAGTTACTGTTGTCAGAATTGCATGAAATATGTATACAAATAAAAACTACTATACATTTTTCAGAGCTTATCAGTGACCATAGTATCTGGGGGATTCTGGAAGCTGTAGCATAAAAAAGTGACTTTTCCAGCTTTAGTATACATAGAACACACATTAAAACAGAATTCATCTGAAATGTAATTGATCTGAATCCTTCTGTTGTTTTCTGTTGATTTAACATAAATAAAAAGTTAAATGCTGAGTCCTCAGGGTAATAAACTAGGTAAGATCTACTCATGGATTCTGGGACTTGTAAGTTAAATATCTGATGAACTAGATCTGAGAAACACTTGGTAGCCCCTCTCCCCCTCTTTCTGTCTCACAAACAGAGTTTCCTGCATTGCACATCTTTCTTCCCATCATGACCCCCAGTTCTTGCTTGGCCTTGTCTTCATATTTTTTTTCTTTCTCTCTTGCAGCTGGTGAAGAGATTGAAATGACTCCTATGGTGTTTGCCAAAGGCCTGGCTGATTCTGGTTTTTGGGGTGATAAGCTCTTTGGCCGGATCATGGTGGAGGACCTGGAAGCAGGCCAAAGTTTCCTACGCAAGGCATGCCGTGCCCGGGCCATTTATGGCCTTGAGCCAGTCTTTGAGTCAGGTCACACAGGCATCATCAAAGTCCGCAACCTCATCGCTTTTGGTGGACGCAGTGAGAACACGGTGGTGGAAAGGAACTATGACATCACTATCCAGGTGGGTCAAAGGAGACTTGGCACCCTACCTATGCCCAGTTGGCCATGGCGCTATGGGACATAGAGCACATGTTTAGCAAAGGATCCCAGGTTTGATCCCTAGCATCTCTAGTTTGTTTATATATTTAGGCTGGGATCCTTTAGGCTTATGATATCATAACTTTTTGATAATTCACTTTTATGATAGTGGCACCATTGCCGCAACAGCAAATGTCCCAAGCCCACCTTAAAATCCTGGCAGTAATGCTGAAGGATGGAATTCTGCCATCCTAGCTAGTGGAGTGCTGAAGAATGATGCCTCCAGCCCTCCTGCCAGCAAGCTGTAGTACAAGGAACAATTGTGACAGTACCCCATGGGGACCCTGCTTTTGCTTGGCTCACTGATGGGAAGGGTCTGGAGGTGTCATCTTACAGGGCCCCACCCACCAATGCTGCAGGACTCTATCCCTTGATACAGCTGCCTGGATTTTAAGATGGGTTTGGGGATGAGCTTGGGAGCTATAGTGTAGCCACAACATCATAGCTATGTACCTGATATAGGATCTCAGCAGTAAATATTTGTATTCCACTCTGTATCTGAAAACCTGAGGGCAATACACAATAAAATCTGTCTGAGACAGTAAATAACAATAATTGTAAAAGACAAAAAATGTATTAAACCATTTAAAATTTAAACCAGACAATTTAAAACTGGTTATTTAAAATAATTTAAAATAATTCTGATGATAGCAGGTGTATAAATTGGATAAATTCAGTAGAGAATGTCCTTTCCCATGCCTTTCCTGTTCTTAAATGGATCAGGGCACAGGTCCTGTAAAGTGCTTTTGCCTGAAATATGGGAGGATTGATACAGATATGAGGAGTCATTTTTTGTAGAAGTCTCCATGTTCTTGAGGGTAATCTACTGGGGCATATTGGCTGTGGGCAGCACTAAAGCCACTCCTGGGAAGACCAGATATGAAAAAGAAAGCAGGGCATTACAAACATACCACCAACTTTTTGATCTCTCTTTCTTACAACACCTTCTACTCTTTCTTTTTGCTACCCTCTTCTTTTTCATTCTGACATTCCCTTTCTCTCTCTCTTTCTGATACATTCTCTCTCTCTCTCTCTCTCTCTCCCAATCTCCGTTTTTATAACACCCTCTTTTCTCTCTTTCTTTCTGATACCTTCCTTCCATCCTGGCTCTCTCATTCTCTCTTTTTCTAACAACCTCTTCTCTCTCTCTCTCTCATTCTGATGTCCCCTCTCTTTTCTTCTTTTTCTCTTTCTTGCTAACACCTCTTCTTCTTGACACCCCTTCTCTCTCTCTCTGCCTGACACATCCCCCTCTCTTCTTTTGCCTCTGTGCTGAGAGAGCTGCCAGGACAGATCACACTTGCCAACTGTCTGGACTGATTGGTTGCTAGAAACCGAGGCCAACATCCTCAGGCTTCCCCCTCCCCCACTGCAGGTTGCTCATGTGCTCATATTTTCTGCATGACATGCCTAGCTTACTTTCCTTGGAAGGCCCCATCAGAACCATGTTGTCATGACCAGAGAAGATTTTCCACTCTGAGAAAAGAAACATGGCAATGTGTATTAATTATAGCCAGTCGTGATGTGGAAGGGGGAACGTCAGTGAATTTTCTGCAATCTTTTATTTCTTTCTTGAAAAAATCCATTATATTATGAATTTGTGGCCCATAAGCCTCTGTGTTGAATAACAGAAGTGTTGTCACTGGAACTTTTGCTTTGGCTCTCTATGCCTCTGGACTTAGGCATCAATATGTGCTCTTGTTATTATCTGCAGAGCATAGAAGATTTTTTTTTTACGTGTGACCTGTAGAACTCCCCCTCCAGCTATCATGGCCACAGCTGGATTCCTGAAGATTATAGTCCAAAAAAGATTTTCCAGTCTCTGATTATCTGTTACATTTATTTTCATGAACCTCAAGACAGAACACATGGTGATCCTCCTCATTTTACTCATTTCAATATTTTTGCAAAGTAGGTCAGTCTAAGAGAGAACTACTTACTCCCTGTCCACCCACTGGGCTTCATGGCCAAGTGATGATTTGAATCTAGGATTCCCCAGTTGTAGTCTGGTATTCTAACCACTACGCCATTCTGCATGGGTGCCATACTTGAGTGCTGTTTGTCTCCACCGGCTTGACTATGAAGGGTCAAGGAGGATGTTGTTTCTTTGTGTTCTACAGGAGTGTAAAATCCAGAATTCAAGTCGAGAGTACTGCAAGATCTTTGCTGCAGAAGCCCGAGCTGTCCCGGACTTTGGGCAGGTGCCTGAGTAAGTTCTACCTCTCTGTCTCAACTAGGGTTGCTAGACCAGGAGCATCCCAGGCCCTGAGATTCCTTTGAGACCCAAGGATGATCTGTGGTGATGTAACACAGGCAGTATTCTCATAAAGCAGGGGTGAGCAACTGTGGGAGGCTAGGGGTTTGCATGAACCATCCCTCCCATGAAAAAATTTAACACCCCCATACATAAAAACACTCTCAAGGACATGGGGGGCATTATTGCCACATGTTATCTTTTTCCTCCTTGGTCATTTTAGCTCTAAGAGAGACCTTCTTTAACCAAAGGAAGTGTCCACAATCCACTTCCTGTTTTAAAAAAGGCCTGTGGGAGTAGCGGTCCAACCCCCCCCCCCCCAAAACAAACAAACAAACAAAAAAGTAACCTTTCTAAGTTCTAGCTTGGACACTTAATTTTGTTGGAACAATGTTCCCTGTATGAAGCAGCTTTTCAAATAATCAGAGCTATCCTGCACTGAAGTTGCTATCTATATTTGCACACAGAATCATCCCTCTCTACTTGATCTACCGCCCAGCCAACAATATCCCTTACGCAACCATGGAGGAGGATCTGCCTGGCCAGTTCCAGCACTACTGCAGACGAGAACGAGATGGTAGCAGCTTAGCCCCAGCCAACTCCTCTGAGGTTGGGCAGAAGTGCTGCACTTTTCAGCACTGGCTCTACCAGTGGACAAATGGCAACATCCTGGTGACAGACTTGGAAGGTGAGACTCTCCAGAGGCAGCCATCAGCAATTCTTACTCCCCTTACTGCAGCAAGATGGAAATGCTATTTTGGGCACCGGCCCTGATGACTGAGGCCATAGGAAGTTGTAATCCAAAATTCTGTGTCCAAATTCTTTTTCCAAATTCCAGGAAAAGTAACAAGGGTGGGTGGCGGAATTGCCTGTGTCTGTCCTCAGTCCAAAGTTGAAGTCCTTCATATATATCATGCTGCAAGGCTTGCTATCTCCAGCAAGCATGTAGATAATGGGAGCTATACAGTGGGCCACATGGGACATACCTATGATAGTCCTTTGAAGATCTTAAAAGTTGAGAGGCTTGCATAGAATGATAAGACCTTTTATGTAGTCTGGTCCTGAGCTGTATAGAACTTTGAATTCTGTCCAGAAACCAGTAGTCAGTGGAGCTTTTTCAATAAGGGAATTATATGCCCCCTATAACCATTTTTAGCATTCTGACTGTAGCATGTAATATCTGCTGAAGTTTCTGAACAATTTCAAAGAGCCTCCCCACATAGAACACATGACAGTAATTCAAATGGGATGTAATTAAGGCATGTGTCACCATAGCCAGATATGACTTCTCAAGGAACAGGCACAGCTAGTGCACCAGTTTTATCTGTGCAAATACATTCCTGGCTGCTGTGGAAAACTGGGTATCCAAGTTCAGATCTGAGTACAGGAGTATGACCAAGCCTCTATTACCAGTACTTGATATTTAACATGTTACGCTTTTGCTAGCCTCTGTAGAAAATCTAGTAGTCAGGGTGGGTTTTTTTAAGCATTTAAAGGGACTGTGCTTTACTTTTTCCAATTATCCTCCGATCATTCGCCCACAGAGGAAAAGAACTAAGGCTTGAATTAGGTCTTAATTAATCATCTCATTTTCCCACAGAAAACCCCCTGAGAAATTCAATACAGGGCCCAAAGAAGAGCACAATTAAAACAGTTATATTACCTAAACAAAGAACAAAATGAAATGGCAAAATATACACCAATAAAGAGCCAACAGCTCTGGCAAGCAAGACAATTCCATCCTGACCTTCACAAAGTAATAAAGTGGTTATGTGAGGTCAAGTAAATATGTCCACTTCTCTGTCTTGGGCAGTCCCACAGAAAGACCTTTACTTAGTAGCCGCTCCTCTGGCTTGTTCTGAAGAGCATGGGAAAGGGTCTTGGGGAAAGATAGGAGCTAATGAATGAGTTTGTAAGGAATCAGATCTTGAGTTGTTTTGAGGGAGTTCCCAGAATGCTTTGGGATTTCAGAGATATAATCCTGCATCACTTTGGCTCTATATCACGTATGCCAAGGCTTCCCTCTCTGTTTCTCAAAATGAGTATTCTCTAAGGTGGAGAACATGTGGCTCTCTAGCGGTTGTTCGGTTGTACCTTCCACCAGTCCCAGCCAGCATAGTTGGTAATGAAGTATGATGGGAGCTGCAGTAAACAATATTTGGAGAACCACAAATTTTACACCTGTGTTAGTGCGTCTTTCAAGTTTAAGTGCAGAGCAAGTGTGGGGAGTTGAAATGTACTACTTGGCTTTGCTCTCTGTGCACTCAGCTGATGTTAACAGATTCTATGTGTGTAGAACTGGGCATGTGTGGGGAGTTTTGTGAACCAGAGCCCTGAAGCAGCTGCAGCTCCTCATTGTGGATTCCGTCCCTATTCACAGGCCAGTGTACATAATACACTTCATAATACACTGCACTGGCACAATCCCACTCCCCTTTCATATGCCTAATCTACTCATTGAGCCAAACATGGCTAGGGGTCTCCTTTCTCTCAGGGAACATGGCAGAAGCCGTTGTGGTTGGGTGAACAATCTTGACATGCTGCGGCAGATTTGCACACCTAATCACAGGAACAACCTAGCTTTTTTCAAATATTTTTTATAGGTGTTGGATGGAAGGTCACCAATGTGAGGATTGCTACCAAAACAAAGGGGTGAGTGATCATCTGGCCACAAGCAATACTTTAGAGATTCTTGCCAGCATTCTGTTAATGACATACGTGAACATAGGGTCCCACTTATAGCTCCACATATATTTTTTTTCTTTGGTCATTGTGGAGGTTGGTATGCTCTTTTACACTCTACAATGACCAAGACCTCCCCAGGACTCATAGTTATTCTGCAATAGCCCCCACCCCCATGGCCACTGCGTGGCTGGTGAAGAATACATAACAATATGGCTAGGTTCCATAGCCAGATGCAGATTGATGGCATCATTCACAGAAGTCCCTGGGAGCCCATGGCATAGGCAGACAAGTCTCTGACCTTCTTCACTCACCATCAGTTGAGAATGATCTTTTAAGCAAAGCCTTGAGTCCTGGGATGGTGAGTGGAGCGCCATAGTAGAGTTTTACCTGTGGAACATGTACATTGGGCAGTATAGGATTGTGGCCTCTTGTCTGGACCCTGAGGCTGCAGCCTGGGACAAGGGAGATCGTGGCTTTGGTATGTAGTGAAGAGGGATTCACTCTTCTCCTTGCACCACAGTGCCATTGAAACCCCCTCAACTCCTAGTCCTTTGGCATTAGAAAAAATGTGCCAGCGCCACCAACAGCACCTTTCCTCCTACTGCAAATCACAGCTCTTTACACTCATGGAGCAGTGGCATCTGCCTTGGCATCCCCCAGTTCTGCCCACTGCCCTACCAGCTGCCCTGTGGCCCCTTCTGCTCCCTGGGCACCCCTTGTCTGGCTGGTAGGGGCAAGGTGGGTGCCACCTTCTCTGTGGGGCATGGGGGAGGGAGATAGACCCTCAACCAGGTCAGCTAGGAGTCCCACACCAGCAGCACAGGCTCCACTGAGGGCACCTCACACCCCATTCCTGGCGGGCTTTATGAAAATAGTCCTAGACCATATGGAAGGTATTATTATTTATTTATTTATTTATTTTATTTATATACCGCCTTTCCAAAAAAGATCAAAGCGGTTTACAAAAGTGGATAAACAAGGGTTCTCTTTCCTCAGGCAAGCCCTGATGGAGCTGGGCCTGCCTCTTCTCTCCCTCCTAAGGTAACAGGCTGTCTGCCCTTGCTCCAAAAGACTTGGGTGTAGCTGGGTTAAGGCGATGCGGTCTTAACATTGTGATGGCCTAGAGTACTTGGCTGTAGTCAATGAGCCAAGGAACAGAGACCACTGAACTGTCTGCCCACTTGATCTGTGCTCCCTGCATAGTACTGGGAGCTGTCCTCCAAAAATAAACTGTTTTCAAGCTCTGTGTAAAAGTGCAGTAGGGACAGGTCAGGAATACCTTGCTTCGGCACTAACCCTTTCTCTGTTGACAGGTACCAAGGCCTGAAGGAAAGCTGCAGTCCCAACCTGCTCGACCACTTTGCTGCTTCTCACCAGTGTAACCGCTACTGCGAGCTCCTGGCCCTCCAGCGCCTGGAAATCCCTCAGCCGCCACCAAAAGGGAAGGGCTCTCGGAGCCCCATCACGGGCAGGAAGACCTCCTCGGCCCAGTCCAGCCCCCAGCTCCCGAAGAAAGGCCTGGCCAGCCCCCAGGCCTCCAGGAAAGGTTCTGTGAGCCCCAAAAGTGCTCGTAAAAGCCCTGACAATGGGGCATCAGAGTCACAGTTGGGAATGAGGTCACTCAAAGGAGGGGACAATGGCAAGGCCGGTCGGCTGCATTAATGGGCTTGCAGGTCTTCATGCCAATGTGTATTGCATGGGGAAGGGGATGCCCGGGGATGCCCGCCCTCCTGTGGCTCCCCCCCTCTAAGTGTGAGGTCTGTTGTGTAGTGTTTGAGGAAGGGAAGGGCTGTGTTGTGCCTTGGGAGAAGGCCCTGCCAGCACACTGCTCTTTGGGAAACTTGGGAAAGGGTCTTCAGGAGGTGGGAGAAAACAAAAGACTATGAGAAGGCAGCCATTTTGTCTTTAGTCTAATTCATACTGCCTTGCAGAGGGGTGTTCGCATGCCAGAAATGACAGCATACAAGACAGGAGCCTGGCCCTTTCTTTGTGCGCCTGTGTGCACACCTTCTCTGTGTGCAGTAGATGTATTTTGACAAATGCCACAGGCCACCCCTGTGGCTTTTCAATGGGATGATGCAGAAGGCCAGACAACTGGACTGACAAGTGCAAATAGCACTCTGTTTTGGATCTCTGTGTGTACATGACTCTGATGCTCAGCCCTTTCCTCACTAATGTCTTGTCCCTCACTTGTTTTCCCCTTGATTGTGTCAGCCACAACCCCTCTGAGGCCATTTCACCACTGTCTGCACAACCCCATTAACTGGCACCCTTCCCATTGACACTTGCAACTCCTTCTTTCACAATCTAGCTACATCTAAGGAGTCTGTCTGCATCTGCATTTCAGGACAATTAAAATTGTCAAGGCTGCGGCAGTTGAGCTTCATGGAAGGTTAGAGCAGGGTGCACAGCTCTGGCCTGTTCAGATTTTTTTGACCTCAACTGCTATAATCCTGATCCTTGGTGGTGCTATCTGGAGCTGGTGTGAGCCATAGGCCAAAAAAACAACAACTTCATTCAAAAAACGATCTGGAGGGCCACAGTTGCCCACCCCAGCTTAGACCTGACTCTTTTCTTCCCATAGTGCTACAAAAGGGAGTGAGGTGAACCCCCTGTTCTGCATGCAGAGGCCCAGGCCTCCTCTATGTTATTTCCAGTTCAAACAGAGCAGAGAGTGAATTCTGCCTAATGCCTCCTCCACCTGAGAAAACTGCTGCTACTTACAGTACGGGTGATACTAGACCAGTGCCTGCAAGATAATTCAGTTTCAAGTGTTCCTAAACTGCTCATGATCTCACACAGAGTCATCTCTCTCTGTCATTGGGCTGTTCTAAGAAAGAAAAAAATCTTGCTTAGTCCAGGATCAAACTTTGCACATGCTTCCCTGTCCCCCTGCCCCTCCCAGTGCATGCTTGTATACACCCTCCACAACCAAGAATTTCCTGTACCCATTGTGGCTACCATCAAATAGCACTAACCCAGAGCTTAGAAAAGTTATTTTTTTTTTTTTTTTGGAACTTCAGCTTCCAGAATCCCACCAGACAGCTATTGTAATCCCTTTGTGGGGTTGGACAGAAGTCCTGGCTTTATTCAAACTGCCACACTAATAAGTAAATATGTTTCTCTTCTATTCATTGTCACCATCATTTTCATACACTGAGCACTTTTTCTGAACAAGGAATTAGTAAGGATGCAGGAGTTGGCTTTTCTTCCAGTTAGTAGGATTTTCTGTGTGGTTTAGTACATTCTGAGAGATTGGATGATGATTTGACATAAGTAGCCCTGCTCTGTCTTAACTCTTGATGGTTACAAAGGCTTAAATCAGGCTGTGGAAAAGACTCTGGTCTAGAGCATTTTACAACAAGACTTACAGGACCTCACTCTCTACTGTCAGAACATCCTTGATCAGCATATCTTGGGTTACAAACCTAGGTTGACCTACAGCATACAGGGCTCCATCTGCAGGACCCTATCCCTGTGAGCCATGTATTCTAACAAAACACCTTGAATACTGGTGAACAGTATGTGGCCCTCCAGATTGAGTGCTGCAACCTTTATCAGCGCATTCACTGGTGAGGGAAGGTGGGAGTTGCATACAGTTTGCTGAGCCTTAAAGATTAGATTCCCTAGAGATAAATGAATGGAATGGGATGTGTCATCTGGATCCAGAGGGGCAGCAGAGTCAACCTAGGTGTGTAAACCAAAATCAAAGGTTAAGAGAACGGGGTAGGGTGCAGTCCATGGAAACACTGTGAACTGCTTTTCAGACATTGGAGTGTTAACACACACCTTCTGGTTCGGAAATCTGACCTCTTCCCAAAGCTGTGTTAAAACTGGAAATTAGATCTGAGCTCTTTCATGCTCCCAGAAAAAACACAGATGGCCACACTAGGCTGAAATACTGTTGTTTAGTCCCAGCTAAAACAGACCTGTTCAATTGGTTGAGTCAGTACATAGGTAAATTGTATTAATTCAGCCTACCTATAATATGTAGAACTTACTTTCTATCCAGTTGAGTAACCCTTTAGAATTGCATGCATATTTATTCAGGTATTAAGTCCCTACGAACTCAATGGCTCTTACTCTGAGAGAAGTGAGAATATAGTCTTCCTTCCATATTTGTGTGTTAAACATTCATGGATTTGTTTATTTGCAGATTACCATATTTGCCCCTGCCACCAAAAAAATAGGTTCTCTAGGGTCCAAAACACACTGCAGGAATAATCCAGTTTGAGAGTGGTTTAATTGCCCTGGCCCAGTGCTAGGGAATTCTGGGAATTGTAGTTTCTTGTGGCACCAGAACTCTGATAGAGAAGGCTAAATGACTAACAAAACTACAGTTCCCAGAATTTCTCAGCATTGAGCCAGGGCAGTTAAAATGGTCTCAAACTGTGTTTTGGACATAGGTAAAAGATTTTTAGACATTGTGATTAGCGAGAACTTATCCCAGGAAGAAACAGGAATGCTCCAGCAACAAACCATTCATGGGGAAATCCTGTGAATGGTTTGTTGCTGGAGCATTCCTGTTTCTTCCCTCAACAAGTCCTCTCTAATTGCAATGTCATCTGAAAAGCTCCGCTGCGGCCTCACAACTTTGCCGGGAAAATGCCTTTTTAATACTGGCTTTTCCAGCTTTCCTTCTGTGTGATAAAGTCCATACAGTTGTGCTGAAAAACCTATAGATGCACAGAGAGAACACAGCTCTAGGTATTTTTAGGTCCTCTAATCCTCTCATGAGATTCTATGTTCAACCTCTGGTGAAGGTTGATCAGTCATGTTGGAGAACCTACAGATGCCTAGAAAAGTGTTCTCTCAGGTTAAAAAGCAAATAGTGATCCTATAGCCATGGTTTTTCCACTTTTGCTGGGGCAAGGGCTGCACTCTTAGCTCCTGTGAAGTTAAGGACCAACAGTGTGCTGCACCATAAGGCTTTATACCTATACTCATTTACCTGGTGGTAAGCCTGTTTCTGAATGGGATTTGCATTTGAAAAGGCATGGTTGTGATGTGTAGAACTAATCGAAAGGCAAACATGAATCAGGAAACTGCGGACATGAAAAGAAACACAGCATTCTGGTTGGTCCAAGATTGAAAAGGAATTTAGGACTCATCAGCTTGCAGGGAAGGTCACTTAATCACTGGGAATCCACCTGAAAGGTCCCCAATGAACTTCTCACCAGGAAACTATTGCTGTTCTGGATATTTCTGTATCACGAAGTCAAGATAAACCACAATGGTTGCACTGATCGTTCTTGGAAGGTCTTGCTTGTGCAGGTGTACCCTTAGAGTTCTTGCATTCTTGGTTTATTCTTCACTGTTACATTTAAAGTTGAAGTTGAGAGTTTGGCCCTACTGGATCCATATTGCAGTTTTTTACATATACAGGGACAACTACATGCTCTTTCTCCCACTAAAGATAAATTGGTGCTTTCTCATCACTCAAGTGGGGTGCCTTTTTTCACTGTACTTACTCCTTCTCTGGCAGTGACTACTTGTTTAAGTACAGGCTGTAGCATTGTAGTGGCCACAGCACATCTGGAGATACGTGGCTGACGTGCTGAAGTCCAAACTTTCCCAAACACCAGAGAAAGAGAACGACCCGTTGGATGTTGTCAAAGTGCTGTGAAAGAGAGGAAAAGACAAGAAAGTAAGGGCAGCAAACTCTACTGTTTCCAGGCATCAACATAGTGTTTCTGTCTAGTGTTTGATGTGCAATTTATTGTTTCCACAAAGGGTATCTGACAGTTTTGTACTCCTGACCTATTCACAATGAATCAGAGAGATACACCTAGAGGTCCTCTTGAATGACTACAACTGCTAAGCATTTTGCTTGCTATCTCCAGTGAAAATATTGATAAGAAGCACCCTTGTTCTGTAAGTTGGAGTCTGGAAGTTTTAATGTTGTTCTAAGTAAGGTGTGTTGGAATAAGGACCAATAAAGTAGAATATGAGATGCACAACCCCAGTGCTGAAGGGATCAGAAACCTACATTGTCAATACAGTGCTATTTGACTTTAATGGGAATTCTGATACCTTTCTACTCCAATCCTGTGCATGTTTACTTGGAAGTAAATCCCATTGTGCTTAAAGGGATTTATTCCTCTGAGTGTGTATAGCCCTAGTGTCCTTTTTTAGAGTCCTGTGAATCTAAACTTTATTTTAAAAGACAAGTTACTAGTCATGGTCAAGGCATGAATGCTTGAAGGTGTGGGCTGCTTCTAGCATTAAAAATAAAGGCATCCCTGTGAGAACATTTGGTATAGGGTGACAAGTGGGATTCTTCTAGGTATGGTAATCTTGTGAGTACAGTTCTGCATTCCCTTTGGTGCTATTGATGGGCATTGTCACCGTAGGAATGTTGACTCCTGGTTTCAAGCCCTCTATCTTTGGAAGCATATTTAAGATCATAAGTGCATCCACTTTCCCACATGGAAGTATCTCAGGAAAGCAGCCAGTCAGTATCTCTTGAACACCAGCTGTAATAAAAAGCTGTTCCTGGTGTTGATTCAAAAGCCAGAGATAACCGTAAGAAGTAGGAATAAAAAGAAAGGGAGGCATCATCCAGTCCTTGTCTTGTGTCATGGGCCACTACAGGTTATTTTGGAGAGGAGAAGAATTGTAGAGCACTGGTCTTACTTGCAGAGTGTCCCAGCTTCAGTCTGGGCATCTCCAGGTAGGTCTGGAAAGACTCCTGTCTGAAACTGCTGAGTCTGTATTGGACATCACTTCCTTGGCTGCTTTTTATTGACTGGATTTATTCACTGAAATAACTTATTCAGTTTTTATAGTGGTTTGGCCTGGAACCTCTGAAACCTTGCATTATTGGTTTTAGCACAGTGGAAGGAAGGAGTATCATACTTTGTGGGAACTTCATCGCTTCCTATGAGCTTCTTGAATCCAGAGTTTGGGAAAGTTACATTTTTAGACTAGATTTGCCAGAATCTCCAAGCCATAATGACCAATATCCATGTTGACAGGTGAACTCTACGTGCTGTAGTCCAAAAAACAACATTCTCCAGAATCTTTCAAACCTGTAGTCTTTAGAAGCGAAATTCAGGAGTGTGAGTAAAAATTATTCCAAGGAGCGTAGGTGCCATCTGGTGGCTGCTCTCATGTCTGTCTACAAGGAAGAATTTCAGAAAAACTGAAAAACAGAGCAACAGGGAACTTGTCTAGTAGTCACATCTTGCGTTGCTTCGGTTTTCAGCATTTCAGGTTTGCAATACCTCTGTAGAAAATAAATGAAAATCTCACCCACATTGCATAGCAGTCTCGGTGCGCTTGGGCTGTTGAGGGAGGTTGTGTGGAGGTGAGCAGTAAGCAAAGCTGACCGAATGGGGTTTCTTTTATTTGCCAAGGTTGCGGGTATGGGTAGGGGGACAAAGCAACAGCAGGCCTGGCATTGCTGGAAAGAAGGAGCTTCCTTTGCCTGCTGAGAGGGGAACTGTGAGAGGGAAGAAGAAACTGGAATATTTTAAGTTTTGGTGTAGCTGGAAGAATTCACTCTGCTTCCTTTGGTGGGAGAGGGTAAGCAACTGGAGTCTTATCATCTGGAAGGGGATCTCTAACCTGGAAAAAGTAAGCTCTGATGTTTTATGTTTCAAACCCTCTTTAAAACTGATCGTGGATTAAGTAAAACTGCTAATTTTGTGGCTATTTCACATCCTCCTAATCTCCAGTGGCTCCCTATGGAATTGGCTCTGGCCCATTTTAAATCAATATCAATTTACATCACATGCAGGAACACAATTGTCAATTGAGACTTGCTTGTAATTCCCACAGCCATTGTTATGTCACAAAACTATTGTGTTACTTGTTGCACTGCTTATTCTTTTTCTATCGATTGCTTCTTTTTTTTGGAAAGAAAATGCATTAGGACTACTGTAATAAGAGAATGGCATAAGACTTGAAAATTTTGTGTTAAAATGTTTCCAAAGATGCCCTTAAAAATAACTGTTGAAAGTAAATAGAAACCATTAACTTCTTACACCAGTTCGTCTCATTCATTGCAATACGTTTCACATACAACTTGGCTACACGTTCATTACGTTCCAGAAAGTAAGCAGCATGCATAATGATGCTACTTGCAACTCATACTTTCTGAGGTCTGGTTAAATGTAAACTTTAAATGAATATTGGATGTGACCTTTTCTTTTTTAAAAGAAAAAAAGGAGGGAAAGACCCATATATCTGTGATGTCACGATGGTTTAATGCCAACCAAGAGGCAACTGAGTTGAAAATTGTGGCAATCAGTGTCTCGGTGAGGTGGTATATACACTAATAATTTTAAACCCAACTTTAAGGTGCCAAGCATCTATGAGGAAAAGGGTTCAGCAACTTGGATAACTCCTTTAGTTCAGACTCAACTGCCATGAAAACCACCAGATGCTACTGGATGAAAGTACAGAATCATCACCCCTAAATTATTTGTTTCCACCGCACAAATCAGCAGAATTGGGTGTGATAAACCATCAGAGGCTTGTCTTCTATTACAGCTCTCTTCCATGGTTTGCTTTCACTTCATCCCTCACTCTTCCTCTGGCGGCCAAAAGTGGCATTGTACCCTTTGCCAATATCAGTACAGTACAGCCGAGAGTTTCAAAAGGGACGGCTTGCTCACCTGGAAAACAAGTCTTTGCAGCAAATGTAGACGGAATAGCTGGTCGTGTTGAGGTCAGTTCTGCTGAAGAAGTCTAGACAGTCAATCGCCTCTCCTCTGGGTACGTAGAGGATACCTGGAGAGGTTGCAGAGGCTGTGAAGTAGGCTCACCCCCCAGAGCTCGGAAGGTCTCTGTTTTGGGATCAGAACTCCCAGGCCGCTCCTAACTAGCAGAGGCATGTCAGCTGCTGGAATATAGGAATTGTTATCCAAAAAAGTAACATTTCCCAGGTCTGCTCACACTGTCATTTGCTGGTTGACAGGGTGGTGGATTGTTCTCCATGATCAATGACACCTTTCCAAGGGGCTAGTGTTTCTTCATGGGGCCTGTACTTATATCTGTGGGCTACGCTATTGCTGCTGAATGGGTAACTCCACCTGCTGGTTTCTAGCACAGCTTTGCTGTCTGTGCAGCATGTGGTGTATTCCTGCATGCCAGAGGGTTGGATTAGATGACCTTTGAGGTCCCTTCCAACTCTTAAGGTTCTATGATTTACCAGCAATTCCCTTTGTGAAAAATTTGCTGCATGGACCAATTCTTACTTTCTGAAGTACCAGAAAATGGCTAGAAAGTTGGATTGGGACTTGGGAAATCCAGGTTTTAGTCTTTACTCAGCCATGCCATTTGCTCCTCAGTTTGCTCGCCCAGGACTCCTCTCCTGTCACTTCTGTTTTTAAACTTGACATGCCTTTCCATTAACCGTTGGAACCTCTGCTGCCTGCCCCCCAGCTCCATATAAAACACCCAGATTGTACCTGCAAGGCATGCATTGATCAAGGAGACACAGGCCCCGGTGAACAAAGCCCTCAGGACAATGCTGGAAAATTCGCTTTTGCGCTGTGGTGCCATGGACGCTGAGAATAGAAAAGGAAGATAGGGACGGATGAGCAGGATGGATAGCAACACAGTGCTAGGTGTAGATTTCCTTCTACACTCTTTTCATTCAGATCTTTCTGGGTGTCTGTAATGCCCTAGTCAAGAATATTTATGCAGTTTGGAAAAGTTACTTTTCTGGATCACATCATTGGCCATATTTGCCGGGGGCTTCTAGGAGCTGTGGTCCAAAAAATGAATTTTTCCAACTTTTGTAGCCAGGGAATTTAAGGTACTGTGGGACATAGCTCAAGGGGCAGCCTATGACATTATGCTGTCTGAGGCAATGGACAAGATAGCACCACCTCTATTCCATGTATGGCTGGACAAGCAGTTGGATCTTTGTTCAACATGGGTCATCGGATGGTCTCCCAGCACAGCTTGAGGGCACCAGACTGGTTTAAAGACAGGCAGTCCTGTCCTCCAAGAATGGGGAAAGGCCAGGAGCTCCGAAGGACCAACTAGGCAGTTGCCTACGGTGGTTGTCTCACTCTGCCTAATGGTAGGGCCAGCGCTGCTTAACTCTGGATCAGGAAGGAAACTGGCTTTACTTTGCAAGGCACTAAACTTATGTTTCCTCCCCACCTCAAGGCCTGCACAGTCCTCCCAGCAACTCACTCAAGCCACCCAGCATAATCCCGATGGAGCTCAGGTTGGCAAATCCACACAGGGCAAAGGTTGTGATGGTTTCAGCTCTGGCCTGGGGAATGAGAGAGACAAGGAGGCCATCAGTGCAATGAAAACAGTACAAAGAATTCCCATCACCCATTCTAGTAATACCTGGTATCTCTCTGTGCCTTTCCTTATTGAACACAGCAGGGATGTTTGGGGAAGAGAAGCATAAGAACTCAGCAGAGGGTTATGCCTGCATTTTCTCCACCTGCAATATCTGCACCAGGATTCTAACAGATGTCAGAAAATTTCCATTGTGAGAATAGGCTTAAAACTGCCAAAACCATGACCACAATATCATTCTGGCCTAACTTCTTGACTTTTCTGTTTCTTCTCCCCCATCCCTTGCCCGCCGGCCCTCCCTCCCTTTTTTTTTGGTACAATGAGTGGCCTGATGAAGTGTTCTGGATAAAGCAAAAGCTTGCACCTTTTTATGGCATTTTGGTTGGCCCTAATAAAGCTGTTGCATAACTACCTTTGTGCTCAATGGACTGGGCTCTATGTGAAGTCTTTTTCTCCTGATTTGACTCAGAACTAGCTCATTGAATATCTCCAAAGTCTGTCATATCCAAGGCCCAATGAGATAGAGTATGTAGGGCCCAGTTCTTTGAGAAAACAATACTCTTACCATTTTGCTTTGTTGGTTCTGTGTCTGGCAACTACTAGGCCATTTCATTCCAGTGTGGTTCACAACACATTGGATTTAACAGACAGATAACATGCTTCCAATAAGCAGGGCTGCCAGATAAGGACTATGCCAGGGCCTGAAATTTCAGGGCCAAATGCTCTGGTGGAAACTGCTTTCTCATTGTTGTTTGTTTTTGTACAGTTCTTTCTAGTTTCTCTCTCAAATGTCCCCCATTCTGTATTTTTTCCAGACTTTCCTGAATAAATTTTGTGCTTGTTTTAATACAAACTGGGTTCAAGAGTAATGGTTGGGGAACAGAGCTGTGGAAAGTCCAGCAAATATGGACCAAGACGCAACACTCAAATCACTACACCGTGTGATATTGGCCTGTTTTCTCATTTAAAGCCTCCATTCCCAAATCTGGCCATTTCAAAGTTGGTGGAGAACAGGAGAAGCAGCAGACGAGTACTCAGCTATTTTCTGATAGCTGGACAGAGATTAATGATGTGTGTCTAGTTACAGGAAATGAGCTGCTCTCCACGAATCTGGAAATGGCCAGGTTTGGGAGGCTGCATCTGCAAAGAGAGGGACTGACCGGAGATGCCCATAGGTGCATCTCTAGCTTTGCCTCCTGATACAGTACCACGGCCTTTTTGATTCCTAATCGACATATCTGGGACACTTGCCGAAACCCATTGCTTCTGATCCCCATCCCATTCGGGCAGTCCATCCAGTCGCCTCTGCTTGTAAGTTGACAGTTGCTGATAGGCTACAAACTCGTTCAAAAAGATCTTCGTTCCCAGCATCTGAGCAACCAGGGGCGCATCCTCCCAGCTTGCTCCTAGCAAGAAGGCGAAAGGAACCAGGACATAGGAGCAGATCAACTGGAAGCAAGAAGAACAGTTGGTAAATATACTCAAGGGGCACATCTGTAACCACCCTGTGGCTACTGAGAACTTTAGTTCCAGTTTCTCCATTTGCCTCAACTGGCACCCATGATCACCCCTACTTCTTCCACATTTCTGTGTCTTTCAGAGTTACTAGATAATTGGGAATATCCTTAAAGCATCCGGAGCATCTGGAACAACAGGGCTCTGCGGAAAGCCTTAGACAGGGTATGGTTGGAAGCTGAAGAGTAAATGTTCTGACAGAGACAGTACTGCTTAAGGCTCTGCTGCCACACTTTTTAGATGCTTTTAAAACATCTCTTTTATACCTTCTACCACTTTCCCCCTTCCCCTTCATCAGCTTACTCCAACTGCCGGAAACTGAGTTCAAACTGCACAAATAGTTCGTATTCAGATAACTTAGGGGAGGGAGAGGAGATAAGGAAGCAGAATCCTGCCTGGCAGATTCACAATGAGGGTGGTTGTCTTTTGGGTAGTACCTGGAAGGAGAGTTCTGGCACGTTGACCATACCCCCCAGCCAAGAGAGCGTGGCATTGATGAATTCGAGCACTGCCAGGAAGGCAATGAGGTTGGCTGCGATGTTGGCAACCAGCCCCACAGAGATGGCTGCTCCATTTCCAGCAGCTTCCAGGATATTCTTCTCTTCCCTGTGGCAACACACAAAGGGAGAAGAAAACTAAAAGGCTTGCCTAGAGCCTGGTGCCAAAGGAGAATTGTTTTAAAGTAAAGCTCTAACTGCTTTATGTGGCTGATTACTACACTAAAATATGTTTTTAGTTGTATTGTTTCTTTTAATGTTGTGAGCTGCTCTGGGTCCCAGTTCTGGGAAAAGAGCAGGATATTAATATTATAATAATAATTAATAACAATAATAATATGTAGAGGGATCTTGAAGCACCTTTGAGACTAATGCTTTGAGACTACTATTAGTCTCAAAGGTGCTACAAGATCTCTCCACGTACTGATTCTACAGACTAAAATGTCTATATCTCTGAATAATAATAATAATAATAATTACTTAGCACCAGAGTTGGACTTTGCTTCTTTGTAAAACTTCAGCCATAACTTACTGACTTCTTGATTTTTGCTTAAGGATATAGAAATGGGTTTTTGTGTGTGTGTTTATCTCCTCCCATTGCATATATAGAATCCAACTGAAATGGCAATTAACACTTAACTTGAATACTAGTGCTCTAAGATGAAAAAGATTCCTCCTCTTGACAGTGAATGGGGAGGTTGTATATTATACAGAACCAGAGGATTCTCTGAAGATGCCAGCCACAGCTGCTGGCGAAACGTCAGGAATAAACTCTACTAGAACACGGCCTCATTGGCCGAAAAACATACAAAAAACCAGTCCAAGATATTTGGCTGCCTCTGGTCAAGGACAAAACGGCACCTACCCCCTTCATCCCATAGACAGAAGTTGGCTGGACTGAAATTCTTTCTATATTGACAATGGGAAGAGGTCCTCAGCCATAGCTGGATAGCAGTTTGGGGGATTCAGGACAGGCTATAATATATAGATCATACAGCTTTGCTCTCATGGGAAGGGACCAATTAGATGGACTGCCATTTCTTCCCCACAGTATTAGCCACCAGAGATAGTTGTATCTCGCTTTACCTCTCTTCCAGTAGGTTTTGAGTATCAAGTGTTCCAACTCACCCACAGGCAATTTTCACATCCTCCTGTCTCTGGAACTTGGACTCTTCTACTTCTGGGTAGACAAGTTTAGCCATTGCTAAAGCGCATGGTGCGGCCATCACTGAAGCAGCAATTAGGGAGGAGGCTTCAATCTGCAGCAAGAGCATCTTGTTAGTCATTTGCACAGATGTAAGTTGTGCTGAACCTCTGGAGAGATTGTTTTGGACAATGCATAACAGTCATATCGAGCTGCTGGCAGCTTAAGCAAAGTTGCGCATGCAGGGCTGTTGCATGTGTGGCAGCACACTGAAGTAGGGTAGTACGCAAATGTACACCTTGCCTCTGTGCATTGTGCAATGTAACTGCATAGTGGGTTATTAGCCATTCTCATTGATCATTGATCCACTACATTGGCATTCAGCACAAAATTGTATTACTATGGGCCAAAAGATATTGCAGAAATAATCCCGTTTCAGACTGTTTTAACTGCCCTGGCTCAGTTCTAGGGAATCCTGGGAATTGTAGTTTATTGTGGCACCAGAGTTCTGTGATAGAGAAGGCTAAATGGAGTTTATCACATGGGAGGGATTTCTCCCAATTTTGAATGAAGCCAATTCGAATTCATGTAAATTCGCTAGTTTACCGAATTTACGTGAAATCTAATTGCATTCGGAATGCGTTCAGAATGACTTCCCATAGCCCGAAAATGACTTCCCATTGCCCGAAATTGCATGAGATACTCTAATTCGCAATAACGTAACATCTCCCAGAATTACCAAGCCAGCATAGCTACTGAAGGAATGTACTGTAGTGAGTTGACATTCCCCTCAAAAAACAGGGGGATGGAAAATTATACTATGATGCTGCAAACCCAAACAAATTTACCCAGAGATTAGGAAAATTACATTTTGGAGACTACTCCTCTCAGAATCTCCCATTTCATCTGGGAGATGTTTACCAGGGAATTCTAGGAACCGTTCTCCAAAAGGCAACATTTCCAAGCTTGACATTTGTAAGGGCCACACACCCAGCACTGATTTTTCCCAGACCCTCACTGGCATTTTTGGATGAAATTCAAGCAGCTGCACTTTATAGATGCTGAAAGTTGTTCCAGTACAGAAGAAACAGCAAATGCAGCATCCTGCTCAGAATGCATGTGGGTGGTTTTATCTGCAAAAGGTATAGCAAAGAATCATAGAAACATAGAGTTGGAAGAGATCACAAGGGCCGTCCAGTCCAACCCCCTGCCATGCAGGAACACAGTCCTTTCTATAAGAGTTTCCTTCATTGCTGGCATCCGCATTTGATCTTTTTTATTTCTTTCTTGGTGCAACATACTCACCCCAAATGAAATGTATGCTCCCATCACGCTGCCAGCAATGGTGGCAAAGCCTCCCGTCATTACCGCATGAACTTCTGACACTGTCATGTCTTTCAGGTATGGACGGATGAGTAGTGGGGCTTCTGTCTGGAGAACAAAAAAAGACTGTGAGCAGAGGAAGGCCAATGTCTGGTTCTCTCTGTATAAATGGACTGCAATTCCCACCTTCAGACCTACTCAGCCAAGCCAAAACTGAGGGAGGACTTGCAATCCAACAACATATGATGGGAGCTGTCCTGTCTAGAATTTTGCCAAGGAGTTTCCAGCCCCTAGCCCTCCGAATGAGTACTCTTAAGAATCAGGAATATGGAGAATGATTTTGTATCCATGGCACCCACAACTCAGTAGAAGAAGATGCCTAGCCCAACAATAAAACACCCAAAGCAGACAAAGAGAAAAGCAGAAGAAAGGCTATATTTTAGGACTACGACTCTCATGCTGCCCGAGGGACCTGGGAAGCTGCAGTCCATTTTTTAAAAAACTTTACCAAGCTTTGGCACAGATTGTGTTCAGATCAGAGTTTTGCTAGAATTAGTAAGGGTACAGTTTGCCAGGGTTACTAGGGGCAAGACAAAGTGCCAGCTTACCATCCCAACAAATACATTCCCCACCACGCTCAGAGTTTCTGTGGGTGCCGTGCCCATGGTCATTTGCAAGAGCCAGGACAACTGTAAGAATTAATTAGAGATGGTCAGTTACAGCAAAACATGGAAAATTACTTCTAAAAAGTAAGTAGTTATAGTTACCACTCAGGGCCCCTTCTCAAGCTCTGACAGCAAACCTTTGCCTCCTCTCCCTTCTTTTATAATTTGCTGAGTGCAAACTATTTTAAACTCCATTTGCAGCAACTGAATTAAGTCCCAGATAAAGGGGGAAAGCAGGAGAAAGAAAAACTGGGACATTTTAAAAAGTACTTAGTATGTCGCATTACCTTTATTATAATGAACTGCATGACTCCCAGGTAGTAGAGAATGGACATCACACAGCTGAAGAAGACAATGATGGGCAATACCTGGACAAAGAACAATACAGCATATGTTAACTTTTAGCAAGTGGCAGCCAAGAATGAACGTTGTTGGTGGTGATCTGAAGCACAGAAGGGGATGTCAGAGCAAGGGATGGGCTTGAATTTGCTCCTAGGCTTGAATCTGACCTGTTGGGCTTCTGCTGCTGACCATGCCTCCTTCTCCATGGCACCATCATTTTGCAGTTTTCTGTCTCTTCTCCTCATGCATGCCTGTCCTAACAGTCACTGGTAGTGAGACCTAAGCTAAAATATATTGGTATTTTTGGTGCCATCATTTTGCCTATGTGCCCATGCCCTTTGAAACTGGATTCAGCCCAGGGTTTATGAGACGGTCCTCATCTTGATCTCAATTGTTAGAGAAATCCTGACCCCACTGAGAGCTGATCCAGTGACCTGGAATGGCAAAGCAAAGCCGACTTCACATTGTTGGGCCTCTGTGATGTTAAGAGAAATGACCCAGCAACTTGATCTTTTCTGGCTCATTGCAGGGTGGATCCAGAGTGAGTTCCTCACCCAGCTGGGCCAACAACGGCGTTAAGGACAACGTGGGCAAGAGGATTTTTGGTGCTCCCCAAAGCACCCATTTTGGTATCCCTTAAATCCCCAGAGGCAGCTACTTACCTCTAAGATTGTACTCTATGCATCTGAGGAAGTAGCTTGTTCTATAAAAAGCTCAAGCTATAATCTGTTTAGTGAGCCAGCATGATGTAGTGGTTTCAGTGTTGGACTATGATTCTGGAGACAAGGTTCAATTCCCGACTTGGCCATAAAACCCACTGGATGACCTTGGGCAAGTCACTCTCTCTCAGCCTCAGGGGAATGCAATGACAAACCCACTCTGAACAAATCTTACCAAGGAAATCCCATGATAGGTTTTCAAAATATAACTCAGGTTCAGTTGTGTCGTGGGGTTTTTTTTAGTTGTACTGTTTTTTTTTTTAAATGACTGGGGAAAAGGTAGGATAGAAGTTAAATAAAGAAATACATAATTTGCCCATGGACCACCAAAATGACAAAGAAATAGGTCCCAGAGCAGATCAAGCTGGAAATATCACTAGAAGCCTAAATGACTAAACTGAAACTTGTACTTTGTTCACGTCATGAGATAACACAATTCATTGGAAAAGATAATAATAAAGTTGAAGGCATTACAGTAGGAAAGAGGAATGATGTATTACAAGGGGTATTGACTCAGCTAAGGAAACTTCTTGGAGAGCTCTCCTTCACAAGGTTGCCATAAATCAAAGCCAGTGTAATGGCACATAAAAATATAGCAACAAAAATTGGAATGGAAGCCAGAATCATATAGCAATAGCAATAGCAAATACATTTCTATACCGCTTATCAGTGCACTTAAGCACTCCCTAGTGGGAGAATGAAGATGGCAGTTGACTCACATAGGAGTTTATCACATGGGAGGAATTTCCCCCAATTTCAAATTGAGCCAATTTGAATTCACGTAAATTTGCTAGTTTAGCGAATTTACATGAAACCTAATTGCATTCGGAATGCGTTCTGCAAATCCTATCCCATCCTAGCTGGGCCAACACAAATCAGGTTTCCTTTCAAGGGCTCACTTGCACAGCTAACCAAGAGGAAGGTGGAGACAAGCTGTTTGTACATGTGTCTCTGTGTATAAAATAGCCTTAAAGCTCACCTGAAAGGCAAATACTTCCTGGATCAATACGTCCCCAAATACGAAGCTGGAACCAGCAGTGGTGTAGTTCAGGAAAGTCTATAAGGAAAAAAATTATGGAGAGAATGAATCTAGGTGAGTCTTTGCGTGATCCTATACAGATGTTTTCGAGCATCTTGTGCATAACACAGCTGAGAATATTTCCTTCTTTGGACTACAACTCCCAGAAACTCCCTACTGCTAAGATCATACAAGTTGGGGAATTACTAGAGATGATGACCAAAAAACAGGAGTTGCCATAGGAGGGCAAATCCACCCTTAATGGCTACTCCCCTCAACAGGTGCTCCAGAGTTGAGGAGCTGAACATCTGATGTGAAAAAAGGTCCAGCACATGGATGGCTCCTGTACAATTCAGAGCAGCTGTTGGAGGAGAAGCAGTAAAACCAAGAGTAGACTTCATCACTAGGGATGGGAAGAAGATTTGAAGATATATTTTAAAAAGCATAAAACATGCTTTTCAAATACTGAGAAATCCCAATGAGAATAAACCTGAACTGCCAAAAATCTTCACTATATGGGACTTATTTTGCACAGAAAACAGCATTTTCTGTGCAGGAAAAGGCATTTTCTACAGAAAGTAATATTTCAATGCAGAAATATTAATTCCTATATAGAAAATGCTCTGATTTCTGCACAGAAAATGCCATGGTTGGGGAATTCATTTAGCACAAAATTTGCACATGGCTGTTTCCCACAGAAAACAGCATTCTCTGTGGAGGAAACAGCATTTTCCCAAGCAGACCATTGGTCCCTTTAACTCAACATTATCTGACTAACACACAGCTCTCTATCCAGCCCTGTCTGGAGATATCTTGAATCTGGGACCTTCTGCAGGCCGACTGTGAGCTACAGCCTTTTCCCACCAGTATGTTCCATACCTGAACCTGTGCACCAAGCCACTGGAAAGCTTGAAAACCAGGCTCTGTCCGGATGATGAAGACTCCAAGAACAAACTGCAGGCCAAGTCCCCAAAACACAGCTCTCCAAGACACCTGGAAATCCAGTCCACATGCAAGAGGGAATATTGTGAGTACAAATAGTTAGAGAACTGCAGAGTTTGAGCTACAATTTCAGAAATTCTCCTACCAGTATGACCACTGCCAGTACTTATCACTATTGTTCTTGTTGCTGAAATGACTTCAAGGCAACCCCATCACAGGTTTCTTTCTGCAAGGCTGGATGGCTAAAAAATAAGTAAATGCTGTCACTTACAGCCCTGTGGTGCTTGGAGCAAGCAAAAAGTATCAACACCAGCACAGCAAGCCCTCCTAGGGACACCAACTGGTCTCGCCTCTGGGACATGTCAAGAACCAGCCACGCGATCAACCCAATCAAAATTACGGTACACAAAACCCTGCAAAGGAAGCAGACTGCTGTTATAATGGAGATACACCAACACACATTTCAGACCCAGAAACATAGGAGTCTATCACACTAGGGTTTAAACAGTGATTATCCTGTGAAAATCGCATGATCTGATTAGGATTTTCACACACATCGTGATTAAAGCATTCTTATCCAGGGAATAACCAGCAGAATAACGGGATTTCTCCCTGAATGATTTGTTGCTGTATATTCCCTGGTTATTCCCGGGATAATGATGCTTTAATCGCGATGTCGTGTGAAAATCTTAATTGTGATTGCGCAAATTTCATGGGATAATCACTGTTTAAGCTCCCAATTTCCCCTTGTGATAAAGTCCATTGAATAATACAGCCAGAAGGGGCGTCATAAACCATTGCGTCTCCTCTCAATACAGGAACTTCAGCCAGAACCTTCTCTGCAGGTAGCTTTTCAACCTCTTTTTGAAGTTGTCCAGAGAAAGAGACTGTACCATGTCTGTAAGTAATTGGTTGCAGTGCTGAACCACTCTTACCATCAAGGTGTTCCTTCCAATGTTCAATTGAAATCTAGCCTCCTGTAACTTAAAACCATTTAATCTGGCCCTACTTTCTGGGGAAGCAAATAACACATCTTCACCCTCCTCTCTGTGACAGCACTTTAGAGATCTAGGAGGATCCTGGTTGGGACATGCCATGTTACACTCCAAATTTTTTATGGTACATTTTGGTATCTTTTTTAAAAAAATTTAGAGGACCTTCATAATTCATAACGTGAGCCAATAAGTAGTGGTGGTTGGTCAATCTGCTGCAGGTTTTTGAACTTAAAGTCTGAATTTTATATGAAGAACCCTATCCCCCAATAGATTTAGCACTTTTGATAGTTTAGAGGTCAGACTAAAATCCACAGCAGATGCATCACTCCATGGATATGGGAGCTATCAGCCACACCTATGGCTATAATAGACGGGTGTATATACTGACTACTGTCACAAACATATACAGTCATCTCTTTCTATCCACATGAGTTCTATTCTGGACCACCCCACCTCATCCCCCTGTGGATAGCAAAATCCATGGGACCTCAAGTCCCATTGTTCCCAATGGCGCATGGCCGCGTGCACGCACCACCATTGGGGAGATCAGGGCAGGGCCATTGGCAGATGCTCCAATCTGCAGATGGCAAGCCTGTGGAAGAGGAGAGTAGACTGTATAAATGTACATGTGTTGGGGAGCAAATTTTGTCCCCATCCACGGCCAACTATTTAAATGGCGTGCAAATCAGCTTCAAGCCCATATATGTCTGTGTAGAGACTGATCCTTCACTCACCACTTCAGCCATGGCCAGGCCCTCCGGCAGTATTTCCCACAAGGGCTCAACATTCGGACAATTGCAGATCCCCACCATTTCTTCAGCAAGCTACAGGCGATGAAACCGATCACCAGGCCAGTGAGAATGACCAAAGCCAAGGCTCGATCGAAATCCAGCCAACAGGCTGCAATGAAGTAGGCCAGGTAGGCTAAAGAAAGGAGACACAAAAATCTGTGAGTTACACAAGCTTCTTTGTCATGAAATTCCTTTCTAAGGGGCAATAAGGCTTTCTAATTGTTCATCCTTTCTGATTTTTCTAATGGGCAGCAAAGATCATTCTATTTCACTTGCATTTTGGTTCATAAAATCAGAGGGACAGCAGCTCTGGCGTGGTTCATAAAATTTGCTTTGGTTCATCAAATTAAAGGCCAGTTGCTCTGGTTGTTCTTAGTTGTTTTTAACCGACTGTGGTTTTAGAACTATTTTTAAAAAAGAGTAGCATGTGATGTACTTAATGTTTTAAATGTTTTTATCTACTGTACTTCACCTTGATGGTGGACTAAAAGTGTTAAACAAATGACTTCAGTCAGTCAAAACAGAAAATTACATAGGCCTTGTAAATTTCCCTGGGTTATTAGCAAAGGCATAAACCAGCTGATCAGCAGGTTTGTAGGTAGCTTATCAACAGATCAGAAAACCAAGAACCTTTGTCCTTGCTATCACTTTTACCATAGAGGCCTTTATCATGGATTGGCATAAGTTGTTCAAGCTGGCCAAGCATATTTGCACAGCTAATAAATCGGTAAGTTTCAAGATAAATGAAACTACTGAATCAAAGAAGGAAAGTCAAAGTTGGAATCTTAGTTAGTAATTGTGCCCCCAGTCCACCCACTTACTGTATATATTCATGTATAAGTCTAGAAATTTTAGTCAAAAAACAGACCCCCAAAACCTGAGTTGACTTATGTCAATGTAAGTACTTTTATTTAACTCTTATTTAAAAAGGAACCATCCTCTGGAGAAAGGCAAGAGTGTAAACTGTCCTGGAAGCACTGACCTCCCTCTACTCTCTCATCCATTCAGTCTTTAGTGTGATCACATAAAGTTATGTCTCCTGGAATTTTGCAAGTTCTTTGACATTGTTTTCCTTTGCTTTAGATCCTTTGCCCCTAAGTCTTACCCTCGATTTATCCATGGATCACATCAAAATCCATAATTTTGGCCCCAATACCTGCCCTCGACTTATACGTGAGGTCGACTTATAATTGAGTTTATACAGTATACACACACTTTGGAATTTGAAGGAAGACAAATAAGGATCGCTGGGAGCATTCCACTCCGCTTGATCAAAGGGTCAGTTTTGGCTTGCACTTCAATCTGCTCTTGAGGTCTTTCCCCCGGAAACATTTGTCTCATCTTGACAGGGTAGTTTGTGGATCTTTTTGTTGCCGTGCTGGCCATGAACCCACCCTCAGTTTCTCCTTCCACAGCAGCTCCAAGAACCATTCAGGAATGAACCCTATTCCCTATAGATGTTCAGTACCAAGAAAGTTGTTGTAGGGACCCTGACACTATTCTTTTGTGGAGAGGGTTCAAAACTGTCAGACTATTAATTTTGACTACTTGCAGGTACTTGCAGAGGGAGGTCAAATTATTTTTTTCCCCATTCATTAACATTCAAGCAGCCTTAAACACGAAGACACTTAGAAGCACAATGTGTCCCTAGACATGCCCTCCATGGGATTAGGGTAACTTACTGCCAAGTAAGTGTATAGTGGGCCCTTATTATCCGCTGGGATTTGGTTCCAGGACCCTCTGTGGATAACAAAATCAGTGTGTATGCTCAAGTTCCATGAAATATAATGACACAACAAAATGGTGTCCCATATATAAAATGGAAAGCCATATTTGGAATTTATATTTTTGGGGGAATATTTTCAAGCCGTGTATGATCAAATCCGTGGATAAAAAATCTGTAGATAAGTAGGGCCAACTGTACAGGCCTTTATTATTGATTGCAGACAGCCTTTATTATTCCTGGCAGCGTTCAGTGACAACAGTTGTCTTAATATTTCTTGATGCTCAATCATTTAGTACCTTTCTGATTGATTCTGCATATACTCGACTATAAGTCGACCTCATGTATAAGTCTCTCCTTGTTATCCTCTGGGGTTTGATTCCAGGACCCTCATGGATAACAAAATCTGTGGATGCTCAAGTCCCATTAAATGCAATGGCATACTAAAATGGTGTCCATTATGTAAAATAGAAAAATCAAGGTTTGCTATTTGGATTTTGTACTTTTAAAAAAATATTTTCAGGCCGCAGATGCTTGAATCTGTGAATAAAAAATCCATGGATAAGGAGGGCCAACTGTATTTACACTGACCTGTGGATAAATCAAACCAGCTTTTTAAGGTCAATTTTTTGACAAAAATTTCTAGATTTATACACAAATATATACAATAAATTCCTGATGAGGCTTAACTCTATAGTCCTGGTAGTCCATTGTTGAATTGCAACTTTCCAGTCTTCACATTGGCTATGATGATAAGGACTGATGGGTGTTGAAGTCAAACAATATCTGGAGGTCCACAGGCTGAATTGTAATCCAAAACCCACACATTTTCCAAACACTTAATACTGGCTGTGATGCTATGTATTGCTGCACTGTGGTTTTATGTGTATTTGTTTGCATATACACAAAGTCATGATAAATTTCTGCACTTCAACACTGATCACTATGTTGCTACTTCGCTCTCCACTCCCCCAAACATTTTGTGGATTGTATGTGTGTGAAAATCTCACCTGCACACAAGATGTACCAGATGATCTTTTGTAGTAACTTGATGTTCAACTTGCAAAAGCGCCTTGCTTTATAAAAAGGCTGAGCCACACTCTTTTGCCTGTGAAGGATTACGTTAAGAAGATAAGCTTTGCCAAAATGGAAGCATTATTAAAGTATTACAGCTGTGCAGGAGTGCAGGAAAGACAAGGCTGAAGAGGGAGAGCTAATAGAGAAGTCACATCTGGCCTGTGGGTTGCTGCCGATTCCGTATTTGTGCAACGCAATGTGAGAAGAGGCTTATTTAGTGCTCCTTCCAGCATTGTTGTGGACCAGGGATGGAGAAAAAGGATGCTGGGTATGGATTACCGTGTGCCTCCCAACCCTAAATCCAGGGGAAGAGTCTAGAGGAGATTACCTCCTACCCCTTCCTTTACAAGAGGTTTCTCTGACCTCCACACAGGAGCATCTTGAGTGCCGTTTTCTCCCAGAATCTCAGAAGAGAAATAATTCTTTATGGCTCTTGGATTTCCATCTGATTCCTGCCAACAGTACAAGTACGGTTGTTGTCTTTGGAAGAAGTGCAAAGTGTTAAGCTAACAAGATCGGAAGAGTGACAGTGGAATTTACCGTGAGCTCTAAGCCTGGGTTCTCCAATCCTTGGTCACCATCTCCAATCGAAACCCGAATTTCTCCCATCTCCTCTGTGCTGTGCAGCTGGTATACAGCCCTAACATTCACTGGAAGACATGAAGCATGATCAGTCTGGAAGTGATGGAGGCTTCAGCACCTTCCCAGTCTCAGGGATGCACAATTTTACCTTCATTCCTTTGTCTAGTCATGCATTCCTACATCTGGGGCCAGCCCAGCCTCTTTTGCAACCTAAGATGAAGGACACAATGCCACCTCCCTCACCTCAGCCATTTGCTGACCGAATTGGCCTATTACACCAGGGAACAACAGTATAGATTAGGAGGCACAGGGCGATTCATGTGGCTCTCATAGGTCTCTCCATTCTGTGCTCTAGTATTTGCTTCTTGAGGCGGGTGCCTCACTTTAGCTAATGCTACAGCCAATCTGTGTGAAGTTCCAACTTTGAACAGAGAGATTATAAACAGAAATATTTTGTACCACCCAGGAGCAGGCCAGTATACTGCCTGGCAATCTCTTCAGGACCTTGGATACTATCCTCCTCAAAGGAAAGTGATTTCTCCATCTTGACTCTTTTGAAAGGCTAGCGTCAAGACATTTTGCTGGCTAAGGACAAGATAGCATCTCTCCATTCCACAAGAGAAGCTGCCTGAACTGACAGATGAATCTTCCCTCAACATTGACGGTATGATGGGATCCTCAACCATCCCTGGACAGTACTTTTGAGGGAGCAGGACAGGCTGTATGGAATACACAGCTTTCCTCTTAAAAGAGGAAAATGGCCATGGCTCAGGTGGAAAAGTTGAATGCAGGAACTGCCACTACTGTCTGCCAGCATCTTCTACCATCTGCAGTTCCCTCACTCTGCCCAGTTTTGGACTGGATCTGACATTACAGGCTGTGCATTCTTGCCATGCTTTAGAAGTACGTAATTTTAAAACTACTGTTCTCAGAATCTCTCAGCCAACGTAGCCACTGACTTTGAAGTCCCAAACTTTGCATGCTCTATTTTTTGCTCAGAAAAAAATGCTTCCAAAGCAGCCATAATGTATGACTGCAGTCAGTTGCCTTTAAATCTTTGCACACACGTTCAAATGTCCAGATGTACCAATCTCTTTTCCCCAACCATTCCCATCCTTCTGGCACCACAGTGCCTTGCCCTTCTTTCAAGCACTGCCCACTATGATTGCATTTAAGATCTAACGCTGAGAGATGGCAAATAAACTTACAGCAGAATCAGGTTCTGTCCAGCGCCCTCACAGAGGATTCCTTCTCATTGCTGCTCATCCATGCTCAGCAATGGATCAGTTATCAATTAACAGCACAGTCCAAAGACCTGGAGGCAGAACTCCAGCCACATCCTGCTCCTCCCCACACGTACACCTGAGGATTATGACTCCTGAGTCAGAACCTTTTATCTTTGTTGTTGTTCACTGCCACCAAAATGACCCCATGAATGAGAGACTTCCAAGTCACCCTGTTATCAGGTCTTGCAGACTCAGGGCAGCACTTCCTTGATTGAGTCTATCCACCTGAAATGCGGCCTTCTCCTCTTCTTATATCCTTCTTCCTTACCAAGCATTGTCCTTTCTAGTGAATCACATCTTCTCATGAGATGTCCAAAGTGGAAGAGTCTCAATTTAGTCGTCTTGGCATCTAGGGAAAGTTCATACTTGATTTGCTCTAGGACCCATATATTGGTCTTTTCAGCAGTCCATGCTATCCATAGAAAACTTTGGCAGCACTGCATTGCAAATCAGCTTCACTGTCCAATGTTCAAAACCATATACAAAAAATTGGAAATATGATGACACGGACAATTCTAACTGTAGTATTTAATAATATATCTTTACAGTTCCGGATCTTATCTAGTTCCTTCATAGCTGCCTTTCCAAGTCTATTATCTTCTAATTTCTTGACTATGGTGTCCATTCTGATTACTGAGGCAAGGTATGGCAAATCAAGCCTGAACCCTCCCTAGAAGCGAATAATCTGAGGTTGTGAAGTCAAAGGCTTTCATGGCTGGCATCCATAGTTTTTTGTGGGTTTTTCGGGCTATGTGGCCATGTTCTAGAAGAGTTTGTTCCTGACACAGATGCTGGAGAAACATCAGGAACAAACTCTTCTAGAGCATGGCCACATAGCCCAAAAACCCCCACAAAAAACTAATTTTAGGCTATCATACTTTGGTCGTATGAAATGAGACTCATTGAGAAAAATGATAATGCTTGGTAAAGAGAAAGGCAGTAGGAAAAGAAGGCGATAATATAGTATAGGTGGATTGGTTCAGTCAAGGAAGCCACTGTTCTGTGTTTGCAAGACCTGAACAGGGCAGGTCTCTCATTCATTGTTGGGTGCCTTCAAGTCATTCCAACTTATGAAATGTGAACCTATCATAGGGTTTTCTTGGCAGGATTTGTTCAAAGGCCTTTGCTGAGGCTGAGAGACCAAGATCGCTCAATGGCTGAGCGGGAATTTGAACCCTAGTCTCTAGAGCTCTAGTCCAGCACTCAAAGCACTACACCATGCTGGTGTATGCTCTCTCTTTTATATATCTATAATTTTTGCCATTTTTAAAATTTTACTTTTTGCTAATCTATACGATAAATGATTATTTTACCAGTTAGATGGTACGATAGATGTTTCTACCCAATTTTATACTGTAGTCCGAAAGTGAACTACAAATTCTTCAAATGAACAAATGCTTTATCATTTGACCTGTGAAAATTCTTATTTCTAACAAGCTCCACAGAGCATTCAATGAAGTAAGCAACAACATGAATCCGATGCGTATGAGTAACCTTTACTCTTTTCATCATTTACATGGGAAAAGCGCAATATGCTAAAGTCTCCTTGGAGAGTTTCACACCCATGTGGTTGGCGCCAACTCTTTTACCATCAGCCTCTGAACGCAGATTAAAGAGCAGCTTTCTTGATCATATGGAACTGGACAGTTCTGTTACAATGCTCATTTGAGGCATTTTGACATTTTCTCGCAAACAGAAGACAAATAGCTCCAGATGAAATAATTTAGATACTGCTCCTGTTCCAAATGCCATGGCAGCTGACATTTCTATCCTACTGATGCAGTTTCCTTTGCTTAGGTTTTTGCCCCCCACCCCAATGGCTGTAGATTTTAGAGGTTTACTGACATTGGATAGTTTTGCTTGGGAAGAAAAAAAGTAAAATTACTCTTAAAAACAGGAACTGAAGTGAGGATTCTGCCTTGGTCACCTAGAATACTGTGTCCAATTCTGGGCAGCACAATTCAAAAAGGACGTTGACAAATTGGAGCCATGCCTTATGAGGAAAGGCTTAGGGAGCTGGGCATGTTTAGCCTGGAGAAGAGATGGTTAAGAGGTGATATGATAGCCCTATTTAAGTATTTGAAGGGGTGTCACATTGAGGAGGGAGCAAGCTTGTTTTCTGCTGCTCCAGAGACTGAAAAACGGAAAGATGGATGCAAGCTCCAGAAAAAGAGAATTCACCTCAACTTTAGGAGGAATTTTCTGACAGTAACAGCTGTTTGACAGTGGAACACATTCCCTCGGAGTGTAGTGGAGTCTCCTTCCTTGGAAGTCTTTAAACAGAGGCTGGATGGCCATCTGTCAAGGATGCTTTGATTGGGAGTTCCTGCATGGCAGGGGGTTGGACTGGATGGCCCTTTTTAGGGTCTCCTCCAACTCTACAATTATATGATTCTAGGTTTCACACCCCTTGAGCAACTCTTGTGCCCCCCGGGGATTTTGGAGAATCCTGAAAGTAAAAAGCAGCCAATTTTGTCCACTTTCTGTGCAGGTTAATGCCAGATTCATGCTCAATGCCCCCGATGTCATTTGCCCCCGACATGAAAATGATCCCACTTTTGCGGGATTTGTTCACTTTCTGTAAGGGCTAATGCACGATGTTGTGTGAAAATCGATCCCACTTTTGCAGGATATTCCCATTTTAAATCCCATTTCTGCACAGGATAAACCCCGTGTGATAAACTCCCTACTCACAGGTTTTTAATTCCACATGGGTAAATTAAATCATAGGCAAACCTCTCTCTGAACGAATCTTGTACAGAATATATATATATATATTTATATCTCGTGTGTATAATACTGTTTTTAATTGCCCATGGGTAAATGAAATCATGGACAAACCTGTTTCTGAACAAATCTTGTGTAGATATATGTATATATTGTGGATATATATATATATATATATATATATTTGTACAAGATATTATATACATATATCTGCACAAGATATATAATGTTTTTAATTACAAGTGGGTAAATTAAATCATGGGCAGATCTCTCCTAAGAAATATTGTGGTGATATATATCTATATATCTATATAATATCTTGTGGATATATATATATATATATACTGTTTTTAATTGCACATGGGTAAATGAAATCATGGGCAAACCTCTCTCTGAACAAATCTTGTGCAGATATATGTATATAATATCTTGTGGATATATATATATATATATATATATTGTGAATATATATATATATATATATGTTTTTAATTACAAATAGGTAAATTAAATCATGGGCAGATCTGTCCTAAGAAATCTTGTGGGGATATATCTATATCTATATAATATCTTGTGGAGATATATATATATTATATGTGTGTGTATATATATATATATATATATAATTACACATGGGTAAATTAAATCATGGGCAAATCTCTCCTAACAAATCTTTTGAAGATATCTATCTATCTTGTGGAGATATATATATATATATATATATAATGTTTTTAATTACACTTGGTGTTTTATATCCATCTATCTATATCTATATCTCTTATGCACTGTTCTGTGGAAAACTTAGAGCTCTGCCTCATAGAAATATATACTTCTTTTTTAACATTTGTTCTATTTATGAGCCGCGTTGAGTCCCAATTCTGAGGGGAAAGAGGGATACAAATAAAGGTAATGATAATAACAACAATTCAGTTTTTTCCAGAATCCTCTAGTTTTGAGACTAGGCCTCAAACTGGGTTTATTATTTCTGTGTTTTGGAGATTTTGGAGTGCGCATTCCTTTCGATAATTACGGCCTCCAGAGACTCTGTACATTGCGCATGCGCAAATCGAGCTCGGCGTCTCCAGCAAGCGCAGCAGTAGGCTGGGACACGTGGCGCGAGGGGAGGGGGCCGGGAGGGAGGGATGTAAAGGCAGGCGGAGCGGATTGGCTGTGACGTCACGGACTGTCCTAATGAAGAGGGCGGCTGCCAGGCTTTTCCTTCAGAGCCCGAATAGCTCGCCGTGATCGTATAGTGGTTAGTACTCTGCGTTGTGGCCGCAGCAACCTCGGTTCGAATCCGAGTCACGGCAGTTGGTAGCTCCAAACATTTTCTTAAAAATAAAAAATGGGAATTATTTATGTACTTATTTAAAACAGAAAATTACCAAATTACAGTAATTGCAAAAAGAGTAAAAAAAGGATTAGGAAACCCCTTTTTTGGCCAGGGCTCCAGAAGAAAGAAATGCATGATTTTTTTGCATGGAAGCACATGTCCTTTTCATTGCATTGCACTTGTGCATCTCATGTTGCTTTTTGGAGGTTTGCAACACAAATGATCATTATTAAATTTCAGGCTTGTCCCTAACTGGCTAGACTACATTCCCCACCATCCCCAAAGGGGCAGCTGATGATGGGAGTTGTAGTTCACAAGCACAACAACATTTGCAGGGTCACATCTGTGATGATGAAAATCCTAAATTTGCACAATTGTTCACAATCATTACTTTTGGAGACTGGAGTTTGTTGCAGGGTGACCAGAGGTCCTCCTTTTTCCAGGACAACGTCCTACATTTGAGCCTTCTGTCCAGGAGGAATTCCAAAACTTCCTCCATTTTGAGCATGACTAAAAAGCATGAATGTATATTTGTATTAGTATTTAACTGTTGTTGTTGTTGTTATTATTATTATATATTATATAATATTATTATACATATTATATTATATAATTATATCATATATTATATATATAATATTATAAGTAATATAATATATTATATAATTATATATATTATATAATACAATATTATATTATATATATTATATATTGTAAGTATATAATATGGACTCAAAGCCGGTGCAATTAAAAACTTGTAAAAGGGTCAATTAGAATAGAATTAAATTATTTTACAATATCGAAAACCAGATCAAGAGAATTCAATTTTTTTAAAAAAGATGATTCTGTACATATTGTCCAAAATGCAAAAGCTTGCGACACATTTTTTTAAAATGAATTTTGGTTGGTTCCATAAAAGTAAATCCTTGTTTTGTGTATCTCACGCAATTTTGGGTAATGGGAAGTCATTCTGAACGCAATCATGGGGTTTCACGTAATTGCGTATTAAAGTATCTCACGCAATTTCGGGCAATGGGAAGTCATTCTGAACGCATTCCGAGCGCAATCGGAGTTCACGTAAATTAACAAAACTAGCGAATTCATGTAATTGCGAATTGACTCCATTCGCAACGGAGAGAAATTCCTCCCATGTGATAAACTCCTATGGATAGATATATGTGTGCGTGTGCGTGTATATATGTGTATGTGTGTATATGTAGAGATATGTGTGTGTGTGTTCACACGTTTTAATTGCATGTGGATATATATATGTGTATATAAGTGTATGTTTTTAATTGCATGCTTGAATGCATATTTTTGTGTATGTATATATGTGTGTGTGTGTATACACACACGTTTTTAACTCTGTGTGAATGTAAATACATATGTATATGTATGAATGTAGATATATATATACATACACACATACAATGAAAAAGGTAGTTGTGTGTGTGTATATATATATATATATATACACACACACATACGTTTTTAATTGTATATGTGTGTATAGATATATGTGTATGTGTACACACATTTTATATGTATGCATATATGTGTGTGTGTATGTGTGTGTATGTATAGATATGTGTGTGTGCTTGTGTGTGTATAGATATATGTACGTGTGTGTATATATGTATGTGTATGTATAGCTAAATATGTGTGTACAGCCATATATGTGCATGTGTGTATGTATAGATATGTGTGTTTGTGTGTGTATGTATAGATATGTATGTGTATGTATAGCTCTATATGTGTATAGCTCTATATGTGTGTACGTATATATGTGTGTGTGTATAGCTATATATGCTATATATGTGTATGTGTGTATGTATAGATATGTGTGTGTGTATGTATATATGTGTATGTGTTTGTGCGTATGTATATATATATATGTGTGTGTGTGTGTGTGTGTATGTATGGATATGTGTGTGTGT